>CM068368.1:700260840-700908639 GCA_034769895.1 Magicicada septendecula
AAGGATATTATTATGGAAAGTAGAGAGAGAGAAAAAATGTTTATTAAATGAACAATGTAACCCCAAGAATGTCTATAAAATCAGATTTTAATATGTTGTTATTATATTATCACATTGTATTATAATTATCAGATATTGTATACTCCATAAACGAGAATTAAAATCATCCAGAATAAGTGTAAATTATCAGACACTTGAAGGAGTAGAGAGGCTGAATAACAAAAAGAGTTAATTATAAAGATGGCTATTATTATTGTGGAATGAAGAGAAAGAAAAATGTTATTTAATTATCAAATATTGTATATAACAAGATATGTCAGAGAACATCTAACCAAAAGACCTTTAGTATATGAATACTATAAACCCTGATAATTCAGGATAAGTATGAATTATTAACAAAAAAAGAAAAACTTGTAAACTATTGGGAGAATAAAATATTGTAAACTCTATGTGTAAGAACCAACTGCATAATTATATAAGCATCAATGTAAGTGTGTAATTTTAAGAATACTCAAGTAAACCTAAACAAATTGTCAACTAGTATAAAAAGTAACAATACGGCTAATAAAAGCATAGTCGAGAATGTCAAGTCTGAAAAGAAATAATTACCTGTGAAAAGGAAGTATGTTAGAAAGTATAAAAGAAGGAGATGTGATACAAATGAAAACCTCTAATACCTTGAATATTATATTGAATATATTATATTATTGAAAATGAATGATATGTGATATTTTATGTGTTGTGATAGTGCAACTATTGCCAGGTGCAATTTTTATTTTTTCTCAGACAGAGATGAGTATGCCTCTGAATCTGAGTATGTGTATTGAGGAACGGCAGAGAATGTAAGCCACAGTGAGCCACTCTGATTCCGAACCCACTACATAAAGTTAGGGAGTTATATAGTAATGTGTCAAGGAAAATTATTAAAGAATCTGTGAGGTAAAACATGTAAAAACCATTGAGATTATCACAAAGATAGAAATATGTAATAAGAAAGAAAAATGTATGATAAGACAGGAAATTGTTAATTTAAGAAGTGAAATCTATTGTAATTAAATGACTTAAGATGTGAGAAACTTGGAAAAAATACTAGTAAGCTAAGAATTATATCACTAGACAAGAAGTCAAGCTAGTGTAACACACTAATGGTATATTAAAGATCAATATAAAGAGTACAAGACAACAAACAGTAGTAGTATACTAAGAAACTGACATGAAATGATAATTTTATCAAAAATCAAATTTTCTCTCAAATTATCAATTTTGAGGGGGGAGTATATGTAACATGGCCAGATGATTACATAACCTAGACATATACTATCAGATTTAATAAATGCATAACGATAATGTAAATAGATAATGTAATGATAAGAGTAACCAAGAAGAGAGGAACCATGGAAGAAGAAAGAAGATGAAGTGCCACAAGAAGCAGTAAACCCAAATACTGTTTGACACTACAACCATACTATAACTGACACAAACTAATGGACAAATTAAATTCACTTTAAGCTGTCAAGCGAGTCAGTGAATAACTAAATGGAATATGACATGTTAATAAAAATGATTAAATAAGAATCTGAATAATGTGATATCAGAATCAGCTTTGGCTGAGAATTAAGCAGCCATGACTAGTAATTATTAATGCCAAAAAACTAAAATTAGCGATGGCCACAACATGAGAATGAAGCTATATTTCAGTCTCAAATATACTTATGATAAGTGAAAATGTTTGTAAGAGGGAACCTTATACAAATAAGCTACCTCAGCAAGGTACCGAATTGTGAACTAATAAAGGTTTTTAAGACAGAAATCCGATACAAACGGTATGTCTCAACAAGGCCTCAATCAGACAATCATCAGTAAAGTGATTAGTGGAAGGTGATATGAGTGTAAATCACATCCACAGAACAATTTTTATACTCAAACATAGCAATAAGCATTATTAATATAATATAATTAATAGTTCAATTGTTAGTTAAGAGAACGGAGCAAAATCATGTGAAACGAAATATCATAGTGAGTAAGTATTGTTAATAGCAAGGTATAAGGTAAGATTTAATCATAATATTCAGTAATTAAATATCAGTAGAGATATAATAGTGTTCTAACATAAACGTTCAAGTGAAAAAACGCGATGTGGAACACAGACAATATTAGTCAGAGTGTGTAATCGTCGACTTCGATTAACAGACGACAGTGTAAAGCCGTGTGCCTGAACATTGTTTATATAGCAATGTCAGTAAAAGTGTGATTAAACCAGTGTCAAACTATATCAAATTAAAGAGGACAAAATATTCTTTAATTTGATAGCGATACGACCCCAATCGCAACTATGATAAGTGCGTGAAAGGCGTTAGCATCATTTACAAAAGGTGCATAAGAAATCTGGTTATCAACACCAATAACAACGACAACTGTCAATCATTCCTGCGAATGTCGGTTAGAAAACCGTTATTGACGGTTGGAAAAACAATACGTCACTTTCATCAGACCTGGCTGAGCCAATCAAAAAAAAAGCTTAGTAATTAATACAATCGCCTAAAGCCGATCAAACGATCGGGTATATAAGGAACTGCAGCAGATTATCGCTAGACACTTTTTAATTTCATTCAGCGTGGAAGGTGCGCTGGTCTCATCAAAATTTTTACTAACTGATAGCGTCATTACAACAATGCATCAACAGAAACATTTCGGCAGTAACTTCAAGATATTCTACAAAGCAGCAGTGCAATTAAGTGCAGTATTATTTCATTTAGTGCGGGAGAAATAACGAACAGAAGAAATAATTAAATAATGTCATATATGGTTCTTTTAGTTAGAAGCGAACCAATTTTCTCTGTTCATGTGCGTGTGTAGTGAATAACGATGATCATTATAATCCGATCATCGATGTGTTAATTGAATTTTAATCAAAAGATTAAAACACAAAGGTAACAGTGTAACAATTTATTCATTACTTCGAGCGCCATAACCTGTATGTTTTGATAAACAGATCTGTACTGACGCATAACACTGAAACATTTTTCTGTACTACACCATGTCTAAATTTATTTAATAGATTTGTCAATACTAGCTAAGTTGAATGTTAGTTATAAGTGATCTCAAAATATAACTTTGTAAATCATGAATCAAGCGTTACGAACGCATAACCTATAAAATAGGTTATTTTTATTTTATATTAGTAACCTCAAAGACATTACTAGTCTATATTATATCAGAAAATCATTAGCTATTGTGTAGGCATGAGCATTCTTTTTTGTGTTTCAAAGAACTTACGCCTGAGATTTAAATAATATTAATGTTTAAAGTAAAGAGTATCTGGACTTAACCAGAATTATTGCTTATGCTCTGAGCCAGTTATATAGGGTATATAACAACATATTTGCAATTGTACATCATTGTATTCTTTTAATTATATTGTTTGAATTCTCTATCAAGGGTATGAATAAAACCCCATTATTAACAGCATAACTCGACTTAATTTATTTCTAAAAAGTAGATAAAAAATTCATTTAGAAGAATCAAAACAACCTTCTGTTGTGATTAAATTTTGTTGAATAGCATTGCCATAAGGGCAATAAACACAATTTTAACTTCTTAAAAAAAAGAATTATTACTTGATTCTATTAATGGGTTTTCCACGGGATTTTCCCGAAATAAACCTGTGTGGCGCCCATTATTAAACAAGGTAACCTAACCTTGTAGATAAAGTGAGTTGGTTTTGTAAACCGTCTTGGCAGCTTATTGAACTTCCAGAAAACACGAACAGGTACGTGAAAGTGTATTATATTTATTCTATTGTCCAGACATTACTAGACTTTACGTACTTAGACGACTATCGACCTGGAGGAGGAGTTTCGCAGCTAGTATCAGCAAGACGGTCACCAACAACAAGCGACCAGCTATTACACTTTATTTTTAAATTTAAGCAACATTAGTGTTTAAATAATATTAACACAACTATTTTCTTTTATTTATCTAAGGGAATCCTTTTCAGACAATTATAATTGTGCAATTGTAAACACACTTTTAATAACATCTGATGCTACAATTCAACTACTTTATAAAATTAGTAACTTTCAATTTTCAACAACTACGACCTTTAATATTTCGAACAATATTTCAAATATAAATATAATTATAAACCACAGCACATTTGATTTATTACAAATTGGCGACCAGCAACGTGGGGCTGGAAAAAATATTAAACGAAAATATTTTTTACATTTTAAATCAGCCCGGCAGACACAAAAGAACGAACATGCCACACACACATCAATACGATACAAGATACAAGGACAGTCGGGTAGGAGAGGTGCAACTAGATACAGAGACATATGAGACACAACCCACACACGAGATGGAAGTCATTACCATTAATAACATCGAAACTCGTACCGACGAAACACCTCATAAAGAACCGGGAGTAGAAGTAATAGTCGGCGAACGACCAGACAAATCGTCCGAAGAGGCAAGATGGGATAACATGATGAGAAACAATTCGGACAGGTCAATAATAATTTCACGAAAATTAATGAAAATTCAAAAAGGGACATAGAATCAATCCACCGAAAAATGGATGACAGCCAGAAAAAAATGGAGTCCATTAATAAAAACATGGAGTCGCTGAAAGAAGACTTGAATAAAAAGATTGACAATGCCCATAGAGCCATGGACACGTTAAAGAATAAAATAGAAGACAGCGGCAGGGCCTTAAGAGAAGAGTTGAACACCACATTAACTGAAATTAGCCGGAGGATGGAAGAAGGTAACGAAAAAATTAACACCAGGGTAGACGTGGAGATAGCGGTCGTGAGGGAAGAAATAGTAGAAGTAAACAAAAGATGTGAACAGCATGACCAGGATTTAAAGCGAACAAGAGAAGAGGTCGACGGGAGGATCGACACCATAGAGGAGGTGACTGAAGCCCGAATAGAATCCTTGAAAAGGATGAGTCAAGATGAAATTAAACGGGTGAGGACCGACGTAGGTGAGCGCTGTGAGGAGGTAAGTGCATCAGTAGACGCGGTAAGAACTTTAACCGTCGCTAACCGGGAAAATATTGAGGAATTAAGACAACGAGAAATCGTGCAAATGCGGGAGGAAATTGAGGTCATTCGCAACCGCCCTATCCAAGGTCAGTATCTACAACCGACTGACAACCGCGACGCTATTAATTTCAAAAACTATCGGAAAAACCCTATTGAATTTTAGCACGCGTCGATGAAAACTTGGCACGAATCCGAGAAACCAGATGGAATATAATCAGAAGCTTGATTGATGAATATTTCAAGGAGATATATGATAATTGGTGGACGGCCACGCGCCACGAAGTCAACAGTTATGACGAGTTCAAAACCCAATTCCGCGCGAAATATTGGTCAGAGGCCACACAAAACATAGTACGCGATCACATATGCCACGGTAAATATGATGCGAGCAGAGGAGGTACAATGACGTCCTATTTCTTAGGTCAGGTGTGTTTAGCACGCAGTTTAGAACCAAGAATACCAGAGGAATGCCTCGTTACTAAGCTGTCGTACCACTTTGAAGAGGGTGTCGCCAAGGCACGCCAGTGGGGACAAATTAAAACCATACAAGCTATGTCAGCATTGCTCGAAAGTCAAGAACATGAAGGGTACTACCGAAGGAGTCGCCGGAGGAATGACAATTTCAATGATAGGGGCGGTAACCTAAACAATAATAATAATTTCAGAAATTACAGAGGTAATTTGAATAATAATAATAACCATCCAAATCAAAATTATAATAACAACAATAATAATGACCATAACAGTAGGCCGACTAACCAAGGCAGTAACCATAATAATAGTAATAATAGCCATAATAATAATAATAATAATAATAACAACAGGCGACCCAATTACAGTAATAACACAAACCGACCACAAAACCAAGGCGGGAATAATCCACCGCAACAATACCGCAGAGCTAATTATGTGCAGGCTAACCACAACCCTGGCAGAAGGAGATACTACCAGCGACGAAACAGTTTTAGTGGAGATAGAGGAAATGTAAGAGGAGGACGGTGGAGGAGTAACAGCGTTGAGGGCGACAGCCACAACAGCGACTACCGGCCACAAGTGCACTTCGTTCATGACCATGAACCAAACCATCATGGAGGACGGTCGACAACTGACGATGGAAATCAGGGGGATAATCAAGACAGGCACCACGAAGAGAACACCAGCTCTTTAAACGCTTCGCGGCAGTGAGAAACTATAACAACATAGACCCCTCGCTGATCCACTCTATTGGGTATGATTACGGCACAAGTCCAAATAAAATTACCATAGTATACAACCATTACCTTAAAAATATAAGACAGGAATTATTAGAAGAGGAAGTAACTAACCACCATCAGTGTACCCACGATATCGTGTACGTGACGGCTAAAATTAATGAAGTAACCGCCACCTTAATGATCGACACAGGAGCTAACGTTTCCCTAATGGATAGCACCGAGCTTAATCGTATTCAGGAGGAAAGCAGAGCTATCATACCAACTTTGCCTGTTACTAACATTATCCTGATAGGAGCTACGGGACGCCAAAATAAATCGGTGAAGAAACAGGTCAGTTTAGAAGTAACCAGTCACGGAGTTAAGATACCAATGATATTTTTAATAGCAACGGGTTTACCATTTCGCAGTTTAATCGGCTGCGACATGCTACGAAAGTACTCAGCTATAATTGATTTAAGTATAGACAAATTAACTTTAAAAATGTCTGACACAGAATGGACGGCAGATATTGTCGGAAACAGGGAATTTCCCCCAGAGCGAACTGTTTACCACCTCCAAGGAATAACCAACCCTAGATACCAAACGTCCAGGCATGAACTGGGATACACTAACAATAACGACAATTTATGGGAGGAAAAGATTAGGGAGATAAGACAGTTCCAGTCAACCAACAGAACACACTCACCAAGTCCAGACCAACTTGAAAGGTTAATAAACATATATGACCAGTATAGACACGTATTTTCAGATCTCCCAGGAAAGGTTAAGAATTACCAATGTGTATTAAATTTCAAAGAACCAGTGAATTTCAACCGCAAGTCTTATCCCATCGCATACTCTCTTAAAGAGGCGGTTCGCACCGAGATCAACCAGTTGTTAAAGGACGATATAATAGAACACAGCCAATCCCCTTTATACCAGCCCTATTGTAGCAGTTAAAAAGAAAAATGGTAAGGTGAGACTCTGTTTGGATGCGAGAGAAATAAACAAACATTTAGTTAACCGGACATCTCCGGGTGAAATCGAGGAGATTTTGAAAAAGTTCCACGGGGACGGTCTGCGGATACTGGCAAGTGGAACTGCATCCCAACAGTCGGAAATATGTTGCATTTATATTTGAGGGACGCAACTATCACTTTAAGAGGTTGCCCTTCGGGTTAATAAATTCAGTGGCAATATTCATACAATGTATGGACCAGGTTTTAGGTCAGGAAGCACTTAAATTCACTACCGTCTACGTGGACGACCTGTTAATAACATCTACAACCTGGGAGGAACATTGTCAGAGGGTAGACCATGTACTAAATAAACTGTCAGAAAACCATATCACCTTAAAACTGGAAAAATCCCAACTTATTGCGAAGGAGGTACAATTTTTAGGATTCCAACTAACCGAATTGGGAATAACTCCATCCACAGAAAAAATCGAAGCCATACAAAAGTTCCCCACTCCCAGAAATAAGAAACAACTACAATCATTTTTAGGGTTATGCAATTATTATCGTAAGTTTCAGAACAATTATTCGGAACTAACAACCAGATTGTCTCCGCAGTTGTCCTCAAAGGATAAATGGACATGGGGGCCAGCTCAGGAAATTATATTTCAACAAATTAAAACCAAGTTTTTAGAGACAGTAATATTACACCACCCAGACTTCAATAAACCTTTCTACTTAAATTGTGACGCAAGTGACATCAGTTTAGGCTCTGCCCTATACCAGGAAGACGATGATGGAAACCATCTTGTGGTAAGCTTTGCAAGCCAGACTCTGAATAAGTGCGAGAGAAATTACAATGTAACGGAAAAGGAACTCTTAAGCGTAGTATTTGCATGTGGAAAATTCCGCACATACATATTGGGATATTCTGTTACTGTTAGGACAGATCACAAGTCCATATCCTTTTTAAAGAACTGCAAGCTGAGCCATGGTCGGTTAGCGAGGTGGACCTTAGTCTTACAAGAGTACAACATTAGTTGGGAGTACGTCCCTGGCAAGAAGAACATAGCGGCCGACATACTGTCACGAGTAAACATTACCAATCAAACTTATGAAGGTGAAAAAGAAACAATAGCCAAGGTTTATAACATCTTGAAGAGCCGTACAGAGTTGGAAGGTGTTATCAAGGAGGTCGAGTTACACCAAAAACAAGACAATAAATTAGCACAAATTTTCCAAAGATTGGATAGTCAAGATGAGAGAATAACCCCTTATTACTGTGTATTTAATAATGTATTATTTGTTAAAACTAAATGTCACTATAATGTCTGGAAATTAGTAATACCTAAAACAATAGAGAAGGACATAATCACAGACTACCATGTTCGTTATGGGCACATGGGTGCTGTTAAAGTGATCAAGGCGTTGGAGGAACACATGTACATAAAGGACATAAACAGAAGGGTGAGGAGATATATTAAAACTTGCCAGATATGCCAGACGGTGAAATGCACCAATGAAAGGAAGGAGGGGCAAATGATTCCCATAACCTCTTCGGCAAAACTAGAGAAAGTTTTTGTAGACATCTGTGGTCCATTTCCCCGAAGTGGAGGTCGACGACAGTACAAATACTTGTTAATCATTTTCGACCATTATACTAAGTATGTAAAACTGTACCCAATGAATCGCGCAACCACCAACAAGATAGTCAACATAATAACACAGAATTAAATACCTGAGGTGGGCTGTCCGAAGACCATGATAACGGACCATGGTACCCAATTCAAAGGACGGAGATGGAAGGACACACTGCTGGAACATGGAGTAAAAACATACAAAACTGCAGTGTACCATCCCAGCAGCAATCCCTCAGAAAGAGTGTTAAGAGAGGTCGGACGGATTCTTAGGACTTATTGTTCAAGTCAACAAAGACCATAAATGTGATTATTGTTAAGAGCAGATAAATTGTAGTGGTAGGCAACATTTACCACCGGAATATTTAGTGTATAAAAGAAACTTTAAAAATAACTACTATAAACGGATTCATTTAGTGATTAGGAAGATCATGTATTATGCACAAAATATTGAAAGTGACTAATTGCCTATAGCAAACCTATTTGCCATATTGTGTTATAAAAAGTGTGTAGGATTAAGATATAGGCCAAACTATTTATTACTTAATAAATAAGAACCAGATCTATCATACTAAAGGATAGAAAAATGTGTATTGTAAACCAAATAATTTAATGAGAAGAAAGACATCTATTATGTCATAGAGAGCCAAAAGTGGCATATAACAAAAATATACCTAGGATAATGACATAAAATTATTCTAATACTCATATGTTAGATTAATTTAAGGAAGAAATACTACTATCTTATAACTAAAATTACTATGCTATATTTAAAGAAAAAAAAATATATAAAATGTTTATCAAACGAATATTATATGTAACAAAATGTTTATCAAATGAGTATTGTATACCTCTCATAAAACTAAAATATTATATAAAATCGTCCAGAAAAAGTGAAAACCACCATCACTTGAAGGAGTAGAGAAGAAGAAAACCAAAGAGAGTAACATGAAAGAAGGATATTATTATGGAAAGTAGAGAGAGAGAAAAAATGTTTATTAAATGAACAATGTAACCCCAAGAATGTCTATAAAATCAGATTTTAATATGTTGTTATTATATTATCACATTGTATTATAATTATCAGATATTGTATACTCCATAAACGAGAATTAAAATCATCCAGAATAAGTGTAAATTATCAGACACTTGAAGGAGTAGAGAGGCTGAATAACAAAAAGAGTTAATTATAAAGATGGCTATTATTATTGTGGAATGAAGAGAAAGAAAAATGTTATTTAATTATCAAATATTGTATATAACAAGATATGTCAGAGAACATCTAACCAAAAGACCTTTAGTATATGAATACTATAAACCCTGATAATTCAGGATAAGTATGAATTATTAACAAAAAAAGAAAAACTTGTAAACTATTGGGAGAATAAAATATTGTAAACTCTATGTGTAAGAACCAACTGCATAATTATATAAGCATCAATGTAAGTGTGTAATTTTAAGAATACTCAAGTAAACCTAAACAAATTGTCAACTAGTATAAAAAGTAACAATACGGCTAATAAAAGCATAGTCGAGAATGTCAAGTCTGAAAAGAAATAATTACCTGTGAAAAGGAAGTATGTTAGAAAGTATAAAAGAAGGAGATGTGATACAAATGAAAACCTCTAATACCTTGAATATTATATTGAATATATTATATTATTGAAAATGAATTATATGTGATATTTTATGTGTTGTGATAGTGCAACTATTGCCAGGTGCAATTTTTATTTTTTCTCAGACAGAGATGAGTATGCCTCTGAATCTGAGTATGTGTATTGAGGAACGGCAGAGAATGTAAGCCACAGTGAGCCACTCTGATTCCGAACCCACTACATAAAGTTAGGGAGTTATACAGTAATGAGTCAAGGAAAATTATTAAAGAATCTGTGAGGTAAAACATGTAAAAACCATTGAAATTATCACAAAGATAGAAATATGTAATAAGAAAGAAAAATGTATGATAAGACAGGAAATTGTTAATTTAAGAAGTGAAATCTATTGTAATTAAATGACTTAAGATGTGAGAAACTTGGAAAAAAATACTAGTAAGCTAAGAATTATATCACTAGACAAGAAGTCAAGCTATTGTAACACACTAATGGTATATTAAAGATCAATATAAAGAGTACAAGACAACAAACAGTAGTAGTATACTAAGAAACTGACATGAAATGATAATTTTATCAAAAATCAAATTTTCTCTCAAATTATCAATTTTGAGGGGGGAGTATATGTAACATGACCAGATGATTACATAACCTAGACATATACTATCAGATTTAATAAATGCATAACGATAATGTAAATAGATAATGTAATGATAAGAGTAACCAAGAAGAGAGGAACCATGGAAGAAGAAAGAAGATGAAGTGCCACAAGAAGCAGTAAACCCAAATACTGTTTGACACTACAACCATACTATAACTGACACAAACTAATGGACAAATTAAATTCACTTTAAGCTGTCAAGCGAGTCAGTGAATAACTAAATGGAATATGACATGTTAATAAAAATGATTAAATAAGAATCTGAATAATGTGATATCAGAATCAGCATTTGGCTGAGAATTAAGCAGCCATGACTAGTAATTATTAATGCCAAAAAACTAAAATTAGCGATGGCCACAACATGAGAATGAAGCTATATTTCAGTCTCAAATATACTTATGATAAGTGAAAATGTTTGTAAGGGGGAACCTTATACAAATAAGCTACCTCAGCAAGGTACCGAATTGTGAACTAATAAAGGTTTTTAAGACAGAAATCCGATACAAACGGTATGTCTCAACAAGGCCTCAATCAGACAATCATCAGTAAAGTGATTAGTGGAAGGTGATATGAGTGTAAATCACATCCACAGAACAATTTTTATACTCAAACATAGCAATAAGCATTATTAATATAATATAATTAATAGTTCAATTGTTAGTTAAGAGAACGGAGCAAAATCATGTGAAACGAAATATCATAGTGAGTAAGTATTGTTAATAGCAAGGTATAAGGTAAGATTTAATCATAATATTCAGTAATTAAATATCAGTAGAGATATAATAGTGTTCTAACATAAACGTTCAAGTGAAAAAACGCGATGTGGAACACAGACAATATTAGTCAGAGTGTGTAATCGTCGACTTCGATTAACAGACGACAGTGTAAAGCCGTGTGCCTGAACATTGTTTATATAGCAATGTCAGTAAAAGTGTGATTAAACCAGTGTCAAACTATATCAAATTAAAGAGGACAAAATATTCTTTAATTTGATAGCGATACGACCCCAATCGCAACTATGATAAGTGCGTGAAAGGCGTTAGCATCATTTACAAAAGGTGCATAAGAAATCTGGTTATCAACACCAATAACAACGACAACTGTCAATCATTCCTGCGAATGTCGGTTAGAAAACCGTTATTGACGGTTGGAAAAACAATACGTCACTTTCATCAGACCTGGCTGAGCCAATCAAAAAAAAAGCTTAGTAATTAATACAATCGCCTAAAGCCGATCAAACGATCGGGTATATAAGGAACTGCAGCAGATTATCGCTAGACACTTTTTAATTTCATTCAGCGTGGAAGGTGCGCTGGTCTCATCAAAATTTTTACTAACTGATAGCGTCATTACAACAATGCATCAACAGAAACATTTCGGCAGTAACTTCAAGATATTCTACAAAGCAGCAGTGCAATTAAGTGCAGTATTATTTCATTTAGTGCGGGAGAAATAACGAACAGAAGAAATAATTAAATAATGTCATATATGGTTCTTTTAGTTAGAAGCGAACCAATTTTCTCTGTTCATGTGCGTGTGTAGTGAATAACGATGATCATTATAATCCGATCATCGATGTGTTAATTGAATTTTAATCAAAAGATTAAAACACAAAGGTAACAGTGTAACAATTTATTCATTACTTCGAGCGCCATAACCTGTATGTTTTGATAAACAGATCTGTACTGACGCATAACACTGAAACATTTTTCTGTACTACACCATGTCTAAATTTATTTAATAGATTTGTCAATACTAGCTAAGTTGAATGTTAGTTATAAGTGATCTCAAAATATAACTTTGTAAATCATGAATCAAGCGTTACGAACGCATAACCTATAAAATAGGTTATTTTTATTTTATATTAGTAACCTCAAAGACATTACTAGTCTATATTATATCAGAAAATCATTAGCTATTGTGTAGGCATGAGCATTCTTTTTTGTGTTTCAAAGAACTTACGCCTGAGATTTAAATAATATTAATGTTTAAAGTAAAGAGTATCTGGACTTAACCAGAATTATTGCTTATGCTCTGAGCCAGTTATATAGGGTATATAACAACATATTTGCAATTGTACATCATTGTATTCTTTTAATTATATTGTTTGAATTCTCTATCAAGGGTATGAATAAAACCCCATTATTAACAGCATAACTCGACTTAATTTATTTCTAAAAAGTAGATAAAAAATTCATTTAGAAGAATCAAAACAACCTTCTGTTGTGATTAAATTTTGTTGAATAGCATTGCCATAAGGGCAATAAACACAATTTTAACTTCTTAAAAAAAAGAATTATTACTTGATTCTATTAATGGGTTTTCCACGGGATTTTCCCGAAATAAACCTGTGTGGCGCCCATTATTAAACAAGGTAACCTAACCTTGTAGATAAAGTGAGTTGGTTTTGTAAACCGTCTTGGCAGCTTATTGAACTTCCAGAAAACACGAACAGGTACGTGAAAGTGTATTATATTTATTCTATTGTCCAGACATTACTAGACTTTACGTACTTAGACGACTATCGACCTGGAGGAGGAGTTTCGCAGCTAGTATCAGCAAGACGGTCACCAACAACAAGCGACCAGCTATTACACTTTATTTTTAAATTTAAGCAACATTAGTGTTTAAATAATATTAACACAACTATTTTCTTTTATTTATCTAAGGGAATCCTTTTCAGACAATTATAATTGTGCAATTGTAAACACACTTTTAATAACATCTGATGCTACAATTCAACTACTTTATAAAATTAGTAACTTTCAATTTTCAACAACTACGACCTTTAATATTTCGAACAATATTTCAAATATAAATATAATTATAAACCACAGCACATTTGATTTATTACAAATTGGCGACCAGCAACGTGGGGCTGGAAAAAATATTAAACGAAAATATTTTTTACATTTTAAATCAGCCCGGCAGACACAAAAGAACGAACATGCCACACACACATCAATACGATACAAGATACAAGGACAGTCGGGTAGGAGAGGTGCAACTAGATACAGAGACATATGAGACACAACCCACACACGAGATGGAAGTCATTACCATTAATAACATCGAAACTCGTACCGACGAAACACCTCATAAAGAACCGGGAGTAGAAGTAATAGTCGGCGAACGACCAGACAAATCGTCCGAAGAGGCAAGATGGGATAACATGATGAGAAACAATTCGGACAGGTCAATAATAATTTCACGAAAATTAATGAAAATTCAAAAAGGGACATAGAATCAATCCACCGAAAAATGGATGACAGCCAGAAAAAAATGGAGTCCATTAATAAAAACATGGAGTCGCTGAAAGAAGACTTGAATAAAAAGATTGACAATGCCCATAGAGCCATGGACACGTTAAAGAATAAAATAGAAGACAGCGGCAGGGCCTTAAGAGAAGAGTTGAACACCACATTAACTGAAATTAGCCGGAGGATGGAAGAAGGTAACGAAAAAATTAACACCAGGGTAGACGTGGAGATAGCGGTCGTGAGGGAAGAAATAGTAGAAGTAAACAAAAGATGTGAACAGCATGACCAGGATTTAAAGCGAACAAGAGAAGAGGTCGACGGGAGGATCGACACCATAGAGGAGGTGACTGAAGCCCGAATAGAATCCTTGAAAAGGATGAGTCAAGATGAAATTAAACGGGTGAGGACCGACGTAGGTGAGCGCTGTGAGGAGGTAAGTGCATCAGTAGACGCGGTAAGAACTTTAACCGTCGCTAACCGGGAAAATATTGAGGAATTAAGACAACGAGAAATCGTGCAAATGCGGGAGGAAATTGAGGTCATTCGCAACCGCCCTATCCAAGGTCAGTATCTACAACCGACTGACAACCGCGACGCTATTAATTTCAAAAACTATCGGAAAAACCCTATTGAATTTTAGCACGCGTCGATGAAAACTTGGCACGAATCCGAGAAACCAGATGGAATATAATCAGAAGCTTGATTGATGAATATTTCAAGGAGATATATGATAATTGGTGGACGGCCACGCGCCACGAAGTCAACAGTTATGACGAGTTCAAAACCCAATTCCGCGCGAAATATTGGTCAGAGGCCACACAAAACATAGTACGCGATCACATATGCCACGGTAAATATGATGCGAGCAGAGGAGGTACAATGACGTCCTATTTCTTAGGTCAGGTGTGTTTAGCACGCAGTTTAGAACCAAGAATACCAGAGGAATGCCTCGTTACTAAGCTGTCGTACCACTTTGAAGAGGGTGTCGCCAAGGCACGCCAGTGGGGACAAATTAAAACCATACAAGCTATGTCAGCATTGCTCGAAAGTCAAGAACATGAAGGGTACTACCGAAGGAGTCGCCGGAGGAATGACAATTTCAATGATAGGGGCGGTAACCTAAACAATAATAATAATTTCAGAAATTACAGAGGTAATTTGAATAATAATAATAACCATCCAAATCAAAATTATAATAACAACAATAATAATGACCATAACAGTAGGCCGACTAACCAAGGCAGTAACCATAATAATAGTAATAATAGCCATAATAATAATAATAATAATAATAACAACAGGCGACCCAATTACAGTAATAACACAAACCGACCACAAAACCAAGGCGGGAATAATCCACCGCAACAATACCGCAGAGCTAATTATGTGCAGGCTAACCACAACCCTGGCAGAAGGAGATACTACCAGCGACGAAACAGTTTTAGTGGAGATAGAGGAAATGTAAGAGGAGGACGGTGGAGGAGTAACAGCGTTGAGGGCGACAGCCACAACAGCGACTACCGGCCACAAGTGCACTTCGTTCATGACCATGAACCAAACCATCATGGAGGACGGTCGACAACTGACGATGGAAATCAGGGGGATAATCAAGACAGGCACCACGAAGAGAACACCAGCTCTTTAAACGCTTCGCGGCAGTGAGAAACTATAACAACATAGACCCCTCGCTGATCCACTCTATTGGGTATGATTACGGCACAAGTCCAAATAAAATTACCATAGTATACAACCATTACCTTAAAAATATAAGACAGGAATTATTAGAAGAGGAAGTAACTAACCACCATCAGTGTACCCACGATATCGTGTACGTGACGGCTAAAATTAATGAAGTAACCGCCACCTTAATGATCGACACAGGAGCTAACGTTTCCCTAATGGATAGCACCGAGCTTAATCGTATTCAGGAGGAAAGCAGAGCTATCATACCAACTTTGCCTGTTACTAACATTATCCTGATAGGAGCTACGGGACGCCAAAATAAATCGGTGAAGAAACAGGTCAGTTTAGAAGTAACCAGTCACGGAGTTAAGATACCAATGATATTTTTAATAGCAACGGGTTTACCATTTCGCAGTTTAATCGGCTGCGACATGCTACGAAAGTACTCAGCTATAATTGATTTAAGTATAGACAAATTAACTTTAAAAATGTCTGACACAGAATGGACGGCAGATATTGTCGGAAACAGGGAATTTCCCCCAGAGCGAACTGTTTACCACCTCCAAGGAATAACCAACCCTAGATACCAAACGTCCAGGCATGAACTGGGATACACTAACAATAACGACAATTTATGGGAGGAAAAGATTAGGGAGATAAGACAGTTCCAGTCAACCAACAGAACACACTCACCAAGTCCAGACCAACTTGAAAGGTTAATAAACATATATGACCAGTATAGACACGTATTTTCAGATCTCCCAGGAAAGGTTAAGAATTACCAATGTGTATTAAATTTCAAAGAACCAGTGAATTTCAACCGCAAGTCTTATCCCATCGCATACTCTCTTAAAGAGGCGGTTCGCACCGAGATCAACCAGTTGTTAAAGGACGATATAATAGAACACAGCCAATCCCCTTTATACCAGCCCTATTGTAGCAGTTAAAAAGAAAAATGGTAAGGTGAGACTCTGTTTGGATGCGAGAGAAATAAACAAACATTTAGTTAACCGGACATCTCCGGGTGAAATCGAGGAGATTTTGAAAAAGTTCCACGGGGACGGTCTGCGGATACTGGCAAGTGGAACTGCATCCCAACAGTCGGAAATATGTTGCATTTATATTTGAGGGACGCAACTATCACTTTAAGAGGTTGCCCTTCGGGTTAATAAATTCAGTGGCAATATTCATACAATGTATGGACCAGGTTTTAGGTCAGGAAGCACTTAAATTCACTACCGTCTACGTGGACGACCTGTTAATAACATCTACAACCTGGGAGGAACATTGTCAGAGGGTAGACCATGTACTAAATAAACTGTCAGAAAACCATATCACCTTAAAACTGGAAAAATCCCAACTTATTGCGAAGGAGGTACAATTTTTAGGATTCCAACTAACCGAATTGGGAATAACTCCATCCACAGAAAAAATCGAAGCCATACAAAAGTTCCCCACTCCCAGAAATAAGAAACAACTACAATCATTTTTAGGGTTATGCAATTATTATCGTAAGTTTCAGAACAATTATTCGGAACTAACAACCAGATTGTCTCCGCAGTTGTCCTCAAAGGATAAATGGACATGGGGGCCAGCTCAGGAAATTATATTTCAACAAATTAAAACCAAGTTTTTAGAGACAGTAATATTACACCACCCAGACTTCAATAAACCTTTCTACTTAAATTGTGACGCAAGTGACATCAGTTTAGGCTCTGCCCTATACCAGGAAGACGATGATGGAAACCATCTTGTGGTAAGCTTTGCAAGCCAGACTCTGAATAAGTGCGAGAGAAATTACAATGTAACGGAAAAGGAACTCTTAAGCGTAGTATTTGCATGTGGAAAATTCCGCACATACATATTGGGATATTCTGTTACTGTTAGGACAGATCACAAGTCCATATCCTTTTTAAAGAACTGCAAGCTGAGCCATGGTCGGTTAGCGAGGTGGACCTTAGTCTTACAAGAGTACAACATTAGTTGGGAGTACGTCCCTGGCAAGAAGAACATAGCGGCCGACATACTGTCACGAGTAAACATTACCAATCAAACTTATGAAGGTGAAAAAGAAACAATAGCCAAGGTTTATAACATCTTGAAGAGCCGTACAGAGTTGGAAGGTGTTATCAAGGAGGTCGAGTTACACCAAAAACAAGACAATAAATTAGCACAAATTTTCCAAAGATTGGATAGTCAAGATGAGAGAATAACCCCTTATTACTGTGTATTTAATAATGTATTATTTGTTAAAACTAAATGTCACTATAATGTCTGGAAATTAGTAATACCTAAAACAATAGAGAAGGACATAATCACAGACTACCATGTTCGTTATGGGCACATGGGTGCTGTTAAAGTGATCAAGGCGTTGGAGGAACACATGTACATAAAGGACATAAACAGAAGGGTGAGGAGATATATTAAAACTTGCCAGATATGCCAGACGGTGAAATGCACCAATGAAAGGAAGGAGGGGCAAATGATTCCCATAACCTCTTCGGCAAAACTAGAGAAAGTTTTTGTAGACATCTGTGGTCCATTTCCCCGAAGTGGAGGTCGACGACAGTACAAATACTTGTTAATCATTTTCGACCATTATACTAAGTATGTAAAACTGTACCCAATGAATCGCGCAACCACCAACAAGATAGTCAACATAATAACACAGAATTAAATACCTGAGGTGGGCTGTCCGAAGACCATGATAACGGACCATGGTACCCAATTCAAAGGACGGAGATGGAAGGACACACTGCTGGAACATGGAGTAAAAACATACAAAACTGCAGTGTACCATCCCAGCAGCAATCCCTCAGAAAGAGTGTTAAGAGAGGTCGGACGGATTCTTAGGACTTATTGTTCAAGTCAACAAAGACCATAAATGTGATTATTGTTAAGAGCAGATAAATTGTAGTGGTAGGCAACATTTACCACCGGAATATTTAGTGTATAAAAGAAACTTTAAAAATAACTACTATAAACGGATTCATTTAGTGATTAGGAAGATCATGTATTATGCACAAAATATTGAAAGTGACTAATTGCCTATAGCAAACCTATTTGCCATATTGTGTTATAAAAAGTGTGTAGGATTAAGATATAGGCCAAACTATTTATTACTTAATAAATAAGAACCAGATCTATCATACTAAAGGATAGAAAAATGTGTATTGTAAACCAAATAATTTAATGAGAAGAAAGACATCTATTATGTCATAGAGAGCCAAAAGTGGCATATAACAAAAATATACCTAGGATAATGACATAAAATTATTCTAATACTCATATGTTAGATTAATTTAAGGAAGAAATACTACTATCTTATAACTAAAATTACTATGCTATATTTAAAGAAAAAAAAAATATATAAAATGTTTATCAAACGAATATTATATGTAACAAAATGTTTATCAAATGAGTATTGTATACCTCTCATAAAACTAAAATATTATATAAAATCGTCCAGAATAAGTGAAAACCACCATCACTTGAAGGAGTAGAGAAGAAGAAAACCAAAGAGAGTAACATGAAAGAAGGATATTATTATGGAAAGTAGAGAGAGAGAAAAAATGTTTATTAAATGAACAATGTAACCCCAAGAATGTCTATAAAATCAGATTTTAATATGTTGTTATTATATTATCACATTGTATTATAATTATCAGATATTGTATACTCCATAAACGAGAATTAAAATCATCCAGAATAAGTGTAAATTATCAGACACTTGAAGGAGTAGAGAGGCTGAATAACAAAAAGAGTTAATTATAAAGATGGCTATTATTATTGTGGAATGAAGAGAAAGAAAAATGTTATTTAATTATCAAATATTGTATATAACAAGATATGTCAGAGAACATCTAACCAAAAGACCTTTAGTATATGAATACTATAAACCCTGATAATTCAGGATAAGTATGAATTATTAACAAAAAAAGAAAAACTTGTAAACTATTGGGAGAATAAAATATTGTAAACTCTATGTGTAAGAACCAACTGCATAATTATATAAGCATCAATGTAAGTGTGTAATTTTAAGAATACTCAAGTAAACCTAAACAAATTGTCAACTAGTATAAAAAGTAACAATACGGCTAATAAAAGCATAGTCGAGAATGTCAAGTCTGAAAAGAAATAATTACCTGTGAAAAGGAAGTATGTTAGAAAGTATAAAAGAAGGAGATGTGATACAAATGAAAACCTCTAATACCTTGAATATTATATTGAATATATTATATTATTGAAAATGAATGATATGTGATATTTTATGTGTTGTGATAGTGCAACTATTGCCAGGTGCAATTTTTATTTTTTCTCAGACAGAGATGAGTATGCCTCTGAATCTGAGTATGTGTATTGAGGAACGGCAGAGAATGTAAGCCACAGTGAGCCACTCTGATTCCGAACCCACTACATAAAGTTAGGGAGTTATACAGTAATGAGTCAAGGAAAATTATTAAAGAATCTGTGAGGTAAAACATGTAAAAACCATTGAAATTATCACAAAGATAGAAATATGTAATAAGAAAGAAAAATGTATGATAAGACAGGAAATTGTTAATTTAAGAAGTGAAATCTATTGTAATTAAATGACTTAAGATGTGAGAAACTTGGAAAAAAATACTAGTAAGCTAAGAATTATATCACTAGACAAGAAGTCAAGCTATTGTAACACACTAATGGTATATTAAAGATCAATATAAAGAGTACAAGACAACAAACAGTAGTAGTATACTAAGAAACTGACATGAAATGATAATTTTATCAAAAATCAAATTTTCTCTCAAATTATCAATTTTGAGGGGGGAGTATATGTAACATGACCAGATGATTACATAACCTAGACATATACTATCAGATTTAATAAATGCATAACGATAATGTAAATAGATAATGTAATGATAAGAGTAACCAAGAAGAGAGGAACCATGGAAGAAGAAAGAAGATGAAGTGCCACAAGAAGCAGTAAACCCAAATACTGTTTGACACTACAACCATACTATAACTGACACAAACTAATGGACAAATTAAATTCACTTTAAGCTGTCAAGCGAGTCAGTGAATAACTAAATGGAATATGACATGTTAATAAAAATGATTAAATAAGAATCTGAATAATGTGATATCAGAATCAGCATTTGGCTGAGAATTAAGCAGCCATGACTAGTAATTATTAATGCCAAAAAACTAAAATTAGCGATGGCCACAACATGAGAATGAAGCTATATTTCAGTCTCAAATATACTTATGATAAGTGAAAATGTTTGTAAGAGGGAACCTTATACAAATAAGCTACCTCAGCAAGGTACCGAATTGTGAACTAATAAAGGTTTTTAAGACAGAAATCCGATACAAACGGTATGTCTCAACAAGGCCTCAATCAGACAATCATCAGTAAAGTGATTAGTGGAAGGTGATATGAGTGTAAATCACATCCACAGAACAATTTTTATACTCAAACATAGCAATAAGCATTATTAATATAATATAATTAATAGTTCAATTGTTAGTTAAGAGAACGGAGCAAAATCATGTGAAACGAAATATCATAGTGAGTAAGTATTGTTAATAGCAAGGTATAAGGTAAGATTTAATCATAATATTCAGTAATTAAATATCAGTAGAGATATAATAGTGTTCTAACATAAACGTTCAAGTGAAAAAACGCGATGTGGAACACAGACAATATTAGTCAGAGTGTGTAATCGTCGACTTCGATTAACAGACGACAGTGTAAAGCCGTGTGCCTGAACATTGTTTATATAGCAATGTCAGTAAAAGTGTGATTAAACCAGTGTCAAACTATATCAAATTAAAGAGGACAAAATATTCTTTAATTTGATAGCGATACGACCCCAATCGCAACTATGATAAGTGCGTGAAAGGCGTTAGCATCATTTACAAAAGGTGCATAAGAAATCTGGTTATCAACACCAATAACAACGACAACTGTCAATCATTCCTGCGAATGTCGGTTAGAAAACCGTTATTGACGGTTGGAAAAACAATACGTCACTTTCATCAGACCTGGCTGAGCCAATCAAAAAAAAAGCTTAGTAATTAATACAATCGCCTAAAGCCGATCAAACGATCGGGTATATAAGGAACTGCAGCAGATTATCGCTAGACACTTTTTAATTTCATTCAGCGTGGAAGGTGCGCTGGTCTCATCAAAATTTTTACTAACTGATAGCGTCATTACAACAATGCATCAACAGAAACATTTCGGCAGTAACTTCAAGATATTCTACAAAGCAGCAGTGCAATTAAGTGCAGTATTATTTCATTTAGTGCGGGAGAAATAACGAACAGAAGAAATAATTAAATAATGTCATATATGGTTCTTTTAGTTAGAAGCGAACCAATTTTCTCTGTTCACGTGCGTGTGTAGTGAATAACGATGATCATTATAATCCGATCATCGATGTGTTAATTGAATTTTAATCAAAAGATTAAAACACAAAGGTAACAGTGTAACAATTTATTCATTACTTCGAGCGCCATAACCTGTATGTTTTGATAAACAGATCTGTACTGACGCATAACACTGAAACATTTTTCTGTACTACACCATGTCTAAATTTATTTAATAGATTTGTCAATACTAGCTAAGTTGAATGTTAGTTATAAGTGATCTCAAAATATAACTTTGTAAATCATGAATCAAGCGTTACGAACGCATAACCTATAAAATAGGTTATTTTTATTTTATATTAGTAACCTCAAAGGCATTACTAGTCTATATTATATCAGAAAATCATTAGCTATTGTGTAGGCATGAGCATTCTTTTTTGTGTTTCAAAGAACTTACGCCTGAGATTTAAATAATATTAATGTTTAAAGTAAAGAGTATCTGGACTTAACCAGAATTATTGCTTATGCTCTGAGCCAGTTATATAGGGTATATAACAACATATTTGCAATTGTACATCATTGTATTCTTTTAATTATATTGTTTGAATTCTCTATCAAGGGTATGAATAAAACCCCATTATTAACAGCATAACTCGACTTAATTTATTTCTAAAAAGTAGATAAAAAATTCATTTAGAAGAATCAAAACAACCTTCTGTTGTGATTAAATTTTGTTGAATAGCATTGCCATAAGGGCAATAAACACAATTTTAACTTCTTAAAAAAAAGAATTATTACTTGATTCTATTAATGGGTTTTCCACGGGATTTTCCCGAAATAAACCTGTGTGGCGCCCATTATTAAACAAGGTAACCTAACCTTGTAGATAAAGTGAGTTGGTTTTGTAAACCGTCTTGGCAGCTTATTGAACTTCCAGAAAACACGAACAGGTACGTGAAAGTGTATTATATTTATTCTATTGTCCAGACATTACTAGACTTTACGTACTTAGACGACTATCGACCTGGAGGAGGAGTTTCGCAGCTAGTATCAGCAAGACGGTCACCAACAACAAGCGACCAGCTATTACACTTTATTTTTAAATTTAAGCAACATTAGTGTTTAAATAATATTAACACAACTATTTTCTTTTATTTATCTAAGGGAATCCTTTTCAGACAATTATAATTGTGCAATTGTAAACACACTTTTAATAACATCTGATGCTACAATTCAACTACTTTATAAAATTAGTAACTTTCAATTTTCAACAACTACGACCTTTAATATTTCGAACAATATTTCAAATATAAATATAATTATAAACCACAGCACATTTGATTTATTACAATATATAAAAAAACCTAAGAGATTCTGAAGTGACTATGACTATGGCAGTAATAATGATTTTAAGTCTTGGTACATGTTGAATAATTTCATAAAATTGTGAAATCCTTTTACTTAAACTGTGCAGAAATATATATATATATATATATATATATATATAAAATCACGTTTATCCATCATTACCTAAACACGCAAGTTTTGACCAGAGAAGTTGATCTTTTTGAGTCCCCATATATAAAAGTTATGAGTAAGCTTAGACATTTTATTCTTACATATTCGTAATCAGCATAAAAAACTGTAAAAATATGTATCCGTTTCAAGATAGTTTGTTGAAAAAATTGAATAATTATTACCCTGTTAATTTAGTCGTTACAAACGACTCACACGTTTAGAAAAATGCATTACTATTTTATCACGGAAATCGGTTTAGCTTTTAGTAATAAAAAATATGCACAGTGTTGCCACAAAATGTATATAAAGTCACGAAGGTCACAACGTTGCCAAGTCTACTGAACGTAAGCAATTGCTGCAATATTAGCAGCTGGTGTGTCTCGGCTGTTTATACAATTACTGCTTCCAGTCGCCTACGTTTAATTCCTGTATACGATCTTAGCTATTTTTAATTTCAGTACCGTAGTAAAAATAATCTTTGAAAGACGTAATCAACTATTTTTCAACGCTGTTATTAAAAAGTGGGTTAATCATTCAATGACAGAAAACATATAAGGTATAAAATGTTGTGATCACTTTATTCACATGTTCTTTTCTTGACGCGTAAATAACTATATACTAAATAAAGATATAATAAGTATATCGTCATTGTACATTAGTATAATATGTAGTTAAAAAGTACACTGGTAAAAGTATGAATACAGATAGACTTTTATTACAAATATTTCCTGCTACGGTTTTCTATAAATAGTAACTATTCTCGGTAAAATAAAAATAAAATAAAATAAAAGATTAAATACAAATATCTAATATTTTCTGAATAAAATATATGTATATTTTAACAAATAATAATTATGTAAATCTGAAAAAATTTAAGACAAATCTTCATTAACTCTTTAAAACTCTTGTAGGGAATTCGTTTTACACACTTAGGCCTATATGTATTGAACATAATTATTATAAAACCATTTATTATTAAAAGGGATTGTTTAAATTACATATTTATTCCTACCATTCGCCCACTCTGATTATTTCTTTTGTTAAATAAATCTTATGACATGTCTTTTATATGTTTTGTACACCTCAGATTTTGTGTACACTGTATATATTTCGTATTTTGAATGTTTTAGCTAAGTTTTCATTGGCCTAGGACCCCGGTCCTTCTCAAAATTTGCATATAATTATACCCTGATTAACGAAACAGCTCCTCTCTGTCTGTGTACCTCTGTCTCACTTTCTTGCTCTCTCTCTCTCTCTCTCTCTCTCTCACACCCCTTCTCACTAACTCACACTCTCTCCCTCTCTCCTTATTCGTTCTATTTCTTTCCCTTATTTTTATTAAAGAATGAGCCATTTACACCTGCCAGACACCTCTAAGGTTGCCTCTGTAAGAAACAATAAAATTTCTCAAGTGTTTATGAAATAAGAAGGACACTGGAACATGGTAAACGCATAGTAATGTTTATTTGGCTGAGACAAGATAAACGAGAAGCGTGATTACATTTCTGGCGGGAACGATGATGCATTTTGCAAACTGGCGTCGACGTCACACACGTCCGTCTTTTCTACAAACATTGTGCACAGTTTAATCTGAGTTGTGGTATCGCGAACTCAGAAATGGTTAATATACGTCAGCCACTGCTATATAAAGTGATATGTGTTGTGTCTATTCAGCGTTAACACCACAGGTCTCCAGCACAGAGACAAGATTTCTCATTCCCGTCAACACGAGTACCTACTCAAGGTCAAATAACATTCTTAATGTTTTAATGACACAGAAGTGTATGTTTACAAAACATACTACTGTTTTGGCTGACACATATATACACATCTACGTCTGAACTCGCAACCTCTTATTTATCAGCTGTCTTGTTTTTACGTTTCCACCAAACATGTTCCAGAAAATCATATTAAAATAATATGAATATTTTATAGTAAAAACATAATAAAAATAATAATAATATACAATTTAAAAAGTTAATACACTACCTCATGCTTATCCTAAGTTTTGTGCGGAGAAATACCTGACCCAGTCAGTTTTCCAAGGATTCATAAAATTGTTATCTCAAATGATACATGGATCTTGTAGAGCTCGTAATCCTAATGTTCCTTGCATGATTGATGGAATATGTACACATAATAACCAAGCAACATTTTACGTTAAACTATTGAAAATAACAATGGTTTTCCAAAGTACCGGAGACGAGATGACGGAATTGTTGAACTAAAAGAAATATATCATTTGATAATCATGATTCGTTCTCTACAATCGCTTCCTAATTCTACAGTACAATGCTCACATCAATATCGAAAACCGATAAATACATGTATAAATAGGCTTTGTCCCGGTTTGACCGGGATTGTCCCGGTTTGACGACCTGATCAATTGTCCCGGTTTGAAAATTGACGAGAGTAGTTTCCGTCCGGGCGAAGACGTGAAAGCTAAGCTCCCTATTTTTTGTTAAATCAATAGAAAAGAGAGTTTGAAAGATTAAAAGTAATTTTTCATGAATGGAAAATTCAAAAGCTGCAGTAGTCACTTTGCACGAGTATACACATTCAAATGACTTAGGGAGCACAAAAATCCTAATGTGTGCTATACTTGCTTTCCTTCGAAAAGATGTAGAATGTGGCTGGCAGTATATCCATGGTCAAGTTCCAGAGGAAGAGAAACTCGATTAATTCTTTAATTATTTTGTAGAACAATAGCTAGACAATGATTAGTGCCACAGGAGTTACGGAACTGCTACTTCCGACGTCATAGAATGAATAATACCGTACAAGCACGCATCAGAAACTAAACAGCCACGTTGAAAGACCACATCCAAGAATAAAAAACATTATCAAATATTTATAATCTGAGGCAGAGAAATCTATTCAGAACACGATGTAACGATGGAGTGAAATTTTTAAGCTATGAAAAGAACGAAAAAGTATACTGAATTGGATAAACTAAAAGATATGAAAAAGATTCTGATGCTGGGATGTTTCTCAAGATCACGTCGTCCGTTCTACAAGTTGACTAATAAAAATAAATAAAAAATAACCTTCCTTTTTAATTTAGAGAGAGAGAGAGAGAGAGAGAGAGAGAGAGAGAGAGAGAGAGAGAGAGAGAGAGAGAGAGAGAGAGAGAGAGAGAGAGAGAGAGAGAGAGAGAGAGAGAGGGAGAGAGAGAGAGAGAGAGAGAGAGAGAGAGAGAGAGAGAGGCGGCTATGCAAGTGTGTGTGTGTGTGTGTGTGTGTGTGTGTGTGTGTGCGCGAGTGTTTTATATAAATTGTAACTTGGTAAACGTAGTTGGTAACAAAAAATGCATTTAACGAATTATAAAAACATAAACACAATACAGGGTGGATGTACATACATCGTTGTTTGTGTGTTCGCAAGTGGGACGTACTCTCGCGTATCAAAAATTAATTACGTGTCTTATCTACTTGAGTGTTCGCAAGTGAAACGAGTTGCAAGTGCCACTGTTCGTAAGTGGGAACACACCATCGTCGGCCGGATACGAAAAGCAGATTAATTTACCTGGTTCCTTCAAGACAAAAGCATCAACATGAATCAAAAAATTTAACTTGCAACCATTATTTTAGTAAAACGTAGATGAATGTGGGTACCATAGCTTAGGCTTTTAGAGCATAGGCTTGTACATTTATCTAGGATTTACACGCAAGTGGATTTACATTATGTAGCTGATGATAGAAGTTCAAATGCGAGTTCCTGGTCCCTAAAAACATGGGTATCTTAGCTGGGAGAGTGAACTCCAAGACAAAATACTGATCCTTCAAATGTGTGTGTGTGTCGGGTAGGTATAGGCCTACTAGTAGGCCTACTCTGGGCTCCTTAAAAAGCTATTGCTAAAATAACAGTGATTTGTTCTAATTTTGTTTGCTACATAATAAGGTGACGCCGTATAACATTAATATTTGGGTTTGGCAAAGATTATCAGAATTGGCACATTCAACAATTAAAAGTTTTGTACGAATGAGCAGAAAATAATGGTATTTAAAAGGAACTATAAAGACATATCTTATGGTCATAAACAAACCGCAGAAGAAATTACTATTGTAATCAGTATAGTCATATTTGGACAGGTATAGTCATATTTGCTGATGGGAACACACATAAAAACGTCTGTATGAGATTAAACGTATGTATCCAAGATAAATACCGTTTTATCTACAACAGGTGGCTTCGAAATATGAATTTGGGGATTTCCCTTTTATTTAGGAGGAATTGTTATAAGGTAAATTAATTAAAGTTTCTTCTTTCACACAAGTGACCCAATAATTTTTCTGGTTTAGGCACATCGATTAAACTATTACAAAATGTGTCTAGTTTCGATCTAATTTGACGTATAGGTTAGGATTTGATGGAGAAGTAAACAAAGTGCGAGGGGGCAGGAAAAGGACAGTGAGGGATTGTGTGTAACACTGAAATTATGACAAGAAAAAGAAGAAACTGTATGAGTGGCGATCGCGTGCTGCTGCGTGTGTGTGTGTGTGTGTGTGTGTGTGTGTGTGTGTATGTGTGTGCGCGCGCGAGAGAGAGAGAGAGAGAGAGAGAGATAGTGAGAGAGACTGACAGAGAGAAACAAGGGCAGAGATAAAGAAATCTGTCTCATTAATCAAATTCTACAAATAGTTTACTCTTATACGCAAAAACGTAAACTCGGGCACGCTACGTAGCGTAAATAAATGTTGCCTAATATCTGACGCATGTGAATTAAAACAGCAATTCGTATCATAAACATATGCTGTGTTTGTAAAACTATATAGCCTAAACACACACACACACACACACACACACACACACACACACACACACACACACACACACACACACACACACACACACACACACATACAGGTACTCACTGTCTCCCTTTGGCTGCATGTCAGCCTGTCAATCTCATTTCAACCTCCCCTGACACTTTCTTTTCGTTACCCTCTCTTGCTATCTACTAATTAGCTCCTAAGTTAGGCCTCGAATTAGATGAATTCTGTGCAATTTTAGAGACAATGAAGAATTTTAATGTTTTTAGTGTAAAACAGTTTCTTTCTCCTAAATAAAACAAAAACTTGTGTTTAGGGATTATGCTCTTTACAGGCAACAGCTAGAGGTGCGAACACGCCAAATTCATATTTCGAATCTATGTGTTGTAAATGTGATGGTACTCCTTCTTGTACGTACTTCTAATCATATATATATATTTTTAGGTGTTTCTTTATCATCACCTACACCTGCATAAATATGAATGTAGGGGCTACTCATTCACTTCCCCTTCCTTTGTATTTTGATTTGACAGCATTACAGGATGTTTACACTACCTTGTAAGCACGTATGTTTCCCCTTCTGTTTTGACCAATATACAGTAGATTTGATAGAAATTTTAAATGAAGATGAAAACTGCTACTTGGTAAATTAATATGTATTGTGCTTTTAAAAGGAAAAGAGAGATAGCTACCGTTTTTCTAATTCTATCAGTAGGATAGAAAACAGATATAATATAAAATGTATGAGACCCCATTAATATTAAGTATTTATCTCTAAATCACCAGTCGATTGTCTCAAAATAATGCGAAAAATTGCGAAAGAAACTACCGTGTAGTTATTTTTATCTCGCAAGGGTGTGTACGATGAACTATAGAAAAGAAACTTGTAGATTAATGTTTTTAAACAATGCCGTTTGGTTGCTAATCCCCGACCTTATAACTTTTTTATATACTTGCTTTTGTATAGAAAAGTCTTATGAAGTGAAAAGAAATTAATAAAAGAGAATGGAAAATTCCAGGGTGAGGAAGAATATTTAACGTTACGAATTATAAATCGAAGGAGATATTACAGCTGCAATAAAGAGCAGGCAATGAATTAGATCAAGGGCTCAAGAGAGAAGTAACGCAACGGAAGGCTGATTGGAATTCCTCAACTTAAATGTGAAGGAGGTATTGTATAATATTAATACTACCTGTAACTCCCGCAGACCTTCCTTTGTCATAAACCGTCTCCTCAACATTCCCGATGGACCTCCTCCCAGAAACCCCCGCCAACGGAGAAATAGAAATAATTAAGTCTCTTCGTCATACTTACTATACCTGGCTTCCTTCTTGATCACTTAACATCTTAAATTTTCCTATCTACCTATCCGGTCTTTATCCCTCTCCTTTGTGCCTCCCCGCCTTACCTTGACGCCTCTCTGACACCTCCCTCCAGCTTTGGCGTCCTACGTTACTCAACCTCGTCTTGGCTGTCGTTTGACTTATACTTTTATTATGGCTCTTCCATCACCCATTTGGCTCTGCACACTACGTAAACACACAAATACACATCCATACACTACACTCTATCCTGAATGCCTCCACCTACTTCGCCACCGGTCCGCGCTGCGCTGGCGTGCGACTCCTCTAAATCTCCAATCGGCGGAAGGGTGCTTGCCCCATATCAGCCTGAGTCTTATCCTCTGAGACAAGTCTCAGACAACGCAAAAAAAAGGTATAATATTATAGCCTACTGTCTACTATGACTGTGAGACGCGAATATGACAGCAGATATGCAAGAATGCAGGAGGCTACAGAAGAATAAAGGAACGGTCCAACTTCGGATATTATGGCTTAAGTAATCATATTAGAAAGGATTATTACAATTTATTTTATACACCACACAATATATGTGATAATTTAAAATTTTTTATTTATCTATAAATTTTGAAACGAATTAAGACCTACATTAACATCAACCGTTGTGTATATAATTCTTTTCACTCAGACTTTTCACAATGTTTAGTGATATATTAAAACCATGTGTAAGATAATCAATTTTTGTGAAACATATAATATACCCATTAAATAGTGTGACTAGACAAGTATGATAGTAGCTTAATACAGTCTTTTTTCCGGGATGAAAGGGAAATTATAATATTGTGCGCTTAAGAATGAAACTTTTTTTGTTACTAGACCAACGTTTATGAAAATCTATTTGGCTTCATTTCTCAGATTGTAATAAAATTGGAATCAATTATAGCCTATATCAAATTAAAAATTTTGGCCAAAATTATTTGTTACTAACCAAGTTTACTTTATTTTCTTAACCAATGGATTTTTGCATATCAAATTCCGTTTATTAGACATCGATTTTTCAATATAAAATTGGTCTTTAGATTACTGATTTGCGTTAATACATCCAAGAAAAATAGTAGTTTGATAAACCTTATTACTAAGTTTTAATGTTTGTTTACATACGGCATTTTCAAGAAACTGTAACAGTGTTAGAATAAATAGGCCTACTTAAAAATTTGATTACATACCTGCACCTAGTTTCGTATACAGAAGCAGTGTAAAAAGTATTTTGTAAAGCTTTCTTACAAAATTATAACATAACTGAAGCACAAATGATGTTTAAGATTTTGCACGTTAAGTCATATGAAGTTTACTTAAGAACCTGTTACGTTCAGACTTCCTGAGATACAGATACTGAGAAGAACAAGAGTAACAGAAAGAGAGAGAGAGAGAGAGAGAGTGAGAGAGGTCAAAATACATGATGTTTACTACAGTTGGCTACTTATAAGGAACTTGAAAATAATTAAACTTATTGTAATGTAGAAAGTTAACGGAACATGAACCAAAAGCGAGGATTATGTGCAGCAGACTCAAGAGTTTTATTAACAGGATCCAAACAGTCTTTGGTGAAACGATTATTACGTTAAATAATTTATCCGCAATTAAGAAGTGGTACATTTTGAAGAAAGGAAAAAACCGAGGATGAGGAACTTATAAGTTGCTATTAAAATATGTAACTTACCTTTTGGATACCTAATTATTTTACAAGCAAGTTACGGAAACTATAAAAAAAAATTAATTCTTAATATATAAGCCTTAACGTATTATTTCAAAAAATTAGATTACTGCTCACTGTGATATACGAAAAGCAAAAATATAGTTAATGTAACATTACAACACACTGCAGCTGTTACTTAAATTTGTTACAAAGGCTGTTACGTCCGGGATCGACATTGTTAAAACTATTGTATTCTGGGCTGCTAGGCCGTGATTGATTGTTTATGTTCTTGTGCCTAAACGTTTAGACACGAGAATTTAAGCAATCGACCACGGCCGAACAGCTTGGAATATAACACATACAACAATGTTGTATACATTTTTGGGTACTTTCCCAATATTCGTACCAACACTTCATTTTCGCTGTTTTGAATATGGGATAGTATCTATATACCACGACGTAAAGAAGAAATGCACTAACTACAAATTATTATATTTCTTAATTTACAGTGCAATTACATCAATTTTTCATTCATAAGTTAGATAATAATATTAATTCGTTTTTTTGTTTACCATTTAAAGAAATAAAAGCCATAGTTAGGAAATATATAGCATTTCATGTGTAGGCCTATAGTCTATACAATGCGTAGCCTGTAACAAAATAACATTTAATATAAAGACTATAAACGTTTATTAACAAAACAGCAACAGACAATGTAAAGTGTAAAATACGGTTATTTCTGAATGCTAAATTAAAACAAAGGAAAAAAGTGTTAACAAATGAAAACAAGATTTGTTATTCGTTAGGCAGCCAATATTAGTTTATATTATACAGTAAAATCTCAAAAACTTCACTGGACGGAAAACGTAAAAAAGGGATATATGTATAGCAGCCCGCGTTACTTCTAGTTGGCTTTCTTACGTGGTTTTCATAAAAAGCGAGTATTGTTTTAAGGTCATGTTGATTCCCATGTGTATTTTCAGTTTGCATGTTAACCTAGCAATATGGAATATATCGTGTAACCTTAAGTTTATTCGTTTATTGTTCTGTGGCTTAAAATACCTTTTGGTACTTTGCAAGAGCCGTCACATTGCAACAAGACGTAAATATATATGCCGCCTACATGATATTTCCTTTGTAAATTATTTATAACTTAATTAAATATTTGCCCATAATGTTTTGTTTAAGTACTGTTGAACGGAATTTATTGATACAAAATTAGCTCTCTTCTCTTCAACAGTTGTTTGATCTCATCTTCATTGTTGTTTTCATCCAGAATCTGGTAAGTAATTTTTCGTCGACTAGGTTTTCAATATATTATTCTTTTTTATTTGTTATAATATGTATTCATCTATTCCAAACTCACTTTTTCCGTAGATATAAACTCTTCTGCTTCTGCAGGTTGTTATTTATATTATTGGTACTTGTAGAAATTTTTATGATTTTAATCAGAATGGTGCATAAATTTCCAACGGATGGGAATCAACTTGAAACATGTTGCTTCGGTACTACTGTATACCAATAACTGAATAACTATATTCTTACAAATGATATTCGGTATGAATGAGAATAATTAAAAATTCGTAATTCTCTCCCCCTCTCTCTTCGCCCCCCCACTCTTTCTCCTTTTCTCTCACTCACTCTTTCTCTGTCAATTTTCCCCATCTACCTCACTAATAGGGACAAACCTCACTACTACCTTTAATTAAACATGACTACCTCACTATTAATTTCCTTTTATTTTCATTAAGTTAGCACGGCAGGTCCTTCTGCGACTGCACCCAAAGCGCGCCTCTTTAAGTGTTTGTTTAACTGTTATATTGCTACAAACAGATTACTCAAGTATGAATGTGTAGTCTATACGAACACAAGGAATGATTAAACAAACACGCACACCACACTACCTTGGACAGGCACATGTACATATGACTGTCATCTCATGTCTCTTATTTAATTTTTATTTTAACTTTTTAATACTTTTATATGTTTAATTATTATGTAATCGTTAAGGATAAATAGGAGAAATAACTCTTTTTAATTGGCTTCATTATATCAAAAAGTAATTCCTTGCTGGATTCGTGAAATATTTACAATTCATCTTTATTTACGTAGGTCTTGAATGTTGTGACACCGATCCTTTGAAGTATTCTCCGATCTTTATATGTACGGTATTCTTTTCCGGATGTCTCTCTGTGACTATGATCCCAGGCATTCAAAGTTTTGTGTTTGGACTCCTATGATTTTCTGGCCTACTATTATTATACATTTTTATGTGCAAGAAAGTGGCTGAAGTTTCCATTTATAAACTACCTGATCCCTCTCGAACAGTTAGTGATTACTATAGACCGGGGTGACACGAGTTCTGGAAAGACACTCTAGAGAGTATCGCTGTATCTCTTCTGTACCGTTTTACTTCTTCCATTCACTTTATGCCCACTCTATTTTTGTTAGTCTACGACAAACAATCTTTGGTATTAGATTTCTAACGACCAAAAATACTTCCAAAGAATTTGATCTTCTTGCCTGTCCTTTCAAACGGAGCACTGTTTCTATTTTAACAGGACGCACAATACCCTACAGTTTAAGAATATATAGACGAAGAAGTGTATGTAGCTGCAGTGAGGCGAACGAACCCGACAGTATCGTACCGAGGTTATCTAAACGAATACCGGAGAGATGCGGACACGGAGATTTGCGAATACAAGCTATTTCCGGAGATGTGCGGACACTTGGCCTTTTGCTACCTGAGAGAGGGATGACAAAATTCCAAAAGTATTTCTATACCGGAGGTTTGCGGACAGGCCGTATCTGAGGTGCGCCCGCTTGAATAGCAACAAACTTTCGTCAATTACTAAATTTTCAAATGGATTTAAGGCCTCTCTAAATTTTTTTCTTGTGTGTTCAACAATAAGCCGTATTTTTACAAGGCTATCTTGAGTAGGGGTAGAATTGTCACAAAAATGTAAAAGTCGTAGAATTAGTTTGAATCGGTCCCTAGACATAATTTGGGGAAATATCGGCGTCAGTAATAGCAAATCCTTTGCCCAATATTCGTCTATTTCTAATTTGTTTACTCTTGGCATCATCAGTGAACACGCCAAGAAGAAATAAAATTCTGTAGGCTCTATATCTTTCCATCGGGACAATCGGGATATTAATGTCAATTTTGCGGTAACAAATTTGTAATAATTATTTATTTCTGTGCAAATGACAGAAATAAATTCTAAGGGGAAAAATATTTAAAAAAATCTAAGTGAGTTGCCATGTCTTCGAAACTAATTCGTAATCCGCTAACTGCTTTATCAAGAGAGTGACGTTTTGTCGCAGGACTGTTGGCCGACCAATCGTAAATTCTTTTTCGCTTCTGAAGATTTCTTACCTCTTCTTCTTCTTCTTCTTCTTCTTCTTCTTCTTCTTCTTCTTCTTCTTCTTCTTATTTTTCATCATCATCTTCTCCTGCTGATGTTTCATTTTCTGATAAAGCTGCACGTGGTGTTGAACGATTATGAGAAGGCCCGGGAGCATCCATATCTTCGTCTGAGAAAATGTCTTCCTCGTCACTACTCTTCATCAATAATTCCATAACTTCCTTCTCGGATTCTGTGCCATTGTAAACACAATATTCACACCTACTGTTTGCTAAAGAGAATCACAAACAAGACTGAATAGATGTTCGACAGACAGAAAGTAATTATACCTTGCACCCAATGTTGAGAACAATAGCCGTGGTAAGGAATTTGAACAAAGAAAATGATTTTTCTTCATGTTTTGAGGGTAGTACAATCAGAATCTGCCCTTATCTCGAACACGATGTTTTTCGCGATAACCATACTTCCATTCCTTACGAAACATGGAAGTAAAAAAGTTGCTAGGTGAAAAAATAATAGAATAACCTAAACATTAAGATATTAACACCATTCGTCAATTTTTTCAACCCTCTGGGGGGTCCGGTCTAGTTCATCCCTCCCGTAAATACGCCTCTGACCACGAGATGACATTGTTTACATTCTAACTGTATTAAAGTTTTCCAGTAAGCTACATTTTCAGATTTACAGTAAATTATTATATTTACTGACAAGATGTACAAAATGCTTTGTTTATTTATGGTGAACCATTCGTCGAGCAGGACGTAGTATGTGCCTACGCTTGGTCTGCATCTGCAATGTTTATGGGTTTTGTCAAGTTCGCAGTTATTATTTTCAGCCCAACGATCCATAAATCAATTGTAAATTTGCATCGTCGTAACAAAGGCTATTCAATTTTGGTTTATTACTTGCTCTTTTTCTTATATACGCTCGCGGGCGTGCCGAAGAAGAGGACAGAGTTATACACGTTGCGAGCGAAGAGGATGCCGCACCGTTTCTGGTTTCTGGTTATGCACAGTACTGCCTCTGAAACTGGGAATTACACGACATTAACCCGTCCTAGCTCCTTACAAACCTGAATAATGTGTTAAACACTAACATTTGTATTATTTACAATTAATATATATATATATATATAATATTTCTGTATTAATATTATAAAAATTTTGTATAATATTTACCTTATTTCTTCCGTCGTGTGACTTCGTGTTGCGTTCGATTGAATATCTTTACGCGTTTTGAAACATGTTTTGTCTTCAGAATAAAAAAAATCACTCAAAGTGAGGTCGTTAAACATCAAAATTGCAAATATTAAAACAGTTCTACACATGTCCGCATTACATGAGTGCGCACTCGAGTCTCTCGGTATTTTCCTGTTGCTTTCCTCTACTATTGGGGAGTCAAAACTGGAACCCTTGCACTGCCAGCTCTTATCGCAATGTGGACTGTGTAAATACCCGCTTACGCTACGCAATTACTGTACGCAATAATTTTTCCATCTATATTTTTATCGTCAGTAATTAGGACCAACTGTCTGGGGAGGTGTGGTTTGTATTAGTTTACTTGCGAACAGATTTTAATACTAAACAAAATAAATGTATTTAATTATGGCAAGGAAAAAACAAAATCGTTTTAATTTTTTCCAAACTTAATGTCTATTAATCCCAAAATTGGTGGAACAGGGAAATGAAGAAACAGATCAACGATACATGGGATCTAGTCGGCGAAATAACTGACCTTTTTTCCTTTCGTTGTAAACAGAACGAAAACGTTATAGGCCTAACATACTGTTACGACATTGCAGAACAATCTACGTGTTTCTCGGCTATTCCAGTGGAATCCGGCTGTAATGTGTATGTGCGTACACATTGCTGCTACTTTGAGCTGGACAATTACGTGGCACGTGACATGAATCCGCAACGAGACCATACCGATCCGCGCATGCTGTGTTCAAGGCCGCAATCAATTACGTTCTAGTGTTTTGTAGTAGACGCCTATTAGCGAATATTCTGGAACCTTATCGGGTATAAATACAAGTACTCAGCGACGCTCAGTTCAGTTCGAGTTGCGACTGAATCGAGTGCTGTTCGAAGTATTGTAGCGAAGTGTTTTATAATTGTGCGGGACAATTGTAATACAACACAGTAATTGTCTTTTATATTAGTTGACATTTTTATTGCGTGTGAACAATTTTTAATTGATTTGTTGCAAGAGACTATCTTGTTGATTACAAACTGTATAATTGTGATAATTTAAGCTGGTGATTAGTGACTTAATTGGTGTCTTGTATTTTGTTTTCCACTGTACCATACGACGATCAGTAGACCGTCGTAACAATACGATGTTCAATATTCTACATTTAATTTTTAGACTGTATTTTTTTTACTTGTACTTACAATTACTTTCTATTTTTAGTAGGACCAAGAAAACGCTGATAATAGCACAAGCTGGACTGAGATAATAATATTAACACTTTAATTACCAACGAAACTAAAACGCGACATTTATGTTGCCAACACCTTAAGTTGATGCGACACCTGCAGTGTTTACATGTTAACAGCTGATTTTTCATTTCCCTCCCACCGCTCAGAATTTCAAAGTAGACGTGCCCTTAGCTCTTAATACTACTATACGTAAATCGATAAATGGAGAAATTAAACATATGGTACTAGAAGAGCATGACCCCACGCGTTGAAGACGAAACATGATATAAATACACCTTGATTATTATTATTATTATTACGTATTATATAGTAGTATTAGATATATGGGAGAAATTAACAAAGTGCGAGGGGGCAGGAAAAGGACAGTGAGGGATTGTGTGTAACACTGAAATTGTTGACAAGAAAAAGAAGAAACTGTAGTCTACGAGTTGGCGCGCGTGCATGCGTGTGTGTGTGTGTGTGTGTGTGCGAGAGAGAGAGAGAGAGAGAGAGAGAGAGAGAGAGAGAGAGAGAGAGAGAGAGAGAGAGAGAGGACTGACAGAGAGAAACAGGGGCAGAGATAAAAAAATCTGTCGCATTAATCAAATTCACGCCAACAACATTCTTAATGTCGTAATGACACAACAGTCTATGTTTACAAAAAGTACTACTGTTTTGGCTGACACATATAAATATACAGATCTAATGTCTGTTGGCAGGCTGACGTGTTCGTACTACTAATTCATTCGAAGGCTGTATTCACTCCTGTCTGTATTAAAATAATACAAATGTTGTTTTATAGTAATAATATAATAATAATAACAACTATCACGATTTGTAGGCTTAAGCATTCATAACAAAAACAGTTTTCTAACGTTCCCTCCTCTCAAGACTACTACGAACTTTTTTTAACCTATTGATTTTACTCCATTTTTAATAATTCCATAATTACCTGTAAACATAATTTTTATAATTAAATAATTATTTTCTTTTTACAAAAAAGTCAACCCTTCCCACCCTTTTTGTTTTTCATTATATAATCTAAATATTAACTTGATTTCACTGTACACAAGCTAGATTTGGTAACTGAAAATTACCAAGCAGTTTTTGGTAACTTAGTTTTTTTATAGACTCTCACCAGGGCCGTATTTAGGATATGTAGACCCCTAGGCTGAACTTGTGGTGCAGGCCCTACCGGGGGTCTGGGGAGTATTCCATACCCCCCAGTAAAACGGGGGGTCCGGAAATTGTTTGAAAATTAACCTTCAAAAATCGAATTGTAGAGCAATTTTCTAACTAAAAACCTAAACAGAAACATTTAAAGATTATTACTAAATTGTAGAAAATGTTACTGTACAGTAGTTAGAAGTTAATGAATTGATGACATAAAAATGAAAAGAATTGAAAATCATTAAGATATTCAACACGATTTATTAACATTGCTATGAACAACTATATTAAAAAAAGGACACAAAGTTTGGGTGTGAAATGAATTTATTAGCAGTGTGTTAAAAGACGATACTATACTACAGTAAGTTACATTACTACAGTAGTGAGTAGAGTAATATTACAGTACTATACAATGCTATGACACTAATATGTATAAAAATACTGTGTGTACAATTTACTACTAAATTGTAGTTACTACATATAACTTAACTTGGAAATTAGTTTGTATACAACTAGTTTGTATACCTCAAGCTCTGCCGCAATGAAGATTCAAATTGATCTATGACAGGAAGGAAACTCTGGGTTCGAAATTTTTCTGATGGCGTCAGCTTAACCTTCTGGTGCTTGGACTGGGACAGTCAAGAGGTGCCAAACGCACTTTCATTTTGCGGTTGCGCCGTGTTTCACTCTCACACTCAGTGCAATCAATTAACTCAGCAGCTTTCACCTCATATTCTTCAAAGCTATCCCGTTTTGTTCCTATGAAGCTTGTATGCGATGTCAGTGCTGAGGCGGCTGTGTTCACGTCCAATCTAGGGTTCTGCAGAGTTTCACTAGTTTTGTTTACTTGTCCCAAGATATCATCCCAAAATACTGTGTACAGATTTACAGTCAAATAGATCACCGTCACAATTTTGAAGTGCTGTGGCGCCCATTTTTATGCAGTAATCTATATTACCTTGTGTCATAAACTCCGGCCACAATCCAATGTCATTTTCCAAGCAAACATTTTCACTTAAAGCAGGTCCAAGAGAAACCCCCTCTAGTTCCCACGCGACGCCAAGCGATCGAGTTTCCTGAATGCTGACTCACTCATATCAGTTGACCACTGAAGAGTTCAGCCGAATTAGTCCACACGAAATAACTGCGTCGACGTCTTTTATGATTATAAGAGGGCCCGCACCACGGTATTAAAACAAAGACATTTTTTGTTTTAGTCTATTCAAAATTAAAATTTTTAAACATTTTTTTTTGTGGTGCGGGCCCATAGGCTGCAGCCTAGATAGCCTGCGCGTAAATGCGGCCCTGACTCTCACAGGTTAATTTGCAAGCAGTACTACTTCACACTGAAAATAAATGGTCATGGTCACCAATCCCTTCAGTTTATACTGCTTACATGTCGGAGTCATGTGATAGTATGAAACTTTTATTGAGCAGAATTCAGTATGACGGATATTCGTGGCATACCTACGGAGATGTGAAAGTAACATAGTTTTACTTCGATTGCAGCTTGGATTCACTAAATTCTGTTGCCTTCTGTGCAAGCGGGTAAATTCTATGCAGGAATGGGAAAATTATTATGGAAAAAAAGCAGTGATCATTAAAGACAGAGGCACTGAGTGTAGGAGATTAGACCATTGTATGTCAAGTACTAGTAAAACCAGGAAAAGCTTATCGTCCACTACTACATATTAAGTAGGTTTAATGAAAATTATGTAAATGGAACGGATGTAATTTCGAAACTGTTAATTTCCTTCAAGTGTGTACTAAAGTAAAGAATGTTACAATTTATAAGTTGGTAATTACACCAGGTAGGCTTAAACAGGTAATGCTAACAACCAGTAGCCTACTGATTCGAATGTGTGTGTGTGAAGAGGGCTTTTGAGTCGATAATAACGCTATTACCTACTTGACACAGAAATTCCTGTGTCACCTGCATTTTGTATTATGCAAACGTTCGGAGGATGTAAATTTTTCAACAATATTGTTGGAGTGCCAACCTTTAGAATGAACCGTTGTGGCGGAATGCAAGATTGATTTAAAGAATTCAAAAATTCTTGGAGATAGTACACTATATTTTCAATATTAAATACGGTGTTAATAGATTCTTCGTACTTTTTATTATCCCCAGAAAATTTTTCCAAACCTGTATCATTATTTTCCTTCACAGATTCGATTCTTTGGGAATAACCACTTGTAATTTTTATCAAGTAAACACTTGACGTTTTGCACAGATTTTAGCAATTAATACGTTGCACTATTTACTATGTCCCAGTTTTTCGTCAATTTCTGTGAAGCTATCGTCAAGAGGAACACTACCGTCACCGAGGTGCAGTAAGTTTGTAGAAAAATCACCATCTCCTCCTCCTAAATGGGCTCTCATATTGCTTTGCAAATTTAGTCTGAATAGCATTCCACATCGCCGAGGACTTTAAACACACTGAGACAATATCAGCGCGTGTTCCTCTTGCAGTTACCGGTAATCTCTAGCGAGAATCCTCTGAAATAACAAAAGTTACGCTACCCACTAATTTGTTACAATTTCTTAAGTCTTGGAGAGTTTGATTGACCGTTTCTATACAGTCCACAAATCGCCTTCGTTTTATCGTTCATGATTAGTTTCCGTTTTTTTCGCTCTTTCTTTTGTCATGCCTCCTCTTCAATACGAATTGCTTTTTTAATAGCAGTCAGTGAGAATACTTGACTTTTTCTTCTTGGCGCATTTTTATTTTATTTTTGCAGTCGCTTTTGGATAAGGGTGAATTTATTCTGGTGTCAATTGTGATAAGGTATTAGCAGATGTCTCTTTTATTCCCGACGTGGGAGGTCCGGCTACTGTGGTCTCCTGACAATCTTTTGTTGGTGTTAATCTTCCTTCATAATTACTTTTGTCTCCTATCTCTCTGTCAATTACAGGTGAACACAGAAACTCTTCTATACTGAATATATTTTCATTTAATGGCCAAATTCCAGTTGAACTAAAACCTGCTGTCAGTTAGATGGTGTAGCTGCCTTTGAAAGAGTATCTTTTGCTAGCCCAGGTATGTCATATAATGTCATGGTTTTACCTGGGTTTATTGTCATCCAGCTCTCAGCGGCTGCACCGAAACAGGCCATATAAACACTTGTCTAATGGCTGAAGTCAGATTGTAACGGGTATGAGGTATAAACTGTTTCATAAATAGTAAAAAAAGGAGAGGCTGTAATTTATCTTGATGGATGTGCTACTCCAATACAACCTGCTGGTCCATAAATAATCAAAGTGATATCTACATAACACTCTGGGGATAACGATAAGTGGTGGTTTCCAGCTGCCATCTATGAAAATACCACTGGTTTCACCCTTTTCCAAAGGGGTAACCCTGCTGACTTGTTTATTTCCCTTCAAACTGACAACTTTGTTAGGACAGTGCACTGTTGTTATGCTGCCTGGTTTCCTTCACATTCCAAATATTGTGACAATAAAAATGAAGGCGACTTATCACAGAATTCCAATATTGAAGAAAATTTTATGTTATGTTTATTAAAACTAAATGCTATTGCAAAACTTGTTGCTTCAGCCTCTCTAAAAGACAACCTTGAATGTCGCTGCATGAAGCCAGTAAAACAATCTTTTACCGGCCCAGTTCACCAGAAAATCGACATTATTTGCAAACACGTATTCGGAGGCTAACATACGAATATTCTTAGGGTACAAACCATAATAACTAACAGAATAGTGCAGATCATAACACAGAAATCTGATTTTTCTTTTTGTTCTTTCCTAAATACAAGTTGTGGAAAACGCTGAGTCTTTGTAGGGTTTGTGAGCTACATCGCCCCAGAAAGTTTTTCACTTGTACGTTTGAACCAAATATGAAAAAAAGAAAACAGAACAAAATGTTTTACTTACATTGTACCAACATACCACTTTCCTTCTGGTGAAATTGAAGGTACACCTTTAATTTTAAAATTAGTGGCTGAAGTGTAGTGCTGCTGGCCACTCTACCTTTAGTGCATGTGTCGAACACTCACTTTAGGCAACCTATTCTATCTCCTAAATTTCCTAGGCGGCATAAAAAGGAGCCATTATTACTATTATCATTTTAAAAATTTTAGTTTTTTAGGATTTAATAAACACGTAATCTTTATTATAGGATCACAAGTAACTGACACATAATTAATTCTGAGATCTGTTAGGTTATGAATTAGTTTTCTTTTAAGAGTTATAGAGAAACATAACTTGCCCTCATGCTGCCACATTGCTTTTGTATTAGTATGATTCAATTAGACACTTACCATGGATCCAACAAAGTACATAGCTGTAAACACCCATAGCAAATTAGTGACAAAAAGGTTGCTTTACACGTTCTAAAATACAAAAGGGAACAAAGACTCATTTTACTTACACTGCTATAATCAGACTGGAGGAGCACGTACTACAAGCTATAACAAAAACGTTATACAGTTGCAGAGGTGCTGCGACTAAGGGACACTTGAAGAAGTACAAAGTATCAACTTATGTCCCTCTGCTCTCCCCTATATGGTAATACTGTCTTATAATGACTGTTAAACAAATCAAATGTATTGTATACCTTTATATGTGTATTTATACACAATATATCATAAACGTTTTTTGTGGCAAAAATACCTTTAAATGTGTATTTATACACAATATATCATAAAAGTTTTTTGTGACAAAAATATCTGTCAACTTTTTGTATGTTGTAATGGTACATATAACACTACCAACACCAGCGTACCACAAATAAGTTGAAAGCCACTACAATTAAGAATACCTACAAGGTCAAGCATACGATCATGGATAAAAAAGGAAGTATTATAAGCCAAAACCAAGTGAATTAAAATGAAGAAGGAATTACCAGTAAATGTGCAACTACAGAAGATAAAGCAAGACTAACGACGAGACGACATACATAATTACCCAATAGATCAAACAGTGAGAAGGAAACCCATGAAAGACAAAATCAAGAAGAAACCTATTAACCATGAGAAGGAAACCAGTGAAAACAACGCCATGAAGAAGCTTATTAAGAGGGAGGAAGGAATCAGTGAAGAGAAGAAGAAAATATCCAGATCAAACACAAAAAAGGGAGATAACATGAATTATAATGAACTAACATATGCCAATAAAAGAATAATTATAAAAGAAGAAGGAATAACTGGAATAAACAACATGATTTAAACCCCTAAGCTGTAAAAAAAATTGACACTGACCAAAACTTATTAAGTGAATACCTTCCTTGACAATGTAATACAAACAATAATCAATAAGAATGAATTATTGAACATAAAAAGTAACAAAGAGAATGAATAACAATAAGATAAGTTCTTAGCTAAATGATGTGTAGACATGAAAAGAGGACTATGTCCAAAACACCAATGACCAATTGTAAAGTGAAATTGATATTAGAAATAACCACTAATTACCAATAGTAAAGACTGTAAAAGATAAACAAAATGTAATCTAATAATAACCAATAGATATACTAGTGCTACATAAAGGCAAATAAATCAAATGTAATACAGAAATACAAAACCGACAATAATCCATTGTTGTATATTTAGAATGTAACATAACCTAATCTGGACAACTAGTTTTCACTAAAACTATAGAAAAATAAGGCCAAAGCAATGTTAAACTAAAATGTATTATAATGTGACATAAATAGATAATATAAGGAATGATTTTTGTAAAACAGATAATGTAATAAGTAAATATAAAAACTGTATTAATGTGATTTAATATAACTATATGCTTGCCATAGAATGGGTGCATGATGAACAAAATTATCTTGTAAACTTATCATAAAAGAGTAGGAACTCAACCAACAACATTGAATGAGGCAGAATACTATTCGAATAAGTAAATTCAAGGATTATAGCCACCCAAATACTAATAATAACAATAATAATAAATAAACCATGTTGACAGCTAGATGCAAGTAATCTTGGTAACTTTAAACCAAAGCAATTATCAGTATAAATGCAGAATGAACTACTGCACAATAATAACAGTGCTATCAAAACAATGATAAGAGATATTCAAGCAATTATGAGAATAATTTGATAAGATTACAACCCATATAAAAAGGTAACTCCTAAAGTATAGTAAACTATAGTTAAGGTAATAAAACCACAAGATGAAGAAAAAGACACTATCAGAAGTGACAATGACCACTGCAGTATGCATAGGCCATAATAAAATGTTATTAACTATTAATGTTAGTATAATAGTAAGTATCATGTACATGTTGTGTTTATGTTAGTGTCTATACAGGAAAGTACCGAGCAACTCACCGCAGCTAATAATAGAAGTCGACGCAACTTCTTCAGAATCGAACTCAAGAAATGGAACAAAAAACATTCTAAACTATTTAAACAAAATTAATAAACGACGTCAAAGAGTAAGTAAACCAATTTATTCATATCGGATTCAATAATAGATTGAATTGGGTAGAATAAATCAATAAACCAAAAATTAATAATAAAAACCAAAACGTTAAGAATAATAATAAAACAGACGATCTCGTCGTGCTAAAATGTTCATACACACTTTTTAAGAGAAAATTACTTAAAACTTCAAATCTAACAAGAAAAATATTGTGTCGAGTATTCATAATACAAACCCTTAGATATCAAATATGAAATGAAAATATAAGAACCAAGTTAAATGTATATTCTATAGCCGGCAGAATAAGGGAAGGACAAATAAAATAGAGGCAGGATATCAAGGGAATGGAAAACATGGGACTACCTAAACAAGTAATAAGATACAGACCTCAGGGAAGACGAGATATAGGTAGGGCAAGGAAAAGAGATGCCTTCAGTGAAGGCAAAACAGGCTGTAATCCTATACCTTGACATGGAGAAGATTCATAATACTTAATAGCACACTTAAGAACGAATTATTGGTATGGAGAATCATACACGACTTCCATGTTCTAAGATTTATATTTAAGATCATTTTCGAAATGAAATATTTCGATTGAAACTAATTCTTTCTACTTACTGTCGTCACTAACGTATACCACCTCACGTTATCGCACTTGATTTTCACTGATGATGGAAGTCGATGGCACTGCCGAAACGTCTGGTTTTGCAGAAAACATTGGTCTACGGCCAAACAGGCCGGGAAGGAATTTTAAAAACAAACTGCTTCTTTGTTGCCAATAACGTAGTACATATATAAAAAAAATTATCAGGTAAACTATTACGTTACAACAAAAAATGTTTCAGGTAAACTACCCTTTCTCCGTAACCGATCTTCACCAAAATCAATAGGCCTTGAGTCCTCTATAACTCAGGCACATATGTAACAAAATATCTGATTTTGTTTGAATTTACGGCAGTTATCGTTCGTCATGAAAAAATTTCTCTTGTTACAACATAAAATATTGCAGGTAAACTACGGTACCCCTTTGTCTTAATCGATCTTCACAAAAAACAATAGGTCTTGAATACTCTACAATTCAGGGCTGTATGCAAAACATTATTTGATTCTGTTTGAATTTGCGGCTCTCATCGTTTGCCAAAATAAATCTACAGACAGACACACAGACACTTTTCGAAAAATGACTTTTTTCATGTTTTGAGGGTAGTACAATCAGAATCTGCAAAAATCTCTAACACGATTTATTTTTGCCATCACCATACTTCCATTTCCTTATGGAACATGAAAGTAAAATCAAAGTAAAATTCTGATGGCAACAAAAATCAAATATTCTATCAAAAATTGGGGATATACATTTTTGGTAGGTATTTGGTAGGCCTACTGGCATTGCACAAGGAATGTGTTATTTTCACTAGGTTAATGATAAAAAATGACTTACAAGTACATTGATTTTTATTACAAAATTTATACAAAACAGTTTCAATTCTATGGTATCAATAATTCATAAATATTAAGGATAATGAACAATTTATTTCTTCAGAGAAGATACATAAAAACATTGCAAAAATAATACATATCAGACAAATATTATTACAACAAAAATGCCACACAGACATTTGGGCTTTGTTACTTTATCAGTAACTATAAGATTACATTAATAAAGTACATAGAATATTTATTTACAAGAACATAATTACAAAAAGTAAAAACACCTTTGATGAAATAAACATTTTATTTATTACATCAAACATAACTAAACTCAGATGACAATATAAATGAACTAAATATAGGTTTTTCTGCGAGGGAGTGTAGGATTGATTAGGGGTTCAATTAGTTCAAATTATTATAAAAAAAAATAGCATAAACTATAAATAGAAAAACTAGACTGGTATGTTTACAACAAAATGAAAACTTCAAGTTACATTTAAGAGATATCCCGTGTCAAATCAACAAGTGCTACAACCTGACCCTCTTAGATTTATTTGAAATTAAGTATGCATGTAGTATTCATAAATAGTAACACAAATCAATTTTTTCACATTTTTCTGACGAAAGGTTACTGAGTAATGGGTGCTCAAAAATGAAAAAAAAAAATCAAATTTTTGACTTGCACAACAATATTGATTTGTTCACAACTTGTGTTCTAATTAAGCTAGAACAATGACATTGAGTTCATTTGAAAGCTCTTTTAAAGGGCTTTCATATGGTATAAAACATAATTAGTTGAAAATATATATATTTTTTATAAACACATCATTATTAAATTTACTGAATTTTGAAAAACTGTATTTTTAAAATTCTCAAAAAAAATATATGTGAAAGATACTGTTTTCCTCTACATATTCTGAAAGTTTCAACTTAGGATGAGCATGGGATCATTATCAAAAGTAATTTTATGTTTATCACGATTCTGTAAAACGTCATTCAGATCGGTGAATTATTATTATTTTTATTTTGCTACCCGTGACAATTTTACAGAATCATAGTTGGATTTATTACTTGGCCTACAAAATTGTACTTTTCATACAAATAACTGTGTTTTAAAGCTTAGCACTAGCTAAATTAATAGCTCAAAATTAATAAATTGACCTACATATCTAAAATATATATCTTAATACAGTGATCCAGGTTTTCCGTGTACAAGCAAAAAAATCTCATTTTAAAGACTATATACAAAATGGTTGGTTGGTGTGACTATCTCCCATCTGTTTACAGTATTTTGTCATCGGATAATATTCAGTCAGCTGTTGTCAACTGTTGTTGAAAGTGACCTGTACATTTTCTTTTGGTGTGGCATAGCCTATAAAGTGAAAAAAATGTGATTAATTCTGAAATGTTGTGTTTTGAAATTAGCTTAAAGGTACTTTTGTACAATTCTCACAACAGTGTATAAGTTTATATGCCTACAACCAGTTAATATTGTAACAAGACTTATGAGCCCAAATATTTCAGTAACCCTAAATATTAACACATGTCAATAATTGAGTGAAAGAGACAAACCAAGTGTTTCTTCTAAAAGGCCAAGCATGAAACTACATGAGCTACTCATCACCAAGGATAAAGTCACAACAATAAGAGTTAATAAAACTAATGGTAACAAACAAGTGAAATAACATTATAAGAAAAAGAAGATGCACCAAACAATGATTGTACCACAGGAACCAACAACCCAATAGTTTTCGGTCAGTAAGGAACCAATGAAGACAAGGAAGAAACATACTACGAGAAAGACACCTAACAACCATGGCATAAAATATAGATTCCAAGAGCCAGTCAACCATAGAACAACATCTTACCCGTATATGCAATGACTGAACAAGTTACAGATTGAAGAGATGGACAAGAACTGACTAACTGAGATGACCAATGTACAACAGATAATATTATAAATGTATAGGACTGTGCCGAACTCTAGTGGAGAGATGGCGCAAAACCAGTATATATACGGCCTGTAGTTAAATGCAGTACTAATTTATAGCGCGTTATCGCTGCTGCGCTCTATTAGCGAAGATAAGACTAATTCTCAGCTCATTAAGTCCCTGAGACGTGCTGGCATCTGCTGCCTAGCCGCGGTAGGAAAGCTCGATTGGTGCTGGCATCTGGTGCCAGACAATGTAGACAAGCGAGCAGGCCAGAAACTGTATCAAATTTCTTTGTCTCGCTGAAATGGTGGCCTAGATTGGCAGCTTATTAAGTACTCCGGTAGAGAATGAAGATTTTTCAATTCATCGACCTTCACGCTATGTCTGGCTAGTTCTGTACACGACTGCGGTAAGTCTCGCCTATACTTTCATATTAATAGAATATAATGTGTCACTAAAGAAAAACTTGTATTATAGGCCTAAGTAGGTGGATTTCTGTTAACCTTGATGCAACCTCATGGCGGTTGTGCAATAAGCAATTGAAGGTAGAATTTTTAAAAACCAATAAAACTATATTAAATTCACGTGTCCGAACTACGGCACTAAAAGTCAAGTAAATTAAATACAGAAGTCTAAGTTTAAGATATACCTAACATGGATGTAACCAGATTCATATTACGTACCTTGGTTATTGCACAATGCGTAATTTGGTTTAAATGGCATACAAGTTTTACTAGTATTGATAATAGTAAAACTTTATTAATATCAGGAAACTTACTGAGGCACCTTTTGAAAGTAATATAATCACCAAATCGTATTAATTACTATAGTAAAGACTATGTAATCTGAATTAACCTCTCAACCACGTGGTAACTAAATATTCACACTATGTATAAAGTTTATGAAATTGTACAAAGCCATAATTAATTGTAGAATTGCAAACATGGTAACCCGCATTGGGTGAAGTTATTGTTATAAAGATTTACTGTACGAAATATTTTCAAATAGGGCCTGGTGGCCATATAACCTTGTCAAGTTATATTTAGGTCGCTCTAAAGCTATGTTAACTTTATATATGTATTTTGGGGGGTGTGCGAACTTCTCGGGGCAGTGTGTTTTGTACTCTGGCTGATATATATAATGTTGTGTAATCAGGGTCCATCGAACAAGTCGAGAAAATGCCTACAACCACCTGAAGCTGTAACACCTTAAAGCTCTCCTCTTGTCTACCGGAGGAATAGCCAGAAAGCCACACCAACACCTATAATGTAGACCACGAGATTGCCACCTTAACCCCCATGGACAAAATCAGGTGATACAAAACCAATATATTATGTACACGTAGAGTCAGCACTCAATAATACCCAGTGAACCGGTTCTATCTATCAACTACAACACTTTCAAGTTTTTAAACATTTAATTGGATCCCCAAATGATGGGATAGTTTAGTGTGTGAACTGGGTGTCAAATTATTTGTAAATTTTATTAAATTTCTGGTAAAATTGTCAGCTCAGAGACTGGCATGTCTTCTTAGACAGTTCTACATTCAAACCTATAATTCCCTACATTTTAGGTTAGTTGTCTCCAAGTCGCTTATATTAATATAATAGATATTTACCATATATCCGTCGTGCGACTTCGTTTTTCTCGTCTTATTTTGACGCGTTTCGGCAACGAATTGCCATCTTCAGAAATCTTAATCACTCATATGAGATCGTTAAAAAATTAAAAACACTAAAATCATTACGGTAAAAGTGCACTTTTACGACATTGGAAACTCACAGACGCGAACATGAAAGTTTATGTTTCTCGCGTGGACTATATCGATCGACTGCTTTCGCGTGGACAATATCGATCAACTGATTCACTGTTTATATAGCCACTGATAAACGTGTTTTGCTTATTATAGCTCGTATGTACTGTGACATTTCATTTACCGGCGCCCGTGTGCAAGTATTGCCGTGTCGTACAACATGTTATGTGAAAATGTAAGTTTATCATTCAAGACATAATCACTGTTGATTTTGACGGCTTTATATATTTCGTATTTCTCAAGCGCGTCCATGTATTTTCCTTTCCTGCAGCAATGCAAAGGCTGGAAATTTGTCTCAAAATCACTGTAGTTATGATTACATAGTATCAGGTGCCTGGCAAAATTAGATGTTGTTTTATGTAATTCCCTTCTGGGAAGATGTTCGTTATATCTTTCTTCAAATGGTCTGCCTGTTTGGCCTATGTAGAACATGTCGCATGAGCTGCAATTCATCTTGTATACGCCGGTTCTTTTTCTTTCTGGTATACTGTTTTTCCGGCTAAGAAGTCTCTGAATGTTGTTATTTGTACGGAAAGTTACAATTACATGGTGTTTCTTGAGTTCGTTAACTAGAATATTTGGTAAAATGTTTGTGTAATCTGCAGATATGTATTTATTAACCGGAAGTGTGTTATCATTGTTCGACTTTTTTAATTTCTTCTCTTTGTGTTTACTTATTAATTTATCCACTAATGAACTTTTATATCCGTTAGCCGCTGCTATGTGCTCGATGGTATTAACCTCTTCAATGTAGTCTTTTTCACTTAACGGTATAGTTAGCAATCTATGCACAAAACTATTGTAAGCTGCCATTTTATGCGAGGTGGGATGATATGAATCGGCATGAATTGTGATGTCCGTTGTTGTGGCCTTTCTATAGATTTTAAATTGAAGTTTTCCTTCGTTTTTTAAAATGGTTAAATCTAAGAAATTTAATTGATTTTCTTCTTCTATTTCAGATGTGAATTTAATCTTATGGTGTATGCTGTTTATGTGACTATTTAAGTTTTGTATTTGTCTTTTTGTTCCATTAAATATCATAAACGTATCGTCGACGTATCTACAATAAAAAATGATTTTATTCTTGTATAATTTATTCGATATTATGTTCATATTCTCATAATAATTTAAATATATATCAGCTAATAGTCCTGACAGTGGCGAACCCATAGCCAGACCGTCATCTTGTGTAAAAAACCCGTTGTCAAATGTAAAGTAATTTTGTTCCAAGACGACTGTAAGTAGTTTTATAAGTTCGTTGATTTTTTGCATGCTAAGTTGAGCTACTTCCTTTAAATTGTTATTTACAATTTCTATAGTTTCCCTCACGGGGATATTAGTGTACAAATTAGTTACGTCTAACGATACTAATTTATATTGTGGTAGTATTTCTATCTTTTTAAGTTTTTCAACAAACTCATAACTGTTTACAAAGCTGCTAAATTGTTAGTGACTTTAATTAAGAATAATATCAGGATAGCAAATAATTACAGTATAAAGAACAGTTATGAGTTTGTTGAAAAACTTAAAAAGATAGAAATACTACCACAATATAAATTAGTATCGTTAGACGTAACTAATTTGTACACTAATATCCCCGTGAGGGAAACTATAGAAATTGTAAATAACAATATAAAGGAAGTAGCTCAACTTAGCATGCAAAAAATCAACGAACTTATAAAACTACTTACAGTCGTCTTGGAACAAAATTACTTTACATTTGACAACGGGTTTTTTACACAAGATGACGGTCTGGCTATGGGTTCGCCACTGTCAGGACTATTAGCTGATATATATTTAAATTATTATGAGAATATGAACATAATATCGAATAAATTATACAAGAATAAAATCATTTTTTATTGTAGATACGTCGACGATACGTTTATGATATTTAATGGAACAAAAAGACAAATACAAAACTTAAATAGTCACATAAACAGCATACACCATAAGATTAAATTCACATCTGAAATAGAAGAAGAAAATCAATTAAATTTCTTAGATTTAACCATTTTAAAAAACGAAGGAAAACTTCAATTTAAAATCTATAGAAAGGCCACAACAACGGACATCACAATTCATGCCGATTCATATCATCCCACCTCGCATAAAATGGCAGCTTACAATAGTTTTGTGCATAGATTGCTAACTATACCGTTAAGTGAAAAAGACTACATTGAAGAGGTTAATACCATCGAGCACATAGCAGCGGCTAACGGATATAAAAGTTCATTAGTGGATAAATTAATAAGTAAACACAAAGAGAAGAAATTAAAAAAGTCGAACAATGATAACACACTTCCGGTTAATAAATACATATCTGCAGATTACACAAACATTTTACCAAATATTCTAGTTAACGAACTCAAGAAACACCATGTAATTGTAACTTTCCGTACAAATAACAACATTCAGAGACTTCTTAGCCGGAAAAACAGTATACCAGAAAGAAAAAGAACCGGCGTATACAAGATGAATTGCAGCTCATGCGACATGTTCTACATAGGCCAAACAGGCAGACCATTTGAAGAAAGATATAACGAACATCTTCCCAGAAGGGAATTACATAAAACAACATCTAATTTTGCCAGGCACCTGATACTATGTAATCATAACTACAGTGATTTTGAGACAAATTTCCAGCCTTTGCATTGCTGCAGGAAAGGAAAATACATGGACGCGCTTGAGAAATACGAAATATATAAAGCCGTCAAAATCAACAGTGATTATGTCTTGAATGATAAACTTACATTTTCACATAACATGTTGTACGACACGGCAATACTTGCACACGGGCGCCGGTAAATGAAATGTCACAGTACATACGAGCTATAATAAGCAAAACACGTTTATCAGTGGCTATATAAACAGTGAATCAGTTGATCGATATTGTCCACGCGAAAGCAGTCGATCGATATAGTCCACGCGAGAAACATAAACTTTCATGTTCGCGTCTGTGAGTTTCCAATGTCGTAAAAGTGCACTTTTACCGTAATGATTTTAGTGTTTTTAATTTTTTAACGATCTCATATGAGTGATTAAGATTTCTGAAGATGGCAATTCGTTGCCGAAACGCGTCAAAATAAGACGAGAAAAACGAAGTCGCACGACGGATATATGGTAAATATCTATTATACTATAATTCCCTCTTATTTCAGTATATGTGTTTCTTTACAGCTTTTAAGTCATTCCTTCTATTGGTAATTTATCGGGTTCAATTTAGTAGTATATATATATATTCTAAATTTTAAATTCAGTTTGGTTCTTATTGTATAGAAACTTCTGGGGTAGGTAGGTGCATTTTCACAAGTTTCATCCTGAACGAATGCATGTTCATACAGTATTGAACTTGTTGTTGAGACAGGTTAAATTATGCATCAACTGGCAACTAACATGTCGGTCTCTGGGCCAAAAGTATTTTTCATAGGGTTATAATATCCATTCCATATTTCTATTTTCACTACTTAGCAATGTTTCTGTATATATATATTCTTTTAATTAATTATGATAACTGGGGGGTGTTCATTGTTTTAAATATTTTTTGTTTCTCACAGTAATAGAGCCCAGTGGGGCAGAATTGTATAACAGTATTAGGCACTTAGCCAAATTTTTGGAATTCATTATGTCCTGGGGACTACTGAAGTGCTTAAGCATAATCTAATACACATGATGCGTAATGAACCAAGTAAATTGTAATCCTAACAGGGATATCTATAAAAGAATTAATAATATATATCCTGGGGGTAAGAAAAGGGCGTGGCAAGAGATCTTTATATATTGTATTGTATGGTATTGTATAGTGTATTTGTATTGTGGAACATGTGTTGTTTTGTATATTTGTGTGTATATTTTGCGGGGTTAAAGGTATTGTACATTTAGGTGTATTTTTGGTGGGGAGTTTAGATATAGGGTTTTTATAAAAGAAAGTTGAGACATGGAATTATGTATATATCCTTTTCGTTTTTTTATAACAAGTATTCTATCTCAATTAATCTGTGCTGATTATTTCTTTAAGAAAATAATTTATTTTAATTAACTTTAATAACAAGTATATGAATTGTCACCCTTTAAAATTTATTTAATTTGTTTGAAAATATTATTATTATAATTAATATTATCAAGGAATCTATACCATTTATCTCCATTAAGTTCAATGGATCATTCTAAAGAGAACGTATAAAATAAATTTTATATATTATTAATATTTTATCGGAAACTTTATTTCAAGGATAGTAATGGTTTTAAATTTCAATTCATTTGTAAAGAGAGATAGCAAATTATTTTATAGGTGTTAATGAATATTTTCAGGTGACCTTGTTGAGAGAGTATACTTTATTTTAATTGACAATTTAAGGGAATTATAGATTATGACTGTTGTGTTTATTTATTTTATTATTAATTTGTTTACCAAGTGAGATAGAATAATAAAAGGGATTTATTAATTGTTTAATTCATGAGTTTTCATTGCAAGTCCCGTCTCACTGGATCCAGCGCATTTTTGGCTTCTCTGGGCTTTAGCCTAGTTCTAATTAACTTGTGGCCCCTCTTTTCAAAAAAAAAAAAAAAAAAAATCTTTTTTTTTACTGCCTAAGTTAAAGAGGGGTTACATTTGGTAGCAGAGCGTGGTTGAGATTAGGGTCAACCCGTGGGTCCTGTGGGTGTGACGGAGCTTGCAAACTTAGGAAACATTGTGGGAGTTCTAATGGAACTTAAAAAAATTTTGAAATGCCCTTAAGGTGAATAATTTTGTTAGGTTTAAGGTTTTGAGATATATATGTATATGTACTTGCCCGCCTTGAATAGTTGATAGTGCCACGTGGTGAGAAATTTTAAAAAGGGGACATTCCTTGGGAAACGGGACTTATCGCAGATCTGTGCCTGGGTGGTGATGGTCGGAGTATTACCTTGCCCATATTTGGGGAGGTGTTTTTTTTAATTATGCGGTATGGCCCGATCGGCAGAAGGTCTCCTCCGATATACGGTAGCCGAAGAAATATTGAGACTGTTTTTGAAAATTTTCGTTGGTCGGCGTTTTTGTCGTGTTGTGTGATTGTGTGTGTGTCGCGTTCCATTTGTGTAGAGTCGTAGAGTGAGAGCAGTTCAGGTAGTGGGCTAGGTTCTCGCAACGGTAGGTGGATCCGCAGTCTACACGAGGGAAGAGTTTAGTACTCGAGTTTTTCTTATTCCTGTCTTATTATTGTCATTAGTTTGTAGGGTGTTATGTTTTGTTGATTGTGTATTTCGATTATTTTTGTACAAAAATTTATAGACACATACTCAATAAACAAAGTTTTAAAAATTCATATAAATCAGTTAACATTATCAGCATATGTGGAGGGTGGGAGAAAATTTGTTTATACTAGAGGCACATCCAGAAAGAATTGTGTAATTCTGGCGGCGGTATGCTTTCAGAAATTGCCCCACCCCCTTTCAGGATTTCTCCAGAAACTTTCGGTGGTAGATGGCTTTGATGAGGACCAGCTGCTGGTTTTCTTGGATCTTGTCCTGCAGTTGGCAAATTATCCTGGTGTGTCCGATGGGGAGGTCTTGTGCCTTATATACCCGTATTGCCAGGGTTCGTTGTCAGGGTTGATCACCAACACTCTGCGTCGGGGCGGCACTGTCGACGCTTTCCACGGGGAAGTGTTGGATTACTTCATACCACTTCAACGACGTTCCCAGCTTAAGTGGGATTCATTCTATCGTTTACAGGCCAACGGAGAGGCGTTGGGGGACTTCGTGCAGGACATACGGAAAGCTGCCCGGGTATTAAGATTAGGGTTGCCCGAGACGGAAGTAATACAGGCCATTCTGGAAGGACTGAATCCCCAAGAGAGATCGCGATTAATATTCGCAGAACGTCCACGTTGTTTCGCGGATCTGTCCCGGTTATGTGTTGTTTCGAATACTGTCCGAGCAGGGGACGAGTACCGGGGAAGAGGTGCTACGGATGTCCAATACTCCAGTGGTCTGTCAGGGAGAGCTAAGAAGGACAAACATGGCAGTCGGGGAAAAACTGAATATTCCGGAGGTAATGGAGGCTACAGGGGGGTGGCAAGTGAGAGGACTGTAGCCAGGAGTTATTCCTATTTGGAGAGTAAGGAAACTTTAAAGCTTCCAGAGGAATTCCCAGGCCTAATAGAGTAGTGGATGAAGAAGGTGAGGAGAAAGAAGAAAAGCGAAGTAACTTCTGTGGATCAATACAAGACAACAAGAAAACGTGTGTTGATATTGAATTACAGGACTCAGAGAGGACGTCATGGTTGAATCCAGGTGCCGCAGAATTTGTTCCGGTATCTCCATTTCAGTACATGACGGATCCAGATCCGGTAACATCATCATCGCCTACGCCGGAAGATGAGAAGTCGCTTGATGGTGGAGCTTTACCATCGTCAGTAGAATTTAATTCAGACATTGCACATGGACCTGGACAGTTGGATTCCAGGTTGGGTAAGGTTGAGGAAGTAGTAGTTGCTGAGAGTGGTGAAGAAGAGGAATCGAAGGAAGAGGCAGAAGAGTGGTCTGCACATGCTACGCAGGGGAGTATAAGTGTAAGTGTTAGGGAGGCTGAAAGTGTTTCTGAGGTTGCGGATGGACAAGGGGATGTCCAGGCTGCAAGTGTGGTAGAAGTAGATGAGGTATTGGGTGGCAGCGTTGTAGAGTGGGTGAGTGAGAATGGTGTAGTGTGTGAAGATGTGCAGACGCTTTCTGTAAGTAGTGTTGAGGATTCCGAGGAATGGAAAGAAGTTTCGGGCGGACCAGGTGAGCAACTAGAGGATGAAGATGTGCAGTGTCGTGATGGTGATTTGGATTATGTAGAGGAGGAAAAGGAAGAGGTGGAAGAAAGAGAACCAGGGGAAATTGTAGAAGAGAAGAAGGTAGAAGCAGAGGAGTTAGAGGTTGAGGATAATCCAAATCGGAGAAAAATTAGTCAGGTAAGTTACCTGGATTCTAATTTAGAAGAAATAAATCAGTACTGCTCAACACGAGATAGTTTCTCAGAGAGTGACGTCCAAAAGGAACGAGTTCCTAAAGTTCGTCATAAAAAGGTGAGACAAAGCGGTTAACGGGTAGCGGGTAGATGTTCCCCACAGTCCCAGTGGAGTTCATCTACTTCAAGGTTGCGCCTCTGCCTCCGCGAGCCTTGGTTTTCTCCACCCATCCTTATTTTCGGAGGGAACCATGTCCTTATCCTTAGTCCTAGCTGTTGAACTTTCAATGATCCTTGCCCCTTTCATCTTCCCAATTCTCCTACCCTTCCCCTTAGAAAACAAAATAAAACCAAAAAACAAATAAAAATTATAAAGGAAAAAGAAACAAAAAAAAAAGGTAGAAAAGGAAAAAGAAAAAAAATATCAGAGAGGAGTTAAAAAGAATTAGTTGGAAGAGTTGTGACTACGTGGTTATAGTGAAGTTAGTGTTAGATTGTTTGTCGTTTTATGATGGAGTGTGATAGGTTGGTGTAGTTTTCATTTTCTTTGTTGTAGTTTATTGCTGATTATTGTAGGGTCCTGGCCATGCCGCATTCCCTAGTTGATTTCTGTGGTAGGTTATTTTGATTAAGTGTAGGTTGTTCGACGTTGCCGTGCTGGAGTAAACCCCCCTGGATAGTTATGCAGTCATTTGAAGAGTAGAGAAGGGAAGATGTTCGCGTGCCCTCTATGCGGTTTTCTCTGTCCGGCTAATAGGGGCCGTCCGCCCTAGTATAGGGATGTTTTTTTTTAAAACCAGTTACATATGTCAAGGATTTGTGATGCCTTGTTTTGCAGCATATGGCTGGTTAGTCCAGATGTGGACAGTAGTGTTATGAGCACTCACATATCAAGGTAATAGATACCTTGTTTTGGTCTTCGGACGCGTATGTGAGTGGCAGCAGGAGGAGTAGGTGGTGGTCACCAGAGAGTGTGACGTGTTGGGGCGGTCCTGTGGGGTTGGCCTGGCGGAAAGGGTCGCGTGGGGATGGGTGCAGTGGCGTTGAGATTTTCTAGTCCTGTGAGAAAGGGGGGGTAGTAGTTGTCCTGAGTAGGTATCAAGTTTGGGTCTCAGTTTGGGGAGGCCTTGGGAGGTCAGAACTCAGACGGTGCACTTGATTTCAGCGTCTTTCGTCTTTTCTCCTTCTTTCTCTTGTGCTGGATGCGGACCCTGATCAAGTCATCATGCAGTACCCTCACACACTACACTTCTTCTTCTTTCCTATTACTTCGTTTTCACCCTGAGCCTCTGTTCTCCCAAGAGCGGTTAAATTTCTGAGATTTCCTAGGACCAGCCAAGAGGCTCTGAGTTAGCCTTGGGGCAACTATGTTGCCCTTTTGGGGTGAGGGTGTGCCAAACTCTAGTGGAGAGACGGCGCAAAACCAGTATATATACGGCCTGTAGTTAAACGCAGTACTAATTTATAGCGCGTTATCGCTGCTGCGCTCTATTAGCGAAGATAAGACTAATTCTCAGCTCATTAAGTCCCTGAGACGTGCTGGCATCTGCTGCCTAGCCGCGGTAGGAAAGCTCGATTGGTGCTGGCATCTGGTGCCAGACAATGTAGACAAGCGAGCAGGCCAGAAACTGTATCAAATTTCTTTGTCTCGCTGAAATGGTGGCCTAGATTGGCAGCTTATTAAGTACTCCGGTAGAGAATGAAGATTTTTCAATTCATCGACCTTCACGCTATGTCTGGCTAGTTCTGTACACGACTGCGGTAAGTCTCGCCTATACTTTCATATTAATAGAATATAATGTGTCACTAAGGAAAAACTTGTATTATAGGCCTAAGTAGGAGGATTTCTCTTAACCTTGATGCAACCTCATGGCGGTTGTGCAATAAGCAATTGAAGGTAGAATTTTTAAAAACCAATAAAACTATATTAAATTCACATGTCCGAACTACGGCACTAAAAGTCAAGTAAATTAAATACAGAAGTCTAAGTTTAAGATATACCTAACATGGATGTAACCAGATTCATATTACGTACCTTGGTTATTGCACAATGCGTAATTTGGTTTAAATGGCATACAAGTTTTACTAGTATTGATAATAGTAAAACTTTATTAATATCAGGAAACTTACTGAGGCACCTTTTGAAAGTAATATAATCACCAAATCGTATTAATTACTATAGTAAAGACTATGTAATCTGAATTAACCTCTCAACCACGTGGTAACTAAATATTCACACTATGTATAAAGTTTATGAAATTGTACAAAGCCATAATTAATTGTAAAATTGCAAACATGGTAACCCGCATTGGGTGAAGTTATTGTTATAAAGATTTACTGTACGAAATATTTTCAAATAGGGCCTGGTGGCCATATAACCTTGTCAAGTTATATTTAGGTCGCTCTAAAGCTATGTTAACTTTATATATGTATTTTGGGGGGTGTGCGAACTTCTCGGGGCAGTGTGTTTTGTACTCTGGCTGATATATATAATGTTGTGTAATCAGGGTCCATCGAACAAGTCGAGAAAATGCCTACAACCACCTGAAGCTGTAACACCTTAAAGCTCTCCTCTTGTCTACCGGAGGAATAGCCAGAAAGCCACACCAACACCTATAATGTAGACCACGAGATTGCCACCTTAACCACCATGGACAAAATCAGGTGATACAAACCGAATATATTATGTACACGTAGAGTCAGCACTCAATAATACCCAGTGAACCAGTTCTATCTATCAACTACAACACTTTCAAGTTTTTAAACATTTAATTGGATCCCCAATTGATGGGACAGTTTAGTATGTGAACTGGGTGTAAGATTATTTGTAAATTTTATTAAATTTCTGGTAAAATTGTCAGCTCAGAGACTGGCATGTCTTCTTAGACAGTTCTACATTCAAACCTATAATTCCCTCTTATTTCAGTATATGTGTTTCTTTACAGCTTTTAAGTCATTCCTTCTATTGGTAATTTATCGGGTTCAATTTAGTAGTATATATATATATATATATTCTAAATTTTAAATTCAGTTTGGTTCTCATTGTATAGAAACTTCTGGGGTAGGTAGGTGCATTTTCACAAGTTTCATCCTGAACGAATGCATGTTCATACAGTATTGAACTTGTTGTTGAGACAGGTTAAATTATGCATCAACTGGCAACTAACATGTCGGTCTCTGGGCCAAAAGTATTTTTCATAGGGTTATAATATCCATGCCATATTTCTATTTTCACTACTTAGCAATGTTTCTGTATATATATATTCTTTTAATTAATTATGATAACTGGGGGGTGTTCATTGTTTTAAATATTTTTTATTTCTCACAGTAATAGAGCCCAGTGGGGCAGAATTGTATAACAGTATTAGGCACTTAGCCAAATTTTTGGAATTCATTATGTCCTGGGGACTACTGAAGTGCTTAAGCATAATCTAATACACATGATGCGTAATGAACCAAGTAAATTGTAATCCTAACAGGGATATCTATAAAAGAATTAATAATATATATCCTGGGGGTAAGAAAAGGGCGTGGCAAGAGATCTTTATATATTGTATTGTATGGTATTGTATAGTGTATTTGTATTGTGGAACATGTGATGTTTTGTATATTTGTGTGTATATTTTGCGGGGTTATAGGTATTGTACATTTAGGTGTATTTTTGGTGGGGAGTTTAGATATAGGGTTTTTATAAAAGAAAGTTGAGACATGGAATTATGTATATATCCTTTTCGTTTTTTATAACAAGTATTCTATCTCAATTAATCTGTGCTGATTATTTCTTTAAGAAAATAATTTATTTTAATTACCTTTAATAACAAGTATATGAATTGTCACCCTTTAAAATTTATTTAATTTGTTTGAAAATATTATTATTATAATTAATATTATCAAGGAATCTATACCATTTATCTCCATTAAGTTCAATGGATCATTCTAAAGAGAACGTATAAAATAAATTTTATATATTATTAATATTTTATCGGAAACTTTATTTCAAGGATAGTAATGGTTTTAAATTTCAATTCATTTGTAAAGAGAGATAGCAAATTATTTTATAGGTGTTAATGAATATTTTCAGGTGACCTTGTTGAGAGAGTATACTTTATTTTAATTGACAATTTAAGGGAATTATAGATTATGACTGTTGTGTTTATTTATTTTATTATTAATTTGTTTACCAAGTGAGATAGAATAATAAAAGGGATTTATTAATTGTTTAATTCATGAGTTTTCATTGCAAGTCCCGTCTCACTGGATCCAGCGCATTTTTGGCTTCTCTGGGCTTTAGCCTAGTTCTAATTAACTTGTGGCCCCTCTTTTCAAAAAAAAAAAAAAAAAAAATCTTTTTTTTTACTGCCTAAGTTAAAGAGGGGTTACATTTGGTAGCAGAGCGTGGTTGAGATTAGGGTCAACCCGTGGGTCCTGTGGGTGTGACGGAGCTTGCAAACTTAGGAAACATTGTGGGAGTTCTAATGGAACTTAAAAAAATTTTGAAATGCCCTTAAGGTGAATAATTTTGTTAGGTTTAAGGTTTTGAGATATATATGTATATGTACTTGCCCGCCTTGAATAGTTGATAGTGCCACGTGGTGAGAAATTTTAAAAAGGGGACATTCCTTGGGAAACGGGACTTATCGCAGATCTGTGCCTGGGTGGTGATGGTCGGAGTATTACCTTGCCCATATTTGGGGAGGTGTTTTTTTTAATTATGCGGTATGGCCCGATCGGCAGAAGGTCTCCTCCGATATACGGTAGCCGAAGAAATATTGAGACTGTTTTTGAAAATTTTCGTTGGTCGGCGTTTTTGTCGTGTTGTGTGATTGTGTGTGTGTCGCGTTCCATTTGTGTAGAGTCGTAGAGTGAGAGCAGTTCAGGTAGTGGGCTAGGTTCTCGCAACGGTAGGTGGATCCGCAGTCTACACGAGGGAAGAGTTTAGTACTCGAGTTTTTCTTATTCCTGTCTTATTATTGTCATTAGTTTGTAGGGTGTTATGTTTTGTTGATTGTGTATTTCGATTATTTTTGTACAAAAATTTATAGACACATACTCAATAAACAAAGTTTTAAAAATTCATATAAATCAGTTAACATTATCAGCATATGTGGAGGGTGGGAGAAAATTTGTTTATACTAGAGGCACATCCAGAAAGAATTGTGTAATTCTGGCGGCGGTATGCTTTCAGAAATTGCCCCACCCCCTTTCAGGATTTCTCCAGAAACTTTCGGTGGTAGATGGCTTTGATGAGGACCAGCTGCTGGTTTTCTTGGATCTTGTCCTGCAGTTGGCAAATTATCCTGGTGTGTCCGATGGGGAGGTCTTGTGCCTTATATACCCGTATTGCCAGGGTTCGTTGTCAGGGTTGATCACCAACACTCTGCGTCGGGGCGGCACTGTCGACGCTTTCCACGGGGAAGTGTTGGATTACTTCATACCACTTCAACGACGTTCCCAGCTTAAGTGGGATTCATTCTATCGTTTACAGGCCAACGGAGAGGCGTTGGGGGACTTCGTGCAGGACATACGGAAAGCTGCCCGGGTATTAAGATTAGGGTTGCCCGAGACGGAAGTAATACAGGCCATTCTGGAAGGACTGAATCCCCAAGAGAGATCGCGATTAATATTCGCAGAACGTCCACGTTGTTTCGCGGATCTGTCCCGGTTATGTGTTGTTTCGAATACTGTCCGAGCAGGGGACGAGTACCGGGGAAGAGGTGCTACGGATGTCCAATACTCCAGTGGTCTGTCAGGGAGAGCTAAGAAGGACAAACATGGCAGTCGGGGAAAAACTGAATATTCCGGAGGTAATGGAGGCTACAGGGGGGTGGCAAGTGAGAGGACTGTAGCCAGGAGTTATTCCTATTTGGAGAGTAAGGAAACTTTAAAGCTTCCAGAGGAATTCCCAGTGCCTAATAGAGTAGTGGATGAAGAAGGTGAGGAGAAAGAAGAAAAGCGAAGTAACTTCTGTGGATCAATACAAGACAACAAGAAAACGTGTGTTGATATTGAATTACAGGACTCAGAGAGGACGTCATGGTTGAATCCAGGTGCCGCAGAATTTGTTCCGGTATCTCCATTTCAGTACATGACGGATCCAGATCCGGTAACATCATCATCGCCTACGCCGGAAGATGAGAAGTCGCTTGATGGTGGAGCTTTACCATCGTCAGTAGAATTTAATTCAGACATTGCACATGGACCTGGACAGTTGGATTCCAGGTTGGGTAAGGTTGAGGAAGTAGTAGTTGCTGAGAGTGGTGAAGAAGAGGAATCGAAGGAAGAGGCAGAAGAGTGGTCTGCACATGCTACGCAGGGGAGTATAAGTGTAAGTGTTAGGGAGGCTGAAAGTGTTTCTGAGGTTGCGGATGGACAAGGGGATGTCCAGGCTGCAAGTGTGGTAGAAGTAGATGAGGTATTGGGTGGCAGCGTTGTAGAGTGGGTGAGTGAGAATGGTGTAGTGTGTGAAGATGTGCAGACGCTTTCTGTAAGTAGTGTTGAGGATTCCGAGGAATGGAAAGAAGTTTCGGGCGGACCAGGTGAGCAACTAGAGGATGAAGATGTGCAGTGTCGTGATGGTGATTTGGATTATGTAGAGGAGGAAAAGGAAGAGGTGGAAGAAAGAGAACCAGGGGAAATTGTAGAAGAGAAGAAGGTAGAAGCAGAGGAGTTAGAGGTTGAGGATAATCCAAATCGGAGAAAAATTAGTCAGGTAAGTTACCTGGATTCTAATTTAGAAGAAATAAATCAGTACTGCTCAACACGAGATAGTTTCTCAGAGAGTGACGTCCAAAAGGAACGAGTTCCTAAAGTTCGTCATAAAAAGGTGAGACAAAGCGGTTAACGGGTAGCGGGTAGATGTTCCCCACAGTCCCAGTGGAGTTCATCTACTTCAAGGTTGCGCCTCTGCCTCCGCGAGCCTTGGTTTTCTCCACCCATCCTTATTTTCGGAGGGAACCATGTCCTTATCCTTAGTCCTAGCTGTTGAACTTTCAATGATCCTTGCCCCTTTCATCTTCCCAATTCTCCTACCCTTCCCCTTAGAAAACAAAATAAAACCAAAAAACAAATAAAAATTATAAAGGAAAAAGAAACAAAAAAAAGGTAGAAAAGGAAAAAGAAAAAAAATATCAGAGAGGAGTTAAAAAGAATTAGTTGGAAGAGTTGTGACTACGTGGTTATAGTGAAGTTAGTGTTAGATTGTTTGTCGTTTTATGATGGAGTGTGATAGGTTGGTGTAGTTTTCATTTTCTTTGTTGTAGTTTATTGCTGATTATTGTAGGGTCCTGGCCATGCCGCATTCCCTAGTTGATTTCTGTGGTAGGTTATTTTGATTAAGTGTAGGTTGTTCGACGTTGCCGTGCTGGAGTAAAACCCCCCTGGATAGTTATGCAGTCATTTGAAGAGTAGAGAAGGGAAGATGTTCGCGTGCCCTCTATGCGGTTTTCTCTGTCCGGCTAATAGGGGCCGTCCGCCCTAGTATAGGGATGTTTTTTTTTAAAACCAGTTACATATGTCAAGGATTTGTGATGCCTTGTTTTGCAGCATATGGCTGGTTAGTCCAGATGTGGACAGTAGTGTTATGAGCACTCACATATCAAGGTAACAGATACCTTGTTTTGGTCTTCGGACGCGTATGTGAGTGGCAGCAGGAGGAGTAGGTGGTGGTCACCAGAGAGTGTGACGTGTTGGGGCGGTCCTGTGGGGTTGGCCTGGCGGAAAGGGTCGCGTGGGGATGGGTGCAGTGGCGTTGAGATTTTCTAGTCCTGTGAGAAAGGGGGGGTAGTAGTTGTCCTGAGTAGGTATCAAGTTTGGGTCTCAGTTTGGGGAGGCCTTGGGAGGTCAGAACTCAGACGGTGCACTTGATTTCAGCGTCTTTCGTCTTTTCTCCTTCTTTCTCTTGTGCTGGATGCGGACCCTGATCAAGTCATCATGCAGTACCCTCACACACTACACTTCTTCTTCTTTCCTATTACTTCGTTTTCACCCTGAGCCTCTGTTCTCCCAAGAGCGGTTAAATTTCTGAGATTTCCTAGGACCAGCCAAGAGGCTCTGAGTTAGCCTTGGGGCAACTATGTTGCCCTTTTGGGGTGAGGGTGTGCCAAACTCTAGTGGAGAGACGGCGCAAAACCAGTATATATACGGCCTGTAGTTAAACGCAGTACTAATTTATAGCGCGTTATCGCTGCTGCGCTCTATTAGCGAAGATAAGACTAATTCTCAGCTCATTAAGTCCCTGAGACGTGCTGGCATCTGCTGCCTAGCCGCGGTAGGAAAGCTCGATTGGTGCTGGCATCTGGTGCCAGACAATGTAGACAAGCGAGCAGGCCAGAAACTGTATCAAATTTCTTTGTCTCGCTGAAATGGTGGCCTAGATTGGCAGCTTATTAAGTACTCCGGTAGAGAATGAAGATTTTTCAATTCATCGACCTTCACGCTATGTCTGGCTAGTTCTGTACACGACTGCGGTAAGTCTCGCCTATACTTTCATATTAATAGAATATAATGTGTCACTAAGGAAAAACTTGTATTATAGGCCTAAGTAGGAGGATTTCTCTTAACCTTGATGCAACCTCATGGCGGTTGTGCAATAAGCAATTGAAGGTAGAATTTTTAAAAACCAATAAAACTATATTAAATTCACGTGTCCGAACTACGGCACTAAAAGTCAAGTAAATTAAATACAGAAGTCTAAGTTTAAGATATACCTAACATGGATGTAACCAGATTCATATTACGTACCTTGGTTATTGCACAATGCGTAATTTGGTTTAAATGGCATACAAGTTTTACTAGTATTGATAATAGTAAAACTTTATTAATATCAGGAAACTTACTGAGGCACCTTTTGAAAGTAATATAATCACCAAATCGTATTAATTACTATAGTAAAGACTATGTAATCTGAATTAACCTCTCAACCACGTGGTAACTAAATATTCACACTATGTATAAAGTTTATGAAATTGTACAAAGCCATAATTAATTGTAAAATTGCAAACATGGTAACCCGCATTGGGTGAAGTTATTGTTATAAAGATTTACTGTACGAAATATTTTCAAATAGGGCCTGGTGGCCATATAACCTTGTCAAGTTATATTTAGGTCGCTCTAAAGCTATGTTAACTTTATATATGTATTTTGGGGGGTGTGCGAACTTCTCGTGGCAGTGTGTTTTGTACTCTGGCTGATATATATAATGTTGTGTAATCAGGGTCCATCGAACAAGTCGAGAAAATGCCTACAACCACCTGAAGCTGTAACACCTTAAAGCTCTCCTCTTGTCTACCGGAGGAATAGCCAGAAAGCCACACCAACACCTATAATGTAGACCACGAGATTGCCACCTTAACCACCATGGACAAAATCAGGTGATACAAACCGAATATATTATGTACACGTAGAGTCAGCACTCAATAATACCCAGTGAACCAGTTCTATCTATCAACTACAACACTTTCAAGTTTTTAAACATTTAATTGGATCCCCAATTGATGGGACAGTTTAGTATGTGAACTGGGTGTAAGATTATTTGTAAATTTTATTAAATTTCTGGTAAAATTGTCAGCTCAGAGACTGGCATGTCTTCTTAGACAGTTCTACATTCAAACCTATAATTCCCTCTTATTTCAGTATATGTGTTTCTTTACAGCTTTTAAGTCATTCCTTCTATTGGTAATTTATCGGGTTCAATTTAGTAGTATATATATATATATTCTAAATTTTAAATTCAGTTTGGTTCTCATTGTATAGAAACTTCTGGGGTAGGTAGGTGCATTTTCACAAGTTTCATCCTGAACGAATGCATGTTCATACAGTATTGAACTTGTTGTTGAGACAGGTTAAATTATGCATCAACTGGCAACTAACATGTCGGTCTCTGGGCCAAAAGTATTTTTCATAGGGTTATAATATCCATGCCATATTTCTATTTTCACTACTTAGCAATGTTTCTGTATATATATATTCTTTTAATTAATTATGATAACTGGGGGGTGTTCATTGTTTTAAATATTTTTTATTTCTCACAGTAATAGAGCCCAGTGGGGCAGAATTGTATAACAGTATTAGGCACTTAGCCAAATTTTTGGAATTCATTATGTCCTGGGGACTACTGAAGTGCTTAAGCATAATCTAATACACATGATGCGTAATGAACCAAGTAAATTGTAATCCTAACAGGGATATCTATAAAAGAATTAATAATATATATCCTGGGGGTAAGAAAAGGGCGTGGCAAGAGATCTTTATATATTGTATTGTATGGTATTGTATAGTGTATTTGTATTGTGGAACATGTGATGTTTTGTATATTTGTGTGTATATTTTGCGGGGTTATAGGTATTGTACATTTAGGTGTATTTTTGGTGGGGAGTTTAGATATAGGGTTTTTATAAAAGAAAGTTGAGACATGGAATTATGTATATATCCTTTTCGTTTTTTATAACAAGTATTCTATCTCAATTAATCTGTGCTGATTATTTCTTTAAGAAAATAATTTATTTTAATTACCTTTAATAACAAGTATATGAATTGTCACCCTTTAAAATTTATTTAATTTGTTTGAAAATATTATTATTATAATTAATATTATCAAGGAATCTATACCATTTATCTCCATTAAGTTCAATGGATCATTCTAAAGAGAACGTATAAAATAAATTTTATATATTATTAATATTTTACCGGAAACTTTATTTCAAGAATAGTAAAGGTTTTAAATTTCAATTCATTTGTAAAGAGAGATAGCAAATTATTTTATAGGTGTTAATGAATATTTTCAGGTGACCTTGTTGAGAGAGTATACTTTATTTTAATTGACAATTTAAGGGAATTATAGATTATGACTGTTGTGTTTATTTATTTTATTATTAATTTGTTTACCAAGTGAGATAGAATAATAAAAGGGATTTATTAATTGTTTAATTCATGAGTTTTCATTGCAAGTCCCGTCTCACTGGATCCAGCGCATTTTTGGCTTCTCTGGGCTTTAGCCTAGTTTTAATTAACTTGTGGCCCCTCTTTTCAAAAAAAAAAAAAAAAAAAAAAAAATCTTTTTTTTTACTGCCTAAGTTAAAGAGGGGTTACATTTGGTAGCAGAGCGTGGTTGAGATTAGGGTCAACCCGTGGGTCCTGTGGGTGTGACGGAGCTTGCAAACTTAGGAAACATTGTGGGAGTTCTAATGGAACTTAAAAAAATTTTGAAATGCCCTATATCTAAAGGTGAATAATTTTGTTAGGTTTAAGGTTTTGAGATATATATGTATATGTACTTGCCCGCCTTGAATAGTTGATAGTGCCACGTGGTGAGAAATTTTAAAAAGGGGACATTCCTTGGGAAACGGGACTTATCGCAGATCTGTGCCTGGGTGGTGATGGTCGGAGTATTACCTTGCCCATATTTGGGGAGGTGTTTTTTTTAATTATGCGGTATGGCCCGATCGGCAGAAGGTCTCCTCCGATATACGGTAGCCGAAGAAATATTGAGACTGTTTTTGAAAATTTTCGTTGGTCGGCGTTTTTGTCGTGTTGTGTGATTGTGTGTGTGTCGCGTTCCATTTGTGTAGAGTCGTAGACTGAGAGCAGTTCAGGTAGTGGGCTAGGTTCTCGCAACGGTAGGTGGATCCGCAGTCTACACGAGGGAAGAGTTTAGTACTCGAGTTTTTCTTATTCCTGTCTTATTATTGTCATTAGTTTGTAGGGTGTTATGTTTTGTTGATTGTGTATTTCGATTATTTTTGTACAAAAATTTATAGACACATACTCAATAAACAAAGTTTTAAAAATTCATATAAATCAGTTAACATTATCAGCATATGTGGAGGGTGGGAGAAAATTTGTTTATACTAGAGGCACATCCAGAAAGAATTGTGTAATTCTGGCGGCGGTATGCTTTCAGAAATTGCCCCACCCCCTTTCAGGATTTCTCCAGAAACTTTCGGTGGTAGATGGCTTTGATGAGGACCAGCTGCTGGTTTTCTTGGATCTTGTCCTGCAGTTGGCAAATTATCCTGGTGTGTCCGATGGGGAGGTCTTGTGCCTTATATACCCGTATTGCCAGGGTTCGTTGTCAGGGTTGATCACCAACACTCTGCGTCGGGGCGGCACTGTCGACGCTTTCCACGGGGAAGTGTTGGATTACTTCATACCACTTCAACGACGTTCCCAGCTTAAGTGGGATTCATTCTATCGTTTACAGGCCAACGGAGAGGCGTTGGGGGACTTCGTGCAGGACATACGGAAAGCTGCCCGGGTATTAAGATTAGGGTTGCCCGAGACGGAAGTAATACAGGCCATTCTGGAAGGACTGAATCCCCAAGAGAGATCGCGATTAATATTCGCAGAACGTCCACGTTGTTTCGCGGATCTGTCCCGGTTATGTGTTGTTTCGAATACTGTCCGAGCAGGGGACGAGTACCGGGGAAGAGGTGCTACGGATGTCCAATACTCCAGTGGTCTGTCAGGGAGAGCTAAGAAGGACAAACATGGCAGTCGGGGAAAAACTGAATATTCCGGAGGTAATGGAGGCTACAGGGGGGTGGCAAGTGAGAGGACTGTAGCCAGGAGTTATTCCTATTTGGAGAGTAAGGAAACTTTAAAGCTTCCAGAGGAATTCCCAGTGCCTAATAGAGTAGTGGATGAAGAAGGTGAGGAGAAAGAAGAAAAGCGAAGTAACTTCTGTGGATCAATACAAGACAACAAGAAAACGTGTGTTGATATTGAATTACAGGACTCAGAGAGGACGTCATGGTTGAATCCAGGTGCCGCAGAATTTGTTCCGGTATCTCCATTTCAGTACATGACGGATCCAGGTCCGGTAACATCATCATCGCCTACGCCGGAAGATGAGAAGTCGCTTGATGGTGGAGCTTTACCATCGTCAGTAGAATTTAATTCAGACATTGCACATGGACCTGGACAGTTGGATTCCAGGTTGGGTAAGGTTGAGGAAGTAGTAGTTGCTGAGAGTGGTGAAGAAGAGGAATCGAAGGAAGAGGCAGAAGAGTGGTCTGCACATGCTACGCAGGGGAGTATAAGTGTAAGTGTTAGGGAGGCTGAAAGTGTTTCTGAGGTTGCGGATGGACAAGGGGATGTCCAGGCTGCAAGTGTGGTAGAAGTAGATGAGGTATTGGGTGGCAGCGTTGTAGAGTGGGTGAGTGAGAATGGTGTAGTGTGTGAAGATGTGCAGACGCTTTCTGTAAGTAGTGTTGAGGATTCCGAGGAATGGAAAGAAGTTTCGGGCGGACCAGGTGAGCAACTAGAGGATGAAGATGTGCAGTGTCGTGATGGTGATTTGGATTATGTAGAGGAGGAAAAGGAAGAGGTGGAAGAAAGAGAACCAGGGGAAATTGTAGAAGAGAAGAAGGTAGAAGCAGAGGAGTTAGAGGTTGAGGATAATCCAAATCGGAGAAAAATTAGTCAGGTAAGTTACCTGGATTCTAATTTAGAAGAAATAAATCAGTACTGCTCAACACGAGATAGTTTCTCAGAGAGTGACGTCCAAAAGGAACGAGTTCCTAAAGTTCGTCATAAAAAGGTGAGACAAAGCGGTTAACGGGTAGCGGGTAGATGTTCCCCACAGTCCCAGTGGAGTTCATCTACTTCAAGGTTGCGCCTCTGCCTCCGCGAGCCTTGGTTTTCTCCACCCATCCTTATTTTCGGAGGGAACCATGTCCTTATCCTTAGTCCTAGCTGTTGAACTTTCAATGATCCTTGCCCCTTTCATCTTCCCAATTCTCCTACCCTTCCCCTTAGAAAACAAAATAAAACCAAAAAACAAATAAAAATTATAAAGGAAAAAGAAACAAAAAAAAGGTAGAAAAGGAAAAAGAAAAAAAATATCAGAGAGGAGTTAAAAAGAATTAGTTGGAAGAGTTGTGACTACGTGGTTATAGTGAAGTTAGTGTTAGATTGTTTGTCGTTTTATGATGGAGTGTGATAGGTTGGTGTAGTTTTCATTTTCTTTGTTGTAGTTTATTGCTGATTATTGTAGGGTCCTGGCCATGCCGCATTCCCTAGTTGATTTCTGTGGTAGGTTATTTTGATTAAGTGTAGGTTGTTCGACGTTGCCGTGCTGGAGTAAAACCCCCCTGGATAGTTATGCAGTCATTTGAAGAGTAGAGAAGGGAAGATGTTCGCGTGCCCTCTATGCGGTTTTCTCTGTCCGGCTAATAGGGGCCGTCCGCCCTAGTATAGGGATGTTTTTTTTAAAAACCAGTTACATATGTCAAGGATTTGTGATGCCTTGTTTTGCAGCATATGGCTGGTTAGTCCAGATGTGGACAGTAGTGTTATGAGCACTCACATATCAAGGTAACAGATACCTTGTTTTGGTCTTCGGACGCGTATGTGAGTGGCAGCAGGAGGAGTAGGTGGTGGTCACCAGAGAGTGTGACGTGTTGGGGCGGTCCTGTGGGGTTGGCCTGGCGGAAAGGGTCGCGTGGGGATGGGTGCAGTGGCGTTGAGATTTTCTAGTCCTGTGAGAAAGGGGGGGTAGTAGTTGTCCTGAGTAGGTATCAAGTTTGGGTCTCAGTTTGGGGAGGCCTTGGGAGGTCAGAACTCAGACGGTGCACTTGATTTCAGCGTCTTTCGTCTTTTCTCCTTCTTTCTCTTGTGCTGGATGCGGACCCTGATCAAGTCATCATGCAGTACCCTCACACACTACACTTCTTCTTCTTTCCTATTACTTCGTTTTCACCCTGAGCCTCTGTTCTCCCAAGAGCGGTTAAATTTCTGAGATTTCCTAGGACCAGCCAAGAGGCTCTGAGTTAGCCTTGGGGCAACTATGTTGCCCTTTTGGGGTGAGGGTGTGCCAAACTCTAGTGGAGAGACGGCGCAAAACCAGTATATATACGGCCTGTAGTTAAACGCAGTACTAATTTATAGCGCGTTATCGCTGCTGCGCTCTATTAGCGAAGATAAGACTAATTCTCAGCTCATTAAGTCCCTGAGACGTGCTGGCATCTGCTGCCTAGCCGCGGTAGGAAAGCTCGATTGGTGCTGGCATCTGGTGCCAGACAATGTAGACAAGCGAGCAGGCCAGAAACTGTATCAAATTTCTTTGTCTCGCTGAAATGGTGGCCTAGATTGGCTGCTTATTAAGTACTCCGGTAGAGAATGAAGATTTTTCAATCATCGACCTTCACGCTATGTCTGGCTAGTTCTGTACACGACTGCGGTAAGTCTCGCCTATACTTTCATATTAATAGAATATAATGTGTCACTAAGGAAAAACTTGTATTATAGGCCTAAGTAGGAGGATTTCACTTAACCTTGATGCAACCTCATGGCGGTTGTGCAATAAGCAATTGAAGGTAGAATTTTTAAAAACCAATAAAACTATATTAAATTCACGTGTCCGAACTACGGCACTAAAAGTCAAGTAAATTAAATACAGAAGTCTAAGTTTAAGATATACCTAACATGGATGTAACCAGATTCATATTACGTACCTTGGTTATTGCACAATGCGTAATTTGGTTTAAATGGCATACAAGTTTTACTAGTATTGATAATAGTAAAACTTTATTAATATCAGGAAACTTACTGAGGCACCTTTTGAAAGTAATATAATCACCAAATCGTATTAATTACTATAGTAAAGACTATGTAATCTGAATTAACCTCTCAACCACGTGGTAACTAAATATTCACACTATGTATAAAGTTTATGAAATTGTACAAAGCCATAATTAATTGTAAAATTGCAAACATGGTAACCCGCATTGGGTGAAGTTATTGTTATAAAGATTTACTGTACGAAATATTTTCAAATAGGGCCTGGTGGCCATATAACCTTGTCAAGTTATATTTAGGTCGCTCTAAAGCTATGTTAACTTTATATATGTATTTTGGGGGGTGTGCGAACTTCTCGGGGCAGTGTGTTTTGTACTCTGGCTGATATATATAATGTTGTGTAATCAGGGTCCATCGAACAAGTCGAGAAAATGCCTACAACCACCTGAAGCTGTAACACCTTAAAGCTCTCCTCTTGTCTACCGGAGGAATAGCCAGAAAGCCACACCAACACCTATAATGTAGACCACGAGATTGCCACCTTAACCACCATGGACAAAATCAGGTGATACAAACCGAATATATTATGTACACGTAGAGTCAGCACTCAATAATACCCAGTGAACCAGTTCTATCTATCAACTACAACACTTTCAAGTTTTTAAACATTTAATTGGATCCCCAATTGATGGGACAGTTTAGTATGTGAACTGGGTGTAAGATTATTTGTAAATTTTATTAAATTTCTGGTAAAATTGTCAGCTCAGAGACTGGCATGTCTTCTTAGACAGTTCTACATTCAAACCTATAATTCCCTCTTATTTCAGTATATGTGTTTCTTTACAGCTTTTAAGTCATTCCTTCTATTGGTAATTTATCGGGTTCAATTTAGTAGTATATATATATATATATTCTAAATTTTAAATTCAGTTTGGTTCTCATTGTATAGAAACTTCTGGGGTAGGTAGGTGCATTTTCACAAGTTTCATCCTGAACGAATGCATGTTCATACAGTATTGAACTTGTTGTTGAGACAGGTTAAATTATGCATCAACTGGCAACTAACATGTCGGTCTCTGGGCCAAAAGTATTTTTCATAGGGTTATAATATCCATGCCATATTTCTATTTTCACTACTTAGCAATGTTTCTGTATATATATATTCTTTTAATTAATTATGATAACTGGGGGGTGTTCATTGTTTTAAATATTTTTTATTTCTCACAGTAATAGAGCCCAGTGGGGCAGAATTGTATAACAGTATTAGGCACTTAGCCAAATTTTTGGAATTCATTATGTCCTGGGGACTACTGAAGTGCTTAAGCATAATCTAATACACATGATGCGTAATGAACCAAGTAAATTGTAATCCTAACAGGGATATCTATAAAAGAATTAATAATATATATCCTGGAGGTAAGAAAAGGGCGTGGCAAGAGATCTTTATATATTGTATTGTATGGTATTGTATAGTGTATTTGTATTGTGGAACATGTGATGTTTTGTATATTTGTGTGTATATTTTGCGGGGTTATAGGTATTGTACATTTAGGTGTATTTTTGGTGGGGAGTTTAGATATAGGGTTTTTATAAAAGAAAGTTGAGACATGGAATTATGTATATATCCTTTTCGTTTTTTATAACAAGTATTCTATCTCAATTAATCTGTGCTGATTATTTCTTTAAGAAAATAATTTATTTTAATTACCTTTAATAACAAGTATATGAATTGTCACCCTTTAAAATTTATTTAATTTGTTTGAAAATATTATTATTATAATTAATATTATCAAGGAATCTATACCATTTATCTCCATTAAGTTCAATGGATCATTCTAAAGAGAACGTATAAAATAAATTTTATATATTATTAATATTTTACCGGAAACTTTATTTCAAGAATAGTAAAGGTTTTAAATTTCAATTCATTTGTAAAGAGAGATAGCAAATTATTTTATAGGTGTTAATGAATATTTTCAGGTGACCTTGTTGAGAGAGTATACTTTATTTTAATTGACAATTTAAGGGAATTATAGATTATGACTGTTGTGTTTATTTATTTTATTATTAATTTGTTTACCAAGTGAGATAGAATAATAAAAGGGATTTATTAATTGTTTAATTCATGAGTTTTCATTGCAAGTCCCGTCTCACTGGATCCAGCGCATTTTTGGCTTCTCTGGGCTTTAGCCTAGTTCTAATTAACTTGTGGCCCCTCTTTTCAAAAAAAAAAAAAAAAAAAAAAAATCTTTTTTTTTACTGCCTAAGTTAAAGAGGGGTTACATTTGGTAGCAGAGCGTGGTTGAGATTAGGGTCAACCCGTGGGTCCTGTGGGTGTGACGGAGCTTGCAAACTTAGGAAACATTGTGGGAGTTCTAATGGAACTTAAAAAAATTTTGAAATGCCCTATATCTAAAGGTGAATAATTTTGTTAGGTTTAAGGTTTTGAGATATATATGTATATGTACTTGCCCGCCTTGAATAGTTGATAGTGCCACGTGGTGAGAAATTTTAAAAAGGGGACATTCCTTGGGAAACGGGACTTATCGCAGATCTGTGCCTGGGTGGTGATGGTCGGAGTATTACCTTGCCCATATTTGGGGAGGTGTTTTTTTTAATTATGCGGTATGGCCCGATCGGCAGAAGGTCTCCTCCGATATACGGTAGCCGAAGAAATATTGAGACTGTTTTTGAAAATTTTCGTTGGTCGGCGTTTTTGTCGTGTTGTGTGATTGTGTGTGTGTCGCGTTCCATTTGTGTAGAGTCGTAGAGTGAGAGCAGTTCAGGTAGTGGGCTAGGTTCTCGCAACGGTAGGTGGACCCGCAGTTTACACGAGGGAAGAGTTTAGTACTCGAGTTTTTCTTATTCCTGTCTTATTATTGTCATTAGTTTGTAGGGTGTTATGTTTTGTTGATTGTGTATTTCGATTATTTTTGTACAAAAATTTATAGACACATACTCAATAAACAAAGTTTTAAAAATTCATATAAATCAGTTAACATTATCAGCATATGTGGAGGGTGGGAGAAAATTTGTTTATACTAGAGGCACATCCAGAAAGAATTGTGTAATTCTGGCGGCGGTATGCTTTCAGAAATTGCCCCACCCCCTTTCAGGATTTCTCCAGAAACTTTCGGTGGTAGATGGCTTTGATGAGGACCAGCTGCTGGTTTTCTTGGATCTTGTCCTGCAGTTGGCAAATTATCCTGGTGTGTCCGATGGGGAGGTCTTGTGCCTTATATACCCGTATTGCCAGGGTTCGTTGTCAGGGTTGATCACCAACACTCTGCGTCGGGGCGGCACTGTCGACGCTTTCCACGGGGAAGTGTTGGATTACTTCATACCACTTCAACGACGTTCCCAGCTTAAGTGGGATTCATTCTATCGTTTACAGGCCAACGGAGAGGCGTTGGGGGACTTCGTGCAGGACATACGGAAAGCTGCCCGGGTATTAAGATTAGGGTTGCCCGAGACGGAAGTAATACAGGCCATTCTGGAAGGACTGAATCCCCAAGAGAGATCGCTATTAATATTCGCAGAACGTCCACGTTGTTTCGCGGATCTGTCCCGGTTATGTGTTGTTTCGAATACTGTCCGAGCAGGGGACGAGTACCGGGGAAGAGGTGCTACGGATGTCCAATACTCCAGTGGTCTGTCAGGGAGAGCTAAGAAGGACAAACATGGCAGTCGGGGAAAAACTGAATATTCCGGAGGTAATGGAGGCTACAGGGGGGTGGCAAGTGAGAGGACTGTAGCCAGGAGTTATTCCTATTTGGAGAGTAAGGAAACTTTAAAGCTTCCAGAGGAATTCCCAGTGCCTAATAGAGTAGTGGATGAAGAAGGTGAGGAGAAAGAAGAAAAGCGAAGTAACTTCTGTGGATCAATACAAGACAACAAGAAAACGTGTGTTGATATTGAATTACAGGACTCAGAGAGGACGTCATGGTTGAATCCAGGTGCCGCAGAATTTGTTCCGGTATCTCCATTTCAGTACATGACGGATCCAGATCCGGTAACATCATCATCGCCTACGCCGGAAGATGAGAAGTCGCTTGATGGTGGAGCTTTACCATCGTCAGTAGAATTTAATTCAGACATTGCACATGGACCTGGACAGTTGGATTCCAGGTTGGGTAAGGTTGAGGAAGTAGTAGTTGCTGAGAGTGGTGAAGAAGAGGAATCGAAGGAAGAGGCAGAAGAGTGGTCTGCACATGCTACGCAGGGGAGTATAAGTGTAAGTGTTAGGGAGGCTGAAAGTGTTTCTGAGGTTGCGGATGGACAAGGGGATGTCCAGGCTGCAAGTGTGGTAGAAGTAGATGAGGTATTGGGTGGCAGCGTTGTAGAGTGGGTGAGTGAGAATGGTGTAGTGTGTGAAGATGTGCAGACGCTTTCTGTAAGTAGTGTTGAGGATTCCGAGGAATGGAAAGAAGTTTCGGGCGGACCAGGTGAGCAACTAGAGGATGAAGATGTGCAGTGTCGTGATGGTGATTTGGATTATGTAGAGGAGGAAAAGGAAGAGGTGGAAGAAAGAGAACCAGGGGAAATTGTAGAAGAGAAGAAGGTAGAAGCAGAGGAGTTAGAGGTTGAGGATAATCCAAATCGGAGAAAAATTAGTCAGGTAAGTTACCTGGATTCTAATTTAGAAGAAATAAATCAGTACTGCTCAACACGAGATAGTTTCTCAGAGAGTGACGTCCAAAAGGAACGAGTTCCTAAAGTTCGTCATAAAAAGGTGAGACAAAGCGGTTAACGGGTAGCGGGTAGATGTTCCCCACAGTCCCAGTAAAGTTCATCTACTTCAAGGTTGCGCCTCTGCCTCCGCGAGCCTTGGTTTTCTCCACCCATCCTTATTTTCGGAGGGAACCATGTCCTTATCCTTAGTCCTAGCTGTTGAACTTTCAATGATCCTTGCCCCTTTCATCTTCCCAATTCTCCTACCCTTCCCCTTAGAAAACAAAATAAAACCAAAAAACAAATAAAAATTATAAAGGAAAAAGAAACAAAAAAAAGGTAGAAAAGGAAAAAGAAAAAAAATATCAGAGAGGAGTTAAAAAGAATTAGTTGGAAGAGTTGTGACTACGTGGTTATAGTGAAGTTAGTGTTAGATTGTTTGTCGTTTTATGATGGAGTGTGATAGGTTGGTGTAGTTTTCATTTTCTTTGTTGTAGTTTATTGCTGATTATTGTAGGGTCCTGGCCATGCCGCATTCCCTAGTTGATTTCTGTGGTAGGTTATTTTGATTAAGTGTAGGTTGTTCGACGTTGCCGTGCTGGAGTAAAACCCCCCTGGATAGTTATGCAGTCATTTGAAGAGTAGAGAAGGGAAGATGTTCGCGTGCCCTCTATGCGGTTTTCTCTGTCCGGCTAATAGGGGCCGTCCGCCCTAGTATATTGATGTTTTTTTTTTAAACCAGTTACATATGTCAAGGATTTATGATGCCTTGTTTTGCAGCATATGGCTGGTTAGTCCAGATGTGGACAGTAGTGTTATGAGCACTCACATATCAAGGTAATAGACACCTTGTTTTGGACTTCGGACGCGTATGTGAGTGGCAGCAGGAGGAGTAGGTGGTGGTCACCAGAGAGTGTGACGTGTTGGGGCGGTCCTGTGGGGTTGGCCTGGCGGAAAGTGTCGCGTGGGGATGGGTGCAGTGGCGTTGAGATTTTCTAGTCCTGTGAGAAAGGGGGGGTAGTAGTTGTCCTGAGTAGGTATCAAGTTTGGGTCTCAGTTTGGGGAGGCCTTGGGAGGTCAGAACTCAGACGGTGCACTTGATTTCAGCGTCTTTCGTCTTTTCTCCTTCTTTCTCTTGTGCTGGATGCGGACCCTGATCAAGTCATCATGCAGTACCCTCACACACTACACTTCTTCTTCTTTCCTATTACTTCGTTTTCACCCTGAGCCTCTGTTCTCCCAAGAGCGGTTAAATTTCTGAGATTTCCTAGGACCAGCCAAGAGGCTCTGAGTTAGCCTTGGGGCAACTATGTTGCCCTTTTGGGGTGAGGGTGTGCCAAACTCTAGTGGAGAGACGGCGCAAAACCAGTATATATACGGCCTGTAGTTAAACGCAGTACTAATTTATAGCGCGTTATCGCTGCTGCGCTCTATTAGCGAAGATAAGACTAATTCTCAGCTCATTAAGTCCCTGAGACGTGCTGGCATCTGCTGCCTAGCCGCGGTAGGAAAGCTCGATTGGTGCTGGCATCTGGTGCCAGACAATGTAGACAAGCGAGCAGGCCAGAAACTGTATCAAATTTCTTTGTCTCGCTGAAATGGTGGCCTAGATTGGCAGCTTATTAAGTACTCCGGTAGAGAATGAAGATTTTTCAATTCATCGACCTTCACGCTATGTCTGGCTAGTTCTGTACACGACTGCGGTAAGTCTCGCCTATACTTTCATATTAATAGAATATAATGTGTCACTAAGGAAAAACTTGTATTATAGGCCTAAGTAGGAGGATTTCTCTTAACCTTGATGCAACCTCATGGCGGTTGTGCAATAAGCAATTGAAGGTAGAATTTTTAAAAACCAATAAAACTATATTAAATTCACGTGTCCGAACTACGGCACTAAAAGTCAAGTAAATTAAATACAGAAGTCTAAGTTTAAGATATACCTAACATGGATGTAACCAGATTCATATTACGTACCTTGGTTATTGCACAATGCGTAATTTGGTTTAAATGGCATACAAGTTTTACTAGTATTGATAATAGTAAAACTTTATTAATATCAGGAAACTTACTGAGGCACCTTTTGAAAGTAATATAATCACCAAATCGTATTAATTACTATAGTAAAGACTATGTAATCTGAATTAACCTCTCAACCACGTGGTAACTAAATATTCACACTATGTATAAAGTTTATGAAATTGTACAAAGCCATAATTAATTGTAAAATTGCAAACATGGTAACCCGCATTGGGTGAAGTTATTGTTATAAAGATTTACTGTACGAAATATTTTCAAATAGGGCCTGGTGGCCATATAACCTTGTCAAGTTATATTTAGGTCGCTCTAAAGCTATGTTAACTTTATATATGTATTTTGGGGGGTGTGCGAACTTCTCGGGGCAGTGTGTTTTGTAATCTGGCTGATATATATAATGTTGTGTAATCAGGGTCCATCGAACAAGTCGAGAAAATGCCTACAACCACCTGAAGCTGTAACACCTTAAAGCTCTCCTCTTGTCTACCGGAGGAATAGCCAGAAAGCCACACCAACACCTATAATGTAGACCACGAGATTGCCACCTTAACCACCATGGACAAAATCAGGTGATACAAACCGAATATATTATGTACACGTAGAGTCAGCACTCAATAATACCCAGTGAACCAGTTCTATCTATCAACTACAACACTTTCAAGTTTTTAAACATTTAATTGGATCCCCAATTGATGGGACAGTTTAGTATGTGAACTGGGTGTAAGATTATTTGTAAATTTTATTAAATTTCTGGTAAAATTGTCAGCTCAGAGACTGGCATGTCTTCTTAGACAGTTCTACATTCAAACCTATAATTCCCTCTTATTTCAGTATATGTGTTTCTTTACAGCTTTTAAGTCATTCCTTCTATTGGTAATTTATCGGGTTCAATTTAGTAGTATATATATATATATATTCTAAATTTTAAATTCAGTTTGGTTCTCATTGTATAGAAACTTCTGGGGTAGGTAGGTGCATTTTCACAAGTTTCATCCTGAACGAATGCATGTTCATACAGTATTGAACTTTTTGTTGAGACAGGTTAAATTATGCATCAACTGGCAACTAACATGTCGGTCTCTGGGCCAAAAGTATTTTTCATAGGGTTATAATATCCATGCCATATTTCTATTTTCACTACTTAGCAATGTTTCTGTATATATATATTCTTTTAATTAATTATGATAACTGGGGGGTGTTCATTGTTTTAAATATTTTTTATTTCTCACAGTAATAGAGCCCAGTGGGGCAGAATTGTATAACAGTATTAGGCACTTAGCCAAATTTTTGGAATTCATTATGTCCTGGGGACTACTGAAGTGCTTAAGCATAATCTAATACACATGATGCGTAATGAACCAAGTAAATTGTAATCCTAACAGGGATATCTATAAAAGAATTAATAATATATATCCTGGAGGTAAGAAAAGGGCGTGGCAAGAGATCTTTATATATTGTATTGTATGGTATTGTATAGTGTATTTGTATTGTGGAACATGTGATGTTTTGTATATTTGTGTGTATATTTTGCGGGGTTATAGGTATTGTACATTTAGGTGTATTTTTGGTGGGGAGTTTAGATATAGGGTTTTTATAAAAGAAAGTTGAGACATGGAATTATGTATATATCCTTTTCGTTTTTTATAACAAGTATTCTATCTCAATTAATCTGTGCTGATTATTTCTTTAAGAAAATAATTTATTTTAATTACCTTTAATAACAAGTATATGAATTGTCACCCTTTAAAATTTATTTAATTTGTTTGAAAATATTATTATTATAATTAATATTATCAAGGAATCTATACCATTTATCTCCATTAAGTTCAATGGATCATTCTAAAGAGAACGTATAAAATAAATTTTATATATTATTAATATTTTACCGGAAACTTTATTTCAAGAATAGTAAAGGTTTTAAATTTCAATTCATTTGTAAAGAGAGATAGCAAATTATTTTATAGGTGTTAATGAATATTTTCAGGTGACCTTGTTGAGAGAGTATACTTTATTTTAATTGACAATTTAAGGGAATTATAGATTATGACTGTTGTGTTTATTTATTTTATTATTAATTTGTTTACCAAGTGAGATAGAATAATAAAAGGGATTTATTAATTGTTTAATTCATGAGTTTTCATTGCAAGTCCCGTCTCACTGGATCCAGCGCATTTTTGGCTTCTCTGGGCTTTAGCCTAGTTCTAATTAACTTGTGGCCCCTCTTTTCAAAAAAAAAAAAAAAAAAAAAAATCTTTTTTTTTACTGCCTAAGTTAAAGAGGGGTTACATTTGGTAGCAGAGCGTGGTTGAGATTAGGGTCAACCCGTGGGTCCTGTGGGTGTGACGGAGCTTGCAAACTTAGGAAACATTGTGGGAGTTCTAATGGAACTTAAAAAAATTTTGAAATGCCCTATATCTAAAGGTGAATAATTTTGTTAAGTTTAAGGTTTTGAGATATATATGTATATGTACTTGCCCGCCTTGAATAGTTGATAGTGCCACGTGGTGAGAAATTTTAAAAAGGGGACATTCCTTGGGAAACGGGACTTATCACAGATCTGTGCCTGGGTGGTGATGGTCGGAGTATTACCTTGCCCATATTTGGGGAGGTGTTTTTTTTAATTATGCGGTATGGCCCGATAGGCAGAAGGTCTCCTCCGATATACGGTAGCCGAAGAAATATTGAGACTGTTTTTGAAAATTTTCGTTGGTCGGCGTTTTTGTCGTGTTGTGTGATTGTGTGTGTGTCGCGTTCCATTTGTGTAGAGTCGTAGAGTGAGAGCAGTTCAGGTAGTGGGCTAGGTTCTCGCAACGGTAGGTGGACCCGCAGTTTACACGAGGGAAGAGTTTAGTACTCGAGTTTTTCTTATTCCTGTCTTATTATTGTCATTAGTTTGTAGGGTGTTATGTTTTGTTGATTGTGTATTTCGATTATTTTTGTACAAAAATTTATAGACACATACTCAATAAACAAAGTTTTAAAAATTCATATAAATCAGTTAACATTATCAGCATATGTGGAGGGTGTGAGAAAATTTGTTTATACTAGAGGCACATCCAGAAAGAATTGTGTAATTCTGGCGGCGGTATGCTTTCAGAAATTGCCCCACCCCCTTTCAGGATTTCTCCAGAAACTTTCGGTGGTAGATGGCTTTGATGAGGACCAGCTGCTGGTTTTCTTGGATCTTGTCCTGCAGTTGGCAAATTATCCTGGTGTGTCCGATGGGGAGGTCTTGTGCCTTATATACCCGTATTGCCAGGGTTCGTTGTCAGGGTTGATCACCAACACTCTGCGTCGGGGCGGCACTGTCGACGCTTTCCACGGGGAAGTGTTGGATTACTTCATACCACTTCAACGACGTTCCCAGCTTAAGTGGGATTCATTCTATCGTTTACAGGCCAACGGAGAGGCGTTGGGGGACTTCGTGCAGGACATACGGAAAGCTGCCCGGGTATTAAGATTAGGGTTGCCCGAGACGGAAGTAATACAGGCCATTCTGGAAGGACTGAATCCCCAAGAGAGATCGCTATTAATATTCGCAGAACGTCCACGTTGTTTCGCGGATCTGTCCCGGTTATGTGTTGTTTCGAATACTGTCCGAGCAGGGGACGAGTACCGGGGAAGAGGTGCTACGGATGTCCAATACTCCAGTGGTCTGTCAGGGAGAGCTAAGAAGGACAAACATGGCAGTCGGGGAAAAACTGAATATTCCGGAGGTAATGGAGGCTACAGGGGGGTGGCAAGTGAGAGGACTGTAGCCAGGAGTTATTCCTATTTGGAGAGTAAGGAAACTTTAAAGCTTCCAAAGGAATTCCCAGTGCCTAATAGAGTAGTGGATGAAGAAGGTGAGGAGAAAGAAGAAAAGCGAAGTAACTTCTGTGGATCAATACAAGACAACAAGAAAACGTGTGTTGATATTGAATTACAGGACTCAGAGAGGACGTCATGGTTGAATCCAGGTGCCGCAGAATTTGTTCCGGTATCTCCATTTCAGTACATGACGGATCCAGATCCGGTAACATCATCATCGCCTACGCCGGAAGATGAGAAGTCGCTTGATGGTGGAGCTTTACCATCGTCAGTAGAATTTAATTCAGACATTGCACATGGACCTGGACAGTTGGATTCCAGGTTGGGTAAGGTTGAGGAAGTAGTAGTTGCTGAGAGTGGTGAAGAAGAGGAATCGAAGGAAGAGGCAGAAGAGTGGTCTGCACATGCTACGCAGGGGAGTATAAGTGTAAGTGTTAGGGAGGCTGAAAGTGTTTCTGAGGTTGCGGATGGACAAGGGGATGTCCAGGCTGCAAGTGTGGTAGAAGTAGATGAGGTATTGGGTGGCAGCGTTGTAGAGTGGGTGAGTGAGGATTGTGTAGTGTGTGAAGATGTGCAGACGCTTTCTGTAAGTAGTGTTGAGGATTCCGAGGAATGGAAAGAAGTTTCGGGCGGACCAGGTGAGCAACTAGAGGATGAAGATGTGCAGTGTCGTGATGGTGATTTGGATTATGTAGAGGAGGAAAAGGAAGAGGTGGAAGAAAGAGAACCAGGGGAAATTGTAGAAGAGAAGAAGGTAGAAGCAGAGGAGTTAGAGGTTGAGGATAATCCAAATCGGAGAAAAATTAGTCAGGTAAGTTACCTGGATTCTAATTTAGAAGAAATAAATCAGTACTGCTCAACACGAGATAGTTTCTCAGAGAGTGACGTCCAAAAGGAACGAGTTCCTAAAGTTCGTCATAAAAAGGTGAGACGAAGCGGTTAACGGGTAGCGGGTAGATGTTCCCCACAGTCCCAGTGGAGTTCATCTACTTCAAGGTTGCGCCTCTGCCTCCGCGAGCCTTGGTTTTCTCCACCCATCCTTATTTTCGGAGGGAACCATGTCCTTATCCTTAGTCCTAGCTGTTGAACTTTCAATGATCCTTGCCCCTTTCATCTTCCCAATTCTCCTACCCTTCCCCTTAGAAAACAAAATAAAACCAAAAAACAAATAAAAATTATAAAGGAAAAAGAAACAAAAAAAAAGGTAGAAAAGGAAAAAGAAAAAAATATCAGAGAGGAGTTAAAAAGAATTAGTTGGAAGAGTTGTGACTACGTGGTTATAGTGAAGTTAGTGTTAGATTGTTTGTCGTTTTATGATGGAGTGTGATAGGTTGGTGTAGTTTTCATTTTCTTTGTTGTAGTTTATTGCTGATTATTGTAGGGTCCTGGCCATGCCGCATTCCCTAGTTGATTTCTGTGGTAGGTTATTTTGATTAAGTGTAGGTTGTTCGACGTTGCCGTGCTGGAGTAAAACCCCCCTGGATAGTTATGCAGTCATTTGAAGAGTAGAGAAGGGAAGATGTTCGCGTGCCCTCTATGCGGTTTTCTCTGTCCGGCTAATAGGGGCCGTCCGCCCTAGTATAGGGATGTTTTTTTTTAAAACCAGTTACATATGTCAAGGATTTGTGATGCCTTGTTTTGCAGCATATGGCTGGTTAGTCCAGATGTGGACAGTAGTGTTATGAGCACTCACATATCAAGGTAATAGATACCTTGTTTTGGTCTTCGGACGCGTATGTGAGTGGCAGCAGGAGGAGTAGGTGGTGGTCACCAGAGAGTGTGACGTGTTGGGGCGGTCCTGTGGGGTTGGCCTGGCGGAAAGGGTCGCGTGGGGATGGGTGCAGTGGCGTTGAGATTTTCTAGTCCTGTGAGAAAGGGGGGGTAGTAGTTGTCCTGAGTAGGTATCAAGTTTGGGTCTCAGTTTGGGGAGGCCTTGGGAGGTCAGAACTCAGACGGTGCACTTGATTTCAGCGTCTTTCGTCTTTTCTCCTTCTTTCTCTTGTGCTGGATGCGGACCCTGATCAAGTCATCATGCAGTACCCTCACACACTACACTTCTTCTTCTTTCCTATTACTTCGTTTTCACCCTGAGCCTCTGTTCTCCCAAGAGCGGTTAAATTTCTGAGATTTCCTAGGACCAGCCAAGAGGCTCTGAGTTAGCCTTGGGGCAACTATGTTGCCCTTTTGGGGTGAGGGTGTGCCAAACTCTAGTGGAGAGACGGCGCAAAACCAGTATATATACGGCCTGTAGTTAAACGCAGTACTAATTTATAGCGCGTTATCGCTGCTGCGCTCTATTAGCGAAGATAAGACTAATTCTCAGCTCATTAAGTCCCTGAGACGTGCTGGCATCTGCTGCCTAGCCGCGGTAGGAAAGCTCGATTGGTGCTGGCATCTGGTGCCAGACAATGTAGACAAGCGAGCAGGCCAGAAACTGTATCAAATTTCTTTGTCTCGCTGAAATGGTGGCCTAGATTGGCAGCTTATTAAGTACTCCGGTAGAGAATGAAGATTTTTCAATTCATCGACCTTCACGCTATGTCTGGCTAGTTCTGTACACGACTGCGGTAAGTCTCGCCTATACTTTCATATTAATAGAATATAATGTGTCACTAAGGAAAAACTTGTATTATAGGCCTAAGTAGGAGGATTTCTCTTAACCTTGATGCAACCTCATGGCGGTTGTGCAATAAGCAATTGAAGGTAGAATTTTTAAAAACCAATAAAACTATATTAAATTCACGTGTCCGAACTACGGCACTAAAAGTCAAGTAAATTAAATACAGAAGTCTAAGTTTAAGATATACCTAACATGGATGTAACCAGATTCATATTACGTACCTTGGTTATTGCACAATGCGTAATTTGGTTTAAATGGCATACAAGTTTTACTAGTATTGATAATAGTAAAACTTTATTAATATCAGGAAACTTACTGAGGCACCTTTTGAAAGTAATATAATCACCAAATCGTATTAATTACTATAGTAAAGACTATGTAATCTGAATTAACCTCTCAACCACGTGGTAACTAAATATTCACACTATGTATAAAGTTTATGAAATTGTACAAAGCCATAATTAATTGTAAAATTGCAAACATGGTAACCCGCATTGGGTGAAGTTATTGTTATAAAGATTTACTGTACGAAATATTTTCAAATAGGGCCTGGTGGCCATATAACCTTGTCAAGTTATATTTAGGTCGCTCTAAAGCTATGTTAACTTTATATATGTATTTTGGGGGGTGTGCGAACTTCTCGGGGCAGTGTGTTTTGTAATCTGGCTGATATATATAATGTTGTGTAATCAGGGTCCATCGAACAAGTCGAGAAAATGCCTACAACCACCTGAAGCTGTAACACCTTAAAGCTCTCCTCTTGTCTACCGGAGGAATAGCCAGAAAGCCACACCAACACCTATAATGTAGACCACGAGATTGCCACCTTAACCACCATGGACAAAATCAGGTGATACAAACCGAATATATTATGTACACGTAGAGTCAGCACTCAATAATACCCAGTGAACCAGTTCTATCTATCAACTACAACACTTTCAAGTTTTTAAACATTTAATTGGATCCCCAATTGATGGGACAGTTTAGTATGTGAACTGGGTGTAAGATTATTTGTAAATTTTATTAAATTTCTGGTAAAATTGTCAGCTCAGAGACTGGCATGTCTTCTTAGACAGTTCTACATTCAAACCTATAATTCCCTCTTATTTCAGTATATGTGTTTCTTTACAGCTTTTAAGTCATTCCTTCTATTGGTAATTTATCGGGTTCAATTTAGTAGTATATATATATATATATTCTAAATTTTAAATTCAGTTTGGTTCTCATTGTATAGAAACTTCTGGGGTAGGTAGGTGCATTTTCACAAGTTTCATCCTGAACGAATGCATGTTCATACAGTATTGAACTTTTTGTTGAGACAGGTTAAATTATGCATCAACTGGCAACTAACTTGTCGGTCTCTGGGCCAAAAGTATTTTTCATAGGGTTATAATATCCATGCCATATTTCTATTTTCACTACTTAGCAATGTTTCTGTATATATATATTCTTTTAATTAATTATGATAACTGGGGGGTGTTCATTGTTTTAAATATTTTTTATTTCTCACAGTAATAGAGCCCAGTGGGGCAGAATTGTATAACAGTATTAGGCACTTAGCCAAATTTTTGGAATTCATTATGTCCTGGGGACTACTGAAGTGCTTAAGCATAATCTAATACACATGATGCGTAATGAACCAAGTAAATTGTAATCCTAACAGGGATATCTATAAAAGAATTAATAATATATATCCTGGAGGTAAGAAAAGGGCGTGGCAAGAGATCTTTATATATTGTATTGTATGGTATTGTATAGTGTATTTGTATTGTGGAACATGTGATGTTTTGTATATTTGTGTGTATATTTTGCGGAGTTATAGGTATTGTACATTTAGGTGTATTTTTGGTGGGGAGTTTAGATATAGGGTTTTTATAAAAGAAAGTTGAGACATGGAATTATGTATATATCCTTTTCGTTTTTTATAACAAGTATTCTATCTCAATTAATCTGTGCTGATTATTTCTTTAAGAAAATAATTTATTTTAATTACCTTTAATAACAAGTATATGAATTGTCACCCTTTAAAATTTATTTAATTTGTTTGAAAATATTATTATTATAATTAATATTATCAAGGAATCTATACCATTTATCTCCATTAAGTTCAATGGATCATTCTAAAGAGAACGTATAAAATAAATTTTATATATTATTAATATTTTACCGGAAACTTTATTTCAAGAATAGTAAAGGTTTTAAATTTCAATTCATTTGTAAAGAGAGATAGCAAATTATTTTATAGGTGTTAATGAATATTTTCAGGTGACCTTGTTGAGAGAGTATACTTTATTTTAATTGACAATTTAAGGGAATTATAGATTATGACTGTTGTGTTTATTTATTTTATTATTAATTTGTTTACCAAGTGAGATAGAATAATAAAAGGGATTTATTAATTGTTTAATTCATGAGTTTTCATTGCAAGTCCCGTCTCACTGGATCCAGCGCATTTTTGGCTTCTCTGGGCTTTAGCCTAGTTCTAATTAACTTGTAGCCCCTCTTTTCAAAAAAAAAAAAAAAAAAAAAATCTTTTTTTTTACTGCCTAAGTTAAAGAGGGGTTACATTTGGTAGCAGAGCGTGGTTGAGATTAGGGTCAACCCGTGGGTCCTGTGGGTGTGACGGAGCTTGCAAACTTAGGAAACATTGTGGGAGTTCTAATGGAACTTAAAAAAATTTTGAAATGCCCTATATCTAAAGGTGAATAATTTTGTTAAGTTTAAGGTTTTGAGATATATATGTATATGTACTTGCCCGCCTTGAATAGTTGATAGTGCCACGTGGTGAGAAATTTTAAAAAGGGGACATTCCTTGGGAAACGGGACTTATCACAGATCTGTGCCTGGGTGGTGATGGTCGGAGTATTACCTTGCCCATATTTGGGGAGGTGTTTTTTTTAATTATGCGGTATGGCCCGATCGGCAGAAGGTCTCCTCCGATATACGGTAGCCGAAGAAATATTGAGACTGTTTTTGAAAATTTTCGTTGGTCGGCGTTTTTGTCGTGTTGTGTGATTGTGTGTGTGTCGCGTTCCATTTGTGTAGAGTCGTAGAGTGAGAGCAGTTCAGGTAGTGGGCTAGGTTCTCGCAACGGTAGGTGGACCCGCAGTTTACACGAGGGAAGAGTTTAGTACTCGAGTTTTTCTTATTCCTGTCTTATTATTGTCATTAGTTTGTAGGGTGTTATGTTTTGTTGATTGTGTATTTCGATTATTTTTGTACAAAAATTTATAGACACATACTCAATAAACAAAGTTTTAAAAATTCATATAAATCAGTTAACATTATCAGCATATGTGGAGGGTGGGAGAAAATTTGTTTATACTAGAGGCACATCCAGAAAGAATTGTGTAATTCTGGCGGCGGTATGCTTTCAGAAATTGCCCCACCCCCTTTCAGGATTTCTCCAGAAACTTTCGGTGGTAGATGGCTTTGATGAGGACCAGCTGCTGGTTTTCTTGGATCTTGTCCTGCAGTTGGCAAATTATCCTGGTGTGTCCGATGGGGAGGTCTTGTGCCTTATATACCCGTATTGCCAGGGTTCGTTGTCAGGGTTGATCACCAACACTCTGCGTCGGGGCGGCACTGTCGACGCTTTCCACGGGGAAGTGTTGGATTACTTCATACCACTTCAACGACGTTCCCAGCTTAAGTGGGATTCATTCTATCGTTTACAGGCCAACGGAGAGGCGTTGGGGGACTTCGTGCAGGACATACGGAAAGCTGCCCGGGTATTAAGATTAGGGTTGCCCGAGACGGAAGTAATACAGGCCATTCTGGAAGGACTGAATCCCCAAGAGAGATCGCTATTAATATTCGCAGAACGTCCACGTTGTTTCGCGGATCTGTCCCGGTTATGTGTTGTTTCGAATACTGTCCGAGCAGGGGACGAGTACCGGGGAAGAGGTGCTACGGATGTCCAATACTCCAGTGGTCTGTCAGGGAGAGCTAAGAAGGACAAACATGGCAGTCGGGGAAAAACTGAATATTCCGGAGGTAATGGAGGCTACAGGGGGGTGGCAAGTGAGAGGACTGTAGCCAGGAGTTATTCCTATTTGGAGAGTAAGGAAACTTTAAAGCTTCCAGAGGAATTCCCAGTGCCTAATAGAGTAGTGGATGAAGAAGGTGAGGAGAAAGAAGAAAAGCGAAGTAACTTCTGTGGATCAATACAAGACAACAAGAAAACGTGTGTTGATATTGAATTACAGGACTCAGAGAGGACGTCATGGTTGAATCCAGGTGCCGCAGAATTTGTTCCGGTATCTCCATTTCAGTACATGACGGATCCAGATCCGGTAACATCATCATCGCCTACGCCGGAAGATGAGAAGTCGCTTGATGGTGGAGCTTTACCATCGTCAGTAGAATTTAATTCAGACATTGCACATGGACCTGGACAGTTGGATTCCAGGTTGGGTAAGGTTGAGGAAGTAGTAGTTGCTGAGAGTGGTGAAGAAGAGGAATCGAAGGAAGAGGCAGAAGAGTGGTCTGCACATGCTACGCAGGGGAGTATAAGTGTAAGTGTTAGGGAGGCTGAAAGTGTTTCTGAGGTTGCGGATGGACAAGGGGATGTCCAGGCTGCAAGTGTGGTAGAAGTAGATGAGGTATTGGGTGGCAGCGTTGTAGAGTGGGTGAGTGAGGATTGTGTAGTGTGTGAAGATGTGCAGACGCTTTCTGTAAGTAGTGTTGAGGATTCCGAGGAATGGAAAGAAGTTTCGGGCGGACCAGGTGAGCAACTAGAGGATGAAGATGTGCAGTGTCGTGATGGTGATTTGGATTATGTAGAGGAGGAAAAGGAAGAGGTGGAAGAAAGAGAACCAGGGGAAATTGTAGAAGAGAAGAAGGTAGAAGCAGAGGAGTTAGAGGTTGAGGATAATCCAAATCGGAGAAAAATTAGTCAGGTAAGTTACCTGGATTCTAATTTAGAAGAAATAAATCAGTACTGCTCAACACGAGATAGTTTCTCAGAGAGTGACGTCCAAAAGGAACGAGTTCCTAAAGTTCGTCATAAAAAGGTGAGACGAAGCGGTTAACGGGTAGCGGGTAGATGTTCCCCACAGTCCCAGTGGAGTTCATCTACTTCAAGGTTGCGCCTCTGCCTCCGCGAGCCTTGGTTTTCTCCACCCATCCTTATTTTCGGAGGGAACCATGTCCTTATCCTTAGTCCTAGCTGTTGAACTTTCAATGATCCTTGCCCCTTTCATCTTCCCAATTCTCCTACCCTTCCCCTTAGAAAACAAAATAAAACCAAAAAACAAATAAAAATTATAAAGGAAAAAGAAACAAAAAAAAAGGTAGAAAAGGAAAAAGAAAAAAATATCAGAGAGGAGTTAAAAAGAATTAGTTGGAAGAGTTGTGACTACGTGGTTATAGTGAAGTTAGTGTTAGATTGTTTGTCGTTTTATGATGGAGTGTGATAGGTTGGTGTAGTTTTCATTTTCTTTGTTGTAGTTTATTGCTGATTATTGTAGGGTCCTGGCCATGCCGCATTCCCTAGTTGATTTCTGTGGTAGGTTATTTTGATTAAGTGTAGGTTGTTCGACGTTGCCGTGCTGGAGTAAAACCCCCCTGGATAGTTATGCAGTCATTTGAAGAGTAGAGAAGGGAAGATGTTCGCGTGCCCTCTATGCGGTTTTCTCTGTCCGGCTAATAGGGGCCGTCCGCCCTAGTATAGGGATGTTTTTTTTTAAAACCAGTTACATATGTCAAGGATTTGTGATGCCTTGTTTTGCAGCATATGGCTGGTTAGTCCAGATGTGGACAGTAGTGTTATGAGCACTCACATATCAAGGTAATAGATACCTTGTTTTGGTCTTCGGACGCGTATGTGAGTGGCAGCAGGAGGAGTAGGTGGTGGTCACCAGAGAGTGTGACGTGTTGGGGCGGTCCTGTGGGGTTGGCCTGGCGGAAAGTGTCGCGTGGGGATGGGTGCAGTGGCGTTGAGATTTTCTAGTCCTGTGAGAAAGGGGGGGTAGTAGTTGTCCTGAGTAGGTATCAAGTTTGGGTCTCAGTTTGGGGAGGCCTTGGGAGGTCAGAACTCAGACGGTGCACTTGATTTCAGCGTCTTTCGTCTTTTCTCCTTCTTTCTCTTGTGCTGGATGCGGACCCTGATCAAGTCATCATGCAGTACCCTCACACACTACACTTCTTCTTCTTTCCTATTACTTCGTTTTCACCCTGAGCCTCTGTTCTCCCAAGAGCGGTTAAATTTCTGAGATTTCCTAGGACCAGCCAAGAGGCTCTGAGTTAGCCTTGGGGCAACTATGTTGCCCTTTTGGGGTGAGGGTGTGCCAAACTCTAGTGGAGAGACGGCGCAAAACCAGTATATATACGGCCTGTAGTTAAACGCAGTACTAATTTATAGCGCGTTATCGCTGCTGCGCTCTATTAGCGAAGATAAGACTAATTCTCAGCTCATTAAGTCCCTGAGACGTGCTGGCATCTGCTGCCTAGCCGCGGTAGGAAAGCTCGATTGGTGCTGGCATCTGGTGCCAGACAATGTAGACAAGCGAGCAGGCCAGAAACTGTATCAAATTTCTTTGTCTCGCTGAAATGGTGGCCTAGATTGGCAGCTTATTAAGTACTCCGGTAGAGAATGAAGATTTTTCAATTCATCGACCTTCACGCTATGTCTGGCTAGTTCTGTACACGACTGCGGTAAGTCTCGCCTATACTTTCATATTAATAGAATATAATGTGTCACTAAGGAAAAACTTGTATTATAGGCCTAAGTAGGAGGATTTCTCTTAACCTTGATGCAACCTCATGGCGGTTGTGCAATAAGCAATTGAAGGTAGAATTTTTAAAAACCAATAAAACTATATTAAATTCACGTGTCCGAACTACGGCACTAAAAGTCAAGTAAATTAAATACAGAAGTCTAAGTTTAAGATATACCTAACATGGATGTAACCAGATTCATATTACGTACCTTGGTTATTGCACAATGCGTAATTTGGTTTAAATGGCATACAAGTTTTACTAGTATTGATAATAGTAAAACTTTATTAATATCAGGAAACTTACTGAGGCACCTTTTGAAAGTAATATAATCACCAAATCGTATTAATTACTATAGTAAAGACTATGTAATCTGAATTAACCTCTCAACCACGTGGTAACTAAATATTCACACTATGTATAAAGTTTATGAAATTGTACAAAGCCATAATTAATTGTAAAATTGCAAACATGGTAACCCGCATTGGGTGAAGTTATTGTTATAAAGATTTACTGTACGAAATATTTTCAAATAGGGCCTGGTGGCCATATAACCTTGTCAAGTTATATTTAGGTCGCTCTAAAGCTATGTTAACTTTATATATGTATTTTGGGGGGTGTGCGAACTTCTCGGGGCAGTGTGTTTTGTAATCTGGCTGATATATATAATGTTGTGTAATCAGGGTCCATCGAACAAGTCGAGAAAATGCCTACAACCACCTGAAGCTGTAACACCTTAAAGCTCTCCTCTTGTCTACCGGAGGAATAGCCAGAAAGCCACACCAACACCTATAATGTAGACCACGAGATTGCCACCTTAACCACCATGGACAAAATCAGGTGATACAAACCGAATATATTATGTACACGTAGAGTCAGCACTCAATAATACCCAGTGAACCAGTTCTATCTATCAACTACAACACTTTCAAGTTTTTAAACATTTAATTGGATCCCCAATTGATGGGACAGTTTAGTATGTGAACTGGGTGTAAGATTATTTGTAAATTTTATTAAATTTCTGGTAAAATTGTCAGCTCAGAGACTGGCATGACTTCTTAGACAGTTCTACATTCAAACCTATAATTCCCTCTTATTTCAGTATATGTGTTTCTTTACAGCTTTTAAGTCATTCCTTCTATTGGTAATTTATCGGGTTCAATTTAGTAGTATATATATATATTCTAAATTTTAAATTCAGTTTGGTTCTCATTGTATAGAAACTTCTGGGGTAGGTAGGTGCATTTTCACAAGTTTCATCCTGAACGAATGCATGTTCATACAGTATTGAACTTGTTGTTGAGACAGGTTAAATTATGCATCAACTGGCAACTAACATGTCGGTCTCTGGGCCAAAAGTATTTTTCATAGGGTTATAATATCCATGCCATATTTCTATTTTCACTACTTAGCAATGTTTCTGTATATATATATTCTTTTAATTAATTATGATAACTGGGGGGTGTTCATTGTTTTAAATATTTTTTATTTCTCACAGTAATAGAGCCCAGTGGGGCAGAATTGTATAACAGTATTAGGCACTTAGCCAAATTTTTGGAATTCATTATGTCCTGGGGACTACTAAAGTGCTTAAGCATAATCTAATACACATGATGCGTAATGAACCAAGTAAATTGTAATCCTAACAGGGATATCTATAAAAGAATTAATAATATATATCCTGGGGGTAAGAAAAGGGCGTGGCAAGAGATCTTTATATATTGTATTGTATGGTATTGTATAGTGTATTTGTATTGTGGAACATGTGATGTTTTGTATATTTGTGTGTATATTTTGCGGGCTTATAGGTATTGTACATTTAGGTGTATTTTTGGTGGGGAGTTTAGATATAGGGTTTTTATAAAAGAAAGTTGAGACATGGAATTATGTATATATCCTTTTCGTTTTTTATAACAAGTATTCTATCTCAATTAATCTGTGCTGATTATTTCTTTAAGAAAATAATTTATTTTAATTAACTTTAATAACAAGTATATGAATTGTCACCCTTTAAAATTTATTTAATTTGTTTGAAAATATTATTATTATAATTAATATTATCAAGGAATCTATACCATTTATCTCCATTAAGTTCAATGGATCATTCTAAAGAGAACGTATAAAATAAATTTTATATATTATTAATATTTTACCGGAAACTTTATTTCAAGAATAGTAAAGGTTTTAAATTTCAATTCATTTGTAAAGAGAGATAGCAAATTATTTTATAGGTGTTAATGAATATTTTCAGGTGACCTTGTTGAGAGAGTATACTTTATTTTAATTGACAATTTAAGGGAATTATAGATTATGACTGTTGTGTTTATTTATTTTATTATTAATTTGTTTACCAAGTGAGATAGTATAATAAAAGGGATTTATTAATTGTTTAATTCATGAGTTTTCATTGCAAGTCCCGTCTCACTGGATCCAGCGCATTTTTGGCTTCTCTGGGCTTTAGCCTAGTTCTAATTAACTTGTAGCCCCTCTTTTCAAAAAAAAAAAAAAAAAAAAAAAAATTCAAAAAAAAAAAATCTTTTTATTTACTGCCTAAGTTAAAGAGGGGTTACATTTGGTAGCAGAGCGTGGTTGAGATTAGGGTCAACCCGTGGTCTTGTGGGTGTGACGGGGCTTGTAAACTTAGGAAACATTGTGGGAGTTCTAATGGAACTTAAAAAATTTTGAAATGCCCTATATCTAAAGGTGAATATTTTTGTTAAGTTTAAGGTTTTGAGATATATATGTATATGTACTTACCCGCCTTGAATAGTTGATAGTGCCACGTGGTGAGAAATTTTAAAAAGGGGACATTCCTTGGGAAACGGGACTTATCGCAGATCTGTGCCTGGGTGGTGATGGTCGGAGTATTACTTTGCCCATTTTTGGGGAGGTGTTTTTTTTAATTATGCGGTATGGCCCGATCGGCAGAAGGTCTCCTCCGATATACTGTAGCCGAAGAAATATTGAGACTGTTTTTGAAAATTTTCGTTGGTCGGCGTTTTTGTCGTGTTGTGTGTTTGTGTGTGTGTCGCGTTCCATTTGTGTAGAGTCGTAGAGTGAGAGCAGTTCAGGTAGTGGGCTAGGTTCTCGCAACGGTAGGTGGACCCGCAGTCTACACGAGGGAAGATGTTTACTCGAGTTTTTCTTATTCCTGTCTTATTATTGTCATTAGTTTGTAGGGTGTTATGTTTTGTTGATTGTGTATTTCGAATTGTGTAATTCTGGCGGCGGTATGCTTTCAGAAATTGCCCCACCCCCTTTCAGGATTTCTCCAGAAACTTTCGGTGGTAGATGGCTTTGATGAGGACCAGCTGCTGGTTTTCTTGGATCTTGTCCTGCAGTTGGCAGATTATCCGGGTGTGTCCGATGGGGAGCTCTTGTGCCTTATATACCCGTATTGCCAGGGTTCGTTGTCAGGGTTGGTCACCAACACTCTGCGTCGGGGCGGCACTGTCGACGCTTTCCACGGGGAAGTGTTGGATTACTTCATACCACTTCAACGACGTTCCCAGCTTAAGTGGGATTCATTCTATCGTTTACAGGCCAACGGAGAGGCGTTGGGGGACTTCGTGCAGGACATACGGAAAGCTGCCCGGGTATTAAGATTAGGGTTGCCCGAGACGGAAGTAATACAGGCCATTCTGGAAGGACTGAATCCCCAAGAGAGATCGAGATTAATATTCGCAGAACGTCCACGTTGTTTTGCGGATCTGTCCCGGTTATGTGTTGTTTCGAATACTGTCCGAGCAGGGGACGAGTACCGGGGAAGAGGTGCTACGGATGTCCAATACTCCAGTGGTCTGTCAGGGAGAGCTAAGAAGGACAAACATGGCAGTCGGAGAAAAACTGAATATTCCGGAGGTAATGGAGGCTACAGGGGGGTGGCAAGTGAGAGGACTGTAGCCAGGAGTTATTCCTATTTGGAGAGTAAGGAAACTTTAAAGCTTCCAGAGGAATTCCCAGTGCCTAATAGAGTAGTGGATGAAGAAGGTGAGGAGAAAGAAGAAAAGCGAAGTAACTTCTGTGGATCAATACAAGACAACAAGAAAACGTGTGTTGATATTGAATTACAGGACTCAGAGAGGACGTCATGGTTGAATCCAGGTGCCGCAGAATTTGTTCCGGTATCTCCATTTCAGTACATGACGGATCCAGGTCCGGTAACATCATCATCGCCTACGCCGGAAGATGAGAAGTCGCTTGATGGTGGAGCTTTACCATCGTCAGTAGAATTTAATTCAGACATTGCACATGGACCTGGACAGTTGGATTCCAGGTTGGGTAAGGTTGAGGAAGTAGTAGTTGCTGAGAGTGGTGAAGAAGAGGAATCGAAGGAAGAGGCAGAAGAGTGGTCTGCACATGCTACGCAGGGGAGTATAAGTGTAAGTGTTAGGGAGGCTGACAGTGTTTCTGAGGTTGCGGATGGACAAGGGGATGTCCAGGCTGCAAGTGTGGTAGAAGTAGATGAGGTATTGGGTGGCAGCGTTGTAGAGTGGGTGAGTGAGGATTGTGTAGTGTGTGAAGATGTGCAGACGCTTTCTGTAAGTAGTGTTGAGGATTCCGAGGAATGGAAAGAAGTTTCGGGCGGACCAGGTGAGCAACTAGAGGATGAAGATGTGCAGTGTCGTGATGGTGATTTGGATTATGTAGAGGAGGAAAAGGAAGAGGTGGAAGAAAGAGAACCAGGGGAAATTGTAGAAGAGAAGAAGGTAGAAGCAGAGGAGTTAGAGGTTGAGGATAATACAAATCGGAGAAAAATTAGTCAGGTAAGTTACCTGGATTCTAATTTAGAAGAAATAAATCAGTACTGCTCAACACGAGATAGTTTCTCAGAGAGTGACGTCCAAAAGGAACGAGTTCCTAAAGTTCGTCATAAAAAGGTGAGACAAAGCGGTTAACGGGTAGCGGGTAGATGTTCCCCACAGTCCCAGTGGAGTTCATCTACTTCAAGGTTGCGCCTCTGCCTCCGCGAGCCTTGGTTTTCTCCACCCATCCTTATTTTCGGAGGGAACCATGTCCTTATCCTTAGTCCTAGCTGTTGAACTTTCAATGATCCTTGCCCCTTTCATCTTCCCAATTCTCCTACCCTTCCCCTTAGAAAACAAAATAAAACCAAAAAACAAATAAAAATTATGAAGGAAAAAGAAACAAAAAAAAAGGTAGAAAAGGAAAAAGAAAAAAATATCAGAGAGGAGTTAAAAAGAATTAGTTGGAAGGGTTGTGACTACGTGGTTATAGTGAAGTTAGTGTTAGATTGTTTGTCGTTTTATGATGGAGTGTGATAGGTTGGTGTAGTTTTCATTTTCTTTGTTGTAGTTTATTGCTGATTATTGTAGGGTCCTGGCCATGCCGCATTCCCTAGTTGATTTCTGTGGTAGGTTATTTTGATTAAGTGTAGGTTGTTCGACGTTGCCGTGCTGGAGTAAAACCCCCCTGGATAGTTATGCAGTCATTTGAAGAGTAGAGAAGGGAAGATGTTCGCGTGCCCTCTATGCGGTTTTCTCTGTCCGGCTAATAGGGGCCGTCCGCCCTAGTATAGGGATGTTTTTTTTTAAAACCAGTTACATATGTCAAGGATTTGTGATGCCTTGTTTTGCAGCATATGGCTGGTTAGTCCAGATGTGGACAGTAGTGTTATGAGCACTCACATATCAAGGTAATAGATACCTTGTTTTGGTCTTCGGACGCGTATTTGAGTGGCAGCAGGAGGAGTAGGTGGTGGTCACCAGAGAGTGTGACGTGTTGGGGCGGTCCTGTGGGGTTGGCCTGGCGGAAAGGGTCGCGTGGGGATGGGTGCAGTGGCGTTGAGATTTTCTAGTCCTGTGAGAAAGGGGGGGTAGTAGTTGTCCTGAGTAGGTATCAAGTTTGGGTCTCAGTTTGGGGAGGCCTTGGGAGGTCAGAACTCAGACGGTGCACTTGATTTCAGCGTCTTTCGTCTTTTCTCCTTCTTTCTCTTGTGCTGGATGCGGACCCTGATCAAGTCATCATGCAGTACCCTCACACACTACACTTCTTCTTCTTTCCTATTACTTCGTTTTCACCCTGAGCCTCTGTTCTCCCAAGAGCGGTTAAATTTCTGAGATTTCCTAGGACCAGCCAAGAGGCTCTGAGTTAGCCTTGGGGCAACTATGTTGCCCTTTTGGGGTGAGGGTGTGCCAAACTCTAGTGGAGAGACGGCGCAAAACCAGTATATATACGGCCTGTAGTTAAACGCAGTACTAATTTATAGCGCGTTATCGCTGCTGCGCTCTATTAGCGAAGATAAGACTAATTCTCAGCTCATTAAGTCCCTGAGACGTGCTGGCATCTGCTGCCTAGCCGCGGTAGGAAAGCTCGATTGGTGCTGGCATCTGGTGCCAGACAATGTAGACAAGCGAGCAGGCCAGAAACTGTATCAAATTTCTTTTTCTCGCTGAAATGGTGGCCTAGATTGGCAGCTTATTAAGTACTCCGGTAGAGAATGAAGATTTTTCAATTCATCGACCTTCACGCTATGTCTGGCTAGTTCTGTACACGACTGCGGTAAGTCTCGCCTATACTTTCATATTAATAGAATATAATGTGTCACTAAGGAAAAACTTGTATTATAGGCCTAAGTAGGTGGATTTCTCTTAACCTTGATGCAACCTCATGGCGGTTGTGCAATAAGCAATTGAAGGTAGAATTTTTAAAAACCAATAAAACTATATTAAATTCACGTGTCCGAACTACGGCACTAAAAGTCAAGTAAATTAAATACAGAAGTCTAAGTTTAAGATATACCTAACATGGATGTAACCAGATTCATATTACGTACCTTGGTTATTGCACAATGCGTAATTTGGTTTAAATGGCATACAAGTTTTACTAGTATTGATAATAGTAAAACTTTATTAATATCAGGAAACTTACTGAGGCACCTTTTGAAAGTAATATAATCACCAAATCGTATTAATTACTATAGTAAAGACTATGTAATCTGAATTAACCTCTCAACCACGTGGTAACTAAATATTCACACTATGTATAAAGTTTATGAAATTGTACAAAGCCATAATTAATTGTAGAATTGCAAACATGGTAACCCGCATTGGGTGAAGTTATTGTTATAAAGATTTACTGTACGAAATATTTTCAAATAGGGCCTGGTGGCCATATAACCTTGTCAAGTTATATTTAGGTCGCTCTAAAGCTATGTTAACTTTATATATGTATTTTGGGGGGTGTGCGAACTTCTCGGGGCAGTGTGTTTTGTACTCTGGCTGATATATATAATGTTGTGTAATCAGGGTCCATCGAAGAAGTCGAGAAAATGCCTACAACCACCTGAAGCTGTAACACCTTAAAGCTCTCCTCTTGTCTACCGGAGGAATAGCCAGAAAGCCACACCAACACCTATAATGTAGACCACGAGATTGCCACCTTAACCACCATGGACAAAATCAGGTGATACAAAACGAATATATTATGTACACGTAGAGTCAGCACTCAATAATACCCAGTGAACCAGTTCTATCTATCAACTACAACACTTTCAAGTTTTTAAACATTTAATTGGATCCCCAATTGATGGGACAGTTTAGTATGTGAACTGGTTGTAAGATTATTTGTAAATTTTATTAAATTTCTGGTAAAATTGTCAGCTCAGAGACTGGCATGTCTTCTTAGACAGTTCTACATTCAAACCTATAATTCCCTCTTATTTCAGTATATGTGTTTCTTTACAGCTTTTAAGTCATTCCTTCTATTGGTAATTTATCGGGTTCAATTTAGTAGTATATATATATATATTCTAAATTTTAAATTCAGTTTGGTTCTCATTGTATAGAAACTTCTGGGGTAGGTAGGTGCATTTTCACAAGTTTCATCCTGAACGAATGCATGTTCATACAGTATTGAACTTGTTGTTGAGACAGGTTAAATTATGCATCAACTGGCAACTAACATGTCGGTCTCTGGGCCAAAAGTATTTTTCATAGGGTTATAATATCCATGCCATATTTCTATTTTCACTACTTAGCAATGTTTCTGTATATATATATTCTTTTAATTAATTATGATAACTGGGGGGTGTTCATTGTTTTAAATATTTTTTATTTCTCACAGTAATAGAGCCCAGTGGGGCAGAATTGTATAACAGTATTAGGCACTTAGCCAAATTTTTGGAATTCATTATGTCCTGGGGACTACTGAAGTGCTTAAGCATAATCTAATACACATGATGCGTAATGAACCAAGTAAATTGTAATCCTAACAGGGATATCTATAAAAGAATTAATAATATATATCCTGGGGGTAAGAAAAGGGCGTGGCAAGAGATCTTTATATATTGTATTGTATGGTATTGTATAGTGTATTTGTATTGTGGAACATGTGATGTTTTGTATATTTGTGTGTATATTTTGCGGGGTTATAGGTATTGTACATTTAGGTGTATTTTTGGTGGGGAGTTTAGATATAGGGTTTTTATAAAAGAAAGTTGAGACATGGAATTATGTATATATCCTTTTCGTTTTTTATAACAAGTATTCTATCTCAATTAATCTGTGCTGATTATTTCTTTAAGAAAATAATTTATTTTAATTAACTTTAATAACAAGTATATGAATTGTCACCCTTTAAAATTTATTTAATTTGTTTGAAAATATTATTATTATAATTAATATTATCAAGGAATCTATACCATTTATCTCCATTAAGTTCAATGGATCATTCTAAAGAGAACGTATAAAATAAATTTTATATATTATTAATATTTTACCGGAAACTTTATTTCAAGGATAGTAAAGGTTTTAAATTTCAATTCATTTGTAAAGAGAGATAGCAAATTATTTTATAGGTGTTAATGAATATTTTCAGGTGACCTTGTTGAGAGAGTATACTTTATTTTAATTGACAATTTAAGGGAATTATAGATTATGACTGTTGTGTTTATTTATTTTATTATTAATTTGTTTACCAAGTGAGATAGAATAATAAAAGGGATTTATTAATTCTTTAATTCATGAGTTTTCATTGCAAGTCCCGTCTCACTGGATCCAGCGCATTTTTGGCTTCTCTGGGCTTTAGCCTAGTTCTAATTAACTTGTAGCCCCTCTTTTCAAAAAAAAAAAAAAAAAAAAAAAATTCAAAAAAAACTTTTTTTTTACTGCCTAAGTTAAAGAGGGGTTACATTTGGTAGCAGAGCGTGGTTGAGATTAGGGTCAACCCGTGGGTCTTGTGGGTGTGACGGGGCTTGCAAACTTAGGAAACATTTTGGGAGTTCTAATGGAACTTAAAAAATTTTGAAATGCCCTATATCGAAAGGTGAATATTTTTGTTAGGTTTAAGGTTTTTAGATATATATGTATATGTACTTGCCCGCCTTGAATAGTTGATAGTGCCACGTGGTGAGAAATTTTAAAAAGGGGACATTCCTTGGGAAACGGGACTTATCGCAGATCTGTGCCTGGGTGGTGATGGTCGGAGTATTACCTTGCCCATATTTGGGGAGGTGTTTTTTTTAATTATGCGGTATGGCCCGATCGGCAGAAGGTCTCCTCCGATATACTGTAGCCGAAGAAATATTGAGACTGTTTTTGAAAATTTTCGTTGGTCGGCGTTTTTGTCGTGTTGTGTGTTTGTGTGTGTGTCGCGTTCCATTTGTGTAGAGTCGTAGTGTGAGAGCAGTTCAGGTAGTGGGCTAGGTTCTCGCAACGGTAGGTGGACCCGCAGTCTACACGAGGGAAGATGTTTACTCGAGTTTTTCTTATTCCTGTCTTATTATTGTCATTAGTTTGTAGGGTGTTATGTTTTGTTGATTGTGTATTTCGAATTGTGTAATTCTGGCGGCGGTATGCTTTCAGAAATTGCCCCACCCCCTTTCAGGAGTTCTCCAGAAACTTTCGGTGGTAGCTGGCTTTGATGAGGACCAGCTGCTGGTTTTCTTGGATCTTGTCCTGCAGTTGGCAGATTATCCGGGTGTGTCCGATGGGGAGCTCTTGTGCCTTATATACCCGTATTGCCAGGGTTCGTTGTCAGGGTTGGTCACCAACACTCTGCGTCGGGGCGGCACTGTCGACGCTTTCCACGGGGAAGTGTTGGATTACTTCATACCACTTCAACGACGTTCCCAGCTTAAGTGGGATTCATTCTATCGTTTACAGGCCAACGGAGAGGCGTTGGGGGACTTCGTGCAGGACATACGGAAAGCTGCCCGGGTATTAAGATTAGGGTTGCCCGAGACGGAAGTAATACAGGCCATTCTGGAAGGACTGAATCCCCAAGAGAGATCGCGATTAATATTCGCAGAACGTCCACGTTGTTTTGCGGATCTGTCCCGGTTATGTGTTGTTTCGAATACTGTCCGAGCAGGGGACGAGTACCGGGGAAGAGGTGCTACGGATGTCCAATACTCCAGTGGTCTGTCAGGGAGAGCTAAGAAGGACAAACATGGCAGTCGGAGAAAAACTGAATATTCCGGAGGTAATGGAGGCTACAGGGGGGTGGCAAGTGAGAGGACTGTAGCCAGGAGTTATTCCTATTTGGAGAGTAAGGAAACTTTAAAGCTTCCAGAGGAATTCCCAGTGCCTAATAGAGTAGTGGATGAAGAAGGTGAGGAGAAAGAAGAAAAGCGAAGTAACTTCTGTGGATCAATACAAGACAACAAGAAAACGTGTGTTGATATTGAATTACAGGACTCAGAGAGGACGTCATGGTTGAATCCAGGTGCCGCAGAATTTGTTCCGGTATCTCCATTTCAGTACATGACGGATCCAGGTCCGGTAACATCATCATCGCCTACGCCGGAAGATGAGAAGTCGCTTGATGGTGGAGCTTTACCATCGTCAGTAGAATTTAATTCAGACATTGCACATGGACCTGGACAGTTGGATTCCAGGTTGGGTAAGGTTGAGGAAGTAGTAGTTGCTGAGAGTGGTGAAGAAGAGGAATCGAAGGAAGAGGCAGAAGAGTGGTCTGCACATGCTACGCAGGGGAGTATAAGTGTAAGTGTTAGGGAGGCTGAAAGTGTTTCTGAGGTTGCGGATGGACAAGGGGATGTCCAGGCTGCAAGTGTGGTAGAAGTAGATGAGGTATTGGGTGGCAGCGTTGTAGAGTGGGTGAGTGAGAATGGTGTAGTGTGTGAAGATGTGCAGACGCTTTCTGTAAGTAGTGTTGAGGATTCCGAGGAATGGAAAGAAGTTTCGGGCGGACCAGGTGAGCAACTAGAGGATGAAGATGTGCAGTGTCGTGATGGTGATTTGGATTATGTAGAGGAGGAAAAGGAAGAGGTGGAAGAAAGAGAACCAGGGGAAATTGTAGAAGAGAAGAAGGTAGAAGCAGAGGAGTTAGAGGTTGAGGATAATACAAATCGGAGAAAAATTAGTCAGGTAAGTTACCTGGATTCTAATTTAGAAGAAATAAATCAGTACTGCTCAACACGAGATAGTTTCTCAGAGAGTGACGTCCAAAAGGAACGAGTTCCTAAAGTTCGTCATAAAAAGGTGAGACAAAGCGGTTAACGGGTAGCGGGTAGATGTTCCCCACAGTCCCAGTGGAGTTCATCTACTTCAAGGTTGCGCCTCTGCCTCCGCGAGCCTTGGTTTTCTCCACCCATCCTTATTTTCGGAGGGAACCATGTCCTTATCCTTAGTCCTAGCTGTTGAACTTTCAATGATCCTTGCCCCTTTCATCTTCCCAATTCTCCTACCCTTCCCCTTAGAAAACAAAATAAAACCAAAAAACAAATAAAAATTATAAAGGAAAAAGAAACAAAAAAAAAGGTAGAAAAGGAAAAAGAAAAAAAATATCAGAGAGGAGTTAAAAAGAATTAGTTGGAAGAGTTGTGACTACGTGGTTATAGTGAAGTTAGTGTTAGATTGTTTGTCGTTTTATGATGGAGTGTGATAGGTTGGTGTAGTTTTCATTTTCTTTGTTGTAGTTTATTGCTGATTATTGTAGGGTCCTGGCCATGCCGCATTCCCTAGTTGATTTCTGTGGTAGGTTATTTTGATTAAGTGTAGGTTGTTCGACGTTGCCGTGCTGGAGTAAAACCCCCCTGGATAGTTATGCAGTCATTTGAAGAGTAGAGAAGGGAAGATGTTCGCGTGCCCTCTATGCGGTTTTTTCTGTCCGGCTAATAGGGGCCGTCCGCCCTAGTATAGGGATGTTTTTTTTTAAAACCAGTTACATATGTCAAGGATTTGTGATGCCTTGTTTTGCAGCATATGGCTGGTTAGTCCAGATGTGGACAGTAGTGTTATGAGCACTCACATATCAAGGTAATAGATACCTTGTTTTGGTCTTCGGACGCGTATGTGAGTGGCAGCAGGAGGAGTAGGTGGTGGTCACCAGAGAGTGTGACGTGTTGGGGCGGTCCTGTGGGGTTGGCCTGGCGGAAAGGGTCGCGTGGGGATGGGTGCAGTGGCGTTGAGATTTTCTAGTCCTGTGAGAAAGGGGGGGTAGTAGTTGTCCTGAGTAGGTATCAAGTTTGGGTCTCAGTTTGGGGAGGCCTTGGGAGGTCAGAACTCAGACGGTGCACTTGATTTCAGCGTCTTTCGTCTTTTCTCCTTCTTTCTCTTGTGCTGGATGCGGACCCTGATCAAGTCATCATGCAGTACCCTCACACACTACACTTCTTCTTCTTTCCTATTACTTCGTTTTCACCCTGAGCCTCTGTTCTCCCAAGAGCGGTTAAATTTCTGAGATTTCCTAGGACCAGCCAAGAGGCTCTGAGTTAGCCTTGGGGCAACTATGTTGCCCTTTTGGGGTGAGGGTGTGCCAAACTCTAGTGGAGAGACGGCGCAAAACCAGTATATATACGGCCTGTAGTTAAACGCAGTACTAATTTATAGCGCGTTATCGCTGCTGCGCTCTATTAGCGAAGATAAGACTAATTCTCAGCTCATTAAGTCCCTGAGACGTGCTGGCATCTGCTGCCTAGCCGCGGTAGGAAAGCTCGATTGGTGCTGGCATCTGGTGCCAGACAATGTAGACAAGCGAGCAGGCCAGAAACTGTATCAAATTTCTTTGTCTCGCTGAAATGGTGGCCTAGATTGGCAGCTTATTAAGTACTCCGGTAGAGAATGAAGATTTTTCAATTCATCGACCTTCACGCTATGTCTGGCTAGTTCTGTACACGACTGCGGTAAGTCTCGCCTATACTTTCATATTAATAGAATATAATGTGTCACTAAGGAAAAACTTGTATTAAGGAACAAGTTTATTATTGTAAACTTGTATAGGCCTAAGTAGGTGGATTTCTCTTAACCTTGATGCAACCTCATGGCGGTTGTGCAATAAGCAATTGAAGGTAGAATTTTTAAAAACCAATAAAACTATATTAAATTCACGTGTCCGAACTACGGCACTAAAAGTCAAGTATATTAAATACAGCAGTCTAAGTTTAAGATATACCTAACATGGATGTAACCAGATTCATATTACGTACCTTGGTTATTGCACAATGCGTAATTTGGTTTAAATGGCATACTAGTTTTACTAGTATTGATAATAGTAAAACATTATTAATATCAGGAAACTTACTGAGGCACCTTTTGAAAGTAATATAATCACCAAATCGTATTAATTACTATAGTAAAGACTATGTAATCTGAATTACCCTCTCAACCACGTGGTAACTAAATATTCACACTATGTATAAAGTTTATGAAATTGTACAAAGCCATAATTAATTGTAGAATTGCAAACATGGTAACCCGCATTGGGTGAAGTTATTGTTATAAAGATTTACTGTACGAAATATTTTCAAATAGGGCCTGGTGGCCATATAACCTTGTCAAGTTATATTTAGGTCGCTCTAAAGCTATGTTAACTTTATATATGTATTTTGGGGGGTGTGCGAACTTCTCGGGGCAGTGTGTTTTGTACTCTGGCTGATATATATAATGTTGTGTAATCAGGGTCCATCGAACAAGTCGAGAAAATGCCTACAACCACCTGAAGCTGTAACACCTTAAAGCTCTCCTCTTGTCTACCGGAGGAATAGCCAGAAAGCCACACCAACACCTATAATGTAGACCACGAGATTGCCACCTTAACCACCATGGACAAAATCAGGTGATACAAAACGAATATATTATGTACACGTAGAGTCAGCACTCAATAATACCCAGTGAACCAGTTCTATCTATCAACTACAACACTTTCAAGTTTTTAAACATTTAATTGGATCCCCAATTGATGGGACAGTTTAGTATGTGAACTGGGTGTAAGATTATTTGTAAATTTTATTAAATTTCTGGTAAAATTGTCAGCTCAGAGACTGGCATGTCTTCTTAGACAGTTCTACATTCAAACCTATAATTCCCTCTTATTTCAGTATATGTGTTTCTTTACAGCTTTTAAGTCATTCCTTCTATTGGTAATTTATCGGGTTCAATTTAGTAGTATATATATATATATTCTAAATTTTAAATTCAGTTTGGTTCTCATTGTATAGAAACTTCTGGGGTAGGTAGGTGCATTTTCACAAGTTTCATCCTGAACGAATGCATGTTCATACAGTATTGAACTTGTTGTTGAGACAGGTTAAATTATGCATCAACTGGCAACTAACATGTCGGTCTCTGGGCCAAAAGTATTTTTCATAGGGTTATAATATCCATGCCATATTTCTATTTTCACTACTTAGCAATGTTTCTGTATATATATATTCTTTTAATTAATTATGATAACTGGGGGGTGTTCATTGTTTTAAATATTTTTTATTTCTCACAGTAATAGAGCCCAGTGGGGCAGAATTGTATAACAGTATTAGGCACTTAGCCAAATTTTTGGAATTCATTATGTCCTGGGGACTACTGAAGTGCTTAAGCATAATCTAATACACATGATGCGTAATGAACCAAGTAAATTGTAATCCTAACAGGGATATCTATAAAAGAATTAATAATATATATCCTGGGGGTAAGAAAAGGGCGTGGCAAGAGATCTTTTTATATTGTATTGTATGGTATTGTATAGTGTATTTGTATTGTGGAACATGTGATGTTTTGTATATTTGTGTGTATATTTTGCGGGGTTATAGGTATTGTACATTTAGGTGTGTATTTTTGGTGGGGAGTTTAGATATAGGGTTTTTATAAAAGAAAGTTGAGACATGGAATTATGTATATATCCTTTTCGTTTTTTATAACAAGTATTCTATCTCAATTAATCTGTGCTGATTATTTCTTTAAGAAAATAATTTATTTTAATTAACTTTAATAACAAGTATATGAATTGTCACCCTTTAAAATTTATTTAATTTGTTTGAAAATATTATTATTATAATTAATATTATCAAGGAATCTATACCATTTATCTCCATTAAGTTCAATGGATCATTCTAAAGAGAACGTATAAAATAAATTTTATATATTATTAATATTTTACCGGAAACTTTATTTCAAGAATAGTAAAGGTTTTAAATTTCAATTCATTTGTAAAGAGAGATAGCAAATTATTTTATAGGTGTTAATGAATATTTTCAGGTGACCTTGTTGAGAGAGTATACTTTATTTTAATTGACAATTTAAGGGCATTATAGATTATGACTGTTGTGTTTATTTATTTTATTATTAATTTGTTTACCAAGTGAGATAGAATAATAAAAGGGATTTATTAATTGTTTAATTCATGAGTTTTCATTGCAAGTCCCGTCTCACTGGATCCAGCGCATTTTTGGCTTCTCTGGGCTTTAGCCTAGTTCTAATTAACTTGTAGCCCCTCTTTTCAAAAAAAATTCAAAAAAATCTTTTTTTTTACTGCCTAAGTTAAAGAGGGGTTACATTTGGTAGCAGAGCGTGGTTGAGATTAGGGTCAACCCGTGGGTCTTGTGGGTGTGACGGGGCTTGCAAACTTAGGAAACATTGTGGGAGTTCTAATGGAACTTATAAAATTTTGAAATGCCCTATATCTAAAGGTGAATATTTTTGTTAGGTTTAAGGTTTTGAGATATATATGTATATGTACTGGCCCGCCTTGAATAGTTGATAGTGCCACGTGGTGAGAAATTTTAAAAAGGGGACATTCCTTGGGAAACGGAACTTATCGCAGATCTGTGCCTGGGTGGTGATGGTCGGAGTATTACCTTGCCCATATTTGGGGAGGTTTTTTTTTTAATTATGCGGTATGGCCCTATCGGCAGAAGGTCTCCTCCGATATACTGTAGCCGAAGAAATATTGAGACTGTTTTTGAAAATTTTCGTTGGTCGGCGTTTTTGTCGTGTTGTGTGTTTGTGTGTGTGTCGCGTTCCATTTGTGTAGAGTCGTAGAGTGAGAGCAGTTCAGGTAGTGGGCTAGGTTCTCGCAACGGTAGGTGGACCCGCAGTCTACACGAGGGAAGATGTTTACTCGAGTTTTTCTTATTCCTGTCTTATTATTGTCATTAGTTTGTAGGGTGTTATGTTTTGTTGATTGTGTATTTCGAATTGTGTAATTCTGGCGGCGGTATGCTTTCAGAAATTGCCCCACCCCCTTTCAGGAGTTCTCCAGAAACTTTCGGTGGTAGCTGGCTTTGATGAGGACCAGCTGCTGGTTTTCTTGGATCTTGTCCTGCAGTTGGCAGATTATCCGGGTGTGTCCGATGGGGAGGTTTGTCCCTTATATACCCGTATTGACAGGGTTCGTTGGCAGGGTTGGTCACCAACACTCTGCGTCGGGGCGGCACTGTCGACGCTTTCCACGGGGAAGTGTTGGATTATTTCATACCACTTCAACGACGTTCCCAGCTTAAGTGGGATTCATTCTATCGTTTACAGGCCAACGGAGAGGCGTTGGGGGACTTCGTGCAGGACATACGGAAAGCTGCCCGGGTATTAAGATTAGGGTTGCCCGAGACGGAAGTAATACAGGCCATTCTGGAAGGACTGAATCCCCACGAGAGATCGCGATTAATATTCGCAGAACGTCCACGTTGTTTTGCGGATCTGTCCCGGTTATGTGTTGTTTCGAATACTGTCCGAGCAGGGGACGAGTACCGGGGAAGAGGTGCTACGGATGTCCAATACTCCAGTGGTCTGTCAGGGAGAGCTAAGAAGGACAAACATGGCAGTCGGAGAAAAACTGAATATTCCGGAGGTAATGGTGGCTACAGGGGGGTGGCAAGTGAGAGGACTGTAGCCAGGAGTTATTCCTATTTGGAGAGTAAGGAAACTTTAAAGCTTCCAGAGGAATTCCCATTGCCTAATAGAGTAGTGGATGAAGAAGGTGAGGAGAAAGAAGAAAAGCGAAGTAACTTCTGTGGATCAATACAAGACAACAAGAAAACGTGTGTTGATATTGAATTACAGGACTCAGAGAGGACGTCATGGTTGAATCCAGGTGCCGCAGAATTTGTTCCGGTATCTCCATTTCAGTACATGACGGATCCAGATCCGGTAACATCATCATCGCCTACGCCGGAAGATGAGAAGTCGCTTGATGGTGGAGCTTTACCATCGTCAGTAGAATTTAATTCAGACATTGCACATGGACCTGGACAGTTGGATTCCAGGTTGGGTAAGGTTGAGGAAGTAGTAGTTGCTGAGAGTGGTGAAGAAGAGGAATCAAAGGAAGAGGCAGAAGAGTGGTCTGCACATGCTACGCAGGGGAGTATAAGTGTAAGTGTTAGGGAGGCTGACAGTGTTTCTGAGGTTGCGGATGGACAAGGGGATGTCCAGGCTGCAAGTGTGGTAGAAGTAGATGAGGTATTGGGTGGCAGCGTTGTAGAGTGGGTGAGTGAGGATTGTGTAGTGTGTGAAGATGTGCAGACGCTTTCTGTAAGTAGTGTTGAGGATTCCGAGGAATGGAAAGAAGTTTCGGGCGGACCAGGTGAGCAACTAGAGGATGAAGATGTGCAGTGTCGTGATGGTGATTTGGATTATGTAGAGGAGGAAAAGGAAGAGGTGGAAGAAAGAGAACCAGGGGAAATTGTAGAAGAGAAGAAGGTAGAAGCAGAGGAGTTAGAGGTTGAGGATAATACAAATCGGAGAAAAATTAGTCAGGTAAGTTACCTGGATTCTAATTTAGAAGAAATAAATCAGTACTGCTCAACACGAGATAGTTTCTCAGAGAGTGACGTCCAAAAGGAACGAGTTCCTAAAGTTCGTCATAAAAAGGTGAGACAAAGCGGTTAACGGGTAGCGGGAAGATGTTCCCCACAGTCCCAGTGGAGTTCATCTACTTCAGGGTTGCGCCCCTGCCTCCGCGAGCCTTGGTTTTCTCCACCCATCCTTATTTTCGGAGGGAACCATGTCCTTATCCTTAGTCCTATCTGTTGAACTTTCAATGATCCTTGCCCCTTTCATCTTCCCAATTCTCCTACCCTTCCCCTTAGAAAACAAAATAAAACCAAAAAACAAATAAAAATTATAAAGGAAAAAGAAACAAAAAAAAGGTAGAAAAGGAAAAAGAAAAAAATATCAGAGAGGAGTTAAAAAGAATTAGTTGGAAGGGTTGTGACTACGTGGTTATAGTGAAGTTAGTGTTAGATTGTTTGTCGTTTTATGATGGAGTGTGATAGGTTGGTGTAGTTTTCATTTTCTTTGTTGTAGTTTATTGCTGATTATTGTAGGGTCCTGGCCATGCCGCATTCCCTAGTTGATTTCTGTGGTAGGTTATTTTGATTAAGTGTAGGTTGTTCGACGTTGCCGTGCTGGAGTAAAACCCTCTGGATAGTTATGCAGTCATTTGAAGAGTAGAGAAGGGAAGATGTTCGCGTGCCCTCTATGCGGTTTTCTCTGTCCGGCTAATAGGGGCCGTCCGCCCTAGTATAGGGATGTTTTTTTTTAAAACCAGTTACATATGTGAAGGATTTGTGATGCCTTGTTTTGCAGCATATGGCTGGTTAGTCCAGATGTGGACAGTAGTGTTATGAGCACTCACATATCAAGGTAATAGATACCTTGTTTTGGTCTTCGGACGCGTATGTGAGTGGCAGCAGGAGGAGTAGGTGGTGGTCACCAGAGAGTGTGACGTGTTGGGGCGGTCCTGTGGGGTTGGCCTGGCGGAAAGTGTCGCCTGGGGATGGGTGCAGTGGCGTTGAGATTTTCTAGTCCTGTGAGAAAGGGGGGGTAGTAGTTGTCCTGAGTAGGTATCAAGTTTGGGTCTCAGTTTGGGGAGGCCTTGGGAGGTCAGAACTCAGACGGTGCACTTGATTTCAGCGTCTTTCGTCTTTTCTCCTTCTTTCTCTTGTGCTGGATGCGGACCCTGATCAAGTCATCATGCAGTACCCTCACACACTACACTTCTTCTTCTTTCCTATTACTTCGTTTTCACCCTGAGCCTCTGTTCTCCCAAGAGCGGTTAAATTTCTGAGATTTCCTAGGACCAGCCAAGAGGCTCTGAGTTAGCCTTGGGGCAACTATGTTGCCCTTTTGGGGTGAGGGTGTGCCAAACTCTAGTGGAGAGACGGCGCAAAACCAGTATATATACGGCCTGTAGTTAAACGCAGTACTAATTTATAGCGCGTTATCGCTGCTGCGCTCTATTAGCGAAGATAAGACTAATTCTCATCTCATTAAGTCCCTGAGACGTGCTGGCATCTGCTGCCTAGCCGCGGTAGGAAAGCTCGATTGGTGCTGGCATCTGGTGCCAGACAATGTAGACAAGCGAGCAGGCCAGAAACTGTATCAAATTTCTTTGTCTCGCTGAAATGGTGGCCTAGATTGGCAGCTTATTAAGTACTCCGGTAGAGAATGAAGATTTTTCAATTCATCGACCTTCACGCTATGTCTGGCTAGTTCTGTACACGACTGCGGTAAGTCTCGCCTATACTTTCATATTAATAGAATATAATGTGTCACTAAAGAAAAACTTGTATTATAGGCCTAAGTAGGTGGATTTCTCTTAACCTTGATGCAACCTCATGGCGGTTGTGCAATAAGCAATTGAAGGTAGAATTTTTAAAAACCAATAAAACTATATTAAATTCACGTGTCCGAACTACGGCACTAAAAGTCAAGTAAATTAAATACAGAAGTCTAAGTTTAAGATATACCTAACATGGATGTAACCAGATTCATATTACGTACCTTGGTTATTGCACAATGCGTAATTTGGTTTAAATGGCATACAAGTTTCACTAGTATTGATAGTAAAACTTTATTAATATCAGGAAACTTACTGAGGCACCTTTTGAAAGTAATATAATCACCAAATCGTATTAATTACTATAGTAAAGACTATGTAATCTGAATTAACCTCTCAACCACGTGGTAACTAAATATTCACACTATGTATAAAGTTTATGAAATTGTACAAAGCCATAATTAATTGTAAAATTGCAAACATGGTAACCCGCATTGGGTGAAGTTATTGTTATAGATTTACTGTACGAAATATTTTCAAATAGGGCCTGGTGGCCATATAACCTTGTCAAGTTATATTTAGGTCGCTCTAAAGCTATGTTAACTTTATATATGTATTTTGGGGGGTGTGCGAACTTCTCGGGGCAGTGTGTTTTGTACTCTGGCTGATATATATAATGTTGTGTAATCAGGGTCCATCGAACAAGTCGAGAAAATGCCTACAACCACCTGAAGCTGTAACACCTTAAAGCTCTCCTCTTGTCTACCGGAGGAATAGCCAGAAAGCCACACCAACACCTATAATGTAGACCACGAGATTGCCACCTTAACCCCCATGGACAAAATCAGGTGATACAAAACGAATATATTATGTACACGTAGAGTCAGCACTCAATAATACCCAGTGAACCAGTTCTGTCTATCAACTACAACACTTTCAAGTTTTTAAACATTTAATTGGATCCGCAATTGATGGGACAGTTTAGTGTGTGAACTGGGTGTAAAATTATTTGTAAATTTTATTAAATTTCTGGTAAAATTGTCAGCTCAGAGACTGGCATGTCTTCTTAGACAGTTCTACATTCAAACCTATAATTCCCTCTTATTTCAGTATATGTGTTTCTTTACAGCTTTTAAGTCATTCCTTCTATTGGTAATTTATCGGGTTCAATTTAGTAGTATATATATATATTCTAAATTTTAAATTCAGTTTGGTTCTTATTGTATAGAAACTTCTGGGGTAGGTAGGTGCATTTTCAAAAGTTTCATCCTGAACGAATGCATGTTCATACAGTATTGAACTTGTTGTTGAGACAGGTTAAATTATGCATCAACTGGCAACTAACATGTCGGTCTCTGGGCCAAAAGTATTTTTCATAGGGTTATAATATCCATGCCATATTTCTATTTTCACTACTTAGCAATGTTTCTGTATATATATATTCTTTTAATTAATTATGATAACTGGGGGGTGTTCATTGTTTTAAATATTTTTTATTTCTCACAGTAATAGAGCCCAGTGGGGCAGAATTGTATAACAGTATTAGGCACTTAGCCAAATTTTTGGAATTCATTATGTCCTGGGGACTACTAAAGTGCTTAAGCATAATCTAATACACATGATGCGTAATGAACCAAGTAAATTGTAATCCTAACAGGGATATCTATAAAAGAATTAATAATATATATCCTGGGGGTAAGAAAAGGGCGTGGCAAGAGATCTTTATATATTGTATTGTATGGTATTGTATAGTGTATTTGTATTGTGGAACATGTGGTGTTTTGTATATTTGTGTGTATATTTTGCGGAGTTATAGGTATTGTACATTTAGGTGTATTTTTGGTGGGGAGTTTAGATATAGGGTTTTTATAAAAGAAAGTTGAGACATGGAATTATGTATATATCCTTTTCGTTTTTTTATAACAAGTATTCTATCTCAATTAATCTGTGCTGATTATTTCTTTAAGAAAATAACTTATTTTAATTAACTTTAATAACAAGTATATGAATTGTCACCCTTTAAAATTTATTTAATTTGTTTGAAAATATTATTATTATAATTAATATTATCAAGGAATCTATACCATTTATCTCCATTAAGTTCAATGGATCATTCTAAAGAGAACGTATAAAATAAATTTTATATATTATTAATATTTTACCGGAAACTTTATTTCAAGGATAGTAATGGTTTTAAATTTCAATTCATTTGTAAAGAGAGATAGCAAATTATTTTATAGGTGTTAATGAATATTTTCAGGTGACCTTGTTGAGAGAGTATACTTTATTTTAATTGACAATTTAAGGGAATTATAGATTATGACTGTTGTGTTTATTTATTTTATTATTAATTTGTTTACCAAGTGAGATAGAATAATAAAAGGGATTTATTAATTGTTTAATTCATGAGTTTTCATTGCAAGCCCCGTCTCACTGGATCCAGCGCATTTTTGGCTTCTCTGGGCTTTAGTCTAGTTCTAATTAACTTGTAGCCCCTCTTTTCAAAAAAAATTCAAAAAAAATCTTTTTTTTTACTGCCTAAGTTAAAGAGGGGTTACATTTGGTAGCAGAGCGTGGTTGAGATTAGGGTCAACCCGTGGGTCCTGTGGGTGTGACGGGGCTTGCAAACTTAGGAAACATTGTGGGAGTTCTAATGGAACTTAAAAAATTTTGAAATGCCCTATATCTAAATGTGAATATTTTTGTTAGGTTTAAGGTTTTGAGATATATATGTATATGTGCTTGCCCGCCTTGAATAGTTGATAGTGCCACGTGGTGAGAAATTTTAAAAAGGGGACATTCCTTGGGAAACGGGACTTATCGCAGATCTGTGCCTGGGTGGTGATGGTCGGAGTATTACCTTGCCCATATTTGGGGAGGTGTTTTTTTTAATTATGCGGTATGGCGCGATCGGCAGAAGGTCTCCTCCGATATACTGTAGCCGAAGAAATATTGAGACTGTTTTTGAAAATTTTCGTTGGTCGGCGTTTTTGTCGTGTTGTGTGTTTGTGTGTGTGTCGCGTTCCATTTGTGTAGAGTCGTAGAGTGAGAGCAGTTCAGGTAGTGGGCTAGGTTCTCGCAACGGTAGGTGGACCCGCAGTCTACTCGAGGGTAGAGTTTAGTACTTGAGTTTTTCTTATTCCTGTCTTATTATTGTCAATAGTTTGTAGGGTGTTATGTTTTGTTGATTGTGCATTTCGAATTGTGTAATTCTGGCGGCGGTATGCTTTCAGAAATTGCCCCACCCCCTTTCAGGAGTTCTCCAGAAACTTTCGGTGGTAGATGGCTTTGATGAGGACCAGCTGCTGGTTTTCTTGGATCTTGTCCTGCAGTTGGCAGATTATCCGGGTGTGTCCGATGGGGAGGTCTTGTCCCTTATATACCCGTATAGCCAGGGTTCGTTGGCAGGGTTGGTCACCAACACCCTTGTTTTGCCTTGTTTTGCAGCAGATGGCTGGTTAGTCCAGATGTGGACAGTAGTGTTATGAGCACTCACATATCAAGGTAATAGATACCTTGTTTTGGTCTTCGGACGCGTATGTGAGTGGCAGCAGGAGGAGTAGGTGGTGGTCACCAGAGAGTGTGACGTGTTGGGGCGGACCTGTGGGGTTGTCCTGGCGGAGAGGGTCGCGTGGGGATGGGTGCAGTGGCGTTGAGATTTTCTAGTCCTATGAGAAAGGGGGGGTAGTAGTTGTCCTGAGTAGGTATCAAGTTTGGGTCTCAGTTTGGGGAGGCCTTGGGAGGTCAGAACTCAGACGGTGCATTTGATGTCAGCGTCTTTCGTCTTTTCTCCTTCTTTCTCTTGTGCTGGATGCGGACCCTGATCAAGTCATCATGCAGTACCCTCACACACTACACTTCTTCTTCTTTCCTTTTACTTCGTTTTCACCCTCAGCCTCTGTTCTCCCAAGAGCGGTTAAATTTCTGAGATTTCCTAGGACCAGCCAAGAGGATAGTAATGGTTTTAAATTTCAATCCATTTGTAAAGAGAGATAGCAAATTATTTTATAGGTGTTAATGAATATTTTCAGGTGACGTTGTTGAGAGAGTATACTTTATTTTAATTGGCAATTTAAGGGAATTATAGATTATGACTGTTGTGTTTTTTTATTTTATTATTAATTTGTTTACCAAGTGAGATAGAATAATAAAAGGAATTTATTAATTGTTTAATTCATGAGTTTTCTTTGCAAGTCCCGTCTCACTGGATACAGCGCATTTTTGGCTTCTCTAGGCTTTAGCCTAGTTCTAGTTAACTTGTGGCCCCTCTTTTCAAAAAAAAAATAAATTAAAAAAAAAAATTTTCAAAAAAAAATAATCTTTTTTTTTACTGCCTAAGTTAAAGAGGGGTTACAGGACAATATATGTTATAAAAGAATGAAAGTAACTATACTGTTAACTGAATAGAAACTGTGAATAAAAGCATAGTAACATGTTATGCATAGGACCCATGTAACAAAGAAGTATTAAAATTGTCTCATAATAATAACAAATATTAGTCAAATTGTCAAACAATCATGTAAGATAAGAAAAGGCAATAACTAAAGAGTTATTAGTTATCATTAATAAAACCAAACTTGAGAAAATAAGGTTAAAAGAATGTAAATTTGTATCAACCTAACATACACATTGTTGGTACAAATGATGAAATCACATAAGATAGGTACTGTTCACCTAAATTCACATCTATCAGTAGGAAAAGCCTACCTAAACCAAAATGTTTTGTGCCTTAAACCAAGAAGAAATGATAAGCTTTCTACAGGTACCAATATAAGATACCCAAAATGGATTTTAAATAAGAATTTAAGTAAAGAAAGTGAACCAAAACCGACCAAAAGGGGATTCACTATGTAAAACTTGAACAAAACCACTTTATAATACCAAATAGAAGTAAAAGGTTAATGTCTATCCACAAGTAAGGTGTAATGCCACTATTGTAATAGTATAAGAATATTATAAGAAAGGACATAATGTATTATAATCGTAATTAAGAACACCTGTCATGTGACACCAGGTGTAAGTAATGTTAGTCAATGATATACACTAAGGGACAGACCAGTGTACAAAAAACACTAAACCAATTATAAAGAAACTACTATGATTAAACTATTGTAACTAAATAATAGTAGAAAGAGATAAAAAAATACCAAATAAGAATGGAAATAAGTGTACACCTCATAGTGCAAAATAGAGGTCAGAGAGAGTTAACTATATAAGAATACAGCAGTTCTATAAGGAGAAATTTACCTCCAAACTTATAAATTTTGCACAACCATCTGGCGATATAAGAGCTTCTACAACAATGGACTCTGTAACAAAGAAAGAATTTTAGCTAACAGAGAAAAATAATTATCATTGCCAGTATCAACAAAAGTGCAAATTACTAAATGAAATAATTGCAATTTTATGGGAAATAACGTTATTAAACTAATTATGTACTTTATTAAGAACTTTTGTTTTTCCAGCAGCTTCCAAAACTCTTTATATAAAAAATAATATAAACAAACTTATTTAGAGCTTCTAACAATACTTATCTTAAAATTATCATATGATTATACTTTCCAAAGGAAGCCCCTGATTTGAAAGCATTGACACCCTATAATACTACTAATTAAAAATGATTCCAACTACTAATGTTACTAAATTTTCTCATTTAAAATGTAAATGGGACTGTTAATAACTTTATATTGTTGTCATTAACAAGACAAAACAATCATTAATGGCTATTTTATCACAAACTTCAAAATCTCCTATAAAGCTTGCTCAATGAAATAGGACATTCCTGATGCAGAAAATTAACTTTGCCATAACACAAATTAAATAGGCTAACGCCCAAACAAAAAAATGCTTTGAAAACAAAACATTAATGAAATATGGTATGAATTCATTGTGCTACATTCAAAACTGATTTTCTTAATTGATTTAAAGTATACAAGTCTAGTTTGTCAAGTAAAGATAATTTAGATAAACCTAACACTACTTATGAAACAAACATTAAATCAAATATGCTAATGTTACAAAATTCACAAACAGAAAAAAAAATTTTAATTATCTATAGGCTAAATTGCTTTGATTATATTACCTTCTCCACTTCATATGTTTTCCACATCAATATCATCTGATGTTGATACTACTGATGGTACAATAATAGTCATTTTTTCCCAGTCAATTCTGGAAAGTTCAGGAGAAACCTGAAAGATCATTACAAAACTCATACATAATTTTTCACTAACTTAATAATTAAGAATATTAAGCTAATAATTAAGAGAATAATTTATTTTCTTAACCTAGCACAATATTTGTAGGTTAGCACTATAAATTTACAAAAAGTTAATGGATTTTGTGTAAATTTCTAAAAAAATTAAAAATACAGCATAATCTAGTAGTTATTTTATAGTAATCTATTTTAATTTAAATGAACTCAATTCTAAAAGTTAAAAACAAACTTACATACTGCAGATCCTCTTGTTGTTCAGCTAGCACTATTGCTTGGTTACATCCCTGCACTAAAGATTCCTGAAAAAGATTTCTAATATAATCATACAAACTCGAAAAACAAAAACTGTTCAAATGATTAACATTGAATAATATAATCCTGATTATAACGGTATTATAACTAGCAAATACATTACGGATAATTCATCCATACTCTGTATCATTTAAATCTACTATTAAGTATAACACACCCCATAAAATATTTTAGAATATTAAGATATTAATTTTTTTTAAATTTCATGTGATATTAGTTGAGTATCATTTAGGAGGTTAAACAATATAAATACAATTCTACACATAAGTTACAGATTATAAATACAGATAATAAGAAGTTAAATAAAAATAACAATATAGGCCTACATCAATTATCCGGTTTAAGAACCTGGTGCTGTAAGCAGTGATAATTTTAGTTTAGTGAGGTTTAATCAGACTTGCATGCAATAATAAATTTTACATAAGATAAAAGAACGATGCTTCTTTAGTCACCAGCAAAACATTTTCTGTCTGCAAGTTAATATTATAAAATTTAAAAACAGCACAATTTTATTAAAAAATTTAATCGAGATTAAAATGCATGTTTAAGTCAAAAATTAAAGAAGTCACAGTTCAAATTCTCTTTTCACTTTTTCTTTTACCTGACAAATGTTAGCCCTTAATTTTTAAAGCAGAGCTGTGTTAAAACAAAATTTTTATGACAAATATATTACAATTTAATGGACTCAATAGTATGAAAGTAACTATGTGTACAAAAAATTACAACAGTTTGCTTCAGTGAGGATATAGTACCCATAGGCCTATATTATAAATTTTGTTATATTAGGTCTTAAAATTAACCTTAACTTACTACCGTAAGTCACATCTTCTTAAGTAATTACGTTTCTCTGAAAAATGCTGAATTTGAAAGTATATTTAGAGTAATATAGCTGGACTGAAGAATAAAATAAAATATGTAACTAGTTAAATACGAGCAGAGTTCAAATTAAATATATTATGGTAAGGCCTATCATCTTCTGTTAGGTAGGACGACATTTTATGAATAAAATGACTTACAAATTGCATACATTACACAAATATAGGTAGGCTAGAGTAGTAATTGTCAGACTTACAGGAGTATCTGTAATAAAGAAAAATTATTTAATTAAATTGCAGTCAGTGCCTTACAGGGACTTTTTTTAAAAATGAGTTAATTACCCCTTGAGTAATTATGAAAATTCTCATCAATGCTGATATTGCGCTGATATATTTTTATTCTATTCTTCTATGTTACATGAACACGAGAAAAATAACTTTAAACGGCGGTCAAACCTATTTACGGAGAAAAAAAATTAAATTTTTACTCCCATAAGAACGCATGGTGTTAGCCTAGGTATATTGTATTAATTAAATAAGAATGCTAATTTGCTCCATTATTAAATTTTGGACAGAACACAGTGATATTATGTATAGTTGGGTCTATAACAGGTAGTGTTATAGACCCAAAGTAATCTAGACATTCATACATAACCTAACACACCTAATTTGCTACAAACAACGAACAACATACACTAAATAAATGATCATCTTACCTTTCATTATTATTCCTAGCGCCTCCAACATCTTTTTACTTCGACTTCCAATCGCAAACACTTCAATACGAACAACAAAATTCTGTCCCACACACCTTAACAAACGAAAACAAATTACCGCACAGCGCCAACTAAACTAATGGCCGGTCGCAATATTTCGTTACACCAACTAAACAGAATAAAAACACACTTCCTTCTGTAGTGTCTGTCTTTTGTACACATGTTAAAATTTTATAGAATAATTATTACGAATTCCAATATGGCCGACTAACTACCCATATTTCATTATATAAATTTGTATATTTCGATCAAGTTGTGATGCTTCAACGTACAGCAAAAATACGATGTATAAAATTTTGTATAAGTTTTTCGTACGCTGACACACCATAACTTGGTCAAGGTAACTTCAACACCTAAAGATGTATATATATAAGTTCATCAAATATGTTGTAGATACCCTGGGTAAAAATTGGCGTGTGTTGAAGAAATTACGCGCCGCTAAGTATATATATATATATATATATTGTAACGGTACATATAACACTACATCCACCAACGTACCAAAAAATTAATCTGAAAGCCACTACTGTTAAGAATACATAAAAGGTCAAGAATACCACCATGGATACAGAAGGAGAAGGTACCATATGTTAAAATAAGTGAAGTATCATGAAAAAGAAATTACTAGTAAATGTACCAATAAAGAAGAAAAGAAGACTAAAGACGAGACGACTGACATACCTTACCCAATAGATCAGTGAGAAGAACCACGTAAACAAAAGAAGGGAAATAAATCAGTGAAAAGAACACAATGAAAACCCAAACAAAAGAAGAATGAAGAATCAGTGAGAAGAACACCACGATAACAGCCTCAATAAAGAAGAAAGAAGAAACAATGCGAAGGAGACAAGTGAAAACAACATCATGTATAAAATAAATAAGAGTGAGAAAGAGATCAGTGAAGAAAAGAAGAAGGAAGATATCCAGACCAGAGACAAGGAAAAAGGGGAAGAAATTGAAATATAACGAACTAACATAAACCTATGAAGGAATAATTGTACTAAGAAGAAAGAAGAAATATTAATTAATTACATGATATAAATCCCTAAGCTGTATGGTAAAGTCAACACTGACCACAACTCATTTGATGAATACATTCCTTGTCCATGTAGAATAAACTGTAATCAATATGGACTAAGTATTGTAAATAATGAAACACCAACAAACTGAATAAGAATAAGATAAGTTTATATTAGCTAAATGATGTGTAGACGTAAAGAAGAAGACTAGGTTCCAAAATATAAATGACCAGTTGTACAGTGGGATTGATGTTATTAAAAACCCACTAATTAACAATAATTAAGACAATAAAAGAGTAAACCAAAGGTACAATAATAATAACAATAACCAATGTACAAACATTGAATGAAAGCCAATCAACCAGATTAATGCAGAAATACACAGCCAGCAGCAACACATTACTGCTTACCAAACATGCAACATAACCTGGTTAGGCAACCAGTTTTCACTAAAACTTGAGAAAAACAAAGCCAAAATAATATCAAACCAGAATGTATTAAGCTAGGAAGTAACTAGATGATATAAGGAACGTTTTGTACACAATAGATGATATAATAACTAAATATAAAAGCTATATTAATGTAATCCAATATAACTATATGCTTGTAATAACAAAGATGCATGATGCAACCAAATTATGTTATAAACTTATTATACAAAAGTAGTAACTCAACTAACAACTTGAAGTAGGACAGAATACTGTTCAGATGAATAAATTCAACCAAGATAACTATCTAAATAAGCAAAATAACAATAATAACAACAAAACTATAGTAACAACTAGCTGCAAGCAATGTTGATAACTACTAAACCAAGGTGATAACAAATACAAATGCAGAATGAACTGCAGCATATTGATAACAATGTCATTGAGACCATTATAATTATCATTGGAGTAGCAATAAGAATAATATGTATAGAGTACCAAGCATACAGTAAGGTAACTCCATGAAGTATGACAAGCCTAATTAACAAACAAAAATTAAGGCAATAAACTCATAATGTAGGGAAAAAGAACACTGTCAATAGTGATTAAATATGTAATGTGTAAATTAATGTGTAAATAGGCCATGTTAGAAATTAGTTAAATGTTAGTATTATTAAAATATAAGAAAAACAAATATGTATAGTCATAGACCTAGGATTGAATCTATGAAAACGAACATAGTATTAATATTAAGGCATAGTTTTAAGGGAAAATTGTACAGTAAGTTAAGAATACGTTATTACCATCGAATATGGAATAAAAACAATGTATTAATAATAATTAATAGCTTAATGGACACTAAGTGTATATACCAAGTGCGATTTCAGCAACCCCGAATCCGAAATATATGATGAGGGGATTCAAAATAATCGTCATAAAAAATTAGAACCAATGAGGGTAATTAAAATGACATCAGTGTAGTTATAAGTAAGATATTGGACTTATAAAAATAATTGTATGATGCTGAGCCCTTGCGCTTGGGTATTTTGACCACAAATTTTTAATCTCAACACCAAAAAGTGACGCGTTTGTAAGCGTCTGTTTTGACGAAGCCCGCCGAAAATATACGAATTAAAATATATTGACCAATCAGATCCTATAAAAAATACGAAATGCATCATTCCGACAGAGGAAGCGAGGACAGTCTTTTACCAGCAACGAGACGAACTACATGCACGCCGTTCATCCAGAAAAAACGTGCGTTTGACAGCGGCCAGATGTAAACATACGCTAACCTCAAACCATGAGTGGAGGTTATGTCTACTGAAGAAAAATAGTGCAGTATATTTTTAAGTGAAAATAATTCGGAGTACATGCGCATAGGAGTGAGTGTAGTGCAGTTGTAAAAGTTTAATTAATTAATTAAAGAATTTTAATTAATAAAAAAATTTACAAAAAGTGTAAACCCTACGAACGACCAGTTACGCAAGTATCAAATACCCACAACTATTATATTATGATTGTATAGTAATATACATATAATAGAACGCTAATAGCGATTTGAATTAACATCAGTTAATCAATTAAATACCCAATTCCTAAAGGAAGGGAACTCTGTAATACAGATAAACAATTTCAAAATTGATTGCTTTCATTAACGACAATTTTCGCTATTTGTATAATTCTAATATATTAGTATAAGCAAGGACATTGTATAACCAATGAAGGGAGTATGTTCCCTAACCATTAGTAAGATAAGAGTGTTCAGTATTTTATTTCAATAATTAAGTAAGAGTTACACCAGAGGGTGGCATAAATATATCCAATGAATTACAAATACCTGAATTATGTACATCCAGTCTAGGAGATGATAATAATCCATGACACTGAATTCTAATAATTATTATCACTTGTTAACAAATAATTAATAACTTTTAAACAAACAAGGTTGCACAAACCTATCTCAACTTCAATGTTTAACCATGAACAGTTGTTCATATTTTATATTCTTTCAAATTAATAATCAATGAGTTTATATTTTATCTACTTGTTATAACCGTAGCAATTTTATTAAATATGTGTATTTTGCAGACTCAAAGAACCTACTACTATTATTACTACTACTAATAATAATATTAATGACATTACAAGTTTAATAACACTTCAAAAAATATTTGTTTACAAACAAAATTATTCGACTAGCCAAATGCAGTCATACCAACCTGAGATTTTTAAATGTTTTAGAGTCCATGTTCGAATTTAACTGTTAACCAAAAGGAAAGTAAATTATATTATTGTACTAAATTTTATTGTTCTAGAGTTGAATAAATCATTATTGTCATTTGAACCTTTGAAAGAGTTGGCTTTTATTGTAATCAGTAGATACAGCTTAGTGAGAAAAATGATACGGTTGGTACCAGACTTCCAGAGCGAATCATTCAAATGGAATGATTTTTTCCAACCGCACCGACCTATATATATATTATTACACAGTATAAATTATCGTAAATATCATGTTTGTGTATGTTTATGTTAGTGTATAGGCAGGACATTACTGATCATCTCACCACCGCTGATCAACGGAGAGCCAACGGAACTTCAAGTGAATCAAATCTAAGCAGTGAATAAAAAACATTTTCTAAATCAAATAAACTGACAATTAAAACGACGATAAAAAGTGTAAGTAACCGATTTATTCACTACCGGATTCAACAATAGGTTGAATTGGGTGGAACAACTTAATAATAAAGTACGAGCTTTGAATAATAATAATAATAATAAACAAATTACAAGACCCCATATTAAATAAATAACCCTGAGACTAATATAAAAAATATAGATGGAATTCGTCATATAACAAATTGACACCAACAACGTGGGACGAAAGAATCAGTAGACATCCTCGTCTACTAACTATATATATATATATATATATATATATATATATATTGTAACGAGACCTGTAAACTGTAGTTACAAATAAAGATAAAGAAAGAAAAAATTTAAAAAAAAATTTTTTTTTTTTTAATTTTATGTTTTTGTTCATGGTATATATAATTTGTAATTAATTCTGTTTTATTGTTTTTAACCAAATTTCTAAACTTCTGAAAGGTAATTTTGTTTAATTCGCACTTCTGGAAGATATTAACAAATCCGGAGTTAAATACAGTAGATTAACTCCTGTCAGCAATCGATTAACGACTTTCCGTGTTGCTCCAGTATATCACCTTTTGTTAATATTTTCTTCTTTCAGGAAGTCTTGTTGCGTAATTAAAACCTTAAATTACCATGTGAAATATTTTATTAAACCATACAATTGAAAGGAATTGATTTATTAACATTTTAAAATAATAGTCGATATTAAATCGATTTCGAGCAATGTTCGACTCCGTCTCAGGGATAATCGATATGTTAATACAGGTTAAGAAATTCATATAATTATTGTAAAAAGGTTCTTGGAGTGATTATTTGATAATAGTCAGAGAAGGGCAGGACGAGAAAGTATAACATTTACAATAAATTATTTTAAATAATTATTATCTAACAAAAGTGAATAATCTGTATAAAATGTTTAATATATTTGAGTATCAGACCAGGTGTAGACTACGAAGTCAGTCGAATTCGGTGGCCGTGCCTCGTATTTCCAATATGGCCGCTAGCAGAAATTGAAGAGGTTATTGCAATATTCGTCGCGAGCAAATCTCACAACAAAATCAACTTTATAATTGTTTTAAAGATCCCCGAACTTGTGTAAACTGTCTAGGATGTTGTTTGGGGTAGTCTGGATGAGTGTTCAGTGTCCACTGGTGTTAATTAGTTTATATTAGATGTGTTCACTTATATATGTTCGTTACGCTAAAATGGTTATTCTGTTGTAGCTTGAATTATTACTAATATGTAGTTTTAATGTTTTAATGCACTGGTATTATGTAGTGTGGTGTTCGTTTTCACTGTTGTCGTTGAAGTTTTTATATGTTTTGACTGGAAAAGTGTTTATTTAAGTAACTCTCGTTGCTCACAGAAATTTTCTCTGTAAGGTTAGCACTTCATTATACGGTTTTAAGGAACGCAATTTCACATAAACTGTTCAGTTTGAGCGTTAACAAAGAACTAACTAACTTCCTCCACTTTAGTAAAAATCTTGCCAAGTTAATATTGGAAAAGTATTGTTAAAATAATTGTTACTTCCCATCTACATGATTACAAATTACATTATATATGGAATAATTTTAGTTTATTATTCGCTTTCATGAATTATTAACCATATAATTGGTTTATTTATCTCATTCTGTTTAATTTGATATGACATAGTCCATATTTGTTGAGATTTTTGTTAAAATTAGCAAATTTCTTTCTTTTTGGAAATCTAGGCCCAAAAACTTGGTTTCCGCCTTCCTATACTTTTACTGCCATTTTAAGTGTTATTAATATCATTATAATAAATTTTAAATGGTCACAAATCCTTTCTTTTCCTTAATTATATATACTTTTAACATTTGAACTGTTTTTTAGTGATAATTGCTGAATTTAACATTCCTCTTTAAAAATAGTTAATTTATACATTTCAAAAATTTTCAATAATTTAAGGTATTTTTCTATATTACCCTTTTAAATCATAGGTTCATTTACAGTAGTTGTTAATTGACCTACCTTACCTAAATCTTGCCAGTTTACATGATTCATAGGTGAATTACCTGGTTTATATTGAGTTTCTGTGAATTCATTATTTGGCCTAGAGTTTAGTATTTTACATGTACGGTTTTTTCAAATAAATTTACTTCTACTCCTCCTCTGACTCTTAATAGTTATCATGACATAAGATAAAATTATTTACAAGCTTATTGAGATGTGTAGCATTTAATTTATGCTACTGTTATAAAAATAATAATTAACATCACTCAGCATTCTGTAAAGTTGGACATGTTTGCTGAAATTGTACTTAACATACATTTAACTCATTTTGTTAATTAATACAGCATACATGCTGAAACATTTTAATTGGTATGTATGCTGTTATTTAACTAATATAACTTATTCTAAACATATAAATCTTATTATATAAGAACTCTTTCAAAAATATGGAGTTCATGGCTTGGAACAATATTAGCCATTTAAACGTTTTAATCCTATTAACACTTAAACTATTACCAGTCCTTTCTGATATTATTACTATTATTTAACATCCCCTTATATAGTAAACATTTCCACCCATACTTTAGTTATTGTCATTCCTACAAATGTCTTGTAATAACAAAGTGATATAAAATAATGAAATATTGGAAATGCCTTCCATTTTATTATTTCATGATTTGCTAATTATCAAATATAAAAGTTGTTTTATAGCATATAGTTTAAGTTACCGTAACACTACAACTTCAAGTTTATTATATTTCAAAAACACTTACACTAGTACACTTTCACTGGTGGTTCTGACTTATATTGAGTCTTATTATCTCAGACCAGACCTTTAGTCATCATGGACTGTGAAGATTTGTTTATATTTCATCACATAATAACTTTAGTTGTTGCACCCCTTATCATACTATACAACACTTTTGTTTATTAATAATTACAATTTATAGGGTTTCGGGATGTTATACTTTCTTTAATTGTATCTATGGATTTGGGGTTTATGGTAGTTAATAATAGGTTTTATAATGGTTCTTCCATCCTATTTCTTCCTTTCTTCTCGTCTTCCTTCTTGTGTTTCTTCTTGGGTAAACCAAGGTACTCAGTGTTATCTTGACTGATGGTTGGTTCGGAGTATCTATTTTATTTCTTGATACTGACTTTACCCTTCTTTCCAGGTTTCAGGGTATCTTGTTTATCTCCTGATAATAAACCTTATTCTTCTTTCTTCTTGTGGCGGGTATTTTGTTCATCACCACTCCTAAACTGATTCTTTCTTCTTGATTTCGGGGTATCTAGTTTATTTACTGCTCCTAACCTCCAGGGTAATCTCCTGGTTGTTTAATATGAGTTTTCCTTAATTCTTTCTTTGACTTTTAATAGTGGTATTTTTCCTTTGAAGTAATTGAATTTCATTCGATATTCTTTTAGTATATGCAATGTAATTATTTTTTATGATCTTAAATGAATTAATTATTGGTGGAATATCTGAAATGCTACAATATATATATATATATATATATGTACAGAAATTTACAGGAAACCTGAATTGACCCGACCGATGACACGTGTCCGGCCTGATCGAACACTAAAATACACGTCCGGTACCTGCATAGAACTGCCCCCACAGGTGCCTGAATCATGTAAAAGAGTAAAAAAAAACCATAATTCCTAAAAACTTCCAACCTCCTTTTAAAATGAACGTTTATTAATGATGATTAAATAATACCAAACCCACCTACATGACAAGATTTCAGATTCCCCGCAACTTTTACGACTTCAACTTTTACTATTAAAATAAAATATAAAATACCTGATTGCCGGACACGGGCTCCTCGGCCAGATCTACAATTATTTTGGGACGTAATTACATACTGAATTTATTCTAAAGAAAGTTTATCACCCCCGAATTATGTCCAGCTAGACGCGAGTACCATTGCGTAGAACCTGTTAACTGAGAATAATGTCACACACAGGGTGTTTGCTGAAGTGGCCTAGAGAATACTAAAAGCTTAAATGTCACCTTAGTATTGTCCCGGGGATGTCTCATGGGCACAGTGGCATGATGTGCAGTCGTTCCTCCCGCAGCGGCCAAGATAGAGTCTGGTTATATTCGTTGCATCGTGGCAGATGGACAGCCACCCGCTGGAATGAGTCGGACCTCCGACTGGACGGGAACCCTTAAACATTTATAAGGATAATTACTACAGTGACCCATAATTCACAACACCCGCATCCCACAGCATGAAACTCACTCTGTTCATCATAACCCGTTTGAATTATTATTTTTTTCTTTTGGTTTTTCTTTGAAAATATTAGCGCACACTCACGGCCACAATGCTTCACAATTATATGTATATATCTTCATAACGAACATAATGTATTACATTAGAGATCAGAACATGATGACTGTATGCAACTTAACAAACTCAAACAGGCATAAGCGTCAATCAGCACGTGCTCGCTCACAACGGTAATAATTTTTGACATTGTTACAAAAATAATCTTTCTTTTACGCCCCAATTTCATAGGTACAATAGTTAATTATGATTACAAATTATCATGCTGTACTAGAGCTAAAAATAAATTAAATATTTAATCATGAACATACCCTATCACTCACCACCACGCGGCAGCTTACAACTATTATTTCATTCACAACCAAGTTAATTTCAGATTACGTTTCAAATCTTTTACAATATAAGGAACAATATACCTTAAACTCACTTCAGACTGCCCTGACTTGTCTCAAACCAGCCTGTCGGAAAAACATAACACACCCCTCTGCCACCAGATAGCGACAGCATCTAGCGCAACCCCCCCCAAACCTTCCGCTCCGCACCGACGGGTAATTATTATAATTAAATTTATTTCAGCAATCAAGCTTTTTATATTAAACACTTTTATAGAACAGCCGGGTTTTCGCCAAAACGCGGCACACCCCCACCCCAAAAGGGCAACCTGGTTGCCTGACACTCGAACTCAGGGATACCCTGCAGTGTACCCATATAGTCACCGGTGCCACGCTCCATTTGTAAACCACGCTCTGCTACCATTTGTAACCCCTCTTTAAAATTTTTTATGCTTTATATATATATATTTTTTTTTAAAGAGGGGCCACTAGATATTTAAAACTAGGCTGAAGGCCTAGAGAAGCCAAAAATACGCTGGGTCCAGTGAGACGGGACTTGCAATTAAACTCAGCTGTTGAACAACAATAACAATTTTTATTTTCTAAGTTCCCTTCACATTCATACATATTAATGGCAAATTTCAATAATTCAACTTTAATATAAAATATAAATTTTAAATCCCAATAATTCAATTTTAATATAAAATATAAATTTTAAAGTTTAATTTTAACAGATCAGCCTGCACACATCTTTAGTATCGAAATTCCAAATTTGCAGTTTAAAATTACTATCATAAATTATTGTCAAACATTACCATTCTAAAAATTCCATTAATATCTCTAAATATGGATAATCACATAGTTGAATAAATATTCTCGACATTATAACTATAAATAGGTATGTATATTATTTACATAACACCATAAGCATCTGAATTGCGCAAACATAGCATATGAATTATATAAATCACCCTTTATAATACTCAACATTAAAACACATAATTGCACATAAATATACAGATACACATAAATACATATCACAGACACAATACAGCATGACATCATACAGCATGTTAAGTCTGGCAGGCAGCCTGTACATCCCCAACATACCCATACATGAATGGGGAGACATCTGGACTGGTCATCATGACCCATAACTCAATTATCAGTGTAAGTGGCCGGCCCAGCCTTATATAACTTTCAATTAAAAACCCAAAACCCATTAACTCACAAGAGTGTAATAGAATTTAAAAACTGAATAAAACATCAGGATTAGAAATTACAAAATTTAAATTGGCGAAGTAGCCCTGCACAATCTGTCAAATTACAAACTATAATTCAAAAATAGTCCCCCTTATAGTAGCATACCATCACAAGGTTAACATGTCTGTATAGATTTATAAAATAGTAAGTTTGCTACTTTCTTTTGTACTTTTGTAAAAAAATTCAAAATTTTAAAGAACTTCCAAGTGGAACTGACCACCAGCAAATTGAATATAAAATGTAAACTGAGGCCGATTTTATAACTTCACAAACATAGAATGAAGTAGTGAGAAAATACTATTATAAAGATATAAAAAAACCTAAGAGATTCTGAAGTGACTATGGCAGTAATAATGATTTTAAGTCTTGGTACATGTTGAATAATTTCATAAAATTGTGAAGTCCTTTTACTTAAACTGTACAGAAATATATATTGTAATATTACATACCTTCACCTAACAAAAATGAAGAAAACATGACAAGATAAATTGTTTAATCATTAACACTAAAATAAAAAAGGGATGAATCAGAGATTAAAGGGATGGGTAACTCAAAATAATAACATGATCAGACATATCTAGGTAGTCAGAACAGTAACATCTAATAATAAAGAAGTAACAAACAAACAAACCAAATGTTAAATACAGTAATACATGGCGATTTAACCTGAGTAGCCCAATAGATGGTAAGTGAGAGAGTAGAACCAGCCCCATAAACCAAGAATAATATAAATAATGACAACTGTAAGTAAACTAGAACTAGCCACCACACTACCACAAGAGTGTAGTAATAACAAGAATAATAATGAACAAAAAATTAGCATGGAAGTGTGAAAGTATAATCAGCCACAACACCAAGGAAGTGACATGTAAACGATGGCAAAATAAAGTGAGCCCAGAAAGAATACAAAACTAACTAAAAATGAACTTTATCTTGTGAAAAACTTACTTTTTTCGTCGGACGCGTTTCGGCTTAAGTATCCGCCTTCTTCAGCTTTTAGTCAGACTGCCATCATTTCGTAACGGTTTTTGTGTGGAAGGTGTAGTGAGGGTGGTGTGTGGAGGAAGGGGATTGGTGCAGGGATTCAACTTGATGTTTGTTTTTTGTAAAATTGTGTCAAAAAGTGTATGTGATTTATATTGTAATTGATCGTTGAGTATGTTGTTTGGTTGTGTTGTGTGGTGTTTATATATATACCACACAACACAACCAAACAACATACTCAACGATCAATTACAATATAAATCACATACACTTTTTGACACAATTTTACAAAAAACAAACATCAAGTTGAATCCCTGCACCAATCCCCTTCCTCCACACACCACCCCCACTACACCTTCCACACAAAAACCGTTACGAAATGATGGCAGTCTGACTGAAAGCTGAAGAAGGCGGATACTTAAGCCGAAACGCGTCCGACGAAAAAAGTAAGTTTTTCACAAGATAAAGTTCATTTTTAGTAAAGTGATAGTGCTGTGAAAGAAGAGATGAACAATCAAGACAACTACAAAACTAATGTTAAACCAATGAAAAGGACTAACTAATGAAAATTGTATATGATAATAATAAATGTAAAGACAGACAAGTTAAAAATATTAATTGTTAAGTACTTGAGATATAGAAGGGTACACTAACCCAAACAAATAGAGTAAACTAGGACAAATCACATTAGCACGACACAAACATATCATGTATAGTCAAACCACACAGAGTGAGAGATTATAAATTGTAAGGAAAATGAACATTTTAAAATAAATGTAAGAAAGAGAGTTTTGAATAAGCAATACACTAATCTTTACCCACCAGTAACCCTAAAACAAGATTGAGTGCAAAGTGTTAGTGTTAATACCCCGAAGTGAGAATAAACCCCATTAAAAAGTGATAAACACGGATAAAACCGTAATCAAAGTTTATAAGTGCATAAACTAGATTATAAGTTATAAATGAGTGAGATCTGATAATGGTCAAACGCAGGAAGGACTGTGATAGTTGAGAGGCCAATGTGAGTGGACACCCAAAATGTAACTAAATAAACTAATAGTGTTAAAATTAAGTTAGCTTTAGTGATAACTGATTATCATGGTTTTAAATGTGTGTCAATTAATGTAACAAGTGACTATTAAGATTATTAGGAAAGTAAGAAAGATAGACTATCAGTGTGTCAATTCACCATATAGAAAATGTCAGTAATATTAAGGGATAAAAACAATGAATAATCATGATAAGAGTTAAAAAGACATAGTGAAATGGTATTAGGTACTATTAGTTAATAAAACAGTGTCAGATAAGCTTAGTAATAAGGATTTTCTATAATAATCAAAATAATTAATTAAGGTTTATATGTTTGTTTTCTTTTAATGATACTATAAAATAATTATTACCCACTGAAGAGTATGAGTGGATAATAAAAGGTAAATAATTATGTTTTAATGAGTAAGATTTATGTTTCAAGAGAATTATGTTTTAATGAATAAAAATTATATCTATGGGAATTGTTAAAAGCATAAGATGCTATGTTATGATGCAATAAACAAGAAACAAAATAAATACAGTCAGATACAATGACACTAAAAGGCAGTTATGACAGTATACAAATTAACATATGAAACCAATAAAATCACACACAATTACTAGAACAGACATAAACATTGAGCAAATAAACAGAATCATGTATTAAAACAATCAGGACCCATACAAGGGGAGAATAAAATGTAATCTCAGTAATTAAAGAAAAAATAGTCAATTGCTATCTAAGCCTAGGCAGATTCCCAAGTCAAACTACAAAAGACTTCAAATTTTAGAATTAAACACTGACATTAGTAAGACTAAGCCACATAAACTATGAAATACAATTAGACTATCATGTTAAGGCAGGAATATTATGATAATAATGTAAATTAAGAAAACATTATAATTAAATAAAATCCACAAAACTGTCAAAATGTTGATACCTAAGTAAATACTGTAGTATTGGATGTCAAATTAATCCTTGAGCCAAAATATGAACAGTGGTAATAATATTTACTACTAAAAAGGGAGTACTGAAGATTAATTACATTTAGAAGATCTGTGACCATTTTAAATAAAAATTCAAATATCTTAACAATGATCTCAAGCCAATTTCAGCCAATCAAAAATTGTGAGTTACCATGACAACAACCGTGTATTGACTAATTTTCAGTTAGGAACAAGAATAACTGTAGTGACGCTAAACTGGGGATCGGCCACGCCGTGAAGGGCACAAATTTTTAACTCTAAAACAGTATAAGTGCCCATAAGTCGATGAAGAAGGACCAGAATAACTGACGAGAGGACATTCCAACCAAACTATACCAAGGACCAGCGCGGAATTAATCTAGATGACCAAAAAATATATGGAATCCGACCAGAAGAAGACGCCAACCATTCCCGAAGCCCAAGACTGAAGAAGGAAGAACCGACATCAACCCATTACACCACTTGGACGACTGACAATACATCTTTTATCTACTAACATTGAGTATTGCTGAATTTATTGATTGATTTATAAAAAAGACAAATTCCCTTTCACAAAATTATAACTAAATGATAAAACTCTCACTATCACTGAAGGTATTTTCAAGGATTGATAAAATAAAAAAGTAACTTTGTAAACACTGAATGACCAAATGATAACCTATGTATACACCAACGACACTGTCACAATTCAACACCACAATATTTAATTTATAGTAAACCTTGTTTAATTTTAATGATCACGTACTTTAAATGATATGTTCTAATTTTGTTATCTTCTTAGATAAACCTCTGTTTCGTACTTAAAAGAACCCTATAGGCATATTTATTTTGTAAAATAATAACCACACTGTCTTGCAGCTAATATAAACATTGTACTGCCAACCCAGCGATCCGCTGATTGAGCGAATATTGCCGAGGCTAAAATCATTGTATAAATTATTAATTTTATGAAGCGTAAACAAAAAAAAGAACCAGTCAAAAGCCTAATAAAAGAGTGTGTACCGATAACAACTGTCCATTATTTACTTGTAAAGAATATTATGCATCTTTGTTTACTAGCAGTGGGTCAACATAACCAACGTTATCTCAAGTTAGCAACACGTTTCCCCCACTCAGATGAGAATCAGTAACAAGCCAGACGGCGAGCGATTCGAATTTACAATAGTGCAATATCAAACTATACAAATAAAAACTTTTAATTGTTTTCACAAAAAACAATTTGGCGCCTATCCGGAATTACGAAAGAGTGAGAAGGGACAGGTAAGGCACACAGGCTACCAGACGCTTCCGAACGACACCATTTACGTTCGCAAAACACATTACTAAAACTTCCAATTCTAAAACTAAGAGACCGACACACACGATTACTACAATATATATATATATATATATATATATATATATACATATATATAGAAATTTACAGACAACCTGAATTGACCCGAACGATGACACGTGTCCGGGCTGATCGAACACTAAAATACACGTCCGGTACCTGCATAGAACTGCCCCCACAGGTGCCCGAATCAAGTAAAATATTTAAAAAAAAACCCATAATTCCTTAAAACTTCCAACCCCCTTTTAAAATGAACGTTTATTAATGATGATTAAATAATACCAAACCCACCTACATGACAAGATTTCAGATTCCCCGCAACTTTTACGACTTCAACTTTTACTATTAAATAAAATATAAAATACCTGATAGCCGGACACGGGCCCCTCGGCCAGATTTACAGTTTTTTTTTTGGGACGTAATTACATACTGAATTTATTCTAAAGAAAGTTTATCACCCCCGAATTATGTCCAGCTAGACGCGAGCACCATTGGGTAGAACTTGTTAACTGAGAATAATGTCACACACAGGGTGTTTGCTGAAGTGGCCTAGAGAATACTAAAAGCTTAAATGTCACCTTAGTATTGTCCCGGGGATGTCTCATGGGCACAGTGGCATGATGTGCAGTCGTTCCTCCCGCAGCGGCCAAGATAGGGTCTGGTTATATTCGTTGCATCGTGGCAGATGGACAGCCACCCGCTGGAATGAGTCGGACCTCCGACTGGACGGGAACCCTTAAACATTTATAAGGATAATTACTACAGTGACCCATAATTCACAACACCCGCATCCCACAGCATGAAACTCACTCTGTTCATCATAACCCGTTTGAATTATTATTTTTTTTTCTTTTGGTTTTTCTTTGAAAATACTAGCGCACACTCACAGCCAAAATGCTTCACAATTATATGTATATATCTTCATAACGAACATAATGTATTACATTAGAGATCAGAACATGATGACTGTATGCAACTTAACAAACTCAAACAGGCATAAGCGTCAATCAGCACGTGCTCGCTCACAACGGTAATAATTTTTGACATTGTTACAAAAATAATCTTTCTTTTACGCCCCAATTTCATAGGTACAACAGTTAATTATGATTACAAATTATCATGCTGTACTAGAGCTAAAAATAAATCAAATATTTAATCATGAACATACCCTATCACTCACCACCACGCGGCAGCTTACAACTTTTATTTCATTCACAACCAAGTTAATTTCAGATTACGTTTCAAATCTTTTACAATATAAGGAAAAATATACCTTAAAGTGACTTACCAGAGATCGCTGTAACTTCTACTCCAACATAGTAGATAGGAATTTAACGTTTAAAGCAACTTGGTTCGGCTGAAGAAACGGCTGCCCGCAACAGCTGACTTCAGACTGCCCTGACTTGTCTCAAACCAGCGTGTCGGAAAAACATAACACACCCCTCTGCCACCATATAGCGACAGCATCCAGCGCAACCCCCCCCCCCGAAACGTCCGCTCCGCACCGACGGGTAATTATTATAATTCAATTTATTTCGGCAATCAAGCTTTTTATATTATACACTTTTATAGAACAGCCGGGTTTTCGCCAAAACACGGCACACCCCCACCCCAAAAGGGCAACCTGGTTGCCTGACACTCGAACTCAAGGATAACCTGCAGTGTACCCATATAGTCTTTTAACATACGAGTTGCCATCGGTGTTCTCACTAGTCATGGCCCTCAGGAGAACAGAAAAATATCACGCATCTGCGGCCATCCCCATGCGACACTCCCCGTCACGCCAACCTCACGGGACCGCCGCAACACGTCACCCTCTCTGGTGACCACCACCTACCTCTACCGGTGCCACGATCCATTTGTAAACCACGCTCTGCTACCATTTGTAACCCCTCTTTAAAATTTTTTATGCTTTATATATATATATATATATTTTTTTTTTTTAAAGAGGGGCCACTAGATATTTAAAACTAGGCTGAAGGCCTAGAGAAGCCAAAAATACGCTGGGTCCAGTGAGACGGGATTTGCAATTAAACTCAGCTGTTGAACAACAATAACAATTTTTATTTTCTAAGTTCCCTTCACATTCATACATATTAATGACAAATTTCAATAATTCAACTTTAATATAAAATATAAATTTTAAAGTTTAATTTTAACATATCAGCCTGCACACATCTTTAGTATCGAAATTCCCAAATTTGCAGTTTAAAATTACTATCATAAATTAATGTCTAACATTACCATATTAAAAATTCCATTAATATCTCTAAATATGGATAATCACATAGTTGAATAAATATTCCCGACATTATAACTATAAATATGTATATTATTTACATAACACCATAAGCATCTGAATTGCGCAAACATAGCATATGAATTATATAAATCACCCTTTATAATACTCAACATTAAAACACATAATTGCACATAAATATACAGATACACATAAATACATATCACAGACACAATACAGCATGACACCTTACAGCATGTTAAGTCTGGCAGGCAGCCTGTACATCCCCAACATACCCATACGTGAATGGGGAGTCATCTGGACTGGTCATCATGACCCATAACTCAATTATCAGTGTAAGTGGCCGGCCCAGCCTTATATAACTTTCAATTAAAAACCCAAAACCCATTAACTCACAAGAGTTTAATAGAATTTAAAAACTGAATGAAACATCAGGATTAGAAATTACAAAATTTAAATTGGCGAAGTAGCCCTGCACAATCTGTCAAATTACAAACTATAATTCAAAACTAGTCCCCCTTATAGTAGCATACCATCACAAGGTTAACATGTCTGTATAGATTTATAAAATAGTAAGTTTGCTACTTTCTTTTGTACTTTTGTAAAAAAATTCAAAATTTTAAAGAACTTCCAAGTGGAACTGACCACCAGCAAATTGAATATAAAATGTAAACTGAGGCGGATTTTATAACTTCACAAACATAGAATGAAGTAGTGAGAAAATACTATTATAAAGATATAAAAAAACAAGGGATTCTGAAGTGACTATGGCAGTAATAATGATTTTAAGTCTTGGTACATGTTGAATAATTTCATAAAATTGTGAAATCCTTTTACTTAAACTGTGCAGAAATCTATATATATGTATAAAAATTTACAGAAAACCTGAATTGACCCGACCGATGACACGTGTCCGGCCTGATCGAACACTAAAATACATGTCCGGTACCTGCATAGAACTGCCCCACAGGTGCCTGATTCAAGTAAAAGAGTAAAAAAAACCCCATAATTCCTTAAAACTTCCAACCCCCTTTTAAAATGAACGTTTATTAATGATGATTAAATAATACCAAACCCACCTACATGACAAGATTTCAGATTCCCCGCAACTTTTACGACTTCAACTTTTACTATTAAATAAATATAAAATACCTGATTGCCATGATCCACCGGAGTCAACTCAATTATAATCAAGGTAACCAACCGAACAACAGAGATCATCAGAGTTACAACCAGGGGAACCAAACAAGTAACAGAAATGCGCAAAACCCTAGTACACCCAATAATAACAACAGGGGAATAGAACAAGTTCGAAATCCAAATGGCCACCCGAATAATCACAACTACTATGGCAACTGGTACGACCCGAACTACCATTATAACAGGGGAACCGGGAGTAACCAGAATAGGGGCGACATGAGGCGCCAAGTAAATTTTATCAGCGGGAGGAGGCAAAACAATCATCGACGATATTGTCCCGTTACAAGAACAAACACTATGTACAACGATTCCCAATATGATAACCAGCAATCTCCAGAAAACAGAACAATGGAAGCGCCGATGAATCACATACATGATCAATCAACGTCGACCAATGAAACGGCAGACCATGCAAATAGTCTGGCCAGTGGTTCCCAGCAACCTTTAAACTAAAAGGGTCAGTGAGAAACCGCCAGGACCCTTCACATGACCAATCACTTGGGTTAAATCGACGAACCACGACGAAAAGTGATATAAAGAAAATAACTATAATATCAACTAATTACTTAAAAGACATCAGGGAAGAACTTCTGGAGGAAGAGGATAACCAATTGTCAACAACGAATAGTGAAATAGTGCATATAAGAGCTAATATTAATGGAGTCACCACTATAATTTTGATCGATACTGGTTCGAATATATCTCTCATAAACCAACCCGAATTGGAGCGAATCCAAGCCAACTCCAATATACCTATCCCAACTCTACCTATAAACAATATTGTAATAATTGGTGCCACAGGCAGACAAAATAAGACCATCAGAAAACAAGTCTCCTTAGAGCTAACCAGTCAAAACGCAATAATACCTATTATATTCCTTGTCGCAAATGGATTACCTTTTAACATGTTGATTGGATGCGACGCACTGAGACAACACTCAGCAATCATTGACCTGCAGAAGGGAATAGTAGTGCTTACTTCTGAGAAGGGAGTGTGGTCGGCCAATATAATCAGCAGTAACCCAACACCAATAGCCCTAAATCATAATAAGGGGTTAAAAAGTTATTATTGTCAAACATATAAACCATCAATTACCATGGGAGATGAAGAGGGAGAGGGAGAATTGTGGAAAAGAAAAATCGAAGAAATCAGAAGGTTCCAAAGAGAGAGACCCCAGCAAGAGATAACGGGTGAACAGGCTGAAAAACTAATAGCCATATATCAAGCATACCAGCACGTTTTCTCAAATACTCCAGGAAAGGTCAAAGGATTTCAATGTAAAATAAACTTTTGAGAACCCATAGACTTTCACAGAAAATCCTACCCAATCGCCTACTCCCTAAAAAAAGAAGTGAGGACGGAAATAAATAGAATGATGGAGGAGGACATCATTGAATACAGTCAGTCTCCCTACACGATTCCTATAGTCGCCATACATAAAAAGAATGGTAAAGTGAGAATATGTTTAGACGCCCGGGAGATCAATAAGATAAGATGATCATTAACGACCGAACGTCACCGGGAGAGATTAAAGAGATACTTAAGAAATTTCATGGCACCAAATATATAAGTACCTGGGATACTGTATGTGGGTACTGGCAGGTGGAGCTACACCCACACAGTAGGAAATACATGGCATTCATCTTCGACAGAAGGAATTACCAGTTTAAGAGGTTACCTTTCGGCCTCATTAATTCCGTCGCAGTGTTCGTCAAGTGCATGGACCAAGTCATAGGTCAAGAAGCATTGCAGTTCACAACAGTGTACGTGGACGACCTTCTAATAACATCATCTGACTGGGATGAGCACTGCGATCGGGGATATTCAGAATTTCCCCACACCAAAGAGTAAGAAGCAGCTATAATCGTTCTTAGGTATTTGTAACTACTATAGAAATTTCCAAACAAATTATTCTTAATTAACAGCAAAATTCTCTAAACAAGTATCAGCTAAGGAAAAGTGGACTTGGGGGAATGAACAAGAAGAAGTGTTAAAATTAATCAAAATAAAATTTCTTGAAACTATAATGCTACACCACCCTAATTTTGAACAGCCATTCTACTTAAATTGTGACGCCAGTGATGTGAGCCTAGGCGCCGAATTATATCAAGAGGATAAGGATGGACACCACCTGGTTATCAGCTTTGCCAGCAGAGTACTGAACCGCTGCGAACGTAACTACAATGTTACTGAAAAGGAACTACTCAGTATTGTATTCGCATGTGGAAAGTTTAGGACGTACATCCTGGGATACCCAATCACCGTCCGAAGCGACCATAAGTCCATTTCCTTCTTGAAACAGTGTAAGTTAAGTCATGGGAGGCTTACACGATGGATACTCGCATTACAGGAGTACCACATAACGTGGGAGTACATTCCAGGACGTAAGAATGTTGCCGCAGATGTATTATCCAGAATAAATGTAGTAGACCTGTACGGTAGCGCGATAATTTCACTTTGTAGGTTGGCTAATCTGGTTACTGCTTTTGTCCAATTATTCATGTTGGAACTTTGTACAGTTCGTCTAAAACGCTCGCGGCGGTCGGTCCGCCTAGCTGTCTTGCTGTCATTCACTCTTGTCGACATTACAGTTCGTCTCAAACGCTAGCGGCGGTCGCTTCGCCGACTGTTTTACTGTCATATTTTCTTGTCGACATTTGATGTAGGCCTTAGGCCGGCACATTTTCACTTGTGGCCAACTAGGCCCGCTATTAATTCAATTTAAAAATTTAATACCTTTTTAGACAACACGCATCATTAGCCAACCTTATTTCAATAACTTTAATCATGTAATGTAACCTTGGAAAATTCATTAAAATCAATTCAATACAGTCCACAATTTTCATCATTTCTTATACCTACTGAATCAATGCATGCATTACAAGCTACTTTTTACAAAACGTTTCTGGTACACGCCAACAGGATTCACCACATTTGTTGGATCACGCACGTCACAAAACATTTTTTAGCCCACTTGGGCCTGATACTCAACATTTTTTGGTCCACCGTGCCTGGATTCTTCTCATACCATTTTTTGGTCCTCACGGTACGGATCATCAACATTTTTTGGTCACTCCGGACCTGGATTTTCCATTTAATATTTTTTTGCCACTATTTCTGGCCATCACGGGCGAATTAGCACATCAGCTGATACGACCGTGGCGTGATTTTCATCAGCATTTCGCTCGTCATCTTGCAGCCTTCTGATAACATCTTAGCAAGAGCCTGCTAGCTACAGTGCTTTACACAAGGCGGTCATCTCTAGTAGCTGTGTTTGCCATCTTCACCAAGGCGTCGACGCTGCAGGACATCGCCAACAAGGTATCATCAACAACAGTGTAACAAGGTGCGTACAATGTCTGAAGAAGGCCTCAAAGTATTGACCAGAAGGAGAGGCGGCTTAAAGTCCGCAATAGTGCGGATACAATCTGCTGTAAATAACTTTGATGTAACTTTAAATACAAAACATTTTTTAACTGTAAGGCTGGAAAGTCTCAAAAGCTTGGCCTCGAAATACGACGAGGTGCAGTCTGAAATAGAACTCATTAGTAAAGACACGTGCGTTGCTCAAAAAGACCGAGTTGAGGTCGAAGAAATGTTATATTCGACTGAAGCAAACATTTTGCAATTACTTGATACATTTAATGCTCAGACTGTACCTCCCTTATTATCGACGCACATGCAATTAAAACCAATAAGTTTGCCCTGCTTCTCAGGCAACATATTGGAATGGCAACATTTTTACTCAATTTTTACAGATTTAGTGCATTCAAGATCCGATTTAACACCAGTGCAAAAATTACATTATTTACGTTCTTCTTTGAAGTGTGAACCTTTAGATTTAATTAAGTCATTACCTATCTGTAAAGAAAATTATCCAATAGCGTTCAGTTTGCTGTCCGAAAGGTATGACAACCAATTCATACTAGCTAAATACTATGTGCAAAACTTACTTCAAGTCAAGTCGACAATAAAGGACTCGGTCCAAAGTTTGGAAGAGTTCACTAACACAATAACGTCTTCCGTTAATTCACTGGCAGCAATGAAACTGTCAGTGAATTCATTTGAATTTATCACTATACAGTTACTATCCACTAAACTCGACCCTATTACTTTCAAACTATGGAAGGAGTCAATAAACCCTGACAATTTACCTAGCTTTCAAGATTTCACGCATTTTTTAAACTCACGTAGACAGCTGTTAGAAAATACACTGCCTATCGAACCCGGACAGCAACTCAACAAACTTAATGTAAGACCTAACAATAAATATGATAAATGTAACTCAAGAAACACTGCTGGCAGCACTACATTTAAGAGCTATCACGCAGCGGCAAACCATTATTCATGCGTGTGTTGTAAATCCAATCACCCGCTTTACATATGTAATAAATTTCGTACATTAAGCACCGCTGAGCGGGGACAATTTGTTTCAAATCATAAATTTTGTAGCAATTGCCTTAGATCAGGTCATCTTATAGCTAGCTGTAAGAGTAAACAGGTGTGTAAAATCTGTTCAAAACGACACCACACATTGTTGCACGCAAATTACGTGCCGAACTCAATAGCTACCAGCAGCAATTACTGCTCGCTTAAATTACAATGCAAGAACAATGTTCTCTTATCCACAGCAGTTGTATCTGTCATTGACCAGGCTGGCAACAGACATAGGGGCTAGAGTTCTTCTAGACGCCGGTTCACAAATAAATTTTTGTACAAAATCATTTGCAAAAAAGTTACAGCTTAAATTAACTAAATCTAACATACCAATCACAGGAATAAACAATACAGCGTGTTACGCAACTGATATTGCTTCTATACGCATTATTGCTTGCTATCAAAGATATAGCTTCGAGGCGAAATGTGTCGTCTTATCTACGTTAACTCACAATCTGCCTGCAAATTCGTTTGATATCAACCAGTTCCACATTCCAAACAAGATCTTCCTGGCTGACCCCGATTTTAATATATCGTCGCAAATCGACATACTATTAGGGGCACAATTTTATCTGGACTTGATCTTAACCAATAAATACATACGCGGCCCCAATTTTCCCATCATTCAGGAAACAAAGCTGGGCTACATTTTGGCTGGCAACTTGCCCAAACACTGCCGCAACGAGGGTCCCGCTGTTTCGTTCCTAGCAAGGAACAACGACAGTCAAATTCTGCAATCTCTCGAAAGATTTTGGGAAGCAGAAACTATCCCTGACAACACCCCTGATAACGAGTCAGCCTGTGAAGAGCATTTTCTGCGCTCTACCCAGCGCAACCACGAGGGTAGATTTGTGGTTTCACTTCCATTTAAGCCTGATAATCTCCACTTGGGGGAATGTTACACGAGTGCTGAATCAAGATTCTTAAGCTTAGAGCGTCGATTTAGGCGAGATGCTAAGCTCGCTCGCGACTACGCGGACTTTATCAAAGAATATAAGGATCTTGGGCACATGACACTCATCGATGATAGCGCTATCAATTTAGGAGCGTCAAATATTTACTACTTGCCTCACCATGCCGTATTTAAACAGTCTAGCTTGACCACAAAACTGCGCGTTGTTTTTGATGGTTCGTCCAAGACTACTCATGGCCTTTCGTTAAATGACATATTGTTAGTAGGCCCCAATGTTCAACAAGACCTTTTTTCCATTCTTCTGCGTTTCCGCATACATAAGTATGTTCTCATTGCCGACATCGAGAAGATGTATCGTCAGATTCGCGTAGCTGAAGGGGATTGTCACTATCAACGCATTTTGTGGCGTGATTCTCCCCTCGAACCACTTAAACATTCGCATTGCGAACGGTAACCTACGGCACGGCTAGCGCTTCGTTTTTGGCCACTCGCTGTCTTCTACAAATTGGTAGGGACAATCAGGCTTCCTTTCCCCAAGCGGCGTTAGCTATAACCAACGATTTTTATGTCGACGATCTACTTACCGGTTCGGACACTATCCCTGATCTAACCAAGCTGAAATCCGATCTAGGTGCGGTACTGATTCAATATGGTTTCACGTTGAACAAATGGGCATCAAATGAACCCGCAGTGGTCGCAAATCATCACAATTTTTCACGACCCCTAAATAAACAAGACAATGTGCGTACCCTAGGCATTCTTTGGAACAATACTGCCGATTCATTTTTGTTCGACATCAAACTATTTCCCGTCGATTCAAGCATATCCAAGAGAAAAATTCTTTCGATTATTGCTGGAATATATGATCCTCTTGGTTTAATCGGTCCAGTTGTCTTTTTGTATAAACATTTCATGCAGCGACTTTGGCTTTGTAAGCTTGGTTGGGATGAACCGATTTCCGGTCAGTCACTTTCGGATTGGCATTCTTTGTGTAACAAATTGGGTCTGATTGGCAAAATTGTGGTCCCGCGATCTATTCGTTCCAAGCGTGAGGCAGCTACAGTTCAATTGCATGGTTTTTCGGATGCTTCTGAAAGGGGGTTTGGCTGTTGTATGGCGCTATCAACTCAGTAGCGTCAAATACTTACTATATATACTATATATACTTATATATACTCATATACTTACTTTGGCTTTGCAAGATTGGTTGGCATGAACCGATCTCCGGTCAATCACGTTCGGATTGGCATTCTTTGTGTGACAAATTTTGTCTGATTGGCAAAATTGTGGTCCCACGATCTATTCGTTGCAAGCGTGAGGCAACTACAGTTGAATTGCATGGTTTTTCGGATGCTTCTGAAAGGGGGTTTGGCTGTTGTATGTATGTCAGAGTCATTTATCAAGATTCTACTGCCTCCTGTCACCTCTTGTGTTCCAAATCTTGCGTGGCTCCCCTACGACAGGTGTCATTACCTCGCATCGAACTCTGCGCTTGCTTGTTGTTATCGCGACTCGTATCTAAGGTCATTCCTGCTCTTTATTCGTTTATTGATAATGTACATTTGTATTCTGACTCTATGGTGGCTCTTTACTGGATTCATGCCCAGTCTACGCGGTGGAAAACATACGTCGCTAATCGGGTTTCTGAAATCCAGCGTCTTACGCAAACTTATACTTGGCATCAAATTAATTCACGACACAATCCTGCTGATATTATATCAAGGGGGTGTCTCCCTGACGTTTTGCGCGATTGCTCGCTTTGGTGGCACGGTCCCAGCTGTCTGTCTCAATCGTCAGAGTCTGATCCCTTCCCAACCTTCGTACCGGCCACTCCGTCGTCTTCTGAAGTCACTGCGGAAGAGAAACATCCACATAACCTTTCTCTAATGTCTACCCTGGCTGTCGACCTCTCTTTGGACTTTTCCTCGTTGCATCGTCTAACGCGCGTATACGTTACTGTTTTCGGTTCATCAGAAATATTAGACACTCAAATGCTGACAAATGTACGGGCGATCTTACCCCTGTAGAAATTCATCAGGCTCTCAATTTCTTCATAAAACAATCTCAGTCGATCCACTTCGCAGCCGAAATTAATTGTCTTCGTAACGGATCTTCTGTTTCCATTAGGAGTAAGTTGGCTTCTCTCGACCCGTTTCTTGATGACTCTGGAGTGATACGCGTAGGCGGACGATTACAGCATTCCCAATTACCCTACGACTCTAAACATCCTATTGTATTACCCCCATCGGCGCATATTACACGCCTTATCATTGAACGTGAACACATTCGTTTACTTCACGCTGGTGCTCAACTCGTGCATCATTCACTGCGTCAACGTTGGTGGATTGTTAATGCCAGGTTAGTCATTCTCTCCATCATTCGAAAATGTGTAAGGTGTATCAGGTTTAGTGCCAAACAGCAGGTACAGAGGCTTGGTATTTTACCATCCCCTAGAGTCACTCCTTCTAGGCCGTTTCTATTTTGCGCGGTTGATTATGGTGGTCCCTTCATGATTCGTCATGGCGGGCAGAAGTCTAAAACTCTTTCCAAGGCATACGTATCTTTGTTTATTTGCTTAGCGACTAGGGCTATTCACATGGAATTGGTTTCCGACCTTACGGCCAGTGCGCATTACGTCGTTTCATGGCCCGTAGGGGCATACCCAGTCAACTATACTCCGACAATGGCACAAACTTTAGGAAGGCCCGCACTATCTTACATGATATCTACAACTTTTGGCATAATACGGATACCATCTCATCGATCAAGTCATTCACGTCCTCTCAGGGGATATCATGGTCATTTATTCCGCCCTCCTCACCTCATTTCGGTGGCTTTTGGGAGAGCGGCATAAAGAGTTTGAAATTTCATCTGCGCCACGTGGTAGGCAAATCTATACTCACCTTCGAAGAGTTCACGACCGTTTTGTCTCAGATAGAGGCATGTCTGAACTCTCGACCTTTATTTGCTATTTCTTCAGATGTTAACGACCCGGTGCCACTAACACCTGGCCATTTTTTGATTTGCGCACCCTTAACGGCGATACCGGACCCAGACCTTTCTCACTTTCCTGTTTCTCGTCTTGGGCGTTGGCAACTTCTTCAGAGGTTTGTCCAAGGCATATGGAAGGTATGGTCTCGCGATTATTTGCACCAGTTGCAGCAGCGTCACAAGTGGAAGTTCGCCAAGGATAATGTTTCCATTGGTGACTTAGTTTTGCTTATTGAGGATAATTTACCTCCATTAGCCTGGAAATTTGGCGTAATTATCGCCACTTTTCCCGGCCCAGATAACTTGGTTCGTGTCGTGGACATTCGCACGCCTACGGGTGTTTTGCGGAGACCAATACATAAGTTATGTCTGTTGCCAGCGCGAGACGAGATTTGACAAGATTATGATTACTTAGCACAATGCTATTTTACTTAGCCATTGGCTTATTACTTATTAAGACCACTTGGTCAACCTAATTGTGATGAATTATTACAATATTTTCTTATCAATTTTGCGCCATTGCATGCTTCTATAATTATCATAGTTTTTGGTGGTATATTACTATTTTGTATTTGTATGTTACTTTTGTGTGGCATACTATGTCTTACACATTTACATTTGATGTTTTGGGGTATATTTCATGTTTTTGGTGGTCTCATTTTATAAAATTTTGTTACATAATATTTGCATGTCTTGCAGCTGAGCAATCATGCATTCATTTCTTTATACTGTTGCTAATAAATGTGTGTATTATTCTGTGAATGTCTTTAAATTGTTCAACTCATGTACTACGTTTGTAATCACAGTATTGTATTTGTTATTTGACATTGCAATTATTCATCTTGTAATTATCTAAATTGTTGTTATTGTATTCACATAACTTGCGTTTATGTAAAACCTATCGTTTTGCGTCTGCCGCATGTAACTGCCACGTCTAGATTTATTTTATATTGTATTTATTTTGCGATTAAGCATGCACAATTATTTTTACTTAAATTATGACATACATATCATATTTGGGCTTGCATTCAGTCAGCATCTAGCTTGTTCATACATTATTACATATTGTAAGTTCCTGAAACTTCAGGTACAGCATGACTTGGTCAATACATGCCGCCCTGCTGAATATACGCTTGAACATGTAATTGTAACATGTTCAATAACAATTTTGTTCATGTAATTAATTCTCTGTACAGGTCTACGGGCCTCGACTAATTTTACAGTAACCATCTATGACATGCATAGGGTTACAAACTATCGGTCCATCATGTGATGAGCTTCCGATCATACATTATTATACATTGTATAATTATGTATTTTTTCATTTTTTGTAATGTTCTATACTGTGCACATACACTATGTGACGGTAATATTTGTCAAACCAGACATTCATATTCATGTCTGAAAACAGCTGTTCGCCAAACTTGGCTTACAAACGCTTATCTTTAGGCTTATCTTATGCATGCTTATCTCTAAGCTATTAACGGACTGCCGTTATCTAATCTCATAACTCAAGGATCAACTTAGCCTTGAAACTAACTCTTATTGTTAAGAAAACTGTATCCTTTTAAATTAAGTTATAAGATGCATCATAAGTTATTAAAAAATGTTAAAAAATCACTTGATTTTTGACGGGCAGCTTATGTACGGCAGCGCGATAATTTCACTTTGTAGGTTGGCTAATCTGCTTACTGCTTTTGTCCAATTATTCATTTTGGAACTTTGTACAGTTCGTCAAAAACGCTCGCGGCGGTCGGTCCGCCCAGCTGTCTTGCTGTCATTCACTCTTGTCGACATTACAGTTCGTCTCAAACGCTAGCGGCGGTCGGTTCGCCGACTGTTTTACTGTCATATTTTCTGGCCAACATTTAATGTAGGCCTTAGGCCGGCACATTTTCACTTATGGCCAACTAGGCCCGCTATTAATTCAATTTAAAAATTTAATATCTTTTTAGACAACACGCATCATTAGCCAACCTTATTTCAATAACTTTAATCATGTAATGTAACCTTGAAAAATTCATTAAAATCAATTCAATACAGTCCACAATTTTCATCATTTCTTATACCTACTGAATCAATGCATGCATTACAAGCTACTTTTTACAAAACGTTTCTGGTATACGCCAACAGGATTCACCACATTTGTTGGATCACGCACGTCACAAAACATTTTTTAGCCCACTTGGGCCTGATACTCAACATTTTTTGGTCCACCGTGCCTGGATTCTTCTCATACCATTGTTTGGTCCTCATGGTACGGATCATCAACAAGACCAAACATTTGAAGGAGAAAAGGAGAAGATCGTCAAAGTGTTTTGTATAATAAAGGATAGAAAGGACCTGGAAGATATTCTAAACGAGATAGTGGTACAGCAGAAACAAGATTCAAAATTACTAAACATAAGAAAAAGACTGTTAGAAGATGAAGAAGTTGTGAATAAATTTTATTGTACCCACCAAGATATACTCTTTGTTAAAACAAAAAAGAATAATAGCACATGGAAACTTGTAGTTCCAAAAACATTAGAAAATAAGATAATTAAGGATTACCATGTTCGTTATGGACATATGGGAACTGTAAAAATTGTAAAAGCATTGGAGGAGGAAGTCTTTATAAAAAATATAGTAAGAAAGGTAAACCAAAATATTAAAACATATATAATATGTCAAATGGTAAAGACCAATAATGAGAAAAAGAGGGAACCATGATACCCATCATCTCAACGACAAAGTTAGAAAAGGTATTCCTCGATATATGTGGACATTTCCCACGTAGCGGAGGGAGACATAAATACAAGTTTATTGTAATCATGTTAGACCACTATACAAATTACACGAAATTATATGCAATAAACAGAGCTACTACTAAGAAAATATTAGAAATAAAAAAAACTAAATATATCACTGAAGTGGGAAAACCATGCATGATAATAACTGACCATGGAACGCAGTTCAAAGGAAGGAAGTGGCGAAACGAGTTACTAAAAGAGAATATAAAAACCTATAAAACATCCAAATACCACCCTAGTAGTAACCCCGCAGAAAGAGTGCTAAGAGAAGTTGGACGAATACTAAGAACTTATTGTCATAATAACCAAAAAGAATGGCAAAAGTATTTAACTTCAACCGAAGTATTTCTAAATATTAGTTACCACCAATTTACTGAAAACACCCCATACATGATGATGTTTGGAAGAAAGCCCCATAGAGAGATACAAGAACTAATAAACTTCCCAGTCAACCCAGAAGACCCCTATGATGAAAACCAATGTTATAACCATATTATGGAGAAAATAGAAAAAAAAAAGAGCAAGGTATTCACAAAACCAAGCTAAAATAATAAAATACCACAAGGGAGAGAGAGTATTAATCAAAAACAGGGAACTACCCAGTACACTTGAAGGAATAGCCAAAAAATTGCTATTATTATATGTAGGACCATATGTCATCACGAAGGACAATGGAAACAATACTTATGAGATAAGTAATATAACCACCAAGAAAGTAAAAGGAGTTTACAACCAAGCTTCAATAAAGAAATTCTATGAAGAAAATTAAATTAAATTACTAAAAAAAAAACCTAAAATAATAAAATATAAAAACAAAGAAATAAGTTACATAAATTCCTACTAAGTGAAATCAACTTACAGTCTATTAAAAAGTTGATATATGAAGTATATAAAATAATTAAACAAAAAGTACCAAAAAAGGAACACGCTACAAAAATTCCTATAAAGTAAGAGAATTCACTTACAAAGAATTATCAAAAATGATATTTGATACAAAATAAAATATACAAAAATAAAATCAAGCTAAAAACTGATAATATAAATACCTGAAATAATAATGAGTTTAATATATTCTAAGAGAAAAAAAAAATCTGAACTGGTACAAAGAAAAAGAGAAGTTACGTATAAATCAAATATACAAACTATGGCTAAAGCAGAATATTGCTAAATAACTATGAAAAGAATACAAATGTCTAAGATAATTAAAATGATCACAAGAGGAATAGAAAACAAAATAATGAAAAGTTAGATATGATGAAATTAACATATGAATAAATAAAAAACAACCAACTGTATGAGTAGATGACAGTATATAGCAAAGGTACAGCGGAAGGAAGAATGAGTAAAAGGCCAAAGTGATCTAAAACAAACCACAAGGTGGACAATCCCAAAATATATTATTATTAATTAAGACACAAGTTGACAAAAAAGGTATTTAAGATTGACTGTTGAACAGTCCAGCAATCAAAATAAACTGAGCAGAGATTATGTTCCTCTGGTCTCAGAAAAAATGAGTAGTAATGGAAGAAACCAGCTACTAAAAAGTTAGGGAAAAAATTGTGTATAAGGGAGAACACACCAATGGAAATAAATAAAAACAGATCCAAACAAAATGGAATGAATCAAGTAAGAAGAGAAATAAGAATGGAGAAACAAACAAGAAAGAAAAGGGAAAAAGATTATATATAACTGATAATTTCATAAAAACTATGCTAGTGTTTTATCAAAATGATCAATTTTGAAGGAGAGGCTATGTTACAACACAAATAAGCCAACCTAATACCAGGGATGAACAAAATAATATTGAATCTAAAATAATACTTCATGTTAAATAAACATGATTAATTTAAATAAAATATAAAAACTATGACTCGACAAACGACGACTTGACCTAACCCAAGTGATTGACCCAACAAAAGGAAACAAATGAAGAAGGGACCCACGAAGAATAAACAAGAATGTAACCAAACTAAAGGGAAAAAGGAAAAAAGGAAAAAATTCCAAAACCCAAACAAAAATGAAACAAGTTCATGGAATTAAATGACCCAATGTAACACATCGAAATGTACCCTAAGGAGAGGATGGAAAAACCAAAGTATTAACCAAATATGATGAAAATGAAGAAGGAGGGAAATAGATGGAAATGAAAACCAATAATGATACACAAACAAGTAATAAAGCATAGGAGAAGGAGAAATAATGCACTCAAGAATAATATTGGAACCAAACCAATAATTACCCTGTGAGAAAGGAAAAAGTAACTGTTATTACCCATTAATGAACAACAATGATTTAGGAAAGAAACCATATTAAACAAGGTTAAAGATTAAAATGATAAAAAGAAGCAAACTAAACCCCAATTTAGAATTAGATGTAAGAATAGTAATGTAAGAACAAAAAATTGTTAATAGTATTAAGGATATATTGTAATGAAAGAGAAAAAACGAATAGTGAGATAGTAATTAGAGGGATTACCTATTCAGAAACACTTAAAATACAAAAACCTTTGTGAAGTGCAAAATGAAAGTGTGAAACCCCAAAGTGTAGTGACAAAGAAGGTACTCTAAATAAATTATAATTAACTATAAATAATTTAAGAGTGAAGGTAATGTTTGAATGAAAATAGTGTAAAGTATAGAATGGAAATATGGTGAAGAGTAGTGAGTGATAAAATCATTAACAATTAATCAATCCTAAAGAACGCTAAAAGTTTAATAGTGATAAACAATAGTGAGTAAGTATGTTGTGAAAAATGGTATTAAGTATAAACTATAAAGAGATATTGAACACTGGAAAGTGATAATAACCATAGTCAACAAAACTAAAAATGTAATTAAGGAATTTTAAAAGCAAGTAAAGATTGTTTAGAAGGTTAAGGAATTAGATACAAATCAAAAACACCCATGTTACAAGGGATCAAGATTAGTTCTTAAAAGTGATGTTGTTTGTCACACTAAAATAATATAAATTAAAATGTATTGTGAACAAAGATTAGCAAATAATAAGTTAGTTAAATAATTATTCAATCAAGTTTATGAATTGAATATGGCTGTCAAAGTTATACAGACCATAGTCTTATATGTTATATTTAAATAAGATCAAAAAAGTAGTAAATAATAGCCACATTGTTATTATTGGCAAAGGAAATGAACAAAAATGTTAAGAAATGTATGACTAGAAAACATGGAAACCAAAGAGTAAATAATTGTGTATAAAACAACAGTGACATACTAATAACACATAAGCAAACTCAAAACACAACACAACCAATAATAATAGCAAATTAAAGCCCATTAGGCTGAAACAAAATGTGATTTAAATGAAATAAGTCAAATACCATAATGGCTACTCAGGCCTATGAAGGTGCATAACTGTCAGAACCAAACAACTACAAATTATAACAAATTAACAAAGAAATTAGCAAATCTGAGGTGAAGGACTCACCAAGAATAAATTGTAAATCATTTGTAAAACAAAATATTATAATAAGCATTTGTATACAAAAAGAAATGTAATTAACAAGTATTAACATAATTGTAAAAACATAAAATCTAAAATTACCCAAACTTGTGGGGTATCAAAATAATCTATGAAAGGAAATAAATACTATAGTGACAATATTTAATAACCAGGAAGGAAGATAGAGGAATAACAGCAATCAGAAGATATACGAAGAATTCGAATTTTGATAACAATACATCATCTCAAAATCAACCAATCAAAATCATGCAGTTGCCACGGAAACGGCAGTTGAAGAGGATTACCGTTGAATACCGTTAGACAGAAGCGAAGCGTCAGTAAGAGAATACAGAAGCCAATGTTGGGAAGAACGACTGTCTATTAAAATAATGTAAAAAAGTAATTAAAGTTCCTAACCATGACAGTATAAGAAGCAGACGACCATTTATAGCAGTCAACCCGAGATCCAAGACCATTAAACGGAAAATTATCCGAAAAGAACATCCAGATACGTTATGAAAAAGACGCCCAACCCATTGAAGCCCCAAAATTAATGAAAACAGAACTTGTTGCAGCCAAATCCTACCCGATCAAACGAACGAAGACACCAAGTAATGCTGAGGTGTTAAGTACAATTAAATTACTTATTTTCCAAAACCCTAATCACTCTAAATTTTACTAAAGGTAAATTTATTTCACTATAAACAAATATTTCTCTTTCACAGATTATTTAAGTAAAATAAAACTTGCTAAAAACTTGTTAACGTTAAATATAACCTATTAGTTAAACACGAACTTACAAAACACATTTAACGACACCACAGAACAGATTGTAACATTACACATTATTATTTATGTACACGTAGAATAAGGTAATATATTTTTATTGTAACCATAGGAATTCTTTAGCTCATAGTCACAAGAATCCACAATTTTGGAAACAAAAAATAATTGTAATACTTTAACGTACACAGCCATGCAAACGCTGATTGTTTCCTTGATCGATTCGTCAAGGCCAGAGGACAAGAGTTTCATGTAATCAGTCGGTGCAAATTTATCATTATATAATTGTCAATTTGAATATTTTAATTATCACCTATTAAAAATCACTATTACAGGGAGTAACCGTCGTTATTATTTCATAGGGAGTGCTTTATATATTACTAGTGTTTAGTTAAGGATAGATTTGATGAGAAGCGAACAAGTTGTCATTTGCGCAGCAGCATCTACAATTCAGACGGCAGTGCGAGCGGGACCGTCACCGCTGATAACTCATCATACAATAATTTTAGTTGTTTTAAAAAAACGACTTGGCGCCACCCGGGATTAACACACCCCTATAAACAACAGGTAAGTTTACTGCCGTGTTATACAGGTGATTACCGCAACGCTACGGACATCGTTAGCTGCGAACATTAATGTAACGACCCCGGTGCGAGACGAACGCACTAATCATTATTACACATACAAAATTGGTGTACATTTTACAGGTACGCACAGAACTAATTTCGTTACAAATCTCTAAATATGGATAATCACATAGTTGAATAAATATTCCCGAAATTATAATTATAAATATGTATATTATTTACATAACACCATAATCATCTGAATTGCGCAAACATAGCATATGAATTATATAAATCACCCTTTATAATACTCAACATTAAAACACATAATTGCACATAAATATACAGATACACATAAATACATATCACAGACACAATACAGCATGACACCATACAGCATATTAAGTCTGGCAGGCAGCCTGTACATCCCCAACATACCCATACATGAATGGGGAGACATCTGGACTGGTCATCATGACCCATAACTCAATTATCAGTGTAAGTGGCGGGCCCAGCCTTATATAACTTTCAATTAAAAACCCAAAACCTATTAACTCACAAGAGTGTAATAGAATTTAAAAACAGAATAAAACATCAGGATTAGAAATTACAAAATTTAAATTGGCGAAGTAGCCCTGCACAATCTGTCAAATTACAAACTATAATTCAAAAATAGTCCCCCTTATAGTAGCGTACCATCACAAGGTTAACATGTCTGTATAGATTTATAAAATAGTAAGTTTGCTACTTTCTTTTGTACTTTTGTAAAAAAATTCAAAATTTTAAAGAACTTCCAATTGGAACTGACCACCAGCAAATTGAATATAAAATGTAAACTGAGGCCGATTTTATAACTTCACAAACATAGAATGAAGTAGTGAGAAAATACTATTATAAAGATATAAAAAAACCTAAGAGATTCTGAAGTGACTATGGCAGTAATAATGATTTTAAGTCTTGGTACATGTTGAATAATTTCATAAAATTGTGAAGTCCTTTTACTTAAACTGTGCAGAAATATATATATATATATATATATATATATATATATAGAAATTTACAGAAAACCTGAATTGACCCGACCGATGACATGGCCTGATCCACCACTAAAATACACGTCCGGCACCTGCATAGAACTGCCCCCACAGGTGCCCGAATCAAGTAAAAGAGTAAAAAAAAAAAACATAATTCCTTAAAACTTCCAACCCCCTTTTAAAATGAACGTTTATTAATGATGATTAAATAATACCAAACCCATCTACATGACAAGATTTCAGATTCCCCGTAACTTTTACAACTTCAACTTTTACTATTAATAAATATAAAATACCTGATTGCCGGACACGGGCCCCTCGGCCAGATCTACAATTTTTTTTGGGACGTAATTACATACTGAATTTATTCTAAAGAAAGTTTATCACCACCCCCGAATTATGTCCAGCTAGACGCGAGCACCATTGCGTAGAACTTGTTAACTGAGAATAATGTCACACACAGGGTGTTTGCTGAAGTGGCCTAGAGAATATTAAAAGCTTAAATGTCACCTTAGTATTGTCTCGGGGATGTCTCATGGGCACAGTGGCATGATGTGCAGTCGTTCCTCCTGCAGCGGCCAAGATTAAGTCTGGTTATATTCGTTGCATCGTAGCAGATGGACAGCCACCCGCTGGAATGAGTCGGACCTCCGACTGGACGGGAACCCTTAAACATTTATAAGGATAATTACTACAGTGACCCATAATTCACAACACCCGCATCCCACAGCATGAAACTCACTCTGTTCATCATAACCCGTTTGAATTATTATTTTTTTTCTTTTGGTTTTTCTTTGAAAATACTAGCGCACACTCACGGCCACAATGCTTTACAATTATATGTATATATCTTCATAACGAACATAATGTATTACATTAGAGATCAGAACATGATGACTGTATGCAACTTAACAAACTCAAACAGGCATAAGCGTCAATCAGCACGTGCTCGCTCACAACGGTAATAATTTTTGACATTGTTACAAAAATAATCTTTCTTTTACGCCCCAATTTCATAGGTACAATAGTTAATTATGATTACCAATTATCATGCTGTACTAGAGCTAAAAATAAATCAAATATTTAATCATGAACATACCCTATCACTCACCACCACGCGGCAGCTTACAACTATTATTTCATTCACAACCAAGTTAATTTCAGATTACGTTTCAAATCTTTTACAATATAAGGAACAATATACCTTAAAGTGACTTACCAGAGATCGCTGTAACTTCTACTCCAACATAGTAGATAGTAATTTAATGTTTAAAGCAACTTGGTTCGGCTGAAGAAACGGCTGCCCGCAACAGCTGACTTCAGACTGCCCTGACTTGTCTCAAACCAGCGTGTCGGAAAAACATAACGCACCCCTCTGTCACCAGATAGCGACAGCATTCAGCGTAACCCCCCCCCCCCCGGCCGAAACGTCCGCTCCGCGCCGATGCGTAATTATTATAATTAAATTTATTTCGGCAATCAAGCTTTTTATATTATACACTTTTATAGAACAGCCGGGTTTTCGCCAAAACACGGCACACCCCCACCCCAAAAGGGCAACCTGGTTGCCTGACACTCGAACTCAGGGATACCCTGCAGTGTACCCCTATAGTCTTTTAACATACGAGTTGCCATCGGTGTTCTCACTAGTCATGGCACTCAGGAGAACAGAAAAATCTCACACATCTGCGGCCATCCCCATGCGACACTCCCCGTCACGCCAACCCCATGGGACCGCCCCAACACGTTACCCTCTCCGGTGACCACCACCTACCTCTACCGATGCCGCGCTCCATTTGTAAACCACGCTCTGCTACCATTTGTAACCCCTCTTTAAAATTTGTTATGCTTTATATATATATATATATATTTTTTTTAAGAGGGGCCACTAGATATTTAAAACTAGGCAGAAGGCCTAGAGAAGCCAAAAATACGCTGGGTCCAGTGAGACGGGACTTGCAATTAAACTCAGCTGTTGAACAACAATAACAATTTTTATTTTCTAATTTCCCTTCACATTCATACATATTAATGGCAAATATCAATAATTCAACTTTAATATAAAATATAAATTTTTAATTCCAATAATTCAATTTTAATATAAAACATAAATTTTAAAGTTTAATTTTAACATATCAGCCTGCACACATCTTTAGTATCGGAATTCCCAAATTTGCAGTTTAAAATTACTATCATAAATTAATGTCTAACATTACCATTCTAAAAATTCCATTAATATCTCTAAATATGGATAATCACATAGTTGAATAAATATTACCGACATTATAACTATAAATATGTATATTATTTACATAACACCATAATCGTCTGAATTGCGCAAACATAGCATATGAATTATATAAATCACCCTTTATAATACTCAACATTAAAACACATAATTGCACATAAATATACAGATACACATAAATACATATCACAGACACAATACAGCATGACTCCATACAGCATGTTAAGTCTGGCAGGCAGCCTGTACATCCCCAACATACACATACATGAATGGGGAGACATCTGGACTGGTCATCATGACCCATAACTCAATTATCAGTGTAAGTGGCGGGCCCAGCCTTATATAACTTTCAATTAAAAACCCAAAACCCATTAACTCACAAGAGTGTAATAGAATTTAAAAACTGAATAAAACATCAGGATTAGAAATTACAAAATTTAAATTGGCGAAGTAGCCCTGCACAATCTGTCAAATTACAAACTATGGGTCTTTCTCTAAATCCTGCGGCCAAAGGCAACTTCCGTCTCCACGTTTGTATTTTTTTTCCGTGTTCGATGTGTACTAGAACTGTTTTCTTCATAAGTAACTAATGCCAGGTTATGGAGGTTATGTAGACAATGTAACTTAAATAAAATTTACTTTATTAGTGTACAATAAAAGGGTGTATTTACTGGAAGTACAGAAATAATTTCCATTTATCGCATATAATTACGGTACACAGATGATTATTGGAGGTTGTGTCTACTTTTAACAATGCAACTTAACCTTTTAGATTTTTAAAATTAATTAGATTTAACAAAAATTTCCTTTGTTAGTGTACATTAAATTATTGTATGGATACAAGGCTGCTGTACATAACATTAAAGGCTGTATTTATTCGAAGTACCGGAATTAAAACCTAGTTCCAATTTAGAACGTAGACCTATAACCTATTTGCATATTTTATTGGGGTTTATTGGCACATATTTTATTAAAAGGGTGTATTTATTGGAAGTACAGAAATTATTTTCCATTTATCGCACATAATTACGGTACACAGACGATTTTTGGAGGTTGTGTCCCCGTTTAACAATGCAACTTAACCTTTTAGATTTTTAAAATTAATTAGATTTAACAAAAATTTCCTTTGTTAGTGTACATTCAAAGGCTGTATTTATTGTATGGATAAAAGGCTGTATATACATTAAAGGCTGTATTTATTCGAATTAAAACCTATCGGTACTTCCAATTTAGAACGTATAACCTAGTAGGCTACGTTATTCGTACATACAGTATTTTATTGGAGTTTATTGGTACATATTTTATTAAAAGGGTGTATTTATTGGAAGCACAGAAATTAGTTTCCATTTATCGCACATAATTACGGTACAGAGACGATTTTGGGAGGTTGTGTCTACGTTTAATTATCTAACTTAACCTTTTAGATTTTTAAAATTAATTAGACTTGTAGGGGTGTGCATGGAAGAACTACTTGTAGGGGTGTGCACCCACTTTATAATCATATTTTTGGTAACACTGAGAACTTTAAGCCTTCTTTTATGCTTAAACAAATTATATATATACACTTAATTATAGAAAAGCAAAAAGCAAATATGTAATTCAAAAGACTAATTTGCTCTAATATACACATGCTGAAGTTAAAAACAAAAGAGTTTTTACTTGCCTAACTAATCATTAGTTACTAATGTGACAGTTGGAGCTGCTTTTTCTGCAAAAGCTGGGGTATGTTGGATTCAAGAGTGGTTAAATTAAGTCATAAATATGAGTGTGCGTCAAGTCTATTTCTGTGCTTGTTTTTCACTTGAGATGAAAATCCCATTTCACTCAAGAATGAGGTGGTGAATGGGATGAGCAACTCCGAAAGTTCAGGATATTCATCTCTTAAAGATATCCAGAACTTTGTTAAGTCAGAATCTAAAAGTTTATGGATATTGTTGTCCATGACATGTCTCATGTTATCACTAACTATACAAAATAATTTACTAAAAATTTAGTTTTAATCCCAGCATCACAGATGATATCACACAATTGCTCATTTAGTTTTACTGACAACATGTTAGAACTTTCAAAATACAAGAATGGGTCTTGAATCCAATTGAATTCACTGTATGCCTCTGGGAAGCAACTTTCAATCTGGTTATAGAGAGTTAAACATCGGAGCTGATAAAAAACAATGGTAGAGCATGAATAACAAAAATGTACAGTTTAGACTATGTACAAAACAGGTTGAATTTAAATTGTTAAAATGATATATCTTAGTTATTTACATGTAGTAGCTTTTTAAGACACAGTAAATAAATTTCCAAACCTGACTTTGCAACTTTCCAAATGCCCTCTCGGGACCCAGCAGTGGCTCATGCCCAATAGGTTAAGAAATGCTGAACTAAAGGCATGTTTGTGGAGTGAAACATAAAAGATAACCCAGACTTCTGAAATGCTCTTAGTGAAATGGAATTTTCAGGAGTAACAACACACTATTTGGTTAACAAGCACATTTTACTAATATTGTAATACCAAGTCAATTAGATAGCTTAAATGTGTAGTACTCTATGTGATGCTGATCACATACTGTTAATCAGCAGCACTGCAGAATATTCTAGAGCCACACTCTTGGCATTCATCTGGAACTTTCTCACATTAGCCTGATAATTAGGATGTTGCCACCAGCTGAGTTTTAGAAAGTTGGTGTAGTAGGTTGTGCATTCATATAGGATGATATTAGACAGCAGTTTTTAATGAAAGTGACAAATGATCAATTGTTTACTTGTGTTGTAAACTATTGTGATTTTTTATTACTGTTTGTAGGCTATACAGTGTGTCCTGGATAATTATATAAAGAGAACTGTTGTAATATAAGTGTGTTTGTTTTAGCAATTGAGAGTATCTGGTATTCAATAACTCATTCCACTGTTTTAAGTTCATAATTCTTGTCACTAGTTGTAAGAATATTATTCTCATTAATTTTCCAATTCTATGAAGTCTTCAGTAGTTTTACCACGATGAGACTCAACTTTATCACTGAAGATGCCACATCACTGAATGAGCAAAACTTTTCTTTAATAATCTCAACAAAGCATGGTTATCAGCTGAAAAAAAGTTTTAGTATTAACAGCTTTGATCACGCATATCTATAAGGGATACAAAAAGAAATAACATAATAATTGTATTGGACATAAAGTTATGTCCACAAAACAGATTTTGTTTGAAATAAATAAAACACAATTTGACACAAATATTAATTTTATGAATACTTGTTTGGCACATATTACAGAAGGTTACACCATTAAATGAGTTTGCCTAAGTATAAAATTCTTGTCAGATGAAAAACGTGTACAGTCAGAATACTATTTGTTATGTACAATACAAATGATTCACTATGGGTAGCAGTGACACATAAACACTAGACATTGACACTGAATTGTACTTGTTTTGAATGATTCATTGTGTGCTACCTGACCAGAGTACAGGTATTAACCAAGAGATGTTTAGTATACTGCTGTGTAACTGCTACAATGATGAATTATAAGTAGTACTTTTTGTTTTGGTCATCAACCTTGAAAAGGATAATAGAAACTTTGTATACCATGCTTCCAGCAGTTTTACATGATACATTCCTAGCACAAATAAGAAAAGTTTAAATCTGCTGATGATCTAAAGGAGTGATAGTTATTTGCAGACTGACAGGGTTATAAAATAATTCTGAAAGAATTGTTGCTTTTACAATACCATCCTTTATCAACTGACTACTCAAATCTGCCAGTTTTTCACAGAAACTGAAGTTTGATGATTTGATCCATCATGACCTAGTGATGCTCCAAACATTTCAAGGATTCTCCTAGCCTTAAAAAACTGGACTGGCCTCATTGATTGACATGATTAATGTTAAATTTACTTTGGGATACTTCCAAACATAATACAGTTTAAAAAAAAAAAAAAAAAATATTATTTCTAATTTTTCCAGAACTGTATACACATAATTTGATCTGGATAGAACGTGTATTAAACAATAATACTATTTGATGCAAATAATGAAAATATCCGTGTGAAGAACTATACATGACTTCCATGTTTTAAGATTTATATTTAAAATCGTTTTAGAAATGAAATATTTCTACAGAAACTACTTCTATCTTCAGCCTCAACCACAGAAAACACTCTCACACACACACACACACACACACACACACACACACACACACACCACACAATTCCTTTTTTCTTTATTTAATTTGAATTCAGAGTATTGGCACATATTTTATTAAAAGGGTGTATTTATTGGAAGTACAGAAATTAGTTTCCATTTATTGCACATAATTACGGTACACAGACGATTTTTGGAGATTGCGTCTATGTTTAACATGTAGTAACATCAGTAACTTAACCTTTTAGATTTTTAAAATTAATTAGATTTAACAAAAATTTCCTTTGTTTGTGTACATTCAAAGGCTGTATTTATTGTATGGATAAAAGGCTGTATATACATTAAAGGTTGTATTTATTCAAATTAAAACCTATCCGTACTTCCAATTTAGAACGTATAACCTAGTAGGCTACGTTATTCGTACATATTTTATTGGAGTTTATTGGTACATATTTTATTAAAAGGGTGTATTTATTGGAAGTACAGAAATTAGTTTCCATTTATCGCACATAATTATGGTACAGAGACGTTTTTGGGAGGTTGTGTCTACGTTTAATTATCTAACTTAGATAGTAGGCTTCGTTATTGGTGCATATTTTATTGGGGTTTATTGGCACATATTTTATTAAAAGGGTGTATTTATTGGAAGTACAGAAATTAGTTTCCATTTATCGCACATAATTACGGTACAGAGACGATTTTGGGAGGTTGTGTCAACGTTTAATTATCTAACTTAACCTTTTAGATTTTTAAAATTAATTAGACTTAACAAACATTTCCTTACTTAGCGTACATTCAAAGGCTGTATTTATTGTATGGATAAAAGGCTGTATTTATTCGAAGTACCGGAATTAAAACCTACTTCCAATTTAGAACACAGTACAATCTAACGTAGGCCTATAACCAAACAAGTACATTAAAATCCTTTTTTCAACATATTGCAATAAAAAGCAATGTGCAGTTTCTGTTAACACCCAAATGATTAAGTATTAATAATGGGTTAGAGTGGAATTCAATGTTACTATGGTCTAAATTGAAGACAAAAAATAAACATAATCTGTGTTTATCAACACATAAGTGATACATAAGTCAGTTGTTACAAAGATAAACAAAAACATGTCTAAGAGTAGGCTATAACCAATTATAAGTGAGAGACCCGTTTCTAAAAAGGCTTAAGTGGTGCAAAGTTTTTTTCTTGCTTTCATTTGACACAACCTCCCAAAATCGTCTCTGTACCGTAATTATGTGCGATAAATGGAAACTAATTTCTGTGCTTCCAATAAATACACCCTTTTAATAAAATATGTACCAATAAACTCCAATAAAATACTGTATGTACGAATAACGTAGCCTACTAGGTTATACGTTCTAAATTGGAAGTACCGATAGGTTTTAATTCGAATAAATACAGCCTTTAATGTATACACAGCCTTTTATCCATACAATAAATACAGCCTTTGAATGTACACTAACAAAGGAAATTTTTGTTAAATCTAATTAATTTAAAAATCTAAAAGGTTAAGTTGCATTGTTAAACGCGGACACAACCTCCAAAAATCGTCTGTGTACCGTAATTATGTGCGATAAATGGAAAATAATTTCTGTACTTCCAATAAATACACCCTTTTAGTAAAATATGTGCCAATAAACCCCAATAAAATATGCAAATAGGTTATAGGTCTATGTTCTAAATTGGAACTAGGTTTTAATTCCGGTACTTCGAATAAATACAGCCTTTAATGTTATGTACAGCAGCCTTGTATCCATACAATAATTTAATGTACACTAACAAAGGAAATTTTTGTTAAATCTAATTAATTTTAAAAATCTAAAAGGTTAAGTTGCATTGTTAAACGTAGACACAACCTCCAAAAATCGTCTGTGTACCGTAATTATGTGCGATAAATGGAAAATTATTTATGTACTTCCAGTAAATACACCCTTTTATTGTACACTAACAAAGTAAATTTTATTTAAGTTACATTGTCTACATAACCTCCATAACCTGGCATTAGTTACTTGTGAAGAAAACAGTTCTAGTACACATTGAACACGGAAAAAAAATACAAACGTGGAGACGGAAGTTGCCTTTGGCCGCAGGATTTAGTGAAAGACCCCAAACTATAATTCAAAAATAGTCCCCCTTATAGTAGCGTACCATCACAAGGTTAACATGTCTGTATAGATTTATAAAATAGTAGTTTGCTACTTTCTTTTGTACTTTTGTGAAAAAATTCAAAATTTTAAAGAACTTCCAAGTGGAACTGACCACCAGCAATTGAATATAAAATGTAAACTGATGCCGATTTTATAACTTCACAAACATAGAATGAAGTAGTGAGAAAATACTGTTGTAAAGATATATAAAAAACCCTAAGAGATTCTGAAGTGACTACGGCAGTAATAATGATTTCAAGTCTTGGTACATGTTGAATAATTTCATAAAATTGTGAAATCCTTTTACTTAAACTGTGCAGAAATATATATATATATATATATGTATGTATGTATTGTAGCGTGACAGAAAATCCACTACATTTTAAGTCATGTGAAATCATAAAGTTTAATTACACCGACAAATGTTATAATAATATTGAATGACATTTAAATAAATCAGAGGAATGAACCACAATAAGATAAAAATCCTCACTACATAATATATAAAAACCACTGTTAAAAGAAACCAAAGAAAGTATTGAAGCAACTCATCAACTCATAGTATAATACCAGTAAGTTACCCAGGAAGCTCAGAGTAGTAAACCAGTTATATAAGACTACATCAAAGAAAAAGAGACTCAATTAAAGGGTGGTGAAGACCAAATACCCCAAAAACAAGAAGAGGGAAGAATAAAGTTTGTGAACAGGAAGAAAACAATACCCTGAAACCTGTATAGAAGAATAAAGTCAGTTCAGTGAATAAATTAAATACTCCAAACTAAACCTCAGTCGTGATATCACCAAGTACCTTGGTTTACCCAAGAATGAGGAAGGAAGAACAGAAGAGTGAAGACTAGACGAGGGACAAGAATGAAGACTAGAAGAGGGACAAGAATGAATACCAGAAGGAAGATATGAAGAAGAACAAGAAGGAAGACAGGAGGAGAGGAAGAAATAGTATGAAAGAAACACCGTAGTAAAACCTATTATTATATAAACTACTATCAATCCCAAACCCACAAAAACTATGCAAAAGAAAGTATAACATACCCAAAATCTTATAAAATGTAATTATTGAGAAAACTAAAGTGCTGTATAGCGTTATAAGAAGTGCACCGGCTAAAGCTATTGTGTAATAAGGAAATAAACTAGTCGTCTTAACGGTCCATGATTACTAAAGGTCTGGTCTGAGATAATCAGACTCAAAATATCAGAACCAACAGTGAAAGTGAATTTGTGTAAGTGTTTTTTTAAAAAAAGCAATAAACTTAAAGTTGGTGATACTATAACTTAGTAGTATGCTATATCACAACTTTAAAATCTAAATAATAAACAGCATAATAAAATAATAAAATGGAAGGTTTCCAGTATTTTATTATTTTTAATGTAAATCTTTATTTACAAGACATTTGTAAAAAATGATAATAAATAGAGTATGGGAATTAATGTTTGCTGATGTGGGGGATCACAGTAGTAATGGTTTGAACCAGAAAGGACTGGTACTAATATAGTATGAATAAGTGTAACATGTTTAAATAGACTGTTATTTCACAATCCTAAAATCAATGTGTTAAATAAATGTATTTGTAAGGTTTATTAGAAAATAAGATTTATGTTATGTGTTTTAAAAAAAAAGAATTATGTTTGATAAATAATAACCTACATACCAGTAATAATGTTCTAAAAGGTATGCTATGTTAGCTCAAAAATAGTTGAAAGATATATGTTCCAACCATATCTGCAATGTGTTCAAGTGTGCAGATTGCTGAACCATGTTCATAATTATTTATTTTAAATATGTAGTGTTAATTAACTACTACACAATACAATAAGTTATAAATCATGTTATTTTGATATAATTGTAATTATGTAAAGTCAGAGGAGGAATTAAGTTTAAATTATTTGAGAAAGAAAGAAATATAAAATTCTAAAATCTAGGCCATTTGGGTGAAATCAGAGAACCAATATAAAATAGTATAATTCACTTATAAATCCTGTAAACTACCCAGATTTATATAAGATAACACAATTAACCACTACTAGGAATGATCCTATGAATTAAAATGACAATAAGGAAATATACCTTAACATTTTGTACATTGTCAAAATATATAAATTAATTAATTTTAAAGAGCAATGTCAAATTTACAAATTAACACAAAAAACCAGTTCAAAGGTGTAATTTATATGTATTTAAGGAAAGGGAGAGTAATGTGACTAATTAAAATTTATTATAATAGTATTAATAATATTTAAAATGGAAGGAATTTTGTATAAAGACGGAAATCCAATTTTGAGCCTATATTTCCAAAGTGTGAACAAAATTTGTTAATTTCCACAAAATGTCTACAGATATGGACTATAATACATCAATTTAAAGGGAATGAGATGATTAAACCAATAATAAGGTTAGTAATTCATAAAAGTAAGGAATAAAATAGAAAAATTCCATATATAATGTAATATTTTCTAATGTGTATGGAAGTCGAAAAATGTTAACAATACTTTTTCAAGGATTAACTGGGCAAGATTTATGACCAAGTTAATTAGTCTTTTGTTGAATATCAAGCTGAATAGGTGTGTGACAAAAACGTTCTTAAAATCGAGTCGAACATGATGCTAACGTTTAGCCATTGAAATCAGTGAACGAGAGTTAGACAAATTAAACACTTTTTGAAGCCAATACTATAAAAACATTCACGACAATAGTGAAAACAAACCTCTAACTTCATAATACGAGTGACAGTAAACGGTAAAACATTATATTTCAACTGATTCACTTTACAAACCTAACCGTAACTTGAAAAACTTAACCCCAGAAGGGAAAACAGACAAAATAACCAAATTAACACAAGTTTACACGGAACACTTCACCAGAATACACCAACTAACTTAACAGACATATTACACCAGTGCGGGAAGATTTTAGACATTCACAAAGGTAATTTTGTCGTGATTTTGGGACATGCCGAGTTAACAGTAACTACGCAAGAAATAGTAGCGGCATCTTTTAATTCTACAGAGACCGCCTTCACGATATTACAGTGACGTCATCGTCTGCGTATGGTTTGACAGCATTCATTTACATTACATAGTGGAATTATTTAAATACTATTGAATAGTAATTATTGTATTAATATCTTTAATTGTTAACGTTATACTTTCTCGTCACCCTTCTCTGACTATTAATTCTAATCGCTCAAAGAACCTGTCTTTTAATATAATATAACATAAAATTTTGCTCCGTATGACACAATCGATAATTCCTGAGACAGAGTCGATAATTGCTCTCCATCGATAAAATATCGATTATTTATTTAAAATTGTCAATAAATCTTTATATTTCCATTATTTTGTATCTGTACTTATTTCACAGGGTAATTTAAGGGTATTTATAAGGCTGAAGGTATTAAGTGAGAAGAATATATTTTATTTTGAACAAGATATTGGACCAGTCAGAAAAGTCGCCAATCGATTATTACCCGGAGTTAATCTATTTAACTCCAGACTTGGTGCAAATCTTCAAGAAGTGCTCGACGGTCAATAAATACCTACCTGTTATTAAAATTTTACCAGAACCTTTTAAAACACAGATTTATCTCTTATACATACCTCTATAAACATAAACAAAATTATTTTATTATTTGAAAATTCTATTATTATTGAATTTTCCATTTTATTTTTATTCTTTTGTAACGACCGGCATACAACGGTCTGATGACCTAGTGGCTAGCCCAAACAGTGGGGCTTGATCAGATTACAGCCATATATAGGGTCTTCTTACAAAGTGACGAACCCAACGCTGGGAACTAAGGAAGAAGGCAGTACCCTATAGGTCGTCTGGTTACAAAGTGGCGTCCAACTTAGAGGGCTTAATAATCTAAGCTTGGCAGCGATTGATTAATAGACAGCAGAAAGATGCAAAGACGAGCTACATCGAAAAAGAGGGCGGCAGAGGCCGAGAAAGAGATGGACATGGGGGATAAGGAGGCAACACCCGTGGAGGATCTGGAGGTGTTACTAACCCAGGTGGAACCGAAACAGCCCACACCACCCGAGGAACAACCGGAAGTAACAACGCAAACAGGAGAAGTCAATATCCCAGAAAAGGAGAAAACTTCACCGATAGAGGACATGACAACACAAGAAATGTTCAGGACAATGATGAGAACAATGGAGCAGAACAGGAAGGAAGACAAACAATCCTTAAAAGAAGATTTGGGCGGAATAAATAAAAACATAGAAAATACCAATAAGAATTTAGAAGAGAAAATGCAGGAAAATAACCAATCTATGAATAAGAAAATGGAAGACCTGAAAAAGGAAAACCAATCTTTGTGTAGGAAAATGGAAAGGAAAATGGAAGAAAATAATAAGAATTTAGAAGAGAAAATGGAATAGTTAAGCAAGAAAATGGATGACAACAACTGATCTTTAACGGAAATGAATAAGAACCTCGGATCCAAACTAGACGAAATACATAAAACCGACACATCCAGGAATGAGAAGATGGATGAGCACATTAAAGAAATGAGAGAGAACAGATTAAAGGGAGAAGAATTAAGAAAGGAGAAGACCGAAGAAATAAAAAATGATAGCCAACCAGAATCAGAAGAAGTACTGAATGATAAAACGCAGGAAGATAACCAACCAGAACCAGAAGAAATACCGAATGAAAAAACAATTGAACCAGTTACAGTATTGCCTGAGAAGAAAACTAACGGGAATAAAGAAAATACTACAGATATGGAAGTAGAACCAAGGGAAAGGAGGACAACGCTTCCAAGGAAATTAAGGAAAACCAAGGAAGAAATAGAAATGATTTAAATGGTTTAATGGATGTCAATAATATCCCAATTACCGACCATGAAGAAATCAGTAATTACAGAAATTTCGGAAGGAGATTCAAGGTAATCTCAGAAATAATGTACCACCAAACAGTAGTTTACCAATGGGGAAGGACCAGAGGTAAACAGAATACGACATGTGGAACAGATCAATTCCAGTGCGGAACTAAACAGTGTATTTCAGAAAGATGGAAATATAACATCTTATCAGACTGTGACAATGGCACTGGTGAATCACCAGAGTGTGTTCCATTAGTGCACCATCCAGGACTATTCCAGTGTACAATTACACAAAAATGTATACCTTCCGGATGGATATGTGATGATGAACCAGATTATGGGGATTCAGAGAAGCAAATAATTGATAAACCAGATGTTTATCTATGAACCTCACAGATATTTTTCAGGTCATACAGCATATGGACCAGAGACATATTGGAATATAAGACAAGATAATAATGGGAACAATATTAATTACCATGATAATAATAATACGGGTCCAAATTATCAAAACCCGAATCGACCCTCTAATGGTTATCAGGGTAACCACAATCCCTACCCTGATAACGTAAATAGTCAGAGAAGCCCCAATTATGGTAATAGTCCTTACCATAATAATGCTAATCGTGTGGGTCCCAATAATAGTAATTTTAGTAATAATAGGTTTCCTCGCCCAAGAGTGAACTTCATACGGGCCACAGATGGAAGACAGCGAGGTTTCAACCACCATAGAGGGAACAGTTACCGAAGATACGAAGAAAGGCGGAGGAGCCTAGAACGGGACCAACTGAGGTACTATCCGGCGCGTAGGAGCAAAAGTTTGGATCTGATAAGGATCTATACGGATACATAATGAGGTGGTAAAAGGGATGGATGTCATGATAACCGACAACGGCAAAACCACCACAAAGAAGATGAAAATAATTACCACTGAGGAAAAATGAGAAGAAGAAGGGACAAAGAACCAAAATGGGAATTTAAGAAATAAATTAATTAAGAAACTACACCTTATAAAGGAACTATGAGCAACGATGCACTATAATAAAAAGCATCCACCTGGGTATAAAGAAATAATAATAATAAGAAATACGTTTGAATAAAGACAAGGAAAGAGTCATACAATATTTATGAAACTAATATGATATGTTTACCATATAATTATGAAAACTATTACAATCATTTATGAAAGGTCTATGTGGCAGTAATATAAAACAGAATTAGAATATAAAACTTCCAAAATTCTAAAATACATGTAAGCCCACCTTACATACCAATTATTTAAGAAAAACTTTATGGCGATGATAGAAGAAGAAGAATTAGAATTTAAATCAACAAAATTCAAAACATACGTAAGCTCACCTTACATACCAGATGTTTGTGAAAAACTATGTGGCAATAATACCAGAAGAATTTTGAAATAAACAGCCAAATTCTAAAAAGAAATATAAGCACATATTATCTACAATTATTAGAAATTTTTATGGCTAGAAGAATATATAAGATAGAATTTAAAAACCACTAAATTCTAAACACAATGTAAGCCAATTGCATACAATTTATTTGAGAAAACTTTATAGAATAACATAAGAAGAGTGAATTTTGGAATTATGAATAAATCAAGTTTCCCAAACCAAGTATAAGTACAACTTACCAACCAATTATGAATAAACCACTATGATGAGATAAACTGAAGGGATTTCATACCATATTTATGGTAAGCATAGAAGATAATTACCATGGTAACAAAGAATCATAATGGGATGAAGAAAGGAAACAGATTTAGAATTAAAACAAATAATTCTGAACAATATGATAATGTCTAAGTTCAATTTGAAGAGTAAAAACCTTTCCGTAAAATGGTGATGAAGGAAATAAAAAGGAAAAAATTTCTTTAATACGATTGGAGTGATTGAATAGAATAATAAAGTACAAAAACTTCTTTGGAATTATGAGAGAATGAAACTTTGAAGTGGTATGAGGAGAAATTATGACCTCATTATGAAATTAATAAAAAACCATCATTCACAAGTATAATAACAATGACCGGAATAATGTGAAAATAATGTCAAAAATTTATGTAATTAAATGAATTAATATAAAATGATTTATGAATTAAATGACAATTATGATAATGACAGTTATACAAATTCTAGAAAATAGAACAAGTGGAAATGTTAAGAACGATGAAACAGTCTAAAAATGTCACAAAGATATGCTACTATAAATAATGCAGATTATAATGAAAAAACCAGAAGGTAATAAAGAATTTATAACCAAAAGATTTATATGATAAGAAAAGTTGAAAAAATGTCATAATAGAAGAGCTTCCTACCATAATATCAAATGAAAGAAACATCCAGATAATAAGTCAGATGAACAACTGAGATAGAAATATTAAAATCTCTGAGAAGAATAATAAGTAATAAGTGAAGTATCCCAAAGATATTTTTTAAATAGTAACAAATGTGTACTATTCTGAATAATTTTTTTAATCTGTCTGATGATAATTCCAGCAGGATTAATATATTTTTTGAGCAGAGATGATTTGCCTCTGTACTCAAATATGTGTGAAGTATTGGACAGCAGAGGAAAGTAGCGTACAGTGCCTCTCTGAACTGAACCAGCTCACAAAGTAGGGAACGATAGGGAGAAAATATCCCAAGGAGAAAATACTAAGAAGAAATATAAAAATGAAATAATAAATATGAAACTCAGAAGACTATTACTATCAAGGAAGATCAAGTGAGAGTGATATAAACTCAAATATAAATAAGAGAATTCTAAAATGGAAGGAAGTCCAAAATAATAACAAACTTTGAATAATTATCATAAGCAATTGTTTCAGACAAAGCAAGTATAGTCTGAAAAAATTACTTCTGGAGAAGGGCATTCTGTAGCGTGACAGAAAATCCACTACATTTTAAGTCATGTGAAATCATAAAGTTTAATTACACCGACAAATGTTATAATAATATTGAATGACATTTAAATAAATCAGAGGAATGAACCACAATAAGATAAAAATCCTCACTACATAATATATAAAAACCACTGTTAAAAGAAACCAAAGAAAGTATTGAAGCAACTCATCAACTCATAGTATAATACCAGTAAGTTACCCAGGAAGCTCAGAGCAGTAAACCAGTTATATAAGACTACATCAAAGAAAAAGAGACTCAATTAAAGGGTGGTGAAGACCAAATACCCCAAAAACAAGAAGAGGGAAGAATAAAGTTTGTGAACAGGAAGAAAACAATACCCTGAAACCTGTATAGAAGAATAAAGTCAGTTCAGTGAATAAATTAAATACTCCAAACTAAACCTCAGTCGTGATATCACCAAGTACCTTGGTTTACCCAAGAATGAGGAAGGAAGAACAGAAGAGTGAAGACTAGACGAGGGACAAGAATGAAGACTAGAAGAGGGACAAGAATGAATACCAGAAGGAAGATATGAAGAAGAACAAGAAGGAAGACAGGAGGAGAGGAAGAAATAGTATGAAAGAAACACCGTAGTAAAACCTATTATTATATAAACTACTATCAATCCCAAACCCACAAAAACTATGCAAAAGAAAGTATAACATACCCAAAATCTTATAAAATGTAATTATTGAGAAAACTAAAGTGCTGTATAGCGTTATAAGAAGTGCACCGGCTAAAGCTATTGTGTAATAAAGAAATAAACTAGTCGTCTTAATGGTCCATGATTACTAAAGGTCTGGTCTGAGATAATCAGACTCAAAATATCAGAACCAACAGTGAAAGTGAATTTGTGTAAGTGTTTTTTTAAAAAAAGCAATAAACTTAAAGTTGGTGATACTATAACTTAGTAGTATGCTATATCACAACTTTAAAATCTAAATAATAAACAGCATAATAAAATAATAAAATGGAAGGTTTCCAGTATTTTATTATTTTTAATGTAAATCTTTATTTACAAGACATTTGTAAAAAATGATAATAAATAGAGTATGGGAATTAATGTTTGCTGATGTGGGGGATCACAGTAGTAATGGTTTGAACCAGAAAGGACTGGTACTAATATAGTATGAATAAGTGTAACATGTTTAAATAGACTGTTATTTCACAATCCTAAAATCAATGTGTTAAATAAATGTATTTGTAAGGTTTATTAGAAAATAAGATTTATGTTATGTGTTTTAAAAAAAAAGAATTATGTTTGATAAATAATAACCTACATACCAGTAATAATGTTCTAAAAGGTATGCTATGTTAGCTCAAAAATAGTTGAAAGATATATGTTCCAACCATATCTGCAATGTGTTCAAGTGTGCAGATTGCTGAACCATGTTCATAATTATTTATTTTAAATATGTAGTGTTAATTAACTACTACACAATACAATAAGTTATAAATCATGTTATTTTGATATAATTGTAATTATGTAAAGTCAGAGGAGGAATTAAGTTTAAATTATTTGAGAAAGAAAGAAATATAAAATTCTAAAATCTAGGCCATTTGGGTGAAATCAGAGAACCAATATAAAATAGTATAATTCACTTATAAATCCTGTAAACTACCCAGATTTATATAAGATAACACAATTAACCACTACTAGGAATGATCCTATGAATTAAAATGACAATAAGGAAATATACCTTAACATTTTGTACATTGTCAAAATATATAAATTAATTAATTTTAAAGAGCAATGTCAAATTTACAAATTAACACAAAAAACCAGTTCAAAGGTGTAATTTATATGTATTTAAGGAAAGGGAGAGTAATGTGACTAATTAAAATTTATTATAATAGTATTAATAATATTTAAAATGGAAGGAATTTTGTATAAAGACGGAAATCCAATTTTGAGCCTATATTTCCAAAGTGTGAACAAAATTTGTTAATTTCCACAAAATGTCTACAGATATGGACTATAATACATCAATTTAAAGGGAATGAGATGATTAAACCAATAATAAGGTTAGTAATTCATAAAAGTAAGGAATAAAATAGAAAAATTCCATATATAATGTAATATTTTCTAATGTGTATGGAAGTCGAAAAATGTTAACAATACTTTTTCAAGGATTAACTGGGCAAGATTTATGACCAAGTTAATTAGTCTTTTGTTGAATATCAAGCTGAATAGGTGTGTGACAAAAACGTTCTTAAAATCGAGTCGAACATGATGCTAACGTTTAGCCATTGAAATCAGTGAACGAGAGTTAGACAAATTAAACACTTTTTGAAGCCAATACTATAAAAACATTCACGACAATAGTGAAAACAAACCTCTAACTTCATAATACGAGTGACAGTAAACGGTAAAACATTATATTTCAACTGATTCACTTTACAAACCTAACCGTAACTTGAAAAACTTAACCCCAGAAGGGAAAACAGACAAAATAACCAAATTAACACAAGTTTACACGGAACACTTCACCAGAATACACCAACTAACTTAACAGACATATTACACCAGTGCGGGAAGATTTTAGACATTCACAAAGGTAATTTTGTCGTGATTTTGGGACATGCCGAGTTAACAGTAACTACGCAAGAAATAGTAGCGGCATCTTTTAATTCTACAGAGACCGCCTTCACGATATTACAGTGACGTCATCGTCTGCGTATGGTTTGACAGCATTCATTTACATTACATAGTGGAATTATTTAAATACTATTGAATAGTAATTATTGTATTAATATCTTTAATTGTTAACGTTATACTTTCTCGTCACCCTTCTCTGACTATTAATTCTAATCGCTCAAAGAACCTGTCTTTTAATATAATATAACATAAAATTTTGCTCCGTATGACACAATCGATAATTCCTGAGACAGAGTCGATAATTGCTCTCCATCGATAAAATATCGATTATTTATTTAAAATTGTCAATAAATCTTTATATTTCCATTATTTTGTATCTGTACTTATTTCACAGGGTAATTTAAGGGTATTTATAAGGCTGAAGGTATTAAGTGAGAAGAATATATTTTATTTTGAACAAGATATTGGACCAGTCAGAAAAGTCGCCAATCGATTATTACCCGGAGTTAATCTATTTAACTCCAGACTTGGTGCAAATCTTCAAGAAGTGCTCGACGGTCAATAAATACCTACCTGTTATTAAAATTTTACCAGAACCTTTTAAAACACAGATTTATCTCTTATACATACCTCTATAAACATAAACAAAATTATTTTATTATTTGAAAATTCTATTATTATTGAATTTTCCATTTTATTTTTATTCTTTTGTAACGACCGGCATACAACGGTCTGATGACCTAGTGGCTAGCCCAAACAGTGGGGCTTGATCAGATTACAGCCATATATAGGGTCTTCTTACAAAGTGACGAACCCAACGCTGGGAACTAAGGAAGAAGGCAGTACCCTATAGGTCGTCTGGTTACAAAGTGGCGTCCAACTTAGAGGGCTTAATAATCTAAGCTTGGCAGCGATTGATTAATAGACAGCAGAAAGATGCAAAGACGAGCTACATCGAAAAAGAGGGCGGCAGAGGCCGAGAAAGAGATGGACATGGGGGATAAGGAGGCAACACCCGTGGAGGATCTGGAGGTGTTACTAACCCAGGTGGAACCGAAACAGCCCACACCACCCGAGGAACAACCGGAAGTAACAACGCAAACAGGAGAAGTCAATATCCCAGAAAAGGAGAAAACTTCACCGATAGAGGACATGACAACACAAGAAATGTTCAGGACAATGATGAGAACAATGGAGCAGAACAGGAAGGAAGACAAACAATCCTTAAAAGAAGATTTGGGCGGAATAAATAAAAACATAGAAAATACCAATAAGAATTTAGAAGAGAAAATGCAGGAAAATAACCAATCTATGAATAAGAAAATGGAAGACCTGAAAAAGGAAAACCAATCTTTGTGTAGGAAAATGGAAAGGAAAATGGAAGAAAATAATAAGAATTTAGAAGAGAAAATGGAATAGTTAAGCAAGAAAATGGATGACAACAACTGATCTTTAACGGAAATGAATAAGAACCTCGGATCCAAACTAGACGAAATACATAAAACCGACACATCCAGGAATGAGAAGATGGATGAGCACATTAAAGAAATGAGAGAGAACAGATTAAAGGGAGAAGAATTAAGAAAGGAGAAGACCGAAGAAATAAAAAATGATAGCCAACCAGAATCAGAAGAAGTACTGAATGATAAAACGCAGGAAGATAACCAACCAGAACCAGAAGAAATACCGAATGAAAAAACAATTGAACCAGTTACAGTATTGCCTGAGAAGAAAACTAACGGGAATAAAGAAAATACTACAGATATGGAAGTAGAACCAAGGGAAAGGAGGACAACGCTTCCAAGGAAATTAAGGAAAACCAAGGAAGAAATAGAAATGATTTAAATGGTTTAATGGATGTCAATAATATCCCAATTACCGACCATGAAGAAATCAGTAATTACAGAAATTTCGGAAGGAGATTCAAGGTAATCTCAGAAATAATGTACCACCAAACAGTAGTTTACCAATGGGGAAGGACCAGAGGTAAACAGAATACGACATGTGGAACAGATCAATTCCAGTGCGGAACTAAACAGTGTATTTCAGAAAGATGGAAATATAACATCTTATCAGACTGTGACAATGGCACTGGTGAATCACCAGAGTGTGTTCCATTAGTGCACCATCCAGGACTATTCCAGTGTACAATTACACAAAAATGTATACCTTCCGGATGGATATGTGATGATGAACCAGATTATGGGGATTCAGAGAAGCAAATAATTGATAAACCAGATGTTTATCTATGAACCTCACAGATATTTTTCAGGTCATACAGCATATGGACCAGAGACATATTGGAATATAAGACAAGATAATAATGGGAACAATATTAATTACCATGATAATAATAATACGGGTCCAAATTATCAAAACCCGAATCGACCCTCTAATGGTTATCAGGGTAACCACAATCCCTACCCTGATAACGTAAATAGTCAGAGAAGCCCCAATTATGGTAATAGTCCTTACCATAATAATGCTAATCGTGTGGGTCCCAATAATAGTAATTTTAGTAATAATAGGTTTCCTCGCCCAAGAGTGAACTTCATACGGGCCACAGATGGAAGACAGCGAGGTTTCAACCACCATAGAGGGAACAGTTACCGAAGATACGAAGAAAGGCGGAGGAGCCTAGAACGGGACCAACTGAGGTACTATCCGGCGCGTAGGAGCAAAAGTTTGGATCTGATAAGGATCTATACGGATACATAATGAGGTGGTAAAAGGGATGGATGTCATGATAACCGACAACGGCAAAACCACCACAAAGAAGATGAAAATAATTACCACTGAGGAAAAATGAGAAGAAGAAGGGACAAAGAACCAAAATGGGAATTTAAGAAATAAATTAATTAAGAAACTACACCTTATAAAGGAACTATGAGCAACGATGCACTATAATAAAAAGCATCCACCTGGGTATAAAGAAATAATAATAATAAGAAATACGTTTGAATAAAGACAAGGAAAGAGTCATACAATATTTATGAAACTAATATGATATGTTTACCATATAATTATGAAAACTATTACAATCATTTATGAAAGGTCTATGTGGCAGTAATATAAAACAGAATTAGAATATAAAACTTCCAAAATTCTAAAATACATGTAAGCCCACCTTACATACCAATTATTTAAGAAAAACTTTATGGCGATGATAGAAGAAGAAGAATTAGAATTTAAATCAACAAAATTCAAAACATACGTAAGCTCACCTTACATACCAGATGTTTGTGAAAAACTATGTGGCAATAATACCAGAAGAATTTTGAAATAAACAGCCAAATTCTAAAAAGAAATATAAGCACATATTATCTACAATTATTAGAAATTTTTATGGCTAGAAGAATATATAAGATAGAATTTAAAAACCACTAAATTCTAAACACAATGTAAGCCAATTGCATACAATTTATTTGAGAAAACTTTATAGAATAACATAAGAAGAGTGAATTTTGGAATTATGAATAAATCAAGTTTCCCAAACCAAGTATAAGTACAACTTACCAACCAATTATGAATAAACCACTATGATGAGATAAACTGAAGGGATTTCATACCATATTTATGGTAAGCATAGAAGATAATTACCATGGTAACAAAGAATCATAATGGGATGAAGAAAGGAAACAGATTTAGAATTAAAACAAATAATTCTGAACAATATGATAATGTCTAAGTTCAATTTGAAGAGTAAAAACCTTTCCGTAAAATGGTGATGAAGGAAATAAAAAGGAAAAAATTTCTTTAATACGATTGGAGTGATTGAATAGAATAATAAAGTACAAAAACTTCTTTGGAATTATGAGAGAATGAAACTTTGAAGTGGTATGAGGAGAAATTATGACCTCATTATGAAATTAATAAAAAACCATCATTCACAAGTATAATAACAATGACCGGAATAATGTGAAAATAATGTCAAAAATTTATGTAATTAAATGAATTAATATAAAATGATTTATGAATTAAATGACAATTATGATAATGACAGTTATACAAATTCTAGAAAATAGAACAAGTGGAAATGTTAAGAACGATGAAACAGTCTAAAAATGTCACAAAGATATGCTACTATAAATAATGCAGATTATAATGAAAAAACCAGAAGGTAATAAAGAATTTATAACCAAAAGATTTATATGATAAGAAAAGTTGAAAAAATGTCATAATAGAAGAGCTTCCTACCATAATATCAAATGAAAGAAACATCCAGATAATAAGTCAGATGAACAACTGAGATAGAAATATTAAAATCTCTGAGAAGAATAATAAGTAATAAGTGAAGTATCCCAAAGATATTTTTTAAATAGTAACAAATGTGTACTATTCTGAATAATTTTTTTAATCTGTCTGATGATAATTCCAGCAGGATTAATATATTTTTTGAGCAGAGATGATTTGCCTCTGTACTCAAATATGTGTGAAGTATTGGACAGCAGAGGAAAGTAGCGTACAGTGCCTCTCTGAACTGAACCAGCTCACAAAGTAGGGAACGATAGGGAGAAAATATCCCAAGGAGAAAATACTAAGAAGAAATATAAAAATGAAATAATAAATATGAAACTCAGAAGACTATTACTATCAAGGAAGATCAAGTGAGAGTGATATAAACTCAAATATAAATAAGAGAATTCTAAAATGGAAGGAAGTCCAAAATAATAACAAACTTTGAATAATTATCATAAGCAATTGTTTCAGACAAAGCAAGTATAGTCTGAAAAAATTACTTCTGGAGAAGGGCATTCTGTAGCGTGACAGAAAATCCACTACATTTTAAGTCATGTGAAATCATAAAGTTTAATTACACCGACAAATGTTATAATAATATTGAATGACATTTAAATAAATCAGAGGAATGAACCACAATAAGATAAAAATCCTCACTACATAATATATAAAAACCACTGTTAAAAGAAACCAAAGAAAGTATTGAAGCAACTCATCAACTCATAGTATAATACCAGTAAGTTACCCAGGAAGCTCAGAGCAGTAAACCAGTTATATAAGACTACATCAAAGAAAAAGAGACTCAATTAAAGGGTGGTGAAGACCAAATACCCCAAAAACAAGAAGAGGGAAGAATAAAGTTTGTGAACAGGAAGAAAACAATACCCTGAAACCTGTATAGAAGAATAAAGTCAGTTCAGTGAATAAATTAAATACTCCAAACTAAACCTCAGTCGTGATATCACCAAGTACCTTGGTTTACCCAAGAATGAGGAAGGAAGAACAGAAGAGTGAAGACTAGACGAGGGACAAGAATGAAGACTAGAAGAGGGACAAGAATGAATACCAGAAGGAAGATATGAAGAAGAACAAGAAGGAAGACAGGAGGAGAGGAAGAAATAGTATGAAAGAAACACCGTAGTAAAACCTATTATTATATAAACTACTATCAATCCCAAACCCACAAAAACTATGCAAAAGAAAGTATAACATACCCAAAATCTTATAAAATGTAATTATTGAGAAAACTAAAGTGCTGTATAGCGTTATAAGAAGTGCACCGGCTAAAGCTATTGTGTAATAAAGAAATAAACTAGTCGTCTTAATGGTCCATGATTACTAAAGGTCTGGTCTGAGATAATCAGACTCAAAATATCAGAACCAACAGTGAAAGTGAATTTGTGTAAGTGTTTTTTTAAAAAAAGCAATAAACTTAAAGTTGGTGATACTATAACTTAGTAGTATGCTATATCACAACTTTAAAATCTAAATAATAAACAGCATAATAAAATAATAAAATGGAAGGTTTCCAGTATTTTATTATTTTTAATGTAAATCTTTATTTACAAGACATTTGTAAAAAATGATAATAAATAGAGTATGGGAATTAATGTTTGCTGATGTGGGGGATCACAGTAGTAATGGTTTGAACCAGAAAGGACTGGTACTAATATAGTATGAATAAGTGTAACATGTTTAAATAGACTGTTATTTCACAATCCTAAAATCAATGTGTTAAATAAATGTATTTGTAAGGTTTATTAGAAAATAAGATTTATGTTATGTGTTTTAAAAAAAAAGAATTATGTTTGATAAATAATAACCTACATACCAGTAATAATGTTCTAAAAGGTATGCTATGTTAGCTCAAAAATAGTTGAAAGATATATGTTCCAACCATATCTGCAATGTGTTCAAGTGTGCAGATTGCTGAACCATGTTCATAATTATTTATTTTAAATATGTAGTGTTAATTAACTACTACACAATACAATAAGTTATAAATCATGTTATTTTGATATAATTGTAATTATGTAAAGTCAGAGGAGGAATTAAGTTTAAATTATTTGAGAAAGAAAGAAATATAAAATTCTAAAATCTAGGCCATTTGGGTGAAATCAGAGAACCAATATAAAATAGTATAATTCACTTATAAATCCTGTAAACTACCCAGATTTATATAAGATAACACAATTAACCACTACTAGGAATGATCCTATGAATTAAAATGACAATAAGGAAATATACCTTAACATTTTGTACATTGTCAAAATATATAAATTAATTAATTTTAAAGAGCAATGTCAAATTTACAAATTAACACAAAAAACCAGTTCAAAGGTGTAATTTATATGTATTTAAGGAAAGGGAGAGTAATGTGACTAATTAAAATTTATTATAATAGTATTAATAATATTTAAAATGGAAGGAATTTTGTATAAAGACGGAAATCCAATTTTGAGCCTATATTTCCAAAGTGTGAACAAAATTTGTTAATTTCCACAAAATGTCTACAGATATGGACTATAATACATCAATTTAAAGGGAATGAGATGATTAAACCAATAATAAGGTTAGTAATTCATAAAAGTAAGGAATAAAATAGAAAAATTCCATATATAATGTAATATTTTCTAATGTGTATGGAAGTCGAAAAATGTTAACAATACTTTTTCAAGGATTAACTGGGCAAGATTTATGACCAAGTTAATTAGTCTTTTGTTGAATATCAAGCTGAATAGGTGTGTGACAAAAACGTTCTTAAAATCGAGTCGAACATGATGCTAACGTTTAGCCATTGAAATCAGTGAACGAGAGTTAGACAAATTAAACACTTTTTGAAGCCAATACTATAAAAACATTCACGACAATAGTGAAAACAAACCTCTAACTTCATAATACGAGTGACAGTAAACGGTAAAACATTATATTTCAACTGATTCACTTTACAAACCTAACCGTAACTTGAAAAACTTAACCCCAGAAGGGAAAACAGACAAAATAACCAAATTAACACAAGTTTACACGGAACACTTCACCAGAATACACCAACTAACTTAACAGACATATTACACCAGTGCGGGAAGATTTTAGACATTCACAAAGGTAATTTTGTCGTGATTTTGGGACATGCCGAGTTAACAGTAACTACGCAAGAAATAGTAGCGGCATCTTTTAATTCTACAGAGACCGCCTTCACGATATTACAGTGACGTCATCGTCTGCGTATGGTTTGACAGCATTCATTTACATTACATAGTGGAATTATTTAAATACTATTGAATAGTAATTATTGTATTAATATCTTTAATTGTTAACGTTATACTTTCTCGTCACCCTTCTCTGACTATTAATTCTAATCGCTCAAAGAACCTGTCTTTTAATATAATATAACATAAAATTTTGCTCCGTATGACACAATCGATAATTCCTGAGACAGTGTCGATAATTGCTCTCCATCGATAAAATATCGATTATTTATTTAAAATTGTCAATAAATCTTTATATTTCCATTATTTTGTATCTGTACTTATTTCACAGGGTAATTTAAGGGTATTTATAAGGCTGAAGGTATTAAGTGAGAAGAATATATTTTATTTTGAACAAGATATTGGACCAGTCAGAAAAGTCGCCAATCGATTATTACCCGGAGTTAATCTATTTAACTCCAGACTTGGTGCAAATCTTCAAGAAGTGCTCGACGGTCAATAAATACCTACCTGTTATTAAAATTTTACCAGAACCTTTTAAAACACAGATTTATCTCTTATACATACCTCTATAAACATAAACAAAATTATTTTATTATTTGAAAATTCTATTATTATTGAATTTTCCATTTTATTTTTATTCTTTTGTAACGACCGGCATACAGCGGTCTGATGACCTAGTGGCTAGCCCAAACAGTGGGGCTTGATCAGATTACAGCCATATATAGGGTCTTCTTACAAAGTGACGAACCCAACGCTGGGAACTAAGGAAGAAGGCAGTACCCTATAGGTCGTCTGGTTACAGTATGTATGTATGTATAGAAATTAACAGAAAACCTGAATTGACCCGACCGATGACACGTGTCCGGCCTAATCGAACACTAAAATACACGTCCGGCACCTGCATAGAACTGCCCCCACAGGTGCCCGAATCAAGTAAAAGAGTAAAAAAAAAACCATAATTCCTTAAAACATCCAACCCCCTTTTAAAATGAACGTTTATTAATGATGATTAAATAATACCAAACCCACCTACATGACAAGATTTCAGATTCCCCGCAACTTTTACGACTTCAACTTTTACTATTAAAAAATATAAAATACCTGATTGCCGGACACGGGCCCCTCGGCCAGATCTACAATTATTTTGAGACGTAATTACATACTGAATTTATTCTAAAGAACGTTTATCACCCCCGAATTATGTCCAGCTAGACGCGAGCACCATTGCATAAAACTTGTTAACTGAGAATAATGTCACACACAGGGTGTTTGCTGAAGTGGCCTAGAGAATATTAAAAGCTTAAATGTCACCTTAGTATTGTCCCGGGGATGTCTCATGGGCACAGTGGCATGATGTGCAGTCGTTCCTCCCCCAGCGGCCAAGATAGAGTCTGGTTATATTAGTTGCATTGTGGCAGATGGACAGCCACCCGCTGGAATGAGTCGGACCTCCGACTGGACGGGAACCCTTAAACATTTATAAGGATAATTACTACAGTGACCCATAATTCACAACACCCGCATCCCACAGCATGAAACTCACTCTGTTCATCATAACCCGTTTGAATTATTATTTTTTTTCTTTTGGTTTTTCTTTCAAAATACTAGCGCACACTCACGGCCACAATGCTTCACAATTATATGTATATATCTTCATAACGAACATAATGTATTACATTAGAGATCAGAACATGATGACTGTATGCAACTTAACAAACTCAAACAGGCATAAGCGTCAATCAGCACGTGCTCGCTCACAACGGTAATAATTTTTGACATTGTTACAAAAATAATCTTTCTTTTACGCCCCAATTTCATAGGTACAATAGTTAATTATGATTACAAATTATCATGCTGTACTAGAGCTAAAAATAAATCAAATATTAATCATGAACATACCCTATCACTCACCACCATGCGGCAGCTTACAACTTTTATTTCATTCACAACCAAGTTAATTTCAGATTACGTTTCAAATCTTTTACAATATAAGGAACAATATACCTGAAAGTGACTTACCAGAGATCGCTGTAACTTCTACTCCAACATAGTAGATAGGAATTTAACGTTTAAAGCAACTTGGTTCGGCTGGAGAAACGGCTGCCCGCAACAGCTGACTTCAGACTGCCCCGACTTGTCTCAAATCAGCGTGTCGGAAAAACATAACGCACCCCTCTGCCACCAGATAGCGACAGCATCCAGCGCAACCCCCCCCCCCCCCGAAACGTCCGCTCCGCACCGACGCGTAATTATTATAATTAAATTTATTTCGGCAATCAAGCTTTTTATATTATACACTTTTATAGAACATTCGGGTTTTCGCCAAAACACGGCACAAATTGTATGTGTGTTACACGTGTATCTTGTGTGTGTGAGTGAAGCAGGCATAGACAGGAATCTCAGCAACCAGCCCCAAGTAATTAATAAAATAATTATTTTAACTCACTGTGCGAAAACTAATTAATGTATGATCAAACCAAAGGCACCAAAGTGTGGGTAAAAATTATAGTTATCCCCAGTGAAAAGATGATGTGAATAGAACACGTTATGCGAAGACAGTGCAAAATAAACTTGCTAAAAAATAGTGGGTTCATGATTTTAACAAAGACAGAGGTGGCAGTGAATTTTTCAAAACTAGTTGGCCAATGAGAAATTATCCAGATATATATAAAGATTACCACAGGATGCGGACTGAAACTTTTGACTTTATTCTCGAAGCCATAAAGTGTGATCTTACAAACCACTCTAATTTTAGAGATTGTATAAGTCCTGAAGAAAAGCTCACAATTACATTAAGGTAAGTTCAACTTATATTTTAATTACAATGATCGAATGGTCGCTTGGCACTTGGTAGAACATTTTATTGATACTTGAATGTAATAAATTAAATCGTCTACGTGCTAATTATGAATCGTGTACAATACACTTTTGTGTGACGAAAATTTCAAGTCAACAACTTGTCACTAAAACTAATCTCAGTCATAAAAGAATGGATCATAGACGAACAAGCTTGAGTGTAATATTTTAAAAAAATTTTAAATTACTATAATAGTTGCCAGGTTTTAGTTTTATTATCCTGACATATACTGGTTTTAAGAGAAGTACTCATTTTCAGTTGTATATTCTGGAAAGATAAAAGATTTTTGTTTGATAATTTTATGCTAAATAAAAGTGGACAATATATTAAGGATATTCATGGACTAGGCGTAACTTGGGCCTAACTTTGGGGAAATAGGCACTCATCACTTTATTACTATTCTGACAGATATTACAAACAGGACAGTGTTCTCTCCTAATCAACTAAAAATTAGTATTGAAGTTTATAGGAAAAATATTATTAATGTAAATGTGTAACTATTCTTCATTGGAAACTACTCTTGCAAGATATATTTATTATAGTATTATTTACTGTGGCATAATAAATTGTCTCCTGTATTTATTTATTTGTTTTTATTTATGGACAAAAAACTCTTTGTTCATTTATATAACAGGGCTAGTGTTCCCCTCAAGTTACGTCTGTGTTATTCATTTATTTAAATTTCATGTGTTTTACATCTCCGTGGATTTTGAGACAATAACAACTCAATATTATTATTATCATATAGTGCTAAATACACAACAGATAATTAAAATTCAAGCTTAAAATTTTAATAATATGAAAAATTAACGTAAAATTCCTTCACTTCTTCCTTTTGATGTAAACAATTTTGAAGTTTTATTCCCATTGAATTTTTTATTTTTCATTTCATTAAAAGATGTAGGCCAGTATCTGAATGATCTTAAGTGCAAAGAACATGCATACATCGTATTCATGTTTTTAAAGAGGAAGAGAGAGAGAGAGAGAGAGAGAGAGAGAGAGAGAGAGAGAGAGAGAGAGAGAGAGAGAGAGAGAGAGAGAGAGCAAAATAGCCTTATCGAAAATAATCACTAAACCCTAAAACAAGCCAGATTGGACTAACAAAAAAAAATTCTCCCTTTCCTTATAACTCTATGTGAATGCAATCAAAACAGAGTTGAGAGAGTGAGTGAAATATACGAAAACGTTTATTTGTTTACAGTGAGAAAGGTACTAACTACGATTCCTTGTGTATGTTTTTTTGGAACACTATGTTTTGATTTAATAACCGAAAAGCAAGACATTGTTTGTACACCTAGTTTGATAAGATTAAAAAGTGAAAATCGATAAGAATAAAGTATACTTTTTTATTAAATTTCCACCATAAAAAAGAGTGCGTATTGTGGTTCAAAAAACGGTAATTAAGTTGTGTGTGTAGTGAATACTCAAGGTAAAATAAAGCTCATAACCTGTAGGTTTATTACACTCATATATTTATATTATATTAATGGTACATGATATTACATTTCTGTATAAAAATTGTGTCTTTTTAAGTAAAACGTTTTCCTGAAAAACATCACAATTAATTTTTATTATAACACATAAACACATATTGTAGCGTGACAGAAAATCCACTACTTATTAAGTCATATAAAATCATAAAAATTAATTACACCACATATGTTAAAATAATATTGAATGAGATTTAATGAAATCAAAGGAATGAACCACGATAAAATAAAAATCCTCATTACATTATATTAAAACCACTGTTTAAATATCAAAGAAAGTATTGAAAGCAACTCATATTATAAGATCAGTAATTTACCCAGGAAGCTAGGAGCAGTAAACAAATTAAATAACACCATATCAAGAAGAAAGAGAGTCAGTTTAAGAGTGGTGAACACCAAAATACCCCAAAAACAAGAAGAAGGAAGAATAAAATTTGTGATCAGGAAGAAAACAATACCCTGAAACCTTTAGAGAAGAACAAGGTCCGTATCAGTAAATAAATTAGATGCTCCAAACTAAACATCAGTCGAGATAACACAAAGTACCTTGGTTTACTCAAGAATGAAGAAGGAAGACAAGAAGACCAGAAGAATGAAGACTAGAAGAAGGACAAGAAAGAAGATGAGAAGAAGGACAAGAAAGAAGATAAGAAGAAGGACAAGAATGAAGACAAGAAAGAAGATAAGAAGAAGGACATGAAAGAAGACAGGAGGAGAGGAAGAAATAGTATGAAAGAAACACCGTTGTAAAACCTATTATTATTATTAACTACCATCAACCCCAAACCCACCAAAACGATTAAAAAGAAAGTATAACATACCAAAATCCTATAAAAATGTAATTATTTAGAAAAATAAAGTGTTGTATAGTATTATAAGAAGTGAACCGACTAAAGCTATTGTGTGATAAGAAAATAAACAAGTCTAACAGTTCATGATTACTAAAGGTCTGGTCTGAGATAGTGAGACTCAAAATATCAGAACCACCAGTGAAAGTGAATTTGTGTAAGTGTTTTTTGGAAATGCAATAAACTTAAAGTTAGTGATACTATGACTTATCAATATGCTATATAACAACTTTAATATCCAATAATAAACAGCATAATAAAATAGTAAAATGGAAGATTTCCAGTATTTTATTATTTTAATGTAACTCTTTATTAACAAGACATTTGTAAAAAATGCTAATAACTAGAGTATGGGTGGTCATGTTTACTGATGAAGGGGATCATAAATAATAATGGTTTAGACCAGAAGGGACTGGCATGAATTTAGTATTCATAGGTTTAAAATGTTTAAATAGACTGTTTCTTCACAAGCCATAAAATCAATGTATTTGTAAGAGTTATTAGAAAATAAGATTTATATTATGTGTTTAAAATGAATTATGTTTGCTAAATAACAGCATACATACCATTAATAATGTTTCAGTAGGTATGCTGTGTTAATTCAAAAGGAGTTAAATGTATATGTTCAAACCATGTCAGCAATATGTTCAATTGTACAGATTTCTAAATAATGTTCATAATTATTTTTTTTTAATAACAGTAGTGTTAATTAAATACTACACCTCACAATAAGTTATAAACCATTTTATTTTCATGTAATAATAACTATGTAAAGTCAGAGGAGTGGTAGAATTAAATTTATTTGAGAAAGACAGAAATGTAAAATTCTAAACTCTAGGCCATTTGGTGAATTCACAGAAACCATATAAACCAGTATAATTCACTTATAAATCCTGTAAACTAGCAAGATTTAGATAAGGTAAATCAGTTAACCACTACTGGGAATGATCCTATGAGTTAAAATGATAATAAGGAAATATACCTTAAAATATTGTAAATTTTCAAAATATATAAATTAATTAATTTTAAAGAGCAATGTCAAATTCAGAGATTAACACAAAAAACCAGTTCAAAGGTTTAATTTATATGTATTTAAGGAAAGGAAGAGAAATATGACTAATTAAAATTTATAAAAATTAAAATGGAAGAAAAATTGTATGAAGACGGAAATCAAATTTTGCGCCTATATTTCCAAAAGGGAAAGAAATTTGTTAATTTCCACAAAATGTCCACAGATATGGACTATAATATATCAATTTAAAAGGAATGAGATGATTAAACCAATGATAAGGTTCATAATTCATGAAAGTGATGAATAAAATAAATAAATTCCATATATAATGTAATATTGTATCATGTGTATGGGTAATCGAAATATGTTAACAATACTTTTTCAAAGATTAACTGGGCCACATTTTGACCAAGTTAATATAGTCTTTTGTTGAATATCAAGCTGAATAGTTGTGTGAAAAAACGTTCCTTATAACCGAGTCGAAAATGGTACTAACAGTTAGCCATTAATATAAGTGAATCGAGAGTTAGACGAATTAGACACTTTTTTAACTAAATCTACCAAAACGTTCACGACAATAGTGAAAACTAACACCTAACTTCATTATACGAGTGATCTAAAACAGTAAAACAATCTATTTAATCTAATTCACGCTACAACTCATAACCATTTTTACAGACAAATTAACCCACAAAAGTGAACACACCAAATAACTTAATTAACACAAGTATACACGGAACACTTCTTCAGAACACACCAAACAACCTAATAGACCAATTACACCAGTGCGGGGACATTTCAAACATTCATGAAGGTAATTTTACTGTGAGTTTTTGATACGACGACATCGCAGTAATCTCGCCAGATCTAATAGCGGCCATCTTTGAATTTTACGAAGCCCTGCCTACCTTATCCAGTGACGTCAGTCTACATATGGTTTGACTACAACTTTCTTAAACATTATATATCAGAATTATTTAAATACTGTTAAATAATAATTATTGAATTTATTTTAATTGTTAATGTTATACTTTCTCGTCACCCTTCTCTGACTATTAATATAATCGCTCAAAGAACCTGTCCTTTTTATAATACTTATAATAATTTTCTACTGTATGCACAATCGATAATTCCCTGAGACGGAGTTGATAATTGTTCTCAATCGATAAAAAATCGATTATTTATTAAATTGTTTAATAAATTCATTTATTTCAGTTGTATTTATCTGTTATTATTTCACAGGCTAATTTAAGGTTATTTATTAAGGCAAAGAGACTTCAAGAAGAAAAAAAATTTTTTTTTTCAGTGAGATATTGGACCAGCAAGAAAAATCATCAATCGATTGCTGACTGGAGTTAATCTAGTTAACTCCAGACTTGGTTCAGATCTTCCAGAAGTGCTCGATAATTAATAAATACCTTCCTAATTCTTAAAATTTTTACAGAACATTTAAAACAGTATTATTTCTTAATTACTGACCTTGATTAAACATATACAAAAATTTTTTTTATTGAAAATTTTATTTTTTATAAAATTTTCCATCTACTATTTTATTTTTGTAAAGACCGGCATACAGGGTCTTCTTACAAAGTGGCGTCCAACTTAGAGGGCTTGATAAGATAAGCCTGGCAGCGGTTAATTAATAGAAGAGAGAAAAATGCGAAGACGAGCTACTTCGAAGAAGAGGGCGGCAGAGGCCGAAAAAGAGGTTGACATGGGGGATAAGGAGGCAACACCCGTGGTGGATCCGGAAGTGTTAGTGGCCCAGGTGGAACCGAAACAACCCGTACCACCAGAGGAACAGCCCGAAGTAACCACGCAGACGGGGGAAGTCAATGTCCCAGAGAAGGAGAAACCATCACGAGCAGAGTTTAGTAACATACAGGAAATGTTCAGACAAATGATGGGAGAAATCAAATCCATGAACAAGAAAATGGATGACAACAACCAGTCCACGAAGGAAGAGTTGGGTAGTAAGATTGAAGAAACCAGTAAGAATTTGAGGAAGAATTTGGAAGGAAAGATGGAGGAAAACAACCAATCTTTGAATAAGAAAATGGAAGACCTGAAAAAGGACAACCAATCCTTGAGTAAGAAGATGGAAAGGAAGATGGAAGAAAATAATAAGAATTTGGAGGAGAAGATGGAAGAAACCAGTAGGAAAATAGAAAGTGACAACCAACAATTAAAAGACGAATTAAGGGAAAATAACAGGAAAATGGAAGAGACGATGGGGGAAAGATTGGAAGAATTGAAAGAGGACAATCAACTGCTGAGAGAAGAACTAAGGGAAGTTAACCAAGAGAACATGAATAAGTTAGACGAGAGAATTGAGTTGGCAAAGGAAGAGTTAAATAAAAAGATAACAGAGACGAAGAAGTCCATCGTAAAGAAGTTAGAACAGGAAGTCGTGGTTGTTAACCAGCTGATCAGGGAAGTAGACGAAAGATGTCGTCAGACCGAAAACGAAGTGATGGAAGTCCGGGAAGTAATACATAAAGAGATTACACATGTCAAAGAATAACAGGAAACGAAACTGGAAGAAAACAAGAAATTTGCCTTGGAAGAAGTGAATAAAGTGCGGACACAGGTAACCGAAAGATGCGACGGCGTGGAAGCCGCTATGACGAATATAACCGGACAGGTGCGTCAGAGCCAGGAGGAGATAGAGTTGTTAAGGAACAGACCATCGGGATATCATAATTTCCCCATGTCAGAAAACAGAGAATGGCTCAATTTCCGGCAATATAAACGGAAGCCCATGGAATTCTTGGCACGCATAGAGGAATACTTAGAAAAACACAGAGGTAACCGATGGGTCCAGAACAGGGAAATCCTTGACGAGTCGTTTCGGGAGGTGAATGACCATTGGTGGATGGCCAACCGGAGCGACATCGACAATTATCAACAATTTAAGAGCCTTTTCAAGGCCAAGTACTGGTCGGAGACAACTCAAAATTTGATAAGAGACAATATATGCCACGGCCACTACAAACCACAAGTCGGTAGTTCGATGACAGCTTATTTCCTCGGCAAGGTATGTATGGCCAAGCACTTGAACCGGCCATACCTGAGGAGTGCCTAATAAATAAGTTGTCATATCATTATGATGAAGAAGTAATTCGTGCGAGGAGGGGCAGCCAAATAAAAACCATCCAGGCAATGACCGAACTCCTCGAAAACTATGAAAATGAAGACTACTACCGACAGAGTCCTAGAAGAAGTGATGGGCCCGAACCAAGGACGTATCAGAACAACAACCAGGGTACGAACAACATAAACACTGGGTACCAAGGAGGCCGGGCATACCCGCGAAATAACAGTTTTAATAATAGCAATAATAACGTTAATAATTCTAGTTATAATAATAATAATAATACGGGTCCAAACCATCCAAACCCGAGTCGACCCTCTAATGGTTATCAGGGTAACCGCAATCCCTACCCTAATAACACAAATAGTCAGAGAAGCCCCAATTATGGTAATGATCGTTACCATAATAATAATAATCGTGCGGGTCCAAATAATGGTAATCCCGTTAATAATAGGTTTCCTCGCCCTCGAGTGAATTTCATACGAGCCACAGATGGACGACAGCGAAGATACAACAACAGTCGAAGAAACAGCTACCGCGGATATGAAGAAAGGCGGAGGAGCCTAGAACGGGACCAACCAAGGTACTATCCGGCAAGAAGGAGTAATAGTTTAGACGATGCTGAACGGAGGTCTAACCACGAACGACCGGAAGACCATAGGACAGATCGACAGGGGACCACTCTAAGCATCCCAAATGAGGCATCAACTAGTATGGCTCAAAGGAACAATGATGCCGAGCCTTTAAACGGGCACAGGCAGTAATAAATCGCCAAAACCCGTTACTGCTCCTAAATACTGGGTATAATCATAATAATGAGTGTAATCATAAGTATAATAACAATCGTATCACAGTCATCGGGTGCAACTACCTAAAGGACATCAGACGTGAGTTATTGGAAGAGGATAACAGGAATCCCACCAATAACTTCAATAATGAAATAATACATGTCGACGCCGAGGTAGAAGGCATCCCAGCCAAGTTAATGATCGATACTGGTTCGAACGTGTCAATCATAAGTACGACGGAGTTGGAGAGGATACAGCAAGAGTGCGGGAGAACTTTACCAACGTTGCCGTTGGATAATATTATTTTGTTGGGAGCAACCGGCCGACAAAATAAAACAATACGTAGGCAAGTCTCCGCCAGTGTGATGAGCTGTGGTATAGCAATTGATATGGAATTCTTGGTGGCGAGCGGTCTGCCATTTAATATACTGGTCGGGTGCGATGTGCTCAGGAGGAATTCCGCCATCATTGATCTGAGAACTGAAACATTGTCGCTGTGTACTAACGGACATAATTGGACGGCGAACTTGGTGGGTAGTGACCAAGTCATTCCCGATAGTATCCACCAGCAAATTCGCAAAATTAACTACATCCATCCAACATCTATAATTGAACAAAGGATAGACGACACCTCCAATGAAGATTTATGGTCACAAAAAGTCCAGGAGATCAGGGATTTCCGGAGCGGTATAACTGGCGAAAAGTTAACAATAAACCAAGCGAACAAATTAATAAACATCTATAACAAATATAAATCAGTCTTTTCTGATGAGCTCGGTAAAGTGAAAAACTTCCAGTGTACTCTACAGTTCCGAGACACAGTGGACTTTAACCGGAAGTCTTACCCCATTGCGCAATCACGAAAGCAAGCAGTAAGAGCTGAAATAGAGCAAATGATTAACCGTGACATTATAGAGAGTAGCCATTCCCCATATACAAGTCCTATCGTGGCTATTCCTAAGAAAAACGGACAAGTCCGTTTGTGTTTAGATGCGCGCGAAATAAATAAAATGATCATTAATGACAGGACTTCGCCCGGTGAGATTGAGGAGATTTTAAAACGGTTCTACGGTACCAAACGGTACCAAATACTTCAGTACCTGGGATACGGTGTGCGGGTACTGGCAGGTGGAATTACATCCACAGAGTCGCCAGTATCTGGCCTTTATATTCGAAGGGCGGAACTACCAGTTTAAGAGGTTGCCCTTCGGACTGGTAAACTCAGTAGCAGTCTTTGTGCACTGCATGGACCAGATACTTGGCCAAGAAGCACTACAATTCACCACCGTATATGTCGATGACTTGCTAGTGTCCTCAGAAACTTGGGAGGGACACTGCTACCGTGTGGAACACGTATTACAGAAGCTAGCGACAAATAATATTACGCTAAAATTAGCAAAGTCTCAGTTCATTGCTAAGGAAATACAATTCTTAGGCTTCATCTTAAATGATCAGGGAATCTCACCGTCGGCTGAAAAGGTCGAAGCGATTCAGAACTTTCCTACACCAAAGAATCGAAGGCAGTTACAGTCGTTCCTGGGACTCTGTAATTACTACCGCAAGTTCCAGGAAAAGTACTCAGAACTGACTGCCAGATTTCAGCCGCAACTGTCATCCAAAAATAAATGGATCTGGGGTAATGAACAACAGAATATATTATCTTTAATAAAACAAAAATTCCTTGAACCCATTATACTTCGCCATCCAGATTTTACTAAGCCTTTCTTTCTTAATTGTGATGCCAGTGACATCAGCCTCGGCACTACCTTATATCAAGAGGATGAGGAGGGCGAACATCTTGTGATCTGCTTTGCCAGCAGAGCATTGAATCAATGTGAGAAAAACTACCACGTTACAGAAAAGGAATTATTGAGTGTCGTGTTCGCGTGCGGAAAGTTCCGCACTTATATCCTTGGTTATTCCGTTACCGTCCGGACAGACCATAAGTCTATCTCGTTCCTTAAGAGATGTAAGTTAAGCCATGGAAGGTTAACGCGGTGGATACTATTGCTGCAAGAATACGACCTTAAGTGGGAGTATATCCCCGGAAGGAAGAATGTCGTAGCGGACGTATTGTCTAGAGTAGACATCGATAAACAGACGTTCGAGGGGGAGAAGGAGAGTATTCTTAAAGTATACCATATTCTAAGCAGCAGCGCCGGTCTACAATCAATTTTGGAACACCTGAGCACACACCAACAAGCTGACCCGAAGTTAATCTCTATTATCACAAGATTGGAAGCAGGGGATGAGACAATCTCCCAATATTGTAAAATCCATAATGGAATCCTGTTTTCAAGATCATCTTTATATAAGGAGGAATGGAAGATTACTATTCCGACCCATATCGAGAAGGAGATAGTGTTCAATTATCATGTTCGATATGGGCATATGGGCGCCTTAAAGGTGGTAAAGGCCCTGGAAGAGAGCTGCCATATCAAAGACATAAATCGGAAAGTACGAAAGTACATAAGAAACTGTCGCATTTGCCAACTCGTAAAAACAAACAACGAGAAAAGAGAGGGGCAAATAATTCCGATAACCTCTCAGTCGAAACTTGAGAAGGTATTCCTGGATATCTGTGGGCCATTTCCCCGCAGTGGAGGCCGCCACCGATACAAATATCTCGTCATCATAATGGACCATTATACCAAGTTCGTTAAGCTATACCCAGCGAATCGGGCGACTACGAATAAAGTTCTTGAAATCCTGATCAACCAGTACTTCCCAACCGTCGGAAAACCGGTATCGATCATAACCGACCACGGAACACAATTCAAGGGGAGGAAATGGCGGGATACACTGCTGTCAATGGGGGTTCATACATACAAGACATCAGTATACCACCCGAGCAGTAACCCGGCCGAAAGAGTCTTGCGAGAGGTGGGGCGCCTATTAAGAACGTATTGCCACGATCAGCAGAGGAGGTGGCAAGAATACTTGGAGGCCACTGAAGAATTCCTCAACCTGGCATACCATCCAGCCATAGGAATAACCCCATACTCCTCAATGTACGAGAGACAACCCCCTAGGGAGATCGAGGATATATTGGAGTTCCCCAGAGAGCATAAATATATATTTAATAGAGTTCAATTTCATAATAAGGTGGCCGAAGATCAGGAGAAGCGGCGGAATAAGTACGATAAAAGCATGGGTAAGGTTATTAATTATACCGTTGGAGAGAAGGTGTTGTTGAAGAATAGGGAATTACCCAGTTCCTTAGAGGGGATAACAAAAAAATTATTGCTTCTGTACACTGGTCCCTATATTGTCTCTAAGAACAATAACAACAACACGTACGAAATAAAGGAAATGAATTCAAATAAAGTTAAGTGTGTCTTTAACCAGGCATCCATGAAGAAATTTTATGAATAAAAATCAACTAAATTCAAAAATAATGTAATACCAAATTACATACAACTATTTAAAAGAAACATTTTGGAAAGAGAAGAAAAAGAATTTAGAAATCAACTAAATTCAAAAACAATGTAAGACAATTACATACAATTTATTTGAAAGAAACTATTTGGAAAGAAGAATATAACAAGAAGAATTTTGAAATAACCCTCAAAATTAAAAAATTACATTACATACAATTATTTTAAGAAAAACTATTTGAAGAAAACTTTATGGCAAGAATATAAAAAAGAATTTAGAATTAGAAATCATCTAAATTTAAAAGATTGTAAGTTCACCTTACTAACCAAGAATTTGAGAAAAAACATTTTGAAGACATAAATATAAAACAGAATTTGGATTGAAATAATATAAATTCTAAAAAGAAAAGTAAGCACATATTACATACAATTATTTGAGAAAACTTTATGGAAATATAAGAAGAGTGAATTTTGAATTGAGTATAAATCAAGTTTCCAAACCAAGAGTAAGTACCACTTACCGACCAATTATTAATAAAACACTTTGGTGAGATAAACAGAAGAGATTTAATACCATATTTATGGTAAGCATAAAATATATTTACCATGTTTATAAAGGATCAAAATGGGATGAATAAAGGAAACAGACTTTAGAATTAAAACAAATAATTCTGGAAAGTATGATCATGTCTAATTTCAATATAAAGAGTAAAAACCTTTCCATAAAATGATGCCAAAGGAAATAAAAAAACAAAATTTTTTTAATACGATTTGAGTTGATACGATTTGAGTGGTTGAATATAATAAAATACAAAAACTTATATGGAATTATGAGATAATGAAACTTTGAAGTGGTATGAGGAGAAATTATGACCTCATTATAAAATTAATAAAAAACATTCATTCGAAAGTATAATAACCATGACACGAATAATGTGAGAATAATATCAAACATATATGTAATTAAACAAATTAATATAAAATGATTTATGAATTAAATGTCAATTGTGATAATGACAGTTATAAAAAGTTCTAGAAAATAGAACAAGTGGAAATAATAAGAACAAAGAAACAGTTTAAAAATGTCATAAAGATATGCTACAATAAACAATGCAGATTATAATAAAAAAACCAGAAGGTAATAAAGATTTTATCACCAAAGGCTTTATATGATAAGAAAAGTTGAAAAATGTAATAATAGAAGAGCTTCCTACCATAATATCAAATGAATGAAACATCCAGTTAACGAGTCAGAAGAACAACTGAGATAGGAATATTAAAATCTCTGAGAAATATAATAAGTAATAAGTGAAGTATCCCAAAGATATTTTTTAAATAGTAACAAATGTGTACTATTCTGAATAATTTTTTAATCTGTCTGTAGATAATTCCAGCAGTATTAATATGTTTTTTGAGCAGAGATGATTTGCCTCTGTACTCAAATATGTGTGAAGTATTGGACAGCAGAGGAAGTAGCGTACAGTGCCTCTCTGAACTGAACCAGCTCACAAAGTAGGGAACGATAGGGAGGAAATATCCCAAGGAGAAAATACTAAGAAGAAATATGAAATTAAAATAATAAATATGAAACTCAGATGACTATTACTATCAAGGAAGATCAAGTGAGAATGAGAAGGATATAAACTCAAATATAAATAAGAAAATTTTTAAAATGGAAGGAAGTCCAGAATAATAACAAACCTAGAATAATTATCATAAGCAATTGTTTCAGACAAAGCAAGTATTTGTAAGAGTTATTAGAAAATAAGATTTATATTATGTGTTTAAAATGAATTATGTTTGCTAAATAACAGCATACATACCATTAATAATGTTTCAGTAGGTATGCTGTGTTAATTCAAAAGGAGTTAAATGTATATGTTCAAACCATGTCAGCAATATGTTCAATTGTACAGATTTCTAAATAATGTTCATAATTATTTTTTTTTAATAACAGTAGTGTTAATTAAATACTACACCTCACAATAAGTTATAAACCATTTTATTTTCATGTAATAATAACTATGTAAAGTCAGAGGAGTGGTAGAATTAAATTTATTTGAGAAAGACAGAAATGTAAAATTCTAAACTCTAGGCCATTTGGTGAATTCACAGAAACCATATAAACCAGTATAATTCACTTATAAATCCTGTAAACTAGCAAGATTTAGATAAGGTAAATCAGTTAACCACTACTGGGAATGATCCTATGAGTTAAAATGATAATAAGGAAATATACCTTAAAATATTGTAAATTTTCAAAATATATAAATTAATTAATTTTAAAGAGCAATGTCAAATTCAGAGATTAACACAAAAAACCAGTTCAAAGGTTTAATTTATATGTATTTAAGGAAAGGAAGAGAAATATGACTAATTAAAATTTATAAAAATTAAAATGGAAGAAAAATTGTATGAAGACGGAAATCAAATTTTGCGCCTATATTTCCAAAAGGGAAAGAAATTTGTTAATTTCCACAAAATGTCCACAGATATGGACTATAATATATCAATTTAAAAGGAATGAGATGATTAAACCAATGATAAGGTTCATAATTCATGAAAGTGATGAATAAAATAAATAAATTCCATATATAATGTAATATTGTATCATGTGTATGGGTAATCGAAATATGTTAACAATACTTTTTCAAAGATTAACTGGGCCACATTTTGACCAAGTTAATATAGTCTTTTGTTGAATATCAAGCTGAATAGTTGTGTGAAAAAACGTTCCTTATAACCGAGTCGAAAATGGTACTAACAGTTAGCCATTAATATAAGTGAATCGAGAGTTAGACGAATTAGACACTTTTTTAACTAAATCTACCAAAACGTTCACGACAATAGTGAAAACTAACACCTAACTTCATTATACGAGTGATCTAAAACAGTAAAACAATCTATTTAATCTAATTCACGCTACAACTCATAACCACTTTTACAGACAAATTAACCCACAGAAGTGAACACACCAAATAACTTAATTAACACAAGTATACACGGAACACTTCTTCAGAACACACCAAACAACCTAATAGACCAATTACACCAGTGCGGGGACATTTCAAACATTCATGAAGGTAATTTTACTGTGAGTTTTTGATACGACGACATCGCAGTAATCTCGCCAGATCTAATAGCGGCCATCTTTGAATTTTACGAAGCCCTGCCTACCTTATCCAGTGACGTCAGTCTACATGTGGTTTGACTACAACTTTCTTAAACATTATATATCAGAATTATTTAAATACTGTTAAATAATAATTATTGAATTTATTTTAATTGTTAATGTTATACTTTCTCGTCACCCTTCTCTGACTATTAATATAATCGCTCAAAGAACCTGTCCTTTTTATAATACTTATAATAATTTTCTACTGTATGCACAATCGATAATTCCCTGAGACGGAGTCGATAATTATTGTCAATCGATAAAAAATCGATTATTTATTAAATTGTTTAATAAATTCATTTATTTCAGTTGTATTTATCTGTTATTATTTCACAGGCTAATTTAAGGTTATTTATTAAGGCAAAGAGACTTCAAGAAGAAGAAAATATTTTTTTTCAGTGAGATATTGGACCAGCAAGAAAAATCATCAATCGATTGCTGACTGGAGTTAATCTAGTTAACTCCAGACTTGGTTCAGATCTTCCAGAAGTGCTCGATAATTAATAAATACCTTCCTAATTCTTAAAATTTTTACAGAACATTTAAAACAGTATTATTTCTTAATTACTGACCTTGATTAAACATAAACAAAATTTTTTTATTGAAAATTTTATTTTTTATAAAATTTTCCATCTACTATTTTATTTTTGTAAAGACCGGCATACAGGGTCTTCTTACAATATACACATAACACATGAATATGACTAAAGATTGAATATGCTGTGAGAACTGAGTGTCTGAACTGGAACATCTACTGTTTGGTTTTGCTACAAATCACTCTGAGATACATACTTATCAGCAGGCGAGCGCACAGAATACTAGGGTGACGTAGACGCGGAAGTTAACATTAAATGGGACAAACCAGAAGGTGTATCTACTGCTGAAATTGTTAACTGCGTCTGTGAAGCTGTTCTTTTCCAGCTCGCGAGTGACGCTTTCCAGCATCGACATCCTCAGCCTCATTTTTGGATCGGATCCAGTTGCTTGATTGACGGCAACAAACTCATTAAAAATAAATAATCGTCATCATCCTTCCTCGTCTTCTCTGTGAAACGTTCTTCAAGAAGCTGCAATTTCCGTTTTTCGATATCAAGAGCTTGGTCAGCACTTTTCCTCTTTCGCGGTTGTAATCTTATGTTTTGTATTTTACTGCCTTTATCAGACTGAATTGGTTGCTCCTCTCATGAGTTCGTTGCTGAGGGCACGTTGATGGACCCAGACTCCAGAGAATCGTTAAAATCATCCTCATTTGGTACAACTTTGTCGTCCATATCTTCTTCATATGCAGGACTGCTGATAGGATTCCCTGGAAAATGTAAGTTTCCCAAACTTCCTCTTGGAATTAGCATATCCCTCAAGAAGTCCATGGATGCAAAAAATGGCCATTTCGTGTCATAATTGTCTGCTGCTTCACCACTTTTTGTTTCACTCCGTGCTTTCAATTTCTTTCTATATGAATCTCTCTCTCAGATTTTCCCACGTCTTCTTTGCCAGATTACCTGAAACACATAATAATATTCTATTAATATCAGTTCTTATAATAAACATTTTGTATTTTTTGTCTTAATATTTTGTATTTTATGTCTTAATATTTTGTATTTTATGTCTTAATATTTTGTAATTTAAATATACAGGGTTTTGAGGAAACAACTATTGTTACAGGTTTTTCTCAACTGGAATGTTATTTCGTGCCCTGAGCCAGGTTTTTCGAATGAATGATTATACTATAGGTAAAATTATTGGTTCGGTTGTTGATGGAATATGGAAACGTCTTTCATCAAGGCACATGGTAGTTCCCTCTCTGATCAATTCATAGAGATTGCATCAGGATTTAAAGAAAGATGGAATTTCCCTAATGTTGTTGGATGTATTGACGGAAAGCATGTCAGGATCAAGTGCCCTAAAGATAGTGGGACCATGTATTACTGCTATAAACAGTTTTTCTCCATAGTGCTGCAAGGCGTCGCAGACTCTCAGTGCCGTTTTATTTTTATAGATGTCGGTGGATATGGGAAACAGAGTGATGGCGGAACTTTTTCTGCCTCTAGCGTATACAAATTTTAAAAAAAACTTTCAAAACACGTTACCCAAACCCTTTGCATTTGAAGGGAGTGCGTCAGAGATGTCATTTGTCATTCTTGGTGACTATGCCTACCTTCTTAAAACATACCTCATGAAACCTTTTTCCAGAAAGGGATTGTCACACGAAGAAAGAGTGTACAACTACCGCCTTTCTCCGGCTAGAAGATGCGTAGAATGCGCTTTCGGTATTATGACTGCTAAGTGGCGCTTACTGGGTAAGGCGATAGAAACAGACAGAGAAAGCAGAAAAAATTGTCAAATGTATTTGTTTACTACACAACTTGATTATTGATATGGAAGGCTCTTACAACCCTGCAAACTTACAAGAAGCTTTGGAATTTTATAAACAACAACAAGCCGCATCTCTCGTGCCTACTAAACAGTTCAATAGATCTACAAAAGAAGCTCAAAATATTCGAAATGCCTTCAAATCCTACTTCAATGGACCTGGTGCAGTGCCGTGGCAGAACACTCATGTTTAAATAAGTCACAGAACTATTATTTTAAGTACTAACTCTGGCACTTTTCTAGTAGTTATTCGCTAGTTCTGTTCTGTTTTTAAATCACTAATTTTTGGAATTGACGTAACCGACCTATTTTCATCTTTCTATGAACAAAAAGGCATCTTTTGCGTTGAAATTATTGATTAATGTCAATAAAAATTAATTTGATAATGTAATGTATCCAGCAATGTAGTTTTGGTATAGTTTAATGAAAGTCTTAATCAACATAATATATAATATTAACAATATATAATTAATAATATTACTATTGTTTCTAGAAAATACTATATGTGTAAATACTAGAATCAACATGATCACATAGATTCACAAATTTTCAACCTAAAACTCAAAATCTTTACAAAACAATTGTCGCCTAACTTTTAGAAAAGTGCCTTAATTTTTATATTTAAAGTTTAAACTTTTAGATCTGTAATTTGTTGTTTAATTTTTGTCACAGATCAGTAGGAAGGCTGGAAGATACAATTTTAATAATTTGTATACAATATCAGATATAACTGTCACAAATGCTGTATTCCAATGTTACACTGGTTACTTTTTTGGTATAGGCCTACCTTTTTCAGAATAATATGTTTTAAAATTTAATGTAAAAATATAGAACTTATTTTAAATATTTTCAATAAACAAACATAAAGAAACAAACAAAACTTACCAGTTATGTATAATTTATTTCCAATGTCTTCCCACAGGACAGGCTTCAATTCTCTGTTATGGTAAGCCTTTGTTCGTTGATCCCAGAGATGTGGTTCATCACGAACAAGTTAAATTAGAAAGTCTCTGTTGACGATTGCACATTTGCTGGTATTTTCAAATGACATTTTTAGTTTACTCAGCGAGGCATGGAACGTGACGGAACAGGTTGCCGGATTGGAAACAAACCAAGTTGTTCTGACCCGGCGGCGGGCCGGCATCGGACGGCATGGGGAGTTGCCGGAACGGACTGATGTGCCCAGTGTAGGCACATTCTAAGAAACAGAGCAGTTTGTTTTGTTGAAAGCACGCTCCGTCAACCGTGCCTTATCGGACATTGACGGTTCTGTGTCCAATGTAGGTGCAGCCTTAGTGTTAGTGTGTAAATGAAGAACAAGTTGAATTATGTATACGATTATGGAAAATTTTACACAGTTTTTTTAGTGCTGAACGAAAACCAGAAGTCACACTAATCAGAGACATATGTAGAAACACAGCTGGCGTCCGGCGCTACAATTCGATACTAAGAGGTCTATGATGGTGGGGACCGTTCAGCTACCGTGTGAAATTTTGCCGTAACTTCCATAGTTTGCACACCTTAATGTTCATAATTTGCATAGGGTAAGTTTATTAATGTACCTAACGATTTGTCAAATAATATTTATAAAAAAGTGTGCGCTTCATAGAAAGACGCGTAGGTTGTAATTAGTTAATAAACCGACGCGGACTTGTTCAACTCTGTCCGAACAGTTTTCAACAGGAGTTGAATGCTGGCAGGAGTATAATAACCCAGCGAGCGACACACTCTTGCTCAGATCATTAACAGACAGCATGTGAAGTCCACGCATCTCACCACCGCAAATTTTACAAAGTTTAAGTAATGTTTTAAATCGTATTACATAAACTAAAGTGCGATGAAACCGGCAGTACGTCGGTGAAAGTAATTAGTGATATACACGAGTGATGTAAAAGACAATAATACTGTAAACTACGAGGAGTCGAAACGTCGTCGATGAACTTCAAGAAGTCCATGTAGAACTTTGAGACATCCACGAGGGAAAAGACGAGGAGAGGAGAGGAGAGGAAACAGAGCCATATACTAGAGGACGCAGGGACAGCCACATGCAGCTACAGCCAGCCTTACATTATCACGACCAGAGGTCCATGTCAGAACTCAGCATCCATTAGACGGAGAGAGTAATTCCAAACGACGCAGAGACAGAGAAGGTGATACCGGAAGGGGATACCAAAACTCGAGAGTCCAGGTGACGGTAACAACACAGTTAAATGGTTGCAGAAATATGCAGGTGAAGTCAGACATTTATTCAATCTTACAAATGACCCTGAGGTCTATCAAAAGAAGGCTCTAGATTCCATATCCAAGTTTACATAAATTTTATTATTTTTATTTGCATAATGAATAATTAATAAAAGTTCAGAGAATAATAATTTATAACAAAGAACATAAAACTTATTAATCTCATAAATAAATGGTAATTAGAGAAACCATATTTTATTATATTTTTATAGTATAATTAAATAATTAAAATCAAGTAACTGTAACGTAAAAGCAAGTACGAAAGTTTACTTCAATTGTAGATTTTAATTAATTGAGACATTAGGAGTATAGTTAAATAAAGTAATAGAATGGTCTCTATTAGAATTTTTATAAATGGTTAATTATTTAATTTTTTTAATTAAGTGGTACATAAGAAAAAACCACACTTGCCAAGTCAATATTAATATCAAATTTCGTACATGTTCATCACGCATTGTAATAATATATGTGTTATGTATTATGTCTGTGTAAATATTCCAGGTCATATATGTCTTATGTTTGTGTATAATGTGTCTTAGACTATAAGAGCTAAGAGTTTGTCACGTTATAATTATACGATATTCGTATAAGTGAATATAAGGGTTTCAATATTAGTTAACCCACACACTAATTAATAACATGACAATTTGCAGTTTTTAATTAATAAACAAAATGAATATAATTTTATTAACAAAGTCGTACTAATTTCACAACCAGTACTAAATCCTCTGTACTCTTTACTTGTAACGATATTCACGTGCTTATCCACCCTCAATTAACTACCAAAGCCTGCGACCTAGCTGGGAAACATCAAGGTAAATACTGCAGAAGAAGAGTATACCTTCGAGACGTGGGTAAGTGCGCACAGATGAGTAATAGCATATGTGCAAAAGTGAGTTGTTAAGAGTATCGTTGTAATATATATATATATATATATATTGCGACAATACAAGCATATGCTGTAATGGGCATATATGAAATAAAATAAATATTTAAATTAATTTTAGTAATATATAATGGACGAGCAGGTGTGAAATTGGAAGATGGCTTATAAACAGGAATCAACAGGAAACATCACGCGATTACCGCTGTATGCGTGTACACAAGTAAATAGAGTGTGTGCATGAAGCCTGTTCGAGCCTGAAAGTTTGCAACCCCACCCCAAATAAATGCTAAATTAAGATTTTATTTAATTTAAAGCAAACCATAAATATTAGAAAGAGTGTAAAGACTTCTAAAAATGCGTAAAAATCAGACACATGTGCAGTGCGAATTCTACGTAATTCTGACAATCAGTACGAATTCTGTGCGATTTTTAAAGCATAGTAATTACCATAATGATGCGATCATTATGATAATTACGTATGATATGTGTAATTAAATTAGACAATATTAGATCACCTTGAAATCCGCATTAAACATTGTGATTGGCGAAAAAGTGAGAATTTGTGAAATGAGACGAGAGTGGGGGCACTGACGCCATGGATAGATTTTGACATGCATATTCCTGAGCCAACAGGTGTGGTTTTCTTGGTGAATATAAATACGAGCCCAGGAAAGCCAAACTCTCTTCTATCAGTCTTCAGTCGTGGCGGTACGCTATGTCTGTCTGAGACGTGAATTTTTAATTACTTCGGACTGAGTTAGATGCTATGTCTAACATCAACAAGATTTTTATATCATAAACTGTAAAATATTACGGAAAATGTTTTCATTTCAAGTAGTAATAAAAAAAAAGAACCGTAACTAAAATCGTTGGACGTCTACAAACAGTCTACAACTACGAACATCAACTCTAGACAGATGGCGAGAGAACATCTAGCAGAGGAACGATACACAAAGAAATAGAGACTGTTTCTATCACAACAGCAGCCGATCCAGAGCAACACGTCATTCCATTCTACAGCCAGCCGATGGACCATGAAGGACGAGAGACGGGAGGATGACCAGTGAAACCAGAAAATACAAGGGACAACCAGTAGGAGAGGACCGACAGATCACTGAAGGACATGGGACAATGTGCAGAATTTGAGGTGACGAAAAACCAATTTATAATTATCAAAGAATAAAGACATTGAAAGACATTAATAAAAACATTTTAAATTGAAGAATAACTATGTAGATAGAGATAAGAGAATGTAATTTACTTGTAATCAGAATTTTCTTTAATGATATTTTCTTTAATGATGAACAGTCAATGTAAAGATAATTTAAATCCTTGCTTGGAGGAGTAACAATTGATTTAATAAGTTAAATTTTTTTACTGAAAGCACATAAAATAAAGTAATTGGAAATAATCCATTAGTTTTGTTAAAATGATTATAAAGCCGTAAAAGGTATGTCAAGTATATAATAAGAAGGTAAATATTACCAATTATAAAGCACACATTCAGACTGAGTAGTCGAGAATTTGTAATATGAATAAGAAATGTTTTACATAGAATTGATAATATAAGACATAAGACATAAGATATAAAATATATTTTTATGATGAATGTACGGCAATCAAAGAAACATTGAAACAATAGATAATGAATTTCTTATGGCAAAGTAAATATTATTATTATCTTATAATATTTATTTTTTTATCTTGTTTGTTGAATAAATAAATGAAAACATATTACGATTCCTAAAAAGGACTACTCTTATTATAATTACACCTGAACTCCAATTATACATACACGTTGTTAGTAATGTTATATAAATTATCTTGTTGTTGCATCCTCTTCGTTCACTTTATTAATATTGTATTCACTTTATTTATATATATTGTTATATAAAGTATATGAGTGTAAACACAGCACCAATTAAATTACATTAAATTTGCAACTTGTTACAATGTATAATTTTGGCGTCCCAAAGAACGTGGGGCTCCACAAATTTAAATTACTTTAAATATGTATTTGTATTGTTATAATTTTGTCGCCCGTCAACGTGTGGCATGACACGCCTACATTTAACAAATAAATGTATGCTCTATGGTTAAATGTGTGCATAAGATTTTATGTATAATAAGTGATGTTTATTAATGAATAATTTTATATGTTTATTTTGTTGTGTGTATTGTATTGTAATAACGCAACTGGTGCCCACCCCAACAAACAGGTGTAATTGTAATATAAGTAGATAAGAATAAATAAATAATAATAATTATACAATAAATAAATCAAAAAAACTCGCATACGGTTCACTAATAATAAATTATAAATAAATATGTTAATAATAATTCGACATGGCAGCACCAGGAAGCTTAGATATGGAGGCATTTCAAACAATGATGCGTGCTTGGGTAGATGAGATAAGCACAAAACAAACAGAAAATATAAATGCTAAACTTAAAGAACAAACAGAAAATCTAACAGCAAATTTAAATGAGCTAAGACAAGACAATGTCCAGCTGAAGGACGAAATAAATAATAGATTAGAACAACAGACTGAAAATTTTAAAAAGGACACCATAAAAATAACGAAGAAGGTAAAAGAGTTAACAGAAAAAGTTGTTGATACCAACTCACATATCGACACTATCACAGAAAATGTATGTGAAATAATTGTTAAACAAACGGAACAAATATGTGAAATGATGATATGGCAAGAAAATGTAATGATTGAAGATACGAAAGAAATAACGTTCATAATTAATAACGATAATCATAAAGAAATAATTAACATTAAGGAAGAAAGAAAAATAAAGATTAAGAAAGCATACCTTATTAATAGAAATATCCAAATTGCAAGGTACACACAGTGCGATAAATTACATAAAAAGAAAATATGTGAAAAACACTTAACACACAATAAGTATCACTATAACGGAAAAAAACTGTAGCGAGAAACGTAGAAATAAATTATCTATACGAAACACTACGCAAACTTGTGATAAGTATGATGTTAATTATACACACGTGAAGTGTAAAGCGAACGATAATTGTAATTATAATTATAAAAACTACAAAGATCATTATAGGCGATACACGAGAGCAGAACACACACAAAATAATAAGCAGTGCGTTCGTCAAGAGCAGCAACGCGGAGAGAAAGAGAGACAAAGGAGAAATTCTGTGTGGCCGACAGGTAAAATGAAATCGTTACCCTATAAACAGCTGAGGTCCACGATCAAAACAAACGTCGTGGCAATACAATGGAATTTTAACGAGACAGGAATGCAAGACGGAAATTGTTACATGGCGGCTACTATGCTACAAAGGAAACAATGTCCGGCTGCTGATCAAACAATATACGTCCGGGAGACGACACACAAGGCGGTTGTTAAACTAGGGAGGGTGTAAATTGAACCACACTCAATACCCGAATATGAATAAATAATTATTTAAACAAAAAATATTACGGTTAATTATTAATAAGATAAAAGGTTAATTAAGAAATGTTATTGTTAAGGTTATTATTGCAAATAAAAAGAAATGTGAAAGAAATATAAGAAATAAGGAATTAAATAATAAAGGAATGTTATGCTAAATAAAAGGAATATTATTTTTAAAAGAAAGGTAAGAAATGTATTAAAAATGGTAAGGAATGTTAAGGTGTTAGAAATGTTTAAGAAATGATTGTAAGGAATGTTATTATCGATGTTGTTATTAATATGAAGAAAGGGTTAGAAATGAGAAATAAATGTATAATTTTATTATATACATACTGTACCACCAAAATCAGTAAAATTCCATTTTTTAAAATAATGAATAAGGCCTTTTCGAAATATTAAAATTTCATCATCAGTTCATACACTGTAATGTTCCTGTTATGATGTTTTTCTTTAAATGTATAACTGTTTTTAACTATGTCTATGTGTCTACTACCTCTTACTGTACTTCATTTTGAACTTTCCACTGCCATCATTATTGGGTGAAACCAAGCCAGATATGTATTGAAATAATTGATCATTTTCAAATATTGTCTGTTGATTCATCAATTTGTCATATTTTTTACGAAGGTATATATATAATTTTTCTAACTGTATAATGTCATTTTTATTATTGTTTATTTCCACTATTTCTATATTGTTGGTTATATTTGTTATACTATGATTCATACTAATAAGGTGATCTGCTATGTTGGAGATTCCCGTTTTTTTATTATTAAAAGCTCTGAAATGTTCCATAAATCTCTGTTTGAAATTTCTATGTGTTCTTCCGATGTATATGTAGTAACATGTATATATACCTTCATAAAAAATATGACAAATTGATGAATCAACAGACAATATTTGAAAATGATCAATTATTTCAATACATATCTGGCTTGGTTTCACCCAATAATGATGGCAGTGGAAAGTTCAAAATGAAGTACAGTAAGAGGTAGTAGACACAGTTAACAACATTTATACATTTAAAGAAACACATCATAACAGGAACATTACAGTGTATGAACTGATGATGAAATTTTAATATTTCGAAAAGGCCTTATTCATTATTTTAAAAAATGGAATTTTACTGATTTTGGTGGTACAGTATGTATATAATAATATTATAACAAGTCAGTGGCATAATGTTTGGCAAAATAATAAATTTGCTAAACTGCTATAATTGTTATTATTTAGACAAAGCTTTTCGTCATCACTGACATCTTCAGGTCTTAAACAACAATTATAGCAGTTTAGCAATTTTATAAAAGAAAAGTAAGGATGGCTGCTAATTTAAACAATACGAAAAATAATAAATGTATAATTGTCAGAACGGCTGATCAAGCGAAATCTTCATACCTTAGTGGAAATGCAAGGACACAGAAGAAAGCGATAGTGAAAAGGCAAAGGGCAGAGACTACTTAGAATTTAAGACTACGAGTAAAATATCGTTGTTTTCTAAGGCAGTTCATCTGTCACCAATCATGCAACACACTACAAACCTAAAAAAGTATTCTGGTACGAAAATGTATTTCAGGTACAATGAAGAAAATTATGAGCGATCAGATAGGTAATGTTAAAGAAATATAATAAAGGGTACAGAAAGTTAATGTATTGTATAAGTAATGTAAGAATTGTAGGAAATGTAAGAATGAAGATTGGAATAATAGGCTAAGAAAAGAGTAAAGAATGGTAGGAATGTATGATTAAGGTAATGTAAAATTCCAGATTGAAGAATGGCATAATATGTTAAGATGCAGAATGTTTACCAGTGCAAGAATGCAAATTCATGTAGGAAGTTGTACACTAAAAATAAATAGGTCAATGAGACCAGATTAAAGGAGAACAATGGAAAGAATAGCTACGCTTATGGATTGTTAGCAAAACTTTTAGGGGGGAGAAAGAAACACTACTTGCTTTACCCTCCAAATAAGGGAAATTGAACAATTAATATTCATTATCATTGATAGTAGTGTATAAATACAAATAAAAATAAGTAATATGAAATATAAAAATATAATGTGTCTAATGATAGAAAAAAAATATTTTAATAAATAAATTTATTAAACATTTTTTTTCCAAGCAGAGGAATAATGCGACAATACAAGCATATGCTGTAATGCGCATATATGAAATAAAATAAATATTTAAATTAATTTTAGTAATATATAATAGACGAGCAGGTGTGAAATTGGAAGCTGGCATATAAACTGGAATCAACAGGAAACATCACGCGATTACCGCTGTATGCGTGTACACAAGTAAATAGAGTGTGTGCGTGAAGCCTGTTCGAGCCTGAAAGTTTGCACCTCACCCCAAATAAATGCTAAATTAAGATTTTATTTAATTTTAAGCAAACCATAAATATTAGAAAGAGTGTAAAGACTTCTAAAAATGCGTAAAAATCAGACACATGTGCAGTGTGAATTCTACGTAATTCTGACAATCACCGCGATTCTGTGCGATTTTTAAAGCATAGTAATTACCATAATGATGCGATCATTATGATAATTACGTATCATATGTGTAATTAAATTAGATCACCTTGAAATCCGCATTAAACATTGCGATTGGTGAAAAAGTGCGAATATGTGAAATGAGACGAGAGTGGAGGCACTGCCGCCGTGAACAGTTTTTGACATGCATATTACTGAGTCAACAGGTGTGGTTTTCTTGGTGAATATAAATACGAGCCCAGGAGAGCCAAACTCTCTCTTCTATCAGTCTTCAGTCGTGGCGGTACGCTATGTCCGTCTGAGACGCGAATATTTAATTACTTCGGACTGAGTTAGATGCTATGTCTAACATCAACAAGATTTTTATATCATAAACTGTAAAGTATTATGGAAAATGCTTTTATATAATTATTAAAGAATAAAGACATTGAAAGACATTAATAAAAACATTTTTAATTAAAGAATAACCATGTAGATAGAGATAAGAGAATGTAATTTACTTGTAATCAGAATTTTCTTTAATGATTTTTCTTTAATGAATGTTAGAATTTCGTCCCGTAGGACCCTTAAATATTAGGAAGAATGATGCTTCATGAAGTTATTGCCAGGATGCAGAATAATGACGATAGTGGACTGTAGTTAATACATTTATTATGTTTCGTTTACAATTAAATCGACATGCTAAGGTTGGCTATGTCTGAAAGACATTTAAATTTTGAATAAACCAAGTCGGTTATGAAAGCTGCATGGCAAATGAGGCGCAAATGTGCAACACTCAACTACATAAAAATGTTAAGGCCTAAGGCCTAGATAAATTGTCGTATGATGAATTGAGGCGCGAGTACGCGGCACTCCAACTACATGAGAACAAGAATTAGCAATGTATTGCTAATATATTGCAAGTATACAATATAATGTTGTAGTATAATGTTGTATAGTATAATGTTGGCCTAAACCTACATAAATTGTCGCGACAACATGAAAAAGTGAAAAGACAGAACAAGGCCAGCAAACGTTCTGACGTCTGCCACCCGCCGACGCTCGATGAACTGTGACGATGCATAAACTTGATAAACGCAATTTAGAAAGTACAGATTAGCCAACCTTTAAATACAAAAATTACCACATTACTGTCCATAACTGCCCGCAAAAAATCAAAAGATTTTGTAATATATTTTAATAACTTATTATACGAAAACACAATGTGTTCTTAATAATAGATGTCAACCTTAATAAATTGTATTGAACCTTGAGATTGAAATGTTAGATAACAGTTATAACATTAACTGTTTAGAGATAAACTTGAGTGATGATGATAAGAGTTGAGCAGGCCAGAGTTGGCTTGCAAACTGATTTATACATGAGTATAAATGCAAAAATTAGCAATGTATTGCTAATATATATTGTATGTATACAATATGAAACAATATAAGACATGAAAAATACATAGTTTGACAATGTTTGATGATGAATAATCGGTGACTCATCACATGATGGGCCTGATACAAATTGCAAATATTTATGCAAGTCATGATGGTTAGCTTGAACCAGTCAAGGCCAGTTGACCTATACAATAGTATTGAGTGTAAAATGAACAGACAAAAATTATTGCAAAATTATACATGTAAAGACATAGATTTAGCATAACGCTTTAATATAATAATTGAATGATGCATGCTATACCTGAGGTTTCAGGAATGTACAATAAATTGTCATGTGAAAACAGATTATACATTGTTGAACGATTGCAAGCACAAGTGTAATGACATGTATGTCATAATTAAAGCATGAATAATAATTGTGTAATATGTGATCACAAAATACAAAATACACAATATAAGAATATATACGTGGCGTATGGTTATAGACAGTAGATGCGGGTAAAACAATGTGTTTTACATAGATACAAGTTATACATAATAAATAAAATAGAAACGGTTTAGATAATTACAAATACATGAATACAAGGCACAATAGCATAAGTGACAAGTACAACAAATGTGTTTATACAAAATGTAATACATGTGTTGAGCAATTGCGAGTAATAAATTCATAGAGTAATAAAATATCACACATATTGACAAAAAATGTGCAAGAAAATGCATACATGGATAGTATAGCTGCAGACCATGCGAATATTATGTAACAAAATTTTTACATAAGAACAATACCACCAATGACATGACACATAACCCATTACCAATATCAAAATATAATTATATAAAGGACATAGTATGTCTCACAAATTATTAATATATAAATGCAAAAATAGTAAAGTATACCACCATAACAATATGATAAGCATAGATATAATAACATAGTGCATGGTTGTAAAATTACAAGTCACATGCGAATTTAGTATGTAAAATACGCAATAATGCAAATTAACATAAAATGTTGTGATAATACATATCACCAATTAAAGTCGACCAAATTGTCAGACAATAAAGTAATGAAAGCCAGTGGCCAGGTGAAATATAGCATTGTGCTAAGTAATTATATTGACCTTGTGTCTAAGCCTCGTCCCGCGCTGGCAACAAACATAGCTTGTGAACTGGTCTCCGAAAAATGCCAGTAGGCGTGCGAATGTCTACTACTCTAATTAAGTTGTTTGGGCCGGGAAATATGGCGGTAATTACACCAAATTTCCACGCCAATAGAGGTAAGTTATCCTCGATCAGCAAAACCAGGTCACCAATGGAAACATTTTCCTTAGCGAATTTCCATTTGTGACGTTGTTGTAATTGATGTAAGTAGTCGCGAGACCAAGCTTTCCAAATGACTTGGACAAACTTCTGGAGAAGTTGCCAACGTCCAAGACGAGAGATGGGAACGTGAGATAAGTCAGGATCAGGTATCGCCGTTAATGTTGCGCAAATTAAAAAATGGCCAGGCGTAAGTGGCACTGGATCATTTACATCGGATGAAACGGCAAATAATGGACGTGAGTTTAGACATGCCTCTCTATCTGAGACAAAACCGTCGTAAACTCCTCGAAAGTGAGTATAGACTTGCCGACCACACGGCGTAGATGACACTTTAAAATCTTTATACCGCTCTCCCAGAGACCACCAAAATGAGGTGACGAGGGCGGAATAAATGACCATGTAATACCATGAGAGGTCGTAAAGGATTGGATTGATGAGGTGGCATCCTTATTATGCCAAAGATTGTAAAGGTCATGCAAAACGTTGCGGGCCTTCCTAAAGTTCATGCCATTATCAGAATATAACTGGCTGGGTATGCCCCTACGGGACATGAAACGACGTAAGGCAACTATAAACGCGTTGGCCGTAAGGTCGGAAACCAATTCCAAATGAATGGCCCTGGTCGCTAAGCAAATGAACAAAGACACATAGGATTTTGAGAGTCCTAGATTTCTGCCCGCCATGACGAATCATGAAGGGACCACCATAATCAACTGCGCAGAATAGAAACGGCCGCGAAGGAGTGACTCTAGGAGATGGCAAAATACCAAGCCTTTGAACCTGATGTTTGGCACTAAACCTGAGACACTTGACGCATCTACGAATGATGGAGCGAATGACTATCTTGGCGTTAATGATCCACCAACGTTGACGAAGTGAATGATGCACAAGTTGAGCACCAGCGTGGAGTAGACAAATGTGTTCTCGTTCGATAATAAGGCGAGTGATATGAGCCGATTGATGCAAGACAATAGGATGCTTATTGTCATAAGGTAGTTGCGACTGCTGTAAGCGTCCGCCGACGCGTATGATGCCAAAATCATCAAGAAACGGGTCCAGAGAAGACAACTTACTCTTGATAGAGACAGAAGACCCATTACGAAGGCAATTAAGCTCAGCAGCGAAGTGGATTGACTGGGATGGTTTTATGAAGAAATTAAGAGTGGAATGAATTTCAACGGGGGTAAGAGCGCCCGAAATTTTCTCAGCCCTGGAGAGTCTAATATTTTTGATGAATCGAAAGCAATAAGCGTATATGCGTGTCAGATGGTGCAATGAAGAAAAGTCCTTTGAAAGATCAATAGATAGGGTAGATATTAGAGAAAGTTTGGGGTTTTGTTTCTCCTCTGCGGTGCATTCAGGAGACGATAGATTAGAAGGTAAAAAAGGTGAAAAAAGATTGGACTCGGAAGATTGAGACAAACAAGCGGGACCATGCCACCAAAGCGAACAATCGCTCAAAACGTCGGGGTGACATCCCCTAGAAATAATGTCAGCAGGATTATGTTGTGAATTGATATGATGCCATGTGTAGGTTTCAGTAGGACGCTGAATCTCGGCAACACGATTAGCGACGTAGGTCTTCCACCTAGAAGACTGAGCATGAATCCAGTAAAGGGACACCATGGAGTCAGAATACAGGTGAACACTATTGATAAAGGAATAAAGAGCAGGGGTGACTTTGAATAAGAGTCGAGATAACAACAAGCAAGCGCAGAGTTCAATGCGGGGTAATGACACCTGTCGTAGGGGAGCCACGCGAGATTTGGAACACAGAAGGTGACAAGAGGCCGATGAATCTTGATAAATGACTCTAACGTAAACACAACACCCATAGCCCCTTTCAGAAGCATCCGCAAACCCATGTAATTCAACTATCTTTGCCTTAGACTTACAGCGAATAGAACGTGGGACAATAATTTTACCGATTAGACATAATTTATCGCATAATGAACGCTAATGCAAGTGTAATTACCCGGAGATTGGCTCATCCCAACCAAGATTGCACAGCCATAGTTGCTGCATGAACTGTTTGTAAAGGAAAACAATGGGACCGCGAGTCTGAGTGGGTCGTAAATACCGTGATAATCGATAGGATTTTCTTCTTAGAGATGCTTGATTCAACTGGGAATGACTTGATGTCAAACAAAAATGAATCTGTAGAGTTATTCCAAAGAATGCCCAAGGTACGCACATTACCTTGTTTGTTTAACGGGAGTGATAAATTATTATGATCTGCGACCACATTGGGTTCATTTGATGCCCATTTATGCAGAGTGCGGCCGTATTGACTCAACAACGTACCTAAGTCAGATTTCAACTTGGTCAGATTAGAAATGGTGTCTGCACCGGTTAACAAATCATCGACATAGAAATCATTAATTATAGCTGACGCAGCGTCAGGAAAAGAAGCTTCATGATCCTTACCAATCTGAATAAGACAGCGAGTAGCCAAAAACGAAGCACTAGCAGTACCGTATGTTACAGTTCGCAATACAAAATGTTTAAACTGTTCGAGGGGAGAGTTACGCCACAGAGTACGTTGATAATGACAATCCTTATCAGATACCAAAATTTGTCGATACATCTTCTCGATGTCGGCGATGAGAACATAGTTGTGCATACGAAATCGCAAAAGAATAGAAAAAAGGTCTTATTGGACGTTTGGGCCTACCAACAAAATATCATTGAGAGAAAAGCCATTGGTAGTTTTGGCCGAGCCATCAAAAACGACGCGAAGTTTTGTCGTAGAACTAGAATGCTTAAAGACGGCATGGTGAGGCAGATAGTAGGTATTTGAAACCCCGGAAGTGATAGAACAATCATCGACAAGCGTCATGTGGCCAAGATCCTTATACTCCTGAATAAAGTTTGCGTATTCGCGCGCAAGCTCAGAATCACGCATGAACCGGCGTTCTAAACTCAAGAATCTCCCTTCAGCATTAGCATAGGACTCACCCAAGTGGGGATTGTCAGACTTAAATGGTAGCGAAACAACGAACCTACCCTCATCATTGCGATGAGTGGAGTTAACAAAATGCTCCTCACAAGCTGAATCGTTACTAATGGGTGCATTATCGGGGATAGTTTCGGTCTCCCAAAATTTCTCCAGAGACGCCAAACTTTGACTGTCGTTGTTCCTAGCCAGGAACGAAACAGCAGGACCCTTATAACGGCAGTGTTTGGCAGATTGCCTGCTAGAATGTAGCCTAACTTTGTTTCTTGTATAATAGGAAAGTGAGAACCGCGTACATATTTGTTAGCTAAAATTAAATCTAAATAAAATTGCGCTCCTAAAAGTATGTCGATATCAGCTGATATGTTGAAATGTGGATCGGCGAGAAAAACGTTATCTGGGACGTTAAAATGATTTATGTCGAAAGATTGTGCTGGCAGTTTATGGGTTAATGCAGATAAGACGGCACATGTTGCTTCGAAACTGAATCTTTGATAGCAAGAACTAATGCGAATAGACGCCAAGTTAGTGGCACAACACGCCGCATTATTAATACCTGTAATCGGTATGTTAGATTTAGTCAAGTTAAGCCGTAATTTCTTAGCAAATTATTCCGTACAAAAATTCACTTGTGACCCAGCATCCAATAGAACTCTTGCAAGTTGTCTGTTACCAGCCCGGTCGATGACAAACACAAGTGCTGTCGATAAGAGAACATTGTTTGTAGACTGTAACTTGAGTGAACAATAGTTGCTACTGCTGGCAGAACATGGTTTTGACACATTATTTATGTGCAGCAATGTATGGTGTCATTTTGAACAGATCTTACATGATTGTTTGACCTTACAATTAGATGAAAAATGATCTGGTCTTAAACAATTGGTACAGCATTTATGCTTTAATATAAATTGCCCTCGTTCTGATGTGCTTAATGCACGAAATTTGTCACACATGTAAATTGGATGACTAGATTTGCAGCATGGGCATAAATAATCATTTGAAGCTGAGTGATAACTTTTAAATGCAGTGCTGCCAGCAGAGTTTCGTAATTTATGTTTGTCAGATTAATTGTTGAACCTTAAAGTTAGCTTGTTGAGCTGCTGTCCGGCATCGATCGGTAATGTATTTTCTAACAACTGTCTACGTGCGTTTAAAAACTGGGTGAAGCTTTGAAAGTTAGGAAGATTATCTGGATCTATAGACTCCTTCCATAATTTAAACGTGGAATGGTCCAGTTTTGCTGACAATAATTGTACAGTAATAAGCTCAAATGAATCCACTGACAGTTGCATGGCTGCCAGTGAATTAACTGAAGACGTTATTGTATTTATGAATTCTGCCAAACTTTGGACAGAGTCCTTGATTGTTGACTTTATTTCCAGCAAATTTTGGATATAATACTTCGCTAATATGAATTTATTATCATATCTAGCGGACAGCAAACTCAACGCTATGGAATAGTTCTCATTACAAATAGGTAATGCCTTAATTAGATCTAGTGGCTCATTTTTAAGAGATGAATACAAATAATGTAATTTCTGCACTGACGTTAAATCAGATCTGGCGTGTACCAAGTCCAAAAATATTGAATAAAAGTGCTGCCATTCTGAAATATTGCCTGTGAAGCAGGGCAAACTTATAGGTTTTATTCTTCGTATTGTTTAAATTAGCAGCCATCCTTACTTTTCGTTTATAAAATTGCTAAACTGCTATAATTGTTTTTATTATTTAGACAAAGCTTTTCGTCATTACTGACATCTTCAGGTCTTAAACAACCTAAATAACCCTTGGTTGTTTAAGACCTGAAGATGTCAGTAATGACGAAAAGCTTTGTCTAAATAATAAAAACAATTATAGCAGTTTAGCAATTTTATAAAAGAAAAATTATAGGTTTTAATTGCATATTGTTCGTTAATACTGGAGATTCAGTCTGAACGTTGAAAGTTTCTATTAATTGCAAGATATTGGCTTCTGTTGAATATAACAGCTCTTCAACCTCAATTCGGCCTTCTTGAGCAGCGTTTATTTCCTTAGAAATGAGTTTAATTTCAGACTGTACCTCATCGTATTTTGTTGCCAAACTTTTCAGACTTTCGAGTCTAACCGTTAAAAAGTGCTTAGTATTATTGCTTTTATCAAAGTTAGTTATAGCCGAATTAATTCGCACTATGGCAGACTTTAAGCCGCCTCTCTTTCTGACCAACACTTTGAGGCCTTCTTCAGCCATTGTACGCACCTGTCAATGATGTCGTTGATGTCGTACCTGGTATGCGATGTCCTGGAGCGTCGAGGCCGTGGAATAGATGGCAGACACGCACGGACTGGATAGAGGACTGCTCAATCTGGTGTGTAGACGCTAGCACATGGATGGTCTTGCAGTGGTGTCGTCACGAGGCTCAATGGCGACGAAAGAAATGCTGACTAAGTCCCAACATGGTTGGATCAGCGAATATGCTGAATCGCCCGTGATGGCCAGAAATTAATAGAAAAAACCGCTCTGATATAAGTTGCAGAAAGGTAAAATGACGAATCCAGGCATGGAGCGACCAAAAAATGTTAGAATTTCGTCCCGTAGGACCCTTAAATATTAGGAAGAATGATGCTTCATGAAGTTATTGCCAGGATGCAGAATAATGACGATAGTGGACTGTAGTTAATACATTTATTATGTTTCGTTTACAATTAAATCGACATGCTAAGGTTGGCTATGTCTGAAAGACATTTAAATTTTGAATAAACCAAGTCGGTTATGAAAGCTGCACGGCAAGTAGGCGCAAATGTGCAACACTCAACTACATAAAAATGTTAAGGCCTAGATAAATTGTCGTATGATGAATTGAGGCGCGAGTACGCGGCACTCCAACTACATGAGAACAAGAATTAGCAATGTATTGCTAATATATTGCAAGTATACAATATAATGTTGTAGGGCCTAAACCTACATAAATTGTCGCGACAATAAGAAAAAGTGAAAAGACAGAACAAGGCCAGCAAACGTTCTGACGTCTGCCGCCCGCCGACGCTCGTTGAACTGTGACGATGCATAAACTTGATAAACGCAATTTAGAAAGTACAGATTAGCCAACCTTTAAATACAAAAATTACCACATTACTGTCCAATGAATGAACAGCCAATGTAAAGATAAGTTAAATCCTTGCTTGGAGTATTAATAATTGATTTAATAAGTTAAATTTTTTCATTGAAAGCACATAAAGTAAAGTAATTGGAAATAATCAATTAGTTTTTTTAAAATGATTATAAAGCCGTAAAAGGTATGTCAAGTAAAGGATAAGAAGGTAAATATTACCAATTATAAAGCACACATTCAGACTGAGTAGTAGAGAATTTATAATATGAATAAGAAATGTTTTACATAGAATTGATAATATAAGACATAAGAGATAAAATATATTTTTATGATGAATGTACGGCAAACAAAGAAACATTGAAACAATAGATAATGAATTTCTTATGGCGAAGTAAATATTACTATTATATTATTATTTTTATTATGTTTGTTTGAATTAATAAATGAAAACATATTACGATTCCTAAAACGACTACTCTTATTATAATTACACCTGAACTCCAATTATACATATACGGTCTCAGTAATGTTATATGAGTGTAAACACAGCACCAATTTAAATTACATTAAATACAGCAATGTGTACCGTTGTAATATATATATATTCAATCTGTATCAATCATAACTACTAGTATTATCCATAATTAAATCAATCAAACATTTTCAACACAGTTAATAATATAGATCACAGATATATGTCCACAGGACTTGTTCTAAGAGATTTTTAATCATCACAAATATTAAATATTGTTTACATGGGTATAGTCTCTTTTTATGCCTGAAAACTGGTGGAGTGTTGTTGTAGGAGTTTAATAAATGGTATGGTCCCACCTGTGGCTTTGAAGAATGGTGATACCATTAGAACCTGTGAGAAGTGTGCAGTGACGTGCTGGCGAATTTCTGAACTGCTTTCCTATGAATGTGTCCTGTAGGAATTATGGAGCATCTCTCGGCCTGACAGCGATGGGGAAGCGTTGCAGAATACTGCTCTGCCGATGGAGACGGATGTTAGCTCCACATTTCGGCACACCCTTCCTCTCGGTTGTTCGAGGACCCTGTAAAGTTTTTTAAGTATAGTAGGCCGTCAGTACATTAACTACCCCCAAATATTTCTCACCTCGTAACACCGTGACCACACACACACACACACTGTCACAATTTTATACACATTAACTCTCTGTTATCAGCAATATGGTTCTGTGTCATAAACGATCTTGCAAATTTAAATTTACCTTTTTCATTAATTCATACAACATTTAGAACATCTACAACAAATTACGGTTACTATTATTTTCACTTTCGTTTTTACTTTTACTTGAATAGGTGTGAATTAGGTTATCAGCTTTACTTTAAATATCTCAAGTCGTGAAGTACAAAAATCGCCACGTGTTCACATATCTACCGGAAGTAACCTTAAGACACACACATCCACGATTAACAGGCACACAATTAAAAATTAACACACAAAATATTCCTTATTACATTAAACACATAACCCCCTTATTGAATCATTAGGGAATAAAGTAATTACCTGAGACACTTTATGGAGTCACGAACTCATTATGAACAGATTCTTCACCCAGCCATCAGACCTCAAGTAGCCAGTCGCAGTATTTGGATGAAAATGAGAAAGAAACGCTTGTGCAGTGAGCCCAGCAAACCAGTTGCAAATTGTTAAAACGTTGGTGAAAACAGCTGATTGTGGATACTGTATTACTTCGCTGCAGTGCTCCACAGCCTCGCTAACTTGTGTCGCGGCTTCGCGGCGACCTTAAATTTACTGATCAAATGGGGGTTGTGTGCAGACAACCGCCGTGGCGGCAATTCAAATTCAAATCATGCCGGGTATCAAATTTAAATTTTTCCCGGCACAGTAGCCGTTACACGAGTAGCGATTAGTGAAGTAGCATCAGTGGTGTACCTAGGGGGTGGCAGGGCTGGCCCCCGCCAGGGGCGCCGTCACGGATGGGGCGCCGATACGTGGTGATTTTTTGCCCTCAAAGGTAGGATAATGTCAAAGTAAATAATCTCATCAGCATATCCAGTTAGAAAAAGGTGAGAATTTGAAGTACGAAAATAGGGGCGTCATCACGTACGGGGCGCCGATGCGTGGCGATTTTTTAAGGTAGGATTTTTAGTGCTGTTGGTAATGTAGATCGCATTTGCATCCAACAAGTGCTGCCATCTCTGTTCTTCAGGGAGATACCAACTGAATTCTCGCCATCTTAGCAGTCGTTGTTTGGGTTTTGTGAGAGATATACTGATTTTGCATTCTTCATTATAAGAAAATAAGAAATAAGCTTTTTTTGTTCTACGGTAAAACGGTAATACCATTCCTTTATTTTTATGAAACAACAGATAACATATATAGAGCAGTGATTGATAGACTATTTAATAATATAGTTCTTTCATTAGTGAGCTGAGTAGTTTTTCTGTTTTTACTTCAAAAATAAAAATATGCTCTTGGGGCAATTTGCAAGAAAATTTATAAGAAAAACAGAAAAAGGAAAATGGTCTGCAGAAGGTCTTGTAACTAGACTTCACAAACAATTAAATTTAGAATTGTTTGAAATAATCTAACCTCTGACAATGATCATTTGTATTTGTAATCACATCACAGTCTGTGAATTTGTTCTATTGTTTATTACTGAAAATGATACACTCTTGTCATCAGTATACTTTATCTTGTGCAATTGAAAGCGATTTATTTATATTCAATTATATAAATAATTTTTTCAAAATATATATTCACTCTATGTGTATTGAAAATCGTTATGCAAAAAATAGAATAGTTTAAGAAGGTTCACTCGAAATTTCATTTCGTACAGATTTTCATAAAATTTTAATATGTTATGCAAAGGATGCTTTCTGCCACCCTTTTCTTATTTACGATTTCAGATTACAGAAGTGTAAAAAAGGGGTTTAAATATATTTCTTTACTCTAAAAGTATATTTTTGGGATTCCTTATTCAATTTTACATGAATATCACTAACTTTTAAGTGTTTATTTTTTTGGGAGGGGCAAACAGAAAAGATCCTTTTTTTGAATAAATTTTTATCTATTCAACATGTAAATGCATGATAAAAGATTAAACTTTTTTTTTCTTTCTAGAATGACCTATGCTAAAATTTCAAAGTCGAACGTATTTCGTTGTAGGTTGACAATTTTGTTTTTTTAGCAGGTGTTAAATATTCTACCCTTGTTGCTTTTTATTTTAGGTAAAGAACATTTCCTACGATTACTGTGAAAATGGGCAATCTGGCAGTGCTTTCAGGAAAATCAGGAAACACAGGGAAAAAACTGCTGTAGCTCTTTCAAGGCAGCTTAAAAATTGGTTGGCAAACAATGAAGGTGACATAAATGACGTTACACAGTTTAAGGACAAAAGTAACACAACTAAAGATGTTGCAGATTTTGCGGAAAACGACAGTAGTAAGCCATCAACTTCTTTTTGCAGCACACATATGGGCAATGTCCCAACTTTTGAAGATGACGAGTTGAAAGAAGATAGGATATCTATGTCAAGTCCAGGCAAGAATATTTCTGTGGATGAAACAATGCAATCATCGGGCAAAGATTGTTCTATAGAAATAAATCAAATTGTCTATGATGATCCAAAAAAGTGGCCTGGGGTTCCAGAAATTAGTGACAAAGTTAGACTCCTGCTAATTAAATGTGGACCTCAAAGAGTTGATGTATCAACTTTCAAGTTTCCAGATTCAGACGGCCATGGCAATAGACATCTTGATGCTAAATGGTTTTATAAAATACTTATGAACGGAGAACGAGTACTACGACAATGGTTATTATATAGCCAGTCGGAAGATGCTCTATTTTGTTTTCCCTGTCTCCTTTTTGGGAAAGATCAACATAGAGAGACCTCATTTTCTGATATAAATAAGGGTTTCAAAGATTGGAAACATTTGAACCCTCTCATTTATACTCATGAAAACTCGTCCAGTCACAGGCTTTGTTGCATAGAATGGAAAGATTTGCAAAATCATCTAAGACTTGGAAAAACGGTGGACGCTGTAAGTCAAGAAAATCTTCAAAAAGAGATAGAGAAATGGCGGAGTATTGTTAAAGTGATGATGGATGTAATTCTCTTCTGTGCTAAAAATAATTTGGCAATTCGAGGAACAGCTAAGAAAGAAGTAATTGGAGAGTCTGGTAGTGGAGTATTCTTAAGCACTTTAGAATTAATAAGTCATTATCATCCTCAACTAGCAGCACATATGTCATATGTTAAATCCAAAAAGCAAGCTCTAAGCTACTTTTCTCCAAGAATCCAGAATGAAGTAATCAGTTTAATTGGAGGCAAAGTAAAACAGGAAATTTTGAATAAAATAACAGCTGCCAAATATTTTTCCATTATATTTGACTGCACTCCAGACAGTGCTCATATTGAGCAAATGAGCCAAGTTATTAGATTTGTTGATTTGTCAGATGGAAGATGTCAAGTAAGTGAAAGTTTCATTTACTTCATTAGTACAAATGAGCATACAGGAAAAGGCCTTTCAAACGACATTCTTAAAAAATTAAATGAAGATGGTCTCAGTATTGGTAACTGTCGTGGCCAGGGCTATGATAATGGCAGTAACATGGCCGGAAAATATATTGGTGTTCAAGCACAAATTCTTACACTAAACAATCAAGCTCGGTATGTGCCATATGCTGCCCACACTTTAAATCTAATTGGCGCGCATGCTGCAGTTGCTTCATCTTTGGTGATAACTTTTTTTGAAATTATCCAAAAGTTATTCACTTTTTTTAGTGGTTCAACTGGAAGGTGGCAAGCTTTATTAAGTAATCGTGACATTACTTTTAAGGGCTATTGCAACACAAGATGGTCAATTAAACGAAGAGCTGTCAGTGCTTTGAAAAGAACATTGACTGAAGTATTTTCATTCCTTAACGAAATGGCACGTCATGAGAAATGGAATCTAAAGACTAGAGTCGGGGCTCAAGCAATTATTAAACAAATAGATTATAAATTTCTCTGTCTTTTGCAGCTATGGGAAAGAATCCTTGTTTCAATCGACAAAATCAGCAAAGCTCTTCAAAAAGAGACTGTTTCCATCGACAAGGCATGCAAAATGATTAAAGGATTGACCAAGACAATTCAGGCGATCAGGGATGAGGGGTTAGAACCGGCTATCGAATATGTAACACAGAAAGCCAAAGAAATTGGCATTGATTCCAACTTTCCTCAAAAAGGGTGTAAGAAAGTGAGTACAAAAGAACTTGATCTGGAGTCTAGGCATGATAATACCAGTTTCCTCACTCCACATGATGAGTTTAGAAGAGAGGTTAATGTGGTTTTTGACAGGATTTTATCAGAGTTGAAGACAAGATATGAAGGAATGTCTTCAATATCTTCAGATTTTTACTTTTTAACCGGGCCAGCATTGAGAAATCAATCCTTGAATGATCTTACAAAATGTGCTACTGACTTTGGGTTAAAATATTCAAATGATGTAGACATGGTCGAACTCTGCAATGAAATAGAGACTTTCAAGATGCAAGCTGAAGAACTTTTAGGAGATCTTGAAAAAGCAACACCACTGGATCTGCTTCAAAAAATACAAGAATTCAATCAGTGATATTTACCCAAACATTCAAATCGCACTAAGGATCTATCTCACCCTACCAGTAATAGTAGCCTCTTGTGAACGTAGCTTCAGCAAGTTAAAACTGATAAAAAACTATCTGCGGTCTAAAATGGGACAAGAACGTTTGACAAAACTTGCTATCATAACTATCGAACATGAAGAAGTTGAAAAAATTGAATTTAGAAGATATGGTAAACGATTTTGCTTCTATGAAAGCAAGAAAAGTTGCCTTTAATAAGTGATTACACGTTTCATAGTTTTTGTAAAGAACTTAAGTAAGTCTTAAAAACAGTCTTTTTGCTTATTAAAATATAATTATAAATTAAATATAATTAAATGTTGGAATATTTTATATATGATGTTTATAATTGAATTTTTTAGGTTTATTTAGCATCTAAGATGTATACAAATTTATAAATTACATTTAAAAACTGCTGAAGAAACATTCAGTTCATATTATTTTTTCTAATGTCTTTACTTGTATATTTACTTGTCACTTTTTAAGATACGTTTGTTATAAATAAAAAAAATGTTATATTATTTTTATATATTTTGTAAAATGTATATATTACTATATTTTATAAAATGTTATATATTTTGGGTCAAATTTTGTGAAGCCATTATTCTTTTAACAATGCGTTGAAAATAATCTTTTTCAAACCTCTCTGTGGGAATAAAAATAGAATTTCTCATGAAATAAAGTTGCTTTTTTTAGGTACTTTTAAAGAAATTTGTTCATTTATTACTAAATCCTTTTCTAAATAGTAATAAAAATCTTATGTTATCTTTGGCTCAAAAACAAGCATTAATTGACAATGACAAGCAAGTGTTTTAAAGTTAATTACTTTTCTACCAAAAAGGGGGGGGTGCCACCATTCTGTTTTGCCAGGGGCGCCAGAAACCCTAGGTACACTCTTGGATTTCGTTGTCCATGACGTGTCCATTACTTAACTAAATATCACTATAGTATTGGCGACTCGGAACACTAGGTTTTTTGTAAGTAAAAACGTAAAGTTTTACCTTACAGCCTAAACCGGCTTTCACCAATAGAAGGCTTCGTCAGAAGCTGTCGTAGGTAGCGCTGTTCGTCTTGTTGTTGGCGACGGGATAGTTTTTCGAAAGATCGAAGCTCTGTGCGTGTGTGTGTGTGTGTGTGTGTGTGTGTGTGTGTGTGTGTGTGTGTGTGTGTGTGTGTGTGTGTGTGTGTGTGTGTGTGTGTGTGTGTGTGTGTGTGTGTGTGTGTGTGTGTGTGTGTGTGTGTGTGTGGTGAGATATGTTCGAATAATGCGTGCGATTTGAATTGTGTCTGTTCGTTTAGGATGTTGTTTTTATTTGTTTTTGTGTGTTTGTATATTTCTAATTGTTCTAGAGTGTCTAGTTTTTGGCCTTTTGTGTGTACATGTAGAATGTTCATGTTATTGTCGATGTTTTTATATGTGTGGTTTGCTTCAATGCGGTGGTTTGCAAAGGTAGATTCTGTAGTGGTGTGGAGTGCTTTTGTGTGTTCAATGTACCTCTGTTTGAAGCTACGTCCTGTCTGGCCTATGTAGAATTTAGTCAACAAAGCCAAACACATTATGACACTTAAACAAAAGCCCTACATGAAACAAATCCGACCATCAGCACCTACACTCCAAGCGCTTCCCAAAATCCATAAAGAAGACATTCCGATCCGCCCCATTATCAACTACCGTAATGCCCCTGCACACAAACTGGCAAAATATCTAGACAAAATTATTAGACAACACACACAAATAGACAACAACATTGCAGTAAAAAACAACACTGACCTAGTAACAAAAATAAAAGACATACACATCCCCCATAATGCCACATTAGACTCCTTTGACATTAAAAACCTGTACACAAACATCACCATCTCTGAAACAATCACCATCCTACAAAACAAACTCAAACAGAACAACACACCAGATGAACTTATCAATGAAATAACTGAAACTCTGAACGTTATCACAAAACAAAACTACTTTTCTTATAACAATAAATACTACACACAGAACGATGGCCTACCCATGGGCTCCCCCATATCCAGCATTCTAGCAGAAGTCTTCCTCCAACACTTAGAAAAAACAAAAATACTCACAAACAATGACAGACACTCACATAAAATACTATATTGGCACAGATACGTTGATGACATTCTAATACTATACAGGGGAAACAAAAGACAATGTGAACAGTTACTAACGCACATAAACAAAATACATAAAAACATAACCTTCACTGCCGAATATGAACACAACAATACCATAAACTTCTTAGACCTCTCCATCACAAAACTAGAACACAGGCACAAATTCAGTATATACAGAAAACCAACTGCAACTGACACACTAATACACAACACCTCCAATCACCCAATACAACACAAACTAGCTGCTTTTAGAACCATGATACATAGACTTAACAACATCCCCTTAGATGAAATAGACTACAAAGACGAACTAAACATGATAAAATACCTAGCAGAATCTAACGGTTATGACAGAACAATAGTCAGTAAACTCCTACACAAAACAAACAACAGACAAAGACAGAAAACAACAAATTCATAACACTAACATACATCAACAAACAAACAGAAAAAATTGCCCACAAATTCAAAAAAGCAGGATACAGAATCGCTTACAAAACTACTAACAAAACAGAACACACACTATCAAAACGCATGCCCAAAGCACAAAACAAATTCGATCTACCCGGTGTATACAAGCTAAATTGTTCAAATTGCAATAAATTCTACATAGGCCAGACAGGACGTAGCTTCAAACAGAGATACATTGAACACACAAAAGCACTCCACACCATTACAGAATCTACCTTTGCAAACCACCTCATTGAAGCAAACCACACATATAAAAACATCGACAATAACATGAGCATTCTACACGTACACATAAAAGGCCGAAAACTAGACAACAATTAGAAATATACAAACACACAAAAACAAATAAAAACGACATCCTAAACGAACAGACACAATTCAAATCGCACGCATTATTCGAACACATCTCACCACACACACACACACACACACACACACACACACAGCTTCGATCTTTTGAAAAACTATCCCTTCGCCAACAACAAGACGAACAGCGCTACCTACGACAGCCTCTGATGAAGCCTTCTATAGGTGAAAGCCGGTTTAGGCTGTAAGGTAAAACTTTACGTTTTTACTTATAAAAAACCTAGTGTTCCGAGTCGTCAATACTATAGTGATATTTACCTAGGTACACCACTGAGTAGCATAGTGTGACGTAGGCTTGACAGATATAAAATAAACTGCACATATTTGTTTTTATAAACTGTCCAGTTGAAAAGGCCATTTAATGGTACAAGAGAGGTTAAAATTTGATTTGGGACATAAATCAGTAATAACACTCATTTATAAAAAGCTGAGTGCTAAAGAATAACAGAAATTGTACGGAGGGAGTTTGACTCTCATGGTAGGAATTGCCAATTCATATGTTTTACATATTATGTTAAGCTAATACTTTAACAGTAGTATGGAGTAAATGTATTCAAAATTAATGGTAGGAAATATACAAGATGTGAGTAGAAAAAAACAGAAATGTCATTTTTCTCAAGTTAAGTCTTAAATTATGATCGATTTCCCATTTAAAAAAATGATTGATAGTAGTGATTCAGGTGTTGTATGTACCGTGTGCAGCTCTAGGTTTAGTATTGCATTTGGCGTCCAGCAGTATATGGAAGATTTGGACACTCAAAAACATTTGACAACCATACAGAGTGCAAATACAAGTTAATCTATAGAATCTTTTAAAAATAAAGTGGCAACGACTGATGTCCTTGTTATTGCAGAAAAATAAACCACATTTTCATAGCACAATGTAAGTCATGAACAAAATTTCAGATCTATTGGCTATCAGTGTAAGCTTATCACCGAGTTGTATGACCAAAGTATAGCAGTCCTAGGACTATCTCTGAGGCCAGAGCAGTTAATGTCCTTGCTTCTAATTGTTTGATGATGTCAGATCTGAACTCGACAAAGCCAATTTTGAAACTTTACAATAGATTTGTTTAACAGCAAGTAGGTCAAGTTGGTACCAGTTATGTGTAGAATTTTCAATATGACATAAGGTATTAAGGTCAGGATTTTAGAGGTGACAATGTCAATACAGAAACTGCAAAAATGTTGTCAGATTATAAGTTAAAATATTAAAGAACTATGGTTTAGAACATAAATTAGTTTAAATATAATTATTTCACTACCACTCGGAACACAAAACTTTTTATGGGTAAAAACGTAAAAGCTTTACCTTACAACCTGAACCGGTTTTCACTTTTCTGAAACTTTTTAAAAGTGAAAACCGGTTCAGGTTGTAAAGTAAAGCTTTTACGTTTTTACCCATAAAAAGTTTTGTGTTCTGAGTTGTAGTAAAATAATTATATTTAGTTAAGAAACGGTCACGTCATGGTCAACAAAATCCAAGAATAAATTAGTTTCTTTCTGTTCGGACAACCACAAATACAAATTTTAGAGGGGAACAAAAAAAGTTAACAAAAGAGTTTAAAAGAAGTTTGATAAGAGAATATTAGGCATAGGATGTGCACCATATACGGAACTTCAAAAAAAAAGACTAATTAGCCTACATTGTCTGCCTTCCAGGTACTTCTGCTACAACTCAAATAGTCTTTTCTGTACTGAAACATGTGGGTTTCTGAGAAAGTACAGGTGATAGTAGACTAGGTGAAAGCTTGACTGTTTCTTAAAATTAGTTCTGAACTTGAATGTAGTGACTTACATACAAAAAATACAATAAAGGAAGATAAGACTCTTTGATGAAAGTGCCCTTTTTGCAAAAATATGACTGGTGCAAGAAAAGTACTAAGGTTGATAGTTATATAAACTTTATTTAAATTTAAAATATGTCTCTATAAATCTTTTAGTTATTTGCTTTGATTATAATGAACAATGATTTATATTAATAATACTATTATACCAAGAGTAGTAAAAATTATAATACAATTTTAAACTGTAGAGTTTGTAATTTTAACTACCTAAGGATGAAAATTTGTCTGCAAAAAATATCACTCCCCTGCTAGGAATCTAACCCAGTATGCTGGTGTCATTACTTTGTTCTCAGAAATGTGGCAACCCAGTAAAATGGTTATTAATAGTTTTACAGGTTTTTTATTATTCATTCACAACTGGTGTATTTTAATAATGGCTTTTAGAAGAGAGTACATAATTATAATAAACAGAATGAATGTGTAAACTTATTGACCATGAATGTAAGTGTTAGCCATAGATTACCATAAAACTTAGGCATTAGGTTTTGCTGGCCAATGTCGTGATTTGTAAGAAATTAAAAATTCCACTACTGAATAAAATTAATTAGAACTCTCAAAATTCGTCAAAAATCAATGGAAACTCGATTATAACTAAACTTATTTAATTACATATTTGGTTGTATTCTGTGACTAAATAAATCTTGTTTGCATTATAAGCCATTTCGCTCGACTTTGATTTCATGCGTTTGCTAAACATTTTGCGTCTGGGAGAAATGGGACTATACCTTCTGTTTGTGTACACCTTGTTGTTATATGCAGTGAGATGTAATAATTTTATACTGTAACGCAGAAGAAATTAGACGACTGTTTAGCTAGATATGACTGTAGACATTGTTCGGTTATTTATTCATATAATTACGTGTCAGATTATGCTGAAAGACTTTTAGTTTATATGTTGGAAGATATGTTGTTTGTATGTTAGTTTCGTATTTTGTATTCTTTTCGAAGTCATAAGTCAAGCAAGCATTAAATCAATTTATACTCCAAAAGGTCCGCACAAATCAACCTAACTCCACGTCTGTTTATCTTTTTTTGCCCGCTTTAAATATGGCTGCCGTGATCTTGTGACGATTTAAAAGGAATTTAAATAGCACAAATAATTTTTATTTAAAACGACATGTGAGAAAATATTTAACCCTTCCCTGTGTACTTATATGCCTGTATCAACTTGTAAAAATCTAGTACGGACATGAAAATTACTCTGTATTGAAGCGAAAATTAATAATTATGATAATTAAATAAAAAGACGTAATAATAATAATAAGAAATACCTAACTCAATAAAGAAAATGTAGTATCATTAATAGTAGTTAATTAGTATGATAATAATAATAATAATAATAATAATAATAATAATAATAATAAAGTACGAACTACTTTTCTTTCTCCGCGCGAACAGCTCCCTCTCCCTACTAACCGCCGCAAAACCAACCCCAGTCGAGCGAGAATCAGAGACAAGGTAACAGCTTTACCATGTGTCGTGAAGAAAAAGTGTAAATATAAAAAATTAATAACGATGTAACTGAAGGTAATCTTTCGTGGTGACAGACTCCACAAGTAATTGAAATGTGGTGAAAGTAAAACGAATTATGTAGTTGAAATGTAGTGAAATAACTAAAAGTAACTAACTTAGCCGACACATCTCTTTAAAAAAGGAAACGAAATGTTTAAATTGTAAAGTATGTTCTATCCAAACATTATAGAGTAACATTAGTGCAGTTAAAAGCAAAATGTAAAATGTATAAAAAGTGAACACCGTACATCAGGAGTGAAGCAACAACGACAAACTCACGAGCTTCAGGTAACAGCATCCTTTCGTCATGATCGCAACTAAGAATCTACAAAATCAATGGAGACACCCGAACGACATCGTAGAACTTCTAAGAAACGCAACTGAAGAGTAACAAGAGAACCTGCCACTGATCACATTGTATCAAGGTGAAACCAAACCATTATACTTTTAACAATGGCAACAAAAGCAGTATATTTTTGCAAAGACTTATTCTAATAATGTAAATGTTAACATAGTAGTGTCTGTAATTACAATAATGAAATAGTAATCTGATGATAGTTAAAGGTAAAAGGTAATTCGAAATTTGAGCAAACTAATATTCCAATAGCTTGCATAATGTTGACTTATTGTAGAGCATTATTAAGTTAAAACCCGGATCCGAGGTATTTAATGTAGTTAATAAATATATATTTTTATTTTGCTCACCAGAGTAACATGTTAAAAAGACGTAAGAGCATTCGATGCACAACTTTTGAGTAATTTAATTTTTTTTAACGTAATAAAACAAAATAACAATAATATTTAAATTATTATTCAAGAAAATATAATAAAGAGATGTTTTTGCTAAATAACCAGAGAGTGAGTAAATTTGCATAACCTAATCCTAATTCCTGTTCTACATATTTTCAGATTTGTTGGTAAGTAATTGTACTAACATCGGCAGCCGGTTTGATTGAAAGTAACCAATTAAACTGGTTCCCTCTGTTATAATGTCTCAGACAGGAGAGACACTATAATCTGATATGCTTCACTAGAGAGTACCCTGTTGGGCATCCAGTTATATTAACATCCATGTTTGTTTGTATGTTAGTTTCGTATCATGTGATTTGTATGGCACTGAATTTGAATAATGTGTTAGGGGGGGGCATTCCGGCTTCCCGCGCTAACCTAGCGATCAGCTGTTGTTGGCGCGTGACGTCACCTGGTGGAAGAAATACGCGCGAGTCTTGATTTACCATGCAATCTTACCTGAGACAATGTCCTACTTAGCATCTCTCTGCTGTTTACACGAAATATTAACAATAATTGTAATGAGCTATTCATATAGAAAAAGGATTAAACAACAAGATTAAATGGTTTGCGGCAAAAAATAATGGTAAAATCTATTTCTACATTTAATAGAAAAGTAAGCAAGTCTGTCCACATATAACATTGACAAAATGGCACAAGATGTAAAATTAAGTCGGAAAGGAGGCGATATTATATATATTATATATATAATTTTTTTCTGTGTTTACATCTAATTCCTTCCAGACTTTTGAATTCTTTCCCCCCATATCACACGTCACAGCCGCTACATGAATATTATTGCTCTCAACGGCACTGATAATGCTTTTAAGCAATACATCTGTCATGGTCACATCAAAATCATAATAAATGGGTTGCTTCCACTTGGCAAACAGACCTCTAATCATGACCACCTGAACATTACTGTATATATATATATATATATAATTTGTGATGTTTTCAATTTGTTTCTTCTGCAAGTAGTATAATTTCGTATATTCTTTTTAACACCTGACGCACGTTTCACTGAAAAATATCAGTATCATCAGAGGTTTCTAAGTAAATTAATAACAATCGAAATAATTCTATTAATATAAAATTAACGAATAATAAAAAATGATATATATATATATGTATATATATAATATCGCCTCCTTTCCGACTTAATTTTACATCTTGTGCCATTTTGTCAATTTGTAATGTGGACAGACTTGCTTACTTTCCTATTAAATGTAGAAATAGATTTTACCATTATTTTTTGCCGCAAACCATTTAATCTTGTTGTTTAATCCTTTTTCTATATGAATAGCTCATTACAATTATTGTTAATATTTCGTGTAAACAGCAGAGAGATGCTAAGTAGGACATTGTCTCAGGTAAGATTGCGTGGTAAATCAAGACTCGCGCGTATTTCTTCCACCAGGGAACGTCAGAGCGAAGCAACCAATGGGAGCGTAATTGGCCGGAGTGGCCTACCTTATTATTCTAGTTACATTGTGTGTTAGTATCGTTAGGTTACGTTAGTACGGTGAATAGCGTAGTTTGTATTTACATATTCATCAATTAATTATTGTTACCGTGGTTTCGAAAAGTTTATTACCTGCAGCGGTGTATTGAATAGTTTATGTTAGTGAAACTAAATTATAGCAGCCGTAGTATACTTACGAAGGTCTAAGGTAATTTACTTATTTAAAGACAACTGGACGTTAGGTTAAGGTGGAAACAGCGAGTAGAAGAGACATAGAAGAATCTCTTCTATTCGCTAGGTGGAAGTAACGATAATAGTCATTGATGGGTATGAAGTATAATTACGATAATTCATTTGTAGTATAATGCAGACTCATTATCAAAAATTAATTTCAATTTGGATGTGGTTCTTCGTTGTGTGTTGATGACATTATCCACAATCTAGAAGAATTACTCGATTGTACGTTAAAATATCTTCCGTTACAGTAAGAAGTTACCAAGGTTTCTTGTTTACTTTTTATTTCCGTTTTAATGTCTGAATTAATAATTCCAACGTTCACATCAGCATATATAAATGTAAGACTTTTTTCAGGCCTGCATATGCTGTAAACACAACACAGTGTCTAGGCGAAAACCGGTTCAGGGTGTAAGGTAAAACTTTGTTAACGAGTCGTTAATATAATAGTGGTATTTAGTTAAGTAACGGACACGTCATGGACAACGAAATCCAAGAATTTAACTCAGCAAGACGGGCTACAGTCCAAACGTACAAATTCACAATATTAAAGGTTAGAAAAATCGTTGCTCACATAACATTCAACAAAACGTGCCTAAACAAATCAATAACACCAAAATAAACACATTAGAAACAAATTAGAGACAAATTAAATGAAAATAACGCTTTAATATTGAAGGCTGATAAAAGCAATACCACTGTGATCATTAATAACAATGTTTATATCGATAAAGTGTATGAATTTATCAACAACAATAATATAACACAAGTTAGTACCGACCCTACAACGAAGTTTACTCGTATTATAAATAATGCTATTAATAAATGTACACGACTCCTCGGCAATAAATCGAATCATCACTTAAAACAAATGAAAGCAAGTGCTCCACAATTCACCGGTCTACCTAAGATACATAAGGTTAACACACCAATCAGACCGCTCATCAATTTTACCACAGCACCAAGCTATAAAATTGCAAAGAAATTATCCGAAATAATAAAAAATAATATGAATATACAAAACGACCATAGCCTTAAAAACAGTTTAGAATTAATTAATATAACAAAAAATTTCAATATGGAAGTACAATACAAACTAGCATCGTTCGACATAGTAAACCTATATACGAACATACCAATTCAAGAAACCTTAAACATCCTTAAGAATAACCTATTGAAAACCAAAATAATGGACCAACAGATGATAAACGAATTAATATATATTTTAGACATTATTTTAAAACAAAATTATTTTGCTTTCGACGGAAATTTCTTCATCCAAAAAGACGGGCTAGCAATGGGGTCACCGTTATCTGCTATTTTGTCCGAATTCTACCTTAACCACTATGAAAACACATACCTATTATCAGCAAATAATAAGTTTCACAAACACATTAAACTATATAAAAGATATGTTGATGACACCATAGTAATATTTAATGGCACCGAAAGACAACTACACCAATTACTCACACATATGAACAGTATTAATCCCAACATAAAATTTACTATTGAAGTTGAGTACAACAATGAATTAAATTTTCTGGATCTAACTTTAATAAAACGTATTAACAAACTCCGTTACAAGATATATAGAAAACCAACCTCCACTGATATGGTTATACACGCCAGCTCCTATCACCCATATGTACAAAAAATAGCGGCATTTAATAGTCTTACACACAGACTAGCAACAATACCGATGGAACGAAACGATTATATAGAAGAACTTAACATCATTAAACATATTGGTATTGTCAATGGGTACCAACCAACTTTAATAGATAAATTGTTACACAAACATGCAACCAACCATAAAAAAAGCGGAGATACAAAAATGAAATACATAACCATATATTATTCAAGAAGAACTGCCTTAGCTCTTGTAAACAAGTTCAAAAAAACGAAATATCGTAATATCATTCCGTACCAACAATAACATAGGGAACTTACTAAGAACTAAATCACGTCAACCTAGTACTGAAAAAACCGGAATATATAAAATAAATTGTAGCGATTGCGATAAATTCTATATTGGTCAGACAGGTCGGGGTTTTTTACAGAGATTTAGAGAAGATCTACCCAAAAATAATATTTACACGAACCGCTCTCAATTCGTGAAGCATCTAATATCTAAAGGCCATAATTACAAAAATTTTGAATCGAATTTTAAAGCCATATATATATATATATATATGTGATAAAGGACTATTCATGATTGCTGTTGAAGAATTCGAAATTTGCCAGGCATTCAAGTTTGAACCCGACAATGTATTGAACGAGCAACTGGACTTTAGATCGCACTATCTATACGATACAATCTTGAATAGAACTAAGAGACACAGTGTAATTGATACTGGACAGTCTAACATGTGACAGTGTTGGGTGCACTCGAACTGTGTAGTTTCATATATGTGACCATCGTGTAAATGTATACATGTTTTAGTGTTGTACATATGTTTTCAATACCAGATTTTAATTTTAATATTAACGTGACGAAGTCTAAGCAACGGATTTTCTGAAGATGGAGCATTGAAGAGCTCCGAAACGCGTCAAAGTAACCTACAACAGGAAAAATAAGTCACAAGACGGAAATAAGGTAAATTAATAAGATAATCAAATATAATTCCCTCACACAAATTCTATCCACGTACAGTAAACCTCACGAACGTCACACTCACTAAAAACGAGCAAACACTCCTTGATAAAGGCCTAAAACATAACATACATTACAAACAAAACAACCAAACACTAACAAAACTCATAGTTGACACTGAAACAAATATACAAAACACAGCACTAGAACACTAAGACGTAATATAAACAATATAATAGGAGCACATAAGACACCAGACAACAAGAACCACAACTCAGAAATACACACAGCCATCAAACTGAGGGAAAAGGCACACAAACACAACATCACATTTGTAAAAGCAGACAAAGGCAACACGACTGTAATCATCCCCATAGACAACCTACACAAAAAAGTACAAAACTTCATGGAACAGAACAACATCACAGAACTAAAACACGACCCCACCGACAGATACCAAAACACGGTAAAACAACTAGTCAACAAAGCCAAATACATAATTCACACAAACAAAAGCCCTACCTACATGAAACAAATCCGACCATCAGCCCCTACCCTCCAAGCGCTTCCCAAAATCCATAAAGAAGGTAATCCGATCCGCCCCATTATCAACTACCGTAATGCCCCTGCACACAAACTGGCAAAATATCTAGACAAAATTATCAGACAACACACACAACTAGACAACAGCATTGCAGTAAAAAACAACACAGACCTAGTAACAAAAATAAAAGACATACGCATCCCCCATAATGCCACATTAGCTTCCTTTGACATTAAAAACCTGTACACAAACATCCCCATCTCTGAAACAATCACCATCCTACAAAACAAACTCAAACAGAACAACACACCAGACGAACTTATCAATGAAATAACAGAAACTCTGAACATTATCACAAAACAAAACTACTTTACGTATAACAATAAATACTACACACAGAATGATGGTCTACCCATGGGCTCCCCCATATCCAGCATTCTAGCAGAAGTCTTCCTCCAACACTTAGAAAAAACAAAAATACTCACAAACAATGACAGACACTCACATAAAATACTATATTGGCACAGATACGTTGATGACATTCTAATACTATACAGGGGAAACAAAAGACAATGTGAACAGTTACTAACGCACATAAACAAAATACATAAAAACATAACCTTTACTGCCGAATACGAACACAACAATACCATAAACTTCTTAGACCTCTCCATCACAAAACTAGAACACAGGCACAAATTCAGTATATATACAGAAAACCAACTACAACTGACACACTAATACACAACTCCTCCAATCACCCAATACAACACAAACTAGCTGCCTTCAGAACCATGATACATAGACTTAACAACATCCCCTTAGATGAAAAAGACTACAAAGACGAACTAAACACGATAAAATATCTAGCAGGATGTAACGGATGTGACAGAACAATAGTCAGTAAACTCCTACACAAAACAAACAACAGACAAAGACAGAAAACAACAAATTCATAACACTAACATACATCAACAAACAAACTGAAAAAATAGCCCACAAATTCAAAAAAGCAGGCTACAGAATCGCTTACAAAACTACTAACAAAACAGAACACATACTATCAAAACACACACACAAAGCACAAAACAAATTCAATCTACCTGGTGTTTATAAACTAAATTGCTCAGATTGCAACAAATTCTACATAGGCCAGACAGGACGTAGCTTCAAACAAAAATACATTGAACACACAAAGGCACTCCACTCCACTACAGAATCCACCTTTGCAAACCACCTCATTGAAGCAAACCACACATATAAAAACATCGACAATAACATGAACATTCTACACGTACACACAAAAGGCCGAAAACTAGACACTCTAGAACAATTGGAAATATACAAACACACAAAAACAAATAAAAACGACATCCTAAACGAACAGACACAGTTCAAATCGTACGCATTATTCGAACATATCTCACCCCACACACACAGCATCGATCTTTCAAAATTCGATTCCGTCGCCCACAACAGGACGGACAGCGCTACCAGCGGCAGCCTCTAAAGAAGCCTTTTAAAGGCGAAAACCGGTTCAGGCTGTAAGGTAAAACTTTATGTGTGTGTGTGTGTGTGTGTGTGTGTGTTTTTTACTTATAAAAAACTTTGTGTTCCGAGTCGTTAATATAATAGTGGTATTTGCAATGTCTAGACTAAGCTTGGAGGTTGGTAGGTGTAAAGGTACCACTAAGTTAATGTATGTGGATTTAACCAGTATAAGAGTGTGTTATAAATGTACTGAAAGTAATGGCATAGTCAAATATTGTTATACAACATATAGGACAAGTTCAAGACTAAATGTAATATTATTATAGCTTGCATAACCCACACCTGGGCACACATAACCTCACCTTGCCTGCATAACTGACTACTACCATAAGGTGACTAATAACTATAAATATGAAATAATAAAACATACAGATATTCAACAGAATACAGAAAATTGCTGTTAGTGGCATTTATGGAAAGTATCAGTAGATGAATATATTTTTAGGTATGTGAATATAAGTAAATATGTGATGATTTCTCAAAACTATGCTTTTGTGATAAAGTTTCACAACGATTCAATGCACATTAAAAAATGAATTGTAGTTACTCAGGTTAAAGACAGTTTGAAATGACAAATGAATTTATTACAGTTCTTACAAATGAAAACAAGAAAATTATGATGCTCACTATATTATTATTGAAACTATTTATTATATAATTTGTATTGAACTGAACTAAAATAAATAAAACTTTTTGTAGACTTCCAAAAAAAAAAAAAAAAAACTTTCAGATTCTGAACATTTTTTGTTTAGACATTATTGTCAGTATATGTTTTATGTATGTAATGAATAGGCCTACCCATTTTTACTTAAGTCAATGTGTTTAATGTAGCCTAAAGGCAGTGCAGTTCAGCTTGAACAGTAACAGTAACGTAGCCATGTTATGTTGTGAATGAAATAGCTTTGTGGCGGAGGCGGCATAAAGTAGTTTTATAGTTTCTTGTAAGAAATTTATTTTTAAAACGGATTGTATATAATATTTCTGGTTTGGTCAGTACTGTATTGTATTAAGCCAATACATACATTAGATATTATTAAAATACACAAAGTAAACTAAAAATCTATTACATAAATGTGTATGTTAACCAACTACTGAATATTATTAATTGGCCATGCACAGCCATTTATTATAAACAAACAGTTCAACGTAAACATAATATGATTGCAAGGTGGACATCCGTATTTTCACTATGTTAAATTCTGAAAATTGAGATGCATTTTTCAAAGAAATAACAAAATAAAAAATATAATTTTGTTTTTAATCCTACAATATCTTTCATATAATATCAGTATTGACACTTGGGAATGCACAAGAAATTCAGATTTGGTGCTCTTTCACTTTGCCATTCATAGCTGATGTTAAGATGTCCTTCCCATACCAACAAATAAATGTTGCCAATTCTTATCAGCTTACACAAATGTCTCTTTTCAGTGATATAACACATCACGTTTTGGATCTGTTAGCTGTTTTTGTATGTGGTTTGTTTTAGTAATGTGTTATTGGGCTGTCAGAAATTATATCAGTGACATGAATATCATTAATGTTACCCTTCATGTTACTGGAAAACTCTTCAAAGTGGTTTCAGCGGATCATGAATTCAATCAGTCCCAGTTTTCCTTTTTATATGCAGTTTACAAACTATGAAATATTGTTCCATTGTCCATTATAGATTTTCAAGTCATTAGAAATTATAATTTCTACACGATTTCTAATATTTGTCAAAGATTTTCTGTTTAAGACCAGCTTAAATTTACTGCACCCTGAAAGCTATAGCCTAAATAAGATGAAACGAGTCTTCAGACTAGATAAAGCAGAACAAATATTTCAACTCTTTAAATCTGTCAAAGGCTTCAAACTTCCATTGTAAACAACAGTTTGCTAGTAGTATTGCAGTGTATTCCCACAGCTGTCGATTTGGAAGTTATGTGAAACAGAGTATACTGTATAACTTCTGCAAACATTTTGACTCTGAGGTTTCATAAAAATTTTAGCATTCAATTGGTAAGCAATTGTTGTTTCCTTCTCAAAATAATTCTAAAATTATGTCAAAAGTCTTGTAGTGCTGCGATATCCCCCAGGGGCTCACCCATCTTAGTTTGTCTCTCTTTCGTTTATCATATAGGGTGAGTATGTGGACTGGCGACCACGGGATCCTGAACTAAGAGTATGGACAGTAGTATCCAACTCTTCCCCTCAAGATGTCAACACATTTGTTCTCAATTTTATAAATCTTGTAAAGGTACAGATTATTTAGCAGTGAGAATCGCTGTGGTTCATCTTTACAACATGACCTACACATTATTGAAGTACTCTTATATGTTAATTTTGTCAAGAGTCTCATTGTATAAAAACATTTTTTCATTTGATGATTGTGTGATTGATGTTTATTTTACCTTGATATTGACAAGGCCAAAATCAGCCTCAGGTATGACAAAGAATTGATTATTCGACATCCTCTTAACTTGAAATGACTATTTTAGTCTATTCTAATTATTAAAAACATTGTTATCTTCTCGTTGGAACTATTCGTTAGTTGTACGTTCCTCGATCCTCTTATAGGTCACTCACAATTGTCTGATCGTGCTTTTTATTTTGTTAAGATGTGTCAAGAGTGATTTTGTATATTAAAATTATTTATATATAAAAAGAAATCGAGTTTCTCACAGTTCGAAATGGAAAATTTCCTAACATCTATTTAAGTGAAGAGCGTATGGTAATCATTCTTTTGTGGTTGCAAGGTAACCACCAATATCCTGTTTTGATGATTTTCAAGGATTTGTACCGCGCGTGGCAATCTAAGCTCTGATAGGCCGAAGCAAGGGAGTAGCCTAGTTACGTGAACAGAGCCTTTTTGAAACTATAAAAGCTCTTGGAGGCCCAAGCCTTCATGATTTGGTCTATCGAGTGATCCGAGGCGACACAGCCGTGTGTTCTGTAAATTTTTGCTTTCGTCTTCAACTACTGTGAATCTACAAGTTTTATAATTTTAAAAGTCTAATTATTCAATTTCCACAAAGTTTAAATTAGTATAAAGTTTCGGTACGGTAAATCGCACCGAACTATTCAGTACTGCTCTTCAGTCGCAGCTCATAGCACAGAATGGCACATCTAAACACAGAGGGAGGTAGAACTAAGGAATAATCAAAATTGTGAACTTAAAGATAGAGAGAGACTATAAAATATTGTTCTATCAAGTTACTCGTTATATCAAATTTTTTATATCACTTTGTTTTATTAATTATCTCTGAAATAAAGAGAGAAACATAACAAGATTATTGACATCAAATATAAATTTGTGACATCTGAAAGAAATTCTATCTTATTTGTATTTTATTATATTTTCAAACAAGTATATTGTATTTTATTATATTTTCAATTATATCTATGTATATTTTAAACAAGTACATTTATCTCTTAAAGGATTTAATTGAATTATTTGAATTAATTGTTTTATATTGATTTTATATATATTTTATTTATGGCTTTAATTCGTTGATCTAGAGATCAAAATAACTTTTCATAAAGATTTTATATTAAGGTTAATTAATGTATTAATTGCTTGAGAATATTGATTTTAATATTGATAGCTTATCGCACCTTTGTATGCACATAAAGTTTTAACGATTATTTGTTTGATTGGATGAAGTTAAAGAAGTCAGTCCATATAGAAACGTAAAATAAATGACTTTTCAAGTATAGATGTAAGAATGTATAGGCCTGTAGCAAGTCACTGATTAACACTTGAAACTTATAAAGAAATTTAACTTACAGTAATATATGTAATATACAGAAACAGAAGTTATGAAGTTAATAAACACATGAACTAGTAATCGTAACTTGTTTCATTTGTTTGTAACACCTACAAGCCACCACTTCTATCACTGAAAAAGGTATCGTAGGATACTTGGTAGCCTCCTTACCGCTCGGGAGACGCTAGCCACGACAAATGGTGGCATCGGTGCTGATAAATTGGTGAGCTTTAGGTTTGGAGACAGGTGTAAACTTATAAACTTAGAAACACATACGTCAAGTCAATGCCACTAATACACCACTCACAGGTTACTTATATTTAAATCACCCAGAAATTTGCAACATTTTAAATTCAAAAGAGTGGAGAGGTGATAGGTGGTACATATATATTTTATATTTTGGGGATAATGGGCAACAAAAGTCTAAAGAATTTACCTTGGTGCAAGAGAAACCCATAAGATTCTTGAGAGAAATTGAATATAGCACTGTTTTAGATTGTACAGCATTTGTGGATTACGTTACTTGTAAATTTCTTAAGAGACAAGACTGTTCAATTGAAGCTGAAATAGATTTTATGACAGAGTTACGTATGTGGTTCTAGTAAGGAAACAAGGTTTTACATATTAAAATGTTTGTTTATTATGTTTAACATATGTTGATATTTAATTTGTGATGCTTAACTCTAAGTGATATACCATTATCGAAATCGGTATTATTTAAATTTTCATGGGACTGTGAAATTTATTTGAGAATTAATAATTAAAGATATTTATGGGTAGTAGTTTTTCAAAGAATAAAAGTAATAAAGAACGGTGTATGGCCGCCAATAAACGATCTTTCCTATTAGGACTTATTTCGTGTATCGCAATAAAATTTGCTTATTTATTGTGGTATAATAAAACGGATTACATTCAATTTTTAAAGCGTCTAATACATTTTAATCATACTATATTTTAAATATTTTAAAACAAAATGGTGAACACAGATACAAAAACGGGAAAACCTATTGTATCAGGTGATACAACACCTGCTTCTAGCATGTCCGCAATGTCCTCTATGCGTATTAAAGATATGTCAGTATCAAATTTAATCGTACCATGGAATGGAGACGGTCCTATTTCAGTATCAGAATTTTTCGCGAAAATTGAAAGAGCCGCGAAAACCGGAAATTGGTTAGACACTGATAAAGTAACAGTAGCCGTATTAAAATTTATGGGAGCAGCCGCTTTATTTTATAATAGCAATGCGGAAGTTGCGAGTGAGGATATAACTTTTGATTGTTTAAAAGAAACATTTACAGAGCGATTAAAGATTAAACATCGTGATAAATTTCATTATAGTCAGATGTAAAATGCGATGCAACGAAAGTCGGAAACACCGGAACAGTTCGCTGACAGATGTAGGCGTTTGTACAGTCAGACAAGTCGCTGACCCTGAACAACAGTGAATTATTAATGAAGAGGCAGAACGTCGTATGTTAGCCGCGTATATCAATGGTTTAACAGATAATGTCGGACACCAAGTACGTTATAGAATGCCTGCTACATTAACAGAGGCATTACAAACTGCTTCAACAGTTACAGAAGTCGAAAATATGGAAGCTCGACGAGCTCAACAAAACAAATTTCAAAGTCCCAATCGAATATTTACTGTAACGTGTTTTAATTGTAATAAACAAGGTCATGTAGCGAGAGATTGTCGTTCTCGAACAAATAATTTCGGAACTAACAGGAAGAAATCCAATAGTACAAGTTTTAATACAGGGAATAGTGGAAACAGGGATTTCCAGGGTCATAATTCGAATGGAGGCAATCGGGATATTTCAAAAGTTGAATGTTATAATTGTCATAAAACAGGGCATTATGCGAATGAGTGTCCTCAAAGAAGGAATGTAGCGACTTCCCCAAACGGGCAAAGTTCGTCGGGAAACGGTCCCACCCCGCCGAACGTGAAGTCGAACAGAGTGTAATCGAAGTACAGGTAGACATAAACAGGCGTACACACGAGAGTAGGGAGATGGAGTGACTGCCAAGCCAGACTCTACATGTGGAGCGACCACAAAGCCGGACTCCTCACCTTACAGACGTTACGTGTGACCCTATTTACGATGACGCTTTGACAGTGGATGTTATCGTGGACGTTATCACCTTGTAAATTTGTGATTGACAATGGGACGATGGTTTCATTTATAAAAAGGGGTATCAGCCAAAAGTTAATTCGAGATGTTAAAGTTGTTGCTAAAAGTGCTACTGGGGATGAACTAAAAGTCTTCGGAGTACAGAAGGTAGGCTTCATAATTGAAGGTACCAAAGTCTATCATGATTTTGTGGTAGCAGACCTTTGTACTGGCTTTGATGGACTGTTTGGATTAGACTTATTGAGAAAATTAAATGTCTACATTGATTTTTCCAATAACGACATATACGTAGGAGGAGAGCAAGTCACCAACAGTGAGGAGACCAGGGAACCTGGTACAGAAATGGAAGGGACTGGCCATCTCAACCCACCTGTAGAAGAACCTGAAGTATGGAGTATTGTGACCATCCAGGATCAGTCCATACCAGCAAAGTCCGAGATGCTTGTGCAGGGATGCCTGCAGGTGATGCAAGCAAGTTTGCGATCATGGATTAGAGAAATCCCAAGAGTTAATTGGATCAGGTAAATCCAAAGAGTTGTTAAGTGGATCCAAAGAGTTTAAGGGTGTAGTCCGTGTTAATATGTTGTCTGGATTTGGTAAATCCAAAGTTTTTTTCGGGAAAAGGTAATTCCCAAGAGTTTTCCGGTTCATGTAGTTTGTTTCGCAACCACGATCACGAGGATGGAGGGTGTTGCACAGGTTAAATAGATCCAGGGGATCAGGTAGATCCATTCGTGTACACGACGAAGTTTTAATTGAACCGGTAGAGTTTCAGACTCATGTCATTAGAGTAGCACGGTGTTTAAGTTCAGTTTTTCACTCCATGAAATACTCAGATGTTGTTCAAGTTGTTAATTTCGGTAATGAAGATTTAGTTCTCCCAAAGAATAGTTTGTTGGGGTTAGCTGAGACGTTTGATCAGGCACCCACCGGAACGTCGGAGACGCCCATACCCACAAACGGTGAAGACCATGAGCAAAGTAGTTGTAAAGTATTCACGTTGAATACTAGTGAAATAGGCTGTATTGACCCATTGTCATGTCGAGATGAGTTGAATGATGAAATTCAAAGTAAATTATCGCATTTGTCTAATCGAGAGAAAGGAATAATTGAACTTATTTTGTTAAAATATAAACATTTGTTTTCTGAACCGATTGTTAATACGGGATGTAGTGTTGATATAAAACATAGAATTGATACGGGAGATAGCCTGCCGATTCAAAAGAACCCTTATAGATTGCCTCATTCTTTAAAATCAGTTGTAAAAGAGCATATCGAAGATGTGAAAAATCGTGGTATAATTCGTGAAAGTTCTAGTCCATGGGGAGCACCAATTGTTATCGTGACCCAGACACAGAAGTCCGATTCAACTGTTAAACATCGTTTTTGTGTAGGTTATCGCGCTTTAAATAATGTTACTCGTTAAGATGCATATCCATTGCCTAACATTGCAAAAACTTTGGATAGCTTAAATGGAAGTGAATATTTCTCTACACTAGATTTATGTAGTGGTTATCATCAAGTTAGTATAGATCCTAACGATATAGAGAAAACTGCATTTACAGTTCCTGGACATCATTTTGAGTTCCTTAGAATGCCATTCGGGTTATATAATGCACCCGCAACTTTTCAGCGCCTGATGGACAATGTCTTGATGGGATTGAAGGGTGAGGAGGCATTAGTTTATCTCGATGACATAATTTTTGAAAGTAGTTTAGAAGAGCATACTAAACGACTTGAGCGAGTTTTACAAAGACTAGAAAAAGCTAATTTATGTATGCAGTTACCCAAATGTACATTCGCTGTACGAGAAGTTGATTATTTAGGACATATTGTAAGTAATGAAGGAATAAAGTCTGACCCAAAAAAAATTTCTGGTATAAAGAATTACCCTCGTCCGAAGAATGTGAAGGACGTGAGAGCATTTTTAGGTTTGGTTGGATATTATCGAAGATTATTCAAAATTTCGCGGATCGAACTAGAGTATTAACTAAATTATTAAAGAAAGATGAAAAATTTAATTGGGGTGAAGATCAAGAGAACGCATTTAAAGATTTAACAGAAGCCTTATGTAATGAACCCGTACTTAAATATCCAGATTTCACTCAACAATTTTATTTGTCAATCGACGCGAGTGCTACCACGATAGCAGCTATCTTATCGCAAAAACATAATGGTCAAGAACACCCAGTTGCATGTGCTAGTCGTCAGTTAAATAAAGCCGAGAGAAATTACGGAGCCACTGAAAGAGAATTATTAGCTCTTGTTTGGGCGACAAAATATTTCAGATGTTATTTATATGGACATAAATTTACCGCAATTACCGATCATGCAGCGTTACGTTGGATGTTAAACTTACGAGATCCTTCATCACGTTTAACAAGATGGTCATTAAGATTATCTGAATTAGACTACGACGTAATACACAAACCCGGTAAAAAGCATATCAATGCTGATACTTTAAGTAGGCATGTGAATACTATTGTCATTCCATTATTATCCAGACAGGAGAGATATATTTATTGTCAAGAGCAATTAAATAAATCGCCAAATGATAAATTTGTAACCTATTATATTTTAACGATATGGCAACACCAGATTAGCTGTTCCGAAAACCTTAATACAATAAATGATAGAACAAAATCACGACACTATATTTTCAGGACATCAAGGAATAAAGAAAACTTTTCTTTTATAAAATTGCTAAACTGCTATAATTGTTATTATTTAGACAAAGCTTTTCGTCATCACTGACATCTTCAGGTCTTAAACAACCTGAAGATTGTTTAAGGCCTGAAGATGTCAGTGATGACGAAAAGCTTTGTCTAAATAATAACAATTATAGCAGTTTAGCAATTTTTAAAAGAAAAGTAAGGATGGCTGCTAATTTAAACAATACGAAGAATAAAGAAAACTTTTGGAATAATTAAACAACGCTATTATTGGCCTTCCTTGGCTAAAGACGTTGAAGATTATATATCTAAATGTGTATCATGTAATCAAAGAAACCCTGTAAAAGCCACAAAAGCTCCATTAGGTACAGTTCCATCATCCACAAAACCATTTGAATTAGTATCAATCGATATTGTAGGTCCATTGCCTGTTAGCAGTAAAGGAAATAAATATCTGCTTATGTTCATTGATTATCTAACTAGATATTGTGAAGCAAAACAAATCCCGAATCAGACTGCCGAGACGATAACCTAAGAGTTTGTACATAAAATTATTACGCGATATGGAGTTCCAAAACAATTATTAACAGACCAAGGTCGAAATTTTCTTTCAACATTATTTAAGGGAGTTTGTGAACTACTCAGTATACGAAAGTTACAAACTACGCTTTATCATCCACAGTGTAACGGAATGATTGAACGGTTACATAAAACTTTAGCCGACATCATTTCACATTTTGTGACAGCTGAAGGTAAAAATTGGAACGATGTAGTTCCTTATGCACTCATAGCATATAGTAGTGCACCACATTCAGCTACAGGTTATAGTCTGCATATATTATTATTCGGAGAAGAAATGAACCTTCCAACAGCAGATGACTTAACTGCAAAATTTTTGGTAGACGATGAAACACAAATTGAACTTTCAAAGCTACGTGAAAAGCTTAATGAAATACGTCATTTTGCATTAAAACAATCAGATAAGTGTAAACGTAAGAATAAAGAATATTATGACAGGAAAGAGCGATTTAAACCTTATCAAGTAGGACAATATGTATATTTGCTTGACCCAACAAGTAAAAGAGGTCCACAAAAGAAATTCACAAAATTTTGGAAAGGTCCGTATGAAATAATAGAAGTAATAAATATATTGAATTATAAAATAAAAACCAAAGCAGATGAAAATCCAGTTGTACACTATAATCGTTTGAAACCTAGCAAGGTCATAACAATGAAATGGCGACACGTGATAAAGCCTTTACCGCAACGCGATAGTGAAAGCGAGTCTGAAGTAGACGACCTTGATCGAGACCAACCAGCTGATGAAACTAAATTAAATGAACCGTTCATAGTAGACGCTGGTCCAACGCAACTTACAGTTGAACCACTACGTCAGGTTAGTGACCATGAACCTGAGAGAGAAGATTCTAATGTTGAATTATGCAATGTAATTCGATCGAATATTAACGACCCTGAGTGGATTCCTCCACCCACTCAGCAAACCGGTCCAGAAATAGTTAGTCGATATGAATTGAGACCGCGTGAAAATATTGTAGCACCTCGTAGATTAATAACTGAGTGAATAAATTAAAAAAAAATGTTATCGCATGAAAAGTAATGGGAAATTTTGTATGCATTACAGATGCAGTAATGAGGGCAATGTTATTGATATTGAGCCTCATATGCTCAAAGTATGGATTCAAACGGAAGTTATAACGCACTGATGATGAAAAATACACTTGACTCTCATGGATGCACAAATATTTCTGACCTAAGTAGATGTCATTTTGACAAAGGACTTGTATTTATTAAACAAAGAGACATCATATTGACGACCGACACCTGGACCATAGCAGTTACTGTAGGGACAGAAGACTATGACAACATTCTATTCCAAGTTTCAAATTTATTTAAATATTTAAAAGGTTTGGAAACTTCTTCAAATTTGACAGACATTAAATTCCTTATTCCATCTTTTGAACTGATTCGTTTACAATAAAAATTGGAAATCCACACAAAATCAAGTTGACAATTTAAAACTTCTCTGACCCACTTCTAGAACTAAAAGAGGTTTAGTTAACGGAATTGGAACAGTATTCAAATATTTATTTGGAACTTTAGACACAAACGATTATGAGAGTTTAGATACAAAACTTGACGAAACAGATAGTACCAGTGAAACAGTTGCACATGTTGAATCAGATAGATTAACTTATTTAAAAAACTTAACAAATGAAGTTGAAAGTAATAATAATGCTATAAAGTCTTTAGTTAATACTGTAAAGACAACAGTTGAAGAAATGAATAACGTAATACTGGAGATAAGTGAAATGTTGAAATTAAAGAAACAATTAGAATATCAGTCTAAAATTTCTTCTTTGTCTAGAGAAATAGAATTGATTTAATTGAGGTAGATAGTCAATTAACTCAATTGCAAGAAGCGTTAGATGTAACATCCGCTGGATATTTGAGTGCAATTTTAAATTCACTTAATAAGTTGAATAAATTATTAAAAGAGATTGCAACGAAATTGCCTGTTGGACATTTGTTAATTATAAAAACCAATCTGGACATGGTATACCACTATTATAGAGTAGCAAAAGGTCATGCTATAGCAACAAGAAATTTAATTAGAGTGATCATAGATATTCCTTTACAATCAAATGACAATAATTATGAATTGTATAGCACTAAATCTTTACCTTATTATGATAAAAGGTTAGAAACATTTTTATTTGTAATTACAGAATTGAAAAATAATGCTATTTCTTATGATAGACAAAAATTTGTTGTAATGTCAAGCATTCCAGCAAAGAAATGTAAAATTTCACCTTTTGGTATATGCTCTCTCTATGTGCCAATACGATATGCAGCTGAAGGGAAATGTTGCACGTATTCTATGCTAATTGGAGATGAAGAAAACGCCAGATATTTATGTTGAAGAACAATTTTGAAGAGATTCCAGATTCCAATCATCTACGAAGGAACCAACGGAGACTTCTGGATTTATAGCCTACCTAGTACAACTCGAGTGACATCAATGTTCTGATCCTACTAATGGTATCCATAATGTGAACGCAGAGGATAGCTGGCACAGGAATACTTCATCAACCAAAGACGTGTCGTATTATACCTAAATACTTCACGTTACATCCACATCTTCAAGGGCAATCCTCAGCCACAATTAGAAGGAATCACATAATTGTTCCTCCTATCAAAAATCTGTTGTCATCATCAGAAATGACAATGTTTAACTTCAACTTAAGTGATCAGTTGATACAACTGGATCATATTAATCGCATCTTGAATGAAACCGGCTCAGCCGATACTGCTGACATTGACTTGTTACAAAGGAAGCTATCCGAGATAAAGATTCCACCACACTCTTACCATAGTAGTACTACTGAGTCAATTCATTTGTTTATTTCTCTTATCATCATTATCACTGTGATAGTAAGTGTCATACTATACACCTGTGGATTACAATATCCGTGTATACATAGTTGTGTTATGCCACTCGCTTGAGTTAGTACGGTAGCGCTGAGAAGACGTCACGTACCAATCTATGAGGAGATGCAACCCGTTACAATGCGGAATCCTGATACTTCTGCGGAATCAACACATTTCACAGGAGAAGTGTATTGAGTGCAGTGATATAAAAGTGAAATTTTTGTTGTAAAAGTTCATTCACAGTAGGAAAACCGTACCTCCATCTTCTATATGTACCTTAAGTAGACACATGTTATTTTTTAAATTATGTTGTAAGATAACAAGCTCTCTCTCTCTCTCTAAAGACAGTGTTGTATACCTGTGTAAATTAAAGTGAGGTACATGGTACCTCCCTTTTAAAAAAAAGGGGAGTGATGTAGTGCCGCGATATCCCCCAGGGGCTCACCCATCTTAATTTCTCTCTTTCGTTTATCATATATGGTGAGTACATGGACTGGCGACCACGGGATCCTGAGCTAAGAGTATGGACAGTAGTATCCAACTCTTCCCCTCAAGGTGTCAACACATTTGTTCTCAATTTTATAAATCTTGTAAAGGTACAGATGAATTAGCAGTGAGAATTGCTGTAGTTCATCTTTACAACATGACCTACACATTATTGAAGTACTCTTATATGTTAATTTTGTCAAGAGTCTCATTGTATAAAAACATTTTTTCATTTGATGATTCTATGATTGATGTTTATTTTACCTTGATATTGACAAAGCCAAACTCAGCCTCAGGTATGACAAAGAATTGATTATTCGACATCCTCTTAACTTGAAATGACTATTTTAGTCTATTTTAATTATTAAAAACATTTTTATCTTCTCGTTGGAACTATTCATTAGTTCCTCGACTGACCCTCTTATAGGCCACTCACAATTGACTGATCGTGCTTTTTATTTTGTTAAGATGTATCAAGAGTGATTTTGAGTATATTAAAATTATTTATATATAAAAAGAAATTGAGTTTCTCACAGTTCGAAATGGAAAATTTCCTAACATCTATTTAAGTGAAGAGTGTATGGTAATCATTCTTTTGTGGTTGCAAGGTAACCACCAATATCCTGTTTTGATGATTTTCAAGGATTTGTACCTCTGTAATGGGAGTAATGAAAATGAGATGCAACAATAAAATGGTACAAGATTAAAATCTCTCTGGCGCGCTCCAGCAGTGCAGCACGCACTTACAGCCATTGCATTTAGTGTTATGTAACAGAGTTATATAAAAAAAGTTTATGAAATTTAAGTTATAGTGTTCAGAGTCATGATCACAGCACAACTTCCCGGCAAACAGTCTGGACACGTGGTCCCATGGCTTCTAGGCTATTTGCAGTAAACGGGCACACTGCCGGCCCGGCCCCAAAAAATGAAATAAAGCATAAATATCACCTCAAGTGTGCTGGCGAGTGCAACATAGGAATTCGGTCTCCATCTCCCTCTTCGTATGCGATCTTGACATGGTTCACAGCTTAGGCGGATGTTCTGCCATCAGCAAGCCAGGAACCCGGCTTAGTGCGAGAACCCTATGAATTCAAGTAAATTAGAGAACAGTCTATAAAAATGTACACCCGAGTTAAGGTGATTAACCTCTTAACGGGCCGCCAGCTAACTCTCAAGAAAAGCACAATATTCATTAATAAAAGTTTTTACAACCAGCTTAAAGAGTCTAAAAATCAGCCATGGAACAAGTAAATTTGCATCGTGAACAGAACTTATTAAATTGTGGCTCAATATAAAGTGAACTGTACTCAGTCAACATGCTTCGACAAAAATTTGCAGGCTAAAGTGGCCACGTGGAGAGCAGTAATCATTATTTGACCAAAGAAAAATTTAACAGCAAGTCACTCACAGCATTGAGAATGTTTCACCTTCAATTAAGTTTCATACATAGGAGCTCTCACACCTCATTCTCTATTTGTGAAGTCAATTAACAAACTCTGTGGCCGTTTACAACATGCACAGACACCGTTCACGACCTGACAGCGCACCAAGTTTTTAGTCATAAATTTTTTAATGTAGAGCACTTTTACCATGACAATGACTCTTGAAAAACTACTCGCACTATTACAGAAAATAATAAAGCATGGACTATATACAGGGCGTTACGTACAACAGTAAAGAATGAGTTTCTCTTACATAACTTTGTCGGGTCGCACACACATAAATACGTACTTCACACGATAGCATATATCTTGTATTTAAATATCCAAACAAATAATGAAAAATAATTAAATTCTTACCAGGAGTCGTTTATTCTTTAGCCCATCATGTAGAGAGATACAAACTGCGTAGAACAATACGAAGAGCGGAGAAGGGACGATTCTCTGAGTGAGGCCAAGCGTTGACTGCACACCGGCAGCACACAATCGTCACTGCACATAGCCGAGTTGCGCGCGCAACCGCACAGTGCCGCTCCCCTCACACCGTCGAACAAAGTTCGCCCCGCTGCCTCGCTCACGTATATTACAATTACGAAACTTTTCTAGAATTTTGTAACTGCCGGCATCGAACCGGCACACCCCCACCCCAAAAGGGCAACCCGGTTGCCCCAAAAAAAAATCGGGAAAGTACCCTGCAGTGTACTCCCATCTGAAAACTCCGGTGGACATCGTGGGTGAGTTGGCCAGGCAGACTTGCTCCCAGGAGAACAGAGGGTCAGAAGGGAAAATGAAAGAGACGAAAGAAGAAGTGTAGAGTGTAAGTGTGCGGTTGCTGCACGCTGACCTGATCAGGGCCAGCCCACAGCAAAGAGGGACAGAGAAGAAAGACAAAGAAAAGTTCGGGAGCTCCCTGAGTTCCGACCTCCTGAGGCTTGTCCACCCAAGCCAGAACACGATAGCCAGCTAAACAGGGCCATCTGCCCCATGTAATTATGGGATAATTCCCTAATACTATTCCCCATTTTACACACTACCATACAGCACGGGCCAAGGGGAAAGGGGGCGATGACAGTCCCCATGATGCGGTGGTCCCACTGGAACCTAACGGAAAACCATGTCAACTGTGACTATGGCACCTTTCCAATATATATATATATGTTTTACAAGTGTGCTCCAAGGGCATGCCTCCTGGAACAGCAGGGAGGTCGAGGAGCACAACCGACCCCGGCCACCCTACTGCCCCACTTCTCTCGCTAACTCCTTTTTTTTTTTTTTTTTTTTTTTTTTTTGTAAGGTTAGGAAGATTGGAGGGTGGATGGTCAAGGATGTTTACGGTCATGGGCTGGGACCAAAGGTAAGGACATGGCTCCCTCCGGACATAAGGACAATTGGAGAAAACCAAGGCTCGCGCAGGCAGGGGCGCATCCCTGAAGTAGACGAACCCCACTGGGACTGTGGGAAACATCTACCCGCTACCATATATTCTCAATCTCGCCCCCGGAGCACACCCTCTCAAACCGAAAACATCCCCACCCGCACAGAGACCGCCATCATTTACCCTTTTTTTTTTTTTTTTTTTACGGCCCGTTTACCCTTTTTGACACAATTTCAATTTAGAAATGTGTGTGGTAATCTCTTTAGGATTCCTACCCTGTTCTTCTAATCGCGCCGTCACCGGCGACGTAAACCCGAGGATACGGTATGGTCCCGACCAACGATAGCACAATTTAGCGGCTCTTTTGTCCGCGGCTGAGCTGATCGGATGGCTCTGGCAGTAGACCCAGTCCCCGGTCTGAAAGGGGTTCGGAATTCGCCCCTGATTATATCGTCGACGGACCCGCTCGTGCGCTCGTAGCAAATTCTTCCGAGCCTCCCTCCATCTCTCCGCAGTTCCATTATCGGGCTCCCGTGGCAGAAGATCATCAATATTCCACAAGTTAGTCAACGGGAGTGCGGGCGAGAATCCAAACATGATCTCAAAAGGCACGGCCTTATGACTGTCATGCAGGGCCGTGTTAAAGGCTAGCTGCAACCACTTTAAGTTCTGGTCCCAGGTAGTCTGTTGCTCCGCGTGATAGGCAATAAGTGCGGACCGTAGATTCCTATTGAACCTCTCCGCATGGGACGGCTGTGGGTAATACGGGGAAGTGGTTACATGCTTGATACCGCTGGCGAAACACATCCGCCGGAACTCACTCGAAATGAACTGTGGTCCATTGTCGGAGACAATGATGGTCTGAAGACCGAAATGCTGAAAAACATGGTTCTGAAGCGCGCTTATGGTCAAACGAGCTGTTGCCTGCCGTAAGGGCAGTAGCCAGGCAAACTTCGAAAAAGCATCCACACAGACAAGTAGGTAAGCGTTACCTGACTTGCTACGCGGGAAAGGTCCCACGTAGTCGATGAATAGCTTCTCCATCGGTCTGCTCGCCACGTCTGATGACAACAACCCCAACTTAGTGTTTTGAGCAGGCTTGCTTAAGCCGCACAGATGACAGGGCTTCACACGCGTCGCAATGTCCCTATCCATGCCCTTCCAGATGAAGTTCTTCCTAATACTGGAAATGGTCTTCGAAATCCCCTTGTGGCCACCTACTGGGGAATTGTGGTAATAACTGAAGACCATGGGCACTAACTTGCTAGGCAGCACGATCTTCGGGGCACGTCCCTTTCTTTCTCGACAACACAGGACGCCCTTGGACAAGAAGTATGGGGCCTGCGCGTTACCCTCTTTTATTTTCTGGATGACAGGACCCAGCTCTTCATCATTCAACTGATGGGGTAACACATCAGTGAAGGCTAACGGAAAGTCTAGTAGAACAGAACAGGGTTGCTCAGATTGGGCTTCACTGGGTTGGGAAAACATGGGTGACAAAGCATCTGCAACCACATTTTGAGTTCCCCTAATGTGTTGCACCTTGAACTTAAAGGATGAGATTTTAACCACCCATCGACCAATCTTACCCAGTTGCCGGGGGTGAGCAAGAAGCCAAGAGAGAGCCTGATTGTCGGTCTCGAGCAGGAACTCAGCATGTTCCAGAAAACGCCTGAACTTATCTAGAGCGTATACCACTGCCAAACACTCTAGCTCATATACTGATGACTTTCTTTCTTGCTGGGTCAATGTTCTTGAAATAAAGGCCACAGGCTGCCTAGCACCATCAACGACTTGGGACAGAACCGCCCCGAGCGCCACCGAACTCGCGTCCGTCTGTAAAATAAACTGTTGAGAAAAATCCGGCATCCTCAGCACCGGCGGGGAAATAATAGCTTCCTTCAATGTTTCAAACGCCTTTTGCTGGCTTTCGCCCCACACAAACTTGACCCCTTTCTTTCTTAATTCATTTAGGAGTGCAGCAATCTCCGCTGCATTGGGGATAAACCGCCGATAAAAGTTGACCATCCCCACAAACCGGGCGATGCCTTTGGCATCCCTTGGCGGGGGAAAATCCCGGATACCCTGGGTCCTTTCAGGGTCCACTGTAACGCCTTGGTGCGACACCAGATGCCCCAGAAAAGAGATGCTCTCCTGGGCGATTCGCACTTTCTCCGGATTGAGCGTAAGGCCCGCTCTTCTCAACCTACTCATCACCTCCCTGAGATGGCACAGATGTTCATCATAGGTTTTGCTGTAGACCAGCAAGTCATCTAGATAGTTGAAAATAAACTTAAACTTCACATCTTGAAACACTAGGTCAAGCAGACGCGTGAGCGTTTGGGCGCCCACCGCCAGACCCATGGGAACCCGCGTATACTGATATAAATTCCACGGGACACAAAACGCCGTATACGGTCTACTTTCCTTGGATAAGGGTATCTGGTGATATGCCGCGTTGAGATCAATCACGGTGAAGTACTTGGCCTCACTAAACCAATCAAAAGCTGAGTGGAGATCCGGAAGGGGAACCGAATCCACCTCAATATTAGCATTTAACTTCCGGTAATCGATTACCATACGGTGCTTACCCCCAGGCTTGGGTACCAGGAACGCTGGACTGGCATAGCTGGAATTGGAAGGTTCAATTACCCCTTGCTCTAAAAGCTCTTGAACCTTCTCCCTCAGAACGGCCATTTTCAGAGGGGCGAACTTATATGGGTGTGACCTCACTATCTTAGTGTCTGTTAAACGAATCTTATATTCTAATAAATGTGTGAGTCCCAACTTGGGAGTTAAGACAGAGGGAAATTCCTCACACAAACGGTCTAAAGCTCTCTGCTGGGCGGGAGTGAGATGATCTCGTGCAGAATCGGGACAAGCAACCTCTTGGATACCTCCCTTAGCTCCCTGGTATCCAAGAAATGGAATAACTACACCCCGATTAAATTTAAAATAGCACTGGTGCCCATGGATGTCCAACACGAGACCACTTTTAGCGATGAAATCGGCACCCACAATACAGTCGACTCCCAGAGCCGGAGAAACCAGAAAAGGCCACACCCAAGAAAAGCCATCGATCTTGAACTTGAAGGAAACCACCCGGGAGATGGGCAGAATTTCCCTAGAAGCAGTCCAGCATACCACAGATGACTGACTCGACCCTTTTATTAAGCCCTGTTTCTCAAGGTCCGCGCATACTCGAGATGAGATGATAGATCGGGCTGACCCGGAGTCAACTAACGCTCTGAGTTGACCCTTCTTTACCTCGAGCGACAGGAAGGGGCATACAGAAGCCTTTTGCGGGACGGTAGTAAGGACCTTGATATTAGAAGAGTCTGGACCTATCCTCCGCCTGGAGGCACTGAAATTCTGAAGAGTCTTGCAACGAGGGGAAGACAACCTCCGATTTGTCCCCCCCTGAAAATTTAGTTTTTTGGATACCGGACCCTCGGGGGAAGCGCCGGACGCATACCACCCTCCGGACAATCGCGGGCAACATGCCCCTGTCTATGACAGCGAAAGCACACAACGCCTCTCACTTGTCCGCTCCGATCGCCATTATTTCTCTCCGGCCGCGGTTGGGACTGAACAACCCGTCGTTCTACCACTCGGGGTTCGCCAAGACTGGCCCTTACTGGCCCACGGGATTCATCTACGGACTGTATGGCACGAGATAACGCACACAGCTTCTCCAGATCTTCATAAGTCCGCGGTCGCTCGGCAAAAGTTAAGCGCGATCTCTCCTGGGGAGTAACCCCTTCGAAGATCCACTGTACCACTTCATTCTCGGGCAGTCACAACCCTAAAATCCGGACCGCATCACGGCGGCTCTGCACGAACTTCGAAAAATTCTCCCCGTGCGCTTGTACCCGATAAAAATATTTGTCCTGCAGCTGCTTACGCAAAAGCCCAGGCACGCATGCGTCCAACACCCCCCGATGGAAAGACGCCACACTGCCGCCATCTCGTATCGTGCGCGCGACCCGCTCAGCCACAGACCCCCGACAATAGGGATACACGAGTTCAAGTAGAGTGCCGTCCGACATCCCCGGGAAGTCGGACAGCTGAAACAAAATCCGAAAAAAGATCATCAACTGGTCCACGTCCAGTCCGTCTACCACCGGAAGCTCCTGCATAATTGAGGACATGGGGTTAGGTAAGTTATTATACGAGATACGCGCTCCTCCCGAAAGCGTCTGCGATGGAGCCACAGGGTTCGACGTCTGCGCTATGTTCATTTCAGGAGGTTGGGGAGAGCTCACGGAAAGCGGGGACTTCACAGGCTCGAAGTTCCGCAATGCTTTAGCCACCTGTTCCGCCATCAGCTTCACCGTAGCGCTGACTTCCGCGATTGTAGTCTGTGCGGACAAGTTCTCCAGTCTATGTTGCAGGTGTTCCGCTCGCTGCCGTACTCTCTGTCTTGCCCTGAGATTGGAAGGGGCCGACTCAAAATCTTCCATTACCTCCCGCAACTCTCCCCACTTCTCCTGGCACAACTCGAGCTCGGCCGTCACATCAGTGACCTTTACAAGCGACGTGCCTCCGGACGCAAGGGCGTCTCTCAACTGCTTCCTCAAAGAGGCAACATCCCCTTGGGGCCTCCCGCCCTGGGACTTAATTTCAAACTCCAACTCGTTCTTGAGAAATAAATCGGGATTTATAACATTCATGCCGCCGATGCTACAAATACTTATCTAACAATCCACAAACAACATCCAAACGAAAATCACTAAACCAGGAAAACCTTGAGTACTGTTCTTCCATCAAGAAGACCCCCGGGTTCTCTAGCGCTGCGGAAACCTGGCCTATTCTGAACCATGCACACCCCGATGAAGGGAGACAAGAGACAAACAACAAAACTACACACACATAACAGCAAACAGCAACTCGACACACACGTCGTACCAACACATAATTGACAACAACCAACTAACCATCAACTACAAGTCCTAATTCGGGAATTAAAAATACTTTGACATCAACCGGACACAAGTCGGTTCCGGTACCGATTCCCGATTGGGCCATACCGCATCCCGTCAATGTACCACGTTAAAGACCGACCCTAATGAACATTCCAACTTCCAAGCCACGCTTGAGACTCCCGGCCGTACAAGCTATCAAAATTTTTAAACACCATTAACCGCCTCAGTGGTGCGACCCGACTCACAAATTAAACAACTTATAACTAGCCTACACGGGCCTATATCAACTATGTTACAACAATCGCATTATATTGCCGAGTCTGCAAGCCCCGTCACACACCAGGACCCAAGGGTTCAAGCCTAGAATGAGCCACACTCTGCTACCATTTGTAACCTCTCTTTCCTTTTATGTGTATAAAAACAACTTAAATTTTTTTTTTTTTTTTTTTTTTTTTTTTTTTTTTTTTTTTTTTTATCTCCTGGCTTGTTGGTTTTGAAAGAGAGGTTACAAGTTAATTAGGACTAGGCCGAAGCCTAGAGAAGCAAAATTTATGCTGGGTCCAGTATGACGGGACTTGCAATAAAACTCAGCTGTAACAGAACGATAACAATTTATTTTATTTCATGCCCTTCTTGTATGCCCAATCGCAAGTATGAATATGATAAAAGATAACAAGTGTGTAAAATCTTAGTCATAACAATTGTGTGCAAATATAAACGATTACAAGTGTGTATAAAACTTCAAATCTTCAGCATAACAAATATGTAGAATATTAGGCACAACAAATATATGTATATAAATCAATGAACACCCATATATATATATATATAATTATAAAATCTTCTCCCATCTCGTGGCTAGCTAGACACATAACACACACACAGAACACAAGGAACACCAACTCACAGTTACATTAATTTTTTTTTTTTTACACGCATGCCCCTGGAATGCACCCACCCAACAGGTAGAGTAACTACGATCTTATAACTCAGAAGTGATAAAATATACGCCAATAGGCAACCCGTACAGTAGAATGACATAAGCCACAACCCCCAGGAAGAATAATAACAATTCATGAGGCATAAATAACCAGACCACCCCTTTATCTAGCATTCCATTGATCAATGACCCATGATGAGCGTGTGAACCTTAAGTTCCTTTCACATAATTAATTGAAACTGACAAAACTACGTCACCTACCTTCAGACAGCGTTTATAAAATTCCAAACAGCTATTTGACTTCAAAAAAAAACCAAAAGGGAATTAAACCCTATGTACTTTAACAAACAGAAATTAATTGCTCGAGGCAGTACTATTTCAGAAGATTTTGACAATCATAATTTACTCCAAAAAAAGAAATGATGAGTACATGTTTTATAGTCAAAAATTAAACATCAAAAGCTGTAAGTGTGAAGTCAACCCATATGCGTTTGTCAGTTAAGAAAACAATCAGTTCAGCCCTTGTGCAAGGGGCAAAAATCAGTCAAAATATTTCCATTACATTAGGAATTATGTCCATCAGCCTCAAATGACTATATAAAATAATTAAAGAAAAGATTACAATAAAGTGGTTGTGCTCTGGCATCTGTGGGAGCGCGCCCACATGTAGTTGACAAGCATTCAACCTGTCTGAAGTTGCACCAGCATGTGTCAAAAAAACTAAGTCCCATATTGTAATCCCAGAAAAGACCCCAAAACAAAAAACCCCAGGAAAGTCCCCAGCCCTTAAATGTGAAACCCATAGTTAAAATAAATTTTATACATAGCTGTTCCAGCCGGAACAGATCTACCAAGCAATAATTAAATTTTGGTAAGGAGTAATGAAAATGAGATGCAACAATAAAATGGTACAAGATTAAAATCTCTCTGGCGCGCTCCAGCAGTGCAGCACGCACTTACAGCCATTGCATTTAGTGTTATGTAACAGAGTTATATAAAAAAAGTTTATGAAATTTAAGTTATAGTGTTCAGAGTCATGATCACAGCACAACTTCCCGGCAAACAGTCTGGACACGTGGTCCATGGCTTCTAGGCTATTTGCAGTAAACGGGCACACTGCCGGCCTGGCCCCTAAAAATGAAATAAAGCATAAATATCACCTCAAGTGTGCTGGCGAGTGCAACATAGGAATTCGGTCTCCATCTCCCTCTTCGTATGCGATCTTGACATGGTTCACAGCTTAGGCGGATGTTCTGCCATCAGCAAGCCAGGAACCCGGCTTAGTGCGAGAACCCTATGAATTCAAGTAAATTAGAGAACAGTCTATAAAAATGTACACCCGAGTTAAGGTGATTAACCTCTTAACGGGCCGCCAGCTAACTCTCAAGAAAAGCACAATATTCATTAATAAAAGTTTTTACAACCAGCTTAAAGAGTCTAAAAATCAGCCATGGAACAAGTAAATTTGCATCGTGAACAGAACTTATTAAATTGTGGCTCAATATAAAGTGAACTGTACTCAGTCAACATGCTTCGACAAAAATTTGCAGGCTAAAGCGGCCACGTGGAGAGCAGTAATCATTATTTGACCAAAGAAAAATTTAACAGCAAGTCACTCACAGCATTGAGAATGTTTCACCTTCAATTAAGTTTCATACATAGGAGCTCTCACACCTCATTCTCTATTTGTGAAGTCAATTAACAAACTCTGTGGCCGTTTACAACATGCACAGACACCGTTCACGACCTGACAGCGCACCAAGTTTTTAGTCATAAATTTTTTAATGTAGAGCACTTTTACCATGACAATGACTCTTGAAAAACTACTCGCACTATTACAGAAAATAATAAAGCATGGACTATATACAGGGCGTTACGTACAACAGTAAAGAATGAGTTTCTCTTACATAACTTTGTCGGGTCGCACACACATAAATACGTACTTCACACGATAGCATATATCTTGTATTTAAATATCCAAACAAATAATGAAAAATAATTAAATTCTTACCGGGAGTCGTTTATTCTTTAGCCCATCATGTAGAGAGATACAAACTGCGTAGAACAATACGAAGAGCGGAGAAGGGACGATTCTCTGAGCGAGGCCAAGCGTTGACTGCACACTGGCAGCACACAATCGTCACTGCACATAGCCGAGTTGCGCGCGCAACCGCACAGTGCCGCTCCCCTCACACCGTCGAACAAAGTTCGCCCCGCTGCCTCGCTCACGTATATTACAATTACGAAACTTTTCTAGAGTTTTGTAACTGCCGGCATCGAACCGGCACACTACTAGGGTCGTCCGGTCGTGCGATCTGTGCCTTCTTTACTTCGTGTTAATGGCCCACACCGTCGTGTATGCCCACGAAAACGCTTTGGGCAGATCCTACACGCACAACTCTTTTGGACGATCTATCGGCCGATGACACCTGTTCAAACTCCTTTAACGCCCCAACATTTCCGATATTTACTCTAGTTAATTAACCACTTTTAGTGGTGTAAAAGTTAAAATTCACACTCGGTGAACCGTTTGCCGGCCGGCTACGTTCACGCTTTCTGATGAAATGACCAAGAGTCTTTGTTTCATTTTTCGTAGGTGGGGCGATAACTACGTCACCAGGCTATTGTCCATCTGTTTACAGCTTCAAAAACACATTCCTCATCGCTGGCGTCATCAGGGATAGGCACCTTATCTCAGTATGCGACATACGGTTTTTTGCTGTGTTTCTTGGTTTTTTGTGATGAAACAGTTAGAATCTTGTCAATTCACTTTTGCGTTATAAAATATTTGTATAGTCCACTCACTGTAGCTTTACAGGGATTATTAAAGGTTTAATTAATTGTGACCAAATTGTTAAAAAATGAAGGAATCCAATACTTATGGTCTTTTGTACCATGTTTTTGTTAATTTAAGATTGTACCATCACAAAACCCCCTCAATGAAAGATTTTGTGCCGAAGCATAAAAACTTACATTGACCCATTCATGCTTCCTAAACGGATCAGTCAGGATATGTCGCCACAACCCCCTTACAATTTATATAAAAGAAAATCAATAACTCACCCGTGGTCTGATGACAATGACAGTACCTGCATGACCTTACTGGACTTCTCCTTCGAGATCCCAACACCATAAGGCCACTTAGGCGCGTAACGCCCCTGCTCTGACGCGCTGGCCAGCTCAGGACCGCCGTCATAACATCACCAAACACTGAAAAAATAAATTAAAATATCAAAATAGTGGCTTGGTATATTACTCTATCCTTAACTGATCAGGTTCCCCTTAGCTAGGTGCTGGTTTGTGCTAATAAGCACTGGGTTTGCTTGAATTACTAGAAATATAATATAAAAAATGTAACAAGGATTACATAGAATTGCCATTCTCTGTATGGACTACCCTGAATTATAAAATCGTTTCGATTCCCATCGATAATAATTAACTCTTTCTGTTTTATAATTATTATAATTATAAAAGAAACACATATTGTTATAAAAAATAATTTAATTTAATTATAAATGAAAACATGGAAATCCCCATATAAATCTCCCAAATATTCAAACATGGAGAAAAACAAATTATAGAAAAAACATTATTAAGAAAATCTTATTGAAATTAAAATTATTATTAAAATCATTACTATCATTATTAACAGGTAATAATTGTTATTGACAGCGCCAATTATATTTACCCCTCTTTCTCCTCCACACACACTATTTCCATAAATCATGTTAAAATTTCATACAATAATACATAATACATGATAATACATTGATACATTAATACACATGATCATTATATTAATACATTTAATACATTTTAAATTCATATTTAATCTTGATTAAGATTAAATATTCTATCGATTTAAGTTTGCATTTAAATTATAAAATTTACAATTTCAATTAATTAATTAGACATCAATTATTATAATATTATTATTTCACATTTATTATTAATATTCATATTATTATTATTATTACTTCATTATTCATTTTTCATTACCTTTCTATTCTGAACTTTCTACCTACCTAACTACCTAACCTTTCACCTTCTATCACTGTTTAGTCTGGGTGACTCACATGGGTGATTCACTATACTTTTACTTATTATAATCTTACTCACCTTTTTCTAACTGACAACCAAATTTACCTATCATGACACCAATATCTCAGTTATATACACCTTTACTAATTTCATTTAAATCCTATGGCACTGCGCGTCTTTGTACAGAGATGGGTGTTCCCTAACTGGCTATATACATTCATAACATTTTGCCCTTCCAAAAAATTCGGCAAACACTCTCTTAATCTACGCTATTACCTGCCACAACCCTATACGTTGGCTACTCCTTATCACCTCACCCCCACTACAAAATATCATCAACAACAATTATATGTTTAACCTTGACTTTACTCACATCTACAAATAATCACTAACTACTGTGTCCCTAAATATCTAATACTTTCTTTGTATTATTTACTTTAAAATTCTTAACTATCTAACTCCATTTACATTAATTAAATAACTCACCTGCTTTTATCTATACCCAGGATCTATCCCTGTTTAAACACTCTACCTTACTGTAATCATTGACAATTATCTTATAAAATTCATCTCTCACCTACTCATAATAGTACATCTCTCTTTTCAAATATATATATTCTTACTTAATCATTTATTTAATTAATAGAAGTTTTGTATTATTATTCATTAGGAAATACCTTCATTACTAATTAAATAATACTTTATCTTCATTAGAAACTTTCTATTACAATTTACTTCTGTTACTAATTAGTACAACTTTCTTTTGTACTATTTTAATTCAGTAATTGACTTTTAATTATTATTCAATTATTTAAAAGATTTTACTATTAGCAAAAACATGTTAATTATTAAACCATACATGATACCTGGTGTACACAAAATATACCTGTAATACAAAATCAAAAATACATAAATACATTGATATACAAAACATATGAAACAATGAAAAATATACATTCCAAACACATTATTTTGTTATTTATCAAACTCAGTCCATAGCAGTCCAATTCAATACCACTTTTCACATATATTTAATGTTCATTACGTAATTGAAACACTCTATCCTCCATCTTTGAATAACAGCCTTATCTTAGTTCTATTTATCTTATTTTTTAATGAAAACATTTTATGATTAGAAACATTATATTCATATTCATATATCAAACAATTATCAAACAAATATATCAAGTCACGATCGAGTAGGGTTCTGTCTATATCAGTAAGATCATATGTTATAATTTTGTTATTCATCTTGTAATTATCATCATAATTTTCTACCACAGGTAAGTACTTAATACCATTATTCTCATCATTTATTGTTATTTCAATTTCACTGTTACTACAAGGTAAGTATTCATTATTTTCATCCACCGTATCTATGCCTAACCTCTCTACCAATTCTCTGTACTTTCTATTTACTTTAAAAATTTTTATTACTTTCTTTTTCTCACAATACCTCTCTATACTTTCTCTCTTAATATATTTCTCTCCATAACACCAAGTTACACTCTCTCTCTCCAAATATGCAGGGGTCCCTAACTCAGAATTACTGCACCACTTATGAGGTACACAAAAACACCAAGAAACTTTATTTGTAGACCTATCGTCTCCCAAATATAAATTGAAGGAACTCTTGTCCTTATTAAAAATACGTGAAGACTTTTCTTCACCCCCTAACACAACATCAAAAGAAAATTCTAACCCCTGCACCCCTTGTACAAATATACTTTCTCCAAGCTCTCTCTCTGACTCAATACACTCAAAGACTTCATTATCACTCATAATACTTTCATTATCCTTTTCTAATATCATATTCTTACTACCTGTAAATTCATTAATCAACTTATCACTGTTATTTATTTTAGTAATCAGTACTTCGTTTTTCGTACTATGTTCACTACCACTCACCTTCTGATTTTCTAGTTGAATTAAATTCTCATCCAATTTTTTAATCACCTTATCACACTGCTTAATGAGATTATCCTTACTGATTTTAATTTCATTCTTTAATTCCTTAAATTGTTGATCAAAATTATCAAATTTTTCATCGAATTTATTTAATAGTAGCTGCATCATGGCAGCGGTACCATCTGATTTACTTTCTGACATAGTTGAAATGGATGTATCGACTTTCGTTGTCTCTACAGATACAGGCGTATTTGCCTCGTCAGTCTGACTAGTTTGAGTTGGTTGAACATCCATCTCACCAGTCAAATTTACATCAGCTGTACTGATTTCTATTGTAATATTATCATTAGTACTCATGTTTGCAATTTTATAATACACGCATGCATACAATCGTATAACATAACCTCGTAAAAGTTGGGTTATGTTTACGTATTTTTAGAATTAGGTTTATTACCTCAGATAAACTTTTCCGCTCTCTTCGTAGGCTTACCCCACATAAAATTAGATTATATAGAGTCCCTGTTCGCAAGGCGACCAAATGTGATAATACGAATCTTTTCGTCACATACATATAACTACTTTTACCATAAACATTGTATAATTACGGGCGCCATGATGGAAATTACCAACATATGATATTAGGTTTATTTTGCGGGCCAGAATTCGTGTTAAGCGAACAATATGATAGCGGAAAGTGTTATCTGAAATAAGTACTATTAGTTGAAATGGTTACCAATGTTTACTTTTATTATCGAAAATACTACATATAAAATGATTCTACTTCTATGTACCAAACACGAACGTCACTAGGCCTCGGGGCGTAGTCCTATATAGGTTTGAATAAACATCACTAAGAAATAAACATTGTAAATATACTAAACATATAATAAAATGGAATAGAGTATAATATGCTAAAACCAAAACAAATATAAAACCTGCACAACCCAGCACTTAGAAAATATGCGACACTCTCTCCCTCTCACTCTCTCTCTCTCTCACGCTCTGGTACAATTTCTTATTTTTTTTACTGAGCTCATTTTTAAAATTTGAAATAAGATTGAATTGAATGAAATTGAATTCATTTAAACAGTGATTGAATTTTTTGTTGGTCATTATTTTGAATTATGTTGTTTTATGTGAAAAATAAAATGATGTTGGAACGTTCTCACCCATATTTTTGGATAGGTCTCACCGCACTACTAGGGTCGTACGGTCGTGCGATCTGTGCCTTCTTTACTTCGTGTTAATGGCCCACACCGTCGTGTATGCCCACGAAAATGCTTTGGGCAGATCCTACACGCACAACTCTTTTGGACGATCCATCAGCCGATGACACCTGTTCAAACTCCTTTAACGCCTCAACATTTCCGATATTTACTCTAGTTAATTAACCACTTTTAGTGGTGTAAAAGTTAGAATTCACACTCGGTGAACCGTTTGCTGGCCGGCTGCGTTCACGCTTTCTGATGAAATGACCAAGAGTCTTTGTTTCATTTTTCATAGGTGGGGCGAAAACTACGTCACCAGGCTATTGTCCATGTGTTTACAGCTTCAACAACACATTCCTCATCGCTGGCGTCATCAGGGATAGGTACCTTATCTCAGTATGCGACATACGGTTTTTTGCTGTGTTTCTTGTTTTTTTGTGATGAAACAGTTAGAATCTTGTCAATTCACTTTTGCGTTATAAAATATTTGTATAGTCCACTCACTGTAGCTTTACAGGGATTATTAAAGGTTTAATTAATTGTGACCAAATTGTTAAAAAATGAAGGAATACAATACTTATGGTCTTTTATACCATGTTTTTGTTAATTTAAGATTGTACCAGAATTGTACCATCACAACATCTATGATTTTAATTCTACTTTACAAGGAACATTGCTCTTACTTTTAAATAAAATAGAAATGTCTTTAATTGTCTTTGAGTTCTTTGTATGATTAAGATATAAATAAGTTGTTTATCACCTTATTGTCGTCAATCATACTCGATCATTTTGCTCCATCTGTAGTCGTCCTCGTCTCGCACTCCAGCGTCGGCTGTCTCTCTTCTCCTCTTGTCCAGCGTCGTACCTCTCTCTGGAACTCTCCTCTTGTCCAGCGTCGTATCTCTCTCTGGAACTCTCCTCTTGTCCAGCGTCGTATCACTTCATCTTGTCTTGCACTCCAGCGTCATATCACTCTCTGGAACTCTCCTCGTGCTGTTTCTGACGTCAATGGATCTTCTTATGTACTGCTGTTATTATTTAAAGATGATTGTCTTTACAACTTAGTTACATAGTTGTATGTAACTGGAAAATTTGAACTATTTACAAAAAAAAATAAATACGCCGTGCGGACGGGCATAAGCTCCCGCTGCACCGTGGATGATTTAAGAAAGAGAACCACTGTAGCTTGCGTGTCCTATTTATACCCATGTCTTGGTCGACACCCTGCAGTGGTACGAAATCGACATGTCAGTAACTGTCTCTGGATTCAGTTCCCCCACTCTTTGTCAATTTCGCTATTTCTTATATTTCTGCGAATTGCAGAGTCCTGTAAGTATACTATTATACTTATCTTATAACTATTTTTACAACACATGTTCACTGTAATTTTGGACATTGCAACTTAACCCTTTCGATTTGTACACAGTTATTTCACTATTTCACTCGTACGGTGTGGCACTTTCGCGTGATTTTCGTACACAGTATTTAGTAAATTTTATTACATTTTATTGTGGTTTTGGATTTTAATTCTTAATTACAGTTTATGAATAATTACAGAAAAACAGTAATTGTGCAATTATTCATCTTGGGGTGGCAAACTCGCCTGCATAGACCTGCGTTCACACACACTAGCAAAATACTGGTGTACACACTTTCAGTTATATTTGTGTGTGTGTGCACGTCGATTCAGGTCGAAACACCTGTTCATATTTTTGTCTGAGCCAAGCTTGCAATCCCTGACATGCTTATTTCTAATATATTATTAATTATTTACAGTTTATTAGGTAAATTTAAATTTTTATATTCAATGCTCAGTACATCACTTATTTGTACTGTCGCATTATTCCTCTGCTTGGTAACAAAAAAAAAAATTTAATAAATTTATTTATTATATATATATTTTTTTTATTATTATATTTGCAAAAAAAATGTAACAAATAGTAAAGAATAATATTCGTCATTTCACCCTTAATTGGAGTGTATACAAATGTCTTACCTCCCCTCTTCGTACGCTCACTGCTCGTGACCTTGTAGTAGGGTGGCTTTAACAAACAGCTGATCTGACTGGTTTCATTGACCTTGTCGTTTTCATGTGTAGAACTTCCTAAATGACGCGTGGAATTTACCAATTTCTTTGTTCTGTATCTCATCATATACGATGAAAGTGTGTTGTCCTACTCGCTGTCTTAACGTATACGGTCCATTATAAAGTCTGAAGAATTTCTTCGCTGTATTATCACTCCGTTTTCCCACTGGATTTGCTTTGAGTAGTGTACTTTCTCCCACGTTGAATTGTTGTAGCTTGTGAGTTAGATTAAATCTCTCTATTCTCTTGTTACCTCTTTCTCTTATCCGTTGCTTTGCGTATTCAATTTTCACACTTATTGGTACAGGTACATTTTGGTTATTAGGTTTGTTTATATACTTAGTCCAAAATCTGTTTGGCTTCTTATCTTCTTCTAATTCCATGGGAGTGTATCCTGTTGCTTCACTATAATTTTCATTAATGGCTTTTTCAAGAAATGGTAAATATTCTGCCCATTTATTGTGTTGATCATGGCAATATATTCGTAAATATTTACCTAATTCTTTGTTAACTCTCTCAGCAAGGTTTCCTTGAGGATGTCTTATGGATGTGAGTACAGGTTGTATTCCATTTTCCCTTAACGTCCTCTCCCATTTTTCACTTTGGAATTGTACACCTTGATCACTGAGTATCTTCTTCATTTTTCCATATGACGGAATATATTTCTGCAGTAGTATCTTTAGAACAACTTTGGTTGTGGGTCGCATAATTGGGTACAGTCGGACTGCCTTGAAAAACATATCGATACATACCAATATGTGCTTCACACCTCGACTTGATCGCGGTTGTGGTCCCAGAAAATCCACTGCAATTAGCTCTCCTTTGTTCTCCTTCTGTATACTCTGCATTCCTACATATGTGTGTAAATTCGGTCCTTTCGCCGTTTGACACTCATAACACTTCTTTACCTCCTTCTTTATCTTTCGATACATATTATTAATCGTACAATCTTCTCGTAGACTCAAATAACATTTCAGAGCGGCAGCATGTGCTAAACTCTCATCTGCTGGTTGAATTAATTTTTGTAGCATGTCATTCGTTAGTACTATCTTCCAGTCTTGTCTTACTAACCTGAAAAGAATTCCATTAAGTACCTTATAATGATGTGGTAGCTGTTCTTGGTCCTTCATCTCCCTTATCGTCACGTCCAAATCTTGTTGATGTGCTAAGTTTTTCAGCATTTGTTTTACTTCATCATTCTCTTTGAATTTAATTGATAACAATCGTACTTCTTTCTTTTTGCTCACATAAACTTCTTCACATTCTTCTTTGATGTATCGGCTTAGTGTGTCCGCTACAATATTGTCTTTACCTTTACAGTATTGAATGGTGAATGAGTATTCGCTAATGGCTAAAATCCATCTTAATAATCGGGCATTTGTTACTTTGCATTTCAATAGAAATGATAATGCTTGGTGGTCAGTATGTATCTCAAAATGAGTACCATAAACATAATATCTGAATTGCTTAAGAGCGTATACTATAGCAAGTATTTCTTTTTCTGATGTGGAGTAGTGTTTTTCAGCTCCTTTGAAGACTCTACTGGCGTAGGCAATAACTCGGTGCTCTCCCATAGTATCTTGTTGATACAGTACACTTCCTACTGCGTAGTCACTAGCATCGGAGTATATTACGAATTTTCCTTCTCGTTGAGGATGATGTAACATAATATTTTCGATGAACAACTCTTTCACTTGGTTAAAGGCATCTTGATGTTTCTTCTCCCACTTCAATTTTTTTTCTTTCTTCGTCAGCTCTAGAAGCGGTTGCGTATATCTTGCATATAACGGTGAGAATCTTCTGTAGTATCCTGTGAGTCCTAAGAATGCTCTTAACTCTTTGAGATTTCCGGGTATAGGGAAATTAGTTATGCTGGAAATTTTGATAGGATCGGGTTGAATACCAGAGGATGAAATAATGTGACCTAGGAATTGGATAGAGGTTTTGATAAATTCACATTTGTCTAGGTTAAGGGATATGTTCGCTTGCCTAAACTTGTGGAGTATCGTGCTTAGATGTTTTATATGTTCGACTAACGTTTTAGATACAACTAAGATATCATCTACAAATATCATGGTGTAGGGTTCCACTTCAGGTCCTAGGGCTCTTTCTAGACACTTTACGATGGCTGCCAAACTCGTGCTTAATCCGAAGGGTACTACCATGTGTTGGTAGCATTTATTTTTATACAGGAAAGCAGTGTACTTTCTATTCTCTTCACGAATTGGAATCTGCCAGAAACTTGAGCGTAAATCTAGCTTCGTCAGATACCTTGCTCCTTCACACTTAGTAAATAATTCGTCCGCAGTTGGAGCACAGTCATACTCCTTTAATACAATGCTGTTCAGCTCCCTCATGTCAAGGCATAGACGTATCTCACCATTTTTCTTCTTCACTACCACTAGAGGATTCAGGAAGTTGCTGTTTGATCGCTCTATGACTCCACTTTCGATCATACGCCGAATTTCTAGTTTAACCTCTTCCTCATATCGCATTGGGATTGGGTATGTCTTCCTAATGACTTTTGTAGGGTCTGATACAACTATAGAGTGCTCGTATACTGTCGTCTGCGTCGGTACTTCACTAAATACATCACTATATTCTTCTATTAATTCGTGCAGTTTCTCTTCTTCCTGTGTCGTCATCCCTTCATCTACCGCATTCACATGTCGAGTTGGACCATATTGTATTTGTGGCTTGTACAAAGTAATAGGTATTTTACTTACCTTGCACTCTTCTTCCTCGCTGTTCATGTTTAATTCATATTGAACATTTTTATAATTACACACAATTATATTATCATTAATATTAATCTTAGCATTTATTGTATTTAGTATATCGATACCTAAAATTCCATCATAAATCAATTTATGCATAATTATCATGGGGTGTTCTAATTCTAGATTTTTATATGTTAGAGTTACATATGCTTGTTGTTTAACTCTTTCTTTTTTATTGGTAGCTGTTGTAATATTTAAATTATTTACGGGCAAAATTGCAGTATTTTTAAAATATTTCTTGTTGCGTTGAACCCATGCAGCGTTAAGAACTGACAGCTAGCTGCCGGTATCAACTAGCATCTGTATTTTACACCTGTTTATGTTCACAGTCACAATAGGGCATTGTGTTTGCTGCGCGTCTCGCTTTATATCCTGTTCAGTGCTTAATAAGTCCTCCCTAATATCGCAGGGGTATATGTTGTTTATTTTATAATTTTGCTTCCGTTTATTCAGTCATTGTGACGCCTTTGATGTAGACGGTCGGCTGTGGAATGTTACTGTCTCTGTCTCATTCAGTCCTTGGCTTCCTCTCTTCAATTTTTTTTCGTCGTACCCTCGTACTGCGGCAACGCGTTTGTCAGCTGGTTTTGAAAACTGTTTACGATTGGATGACCATACAACGTCTCCTTGTCGTCTAGCTGTATTATTTTGTTCAGTCTCTTTAGCTGTGCGTGTTGTAGTGTTGTACACTGGTGGCGAATAATTTATTTTATAATTATCACGGTGCGGTGTAGTGTTTTGTATTGCTTTCTTGTCATCTCTGTGATAATTATGGTGGTGATTTGCGTGTTTTTGTTCCCAGTATTGTGTGTTCTTACCTTTATTGATATTCTCCAACTGTGTTACAAGGATTAAAAATTCTTCTATGGTTTTAATCCCTTGTGTATAAACTGCTAATTGGATATCTTACTGAAAATGGTAAGATACGATAGAGTATCAATACGTATGTTGGTGTCACTAATTTTTTCGGTTAACTGCGCATTACTGTCAATTATACTTTGTTTTATTTCAAGATTATCAATTTTTAACTCTTCTAGACTCTGTAATTTTTATGGTGTCCTGTCTAAAATTTTCGGACTGTAGCTCTAATTTATTTTCTAAACTTTCTGTTTGTTTTGTATTTATTTCATCTATTTTTCTTATTTGTTTGACATTCTCCTCTTTCAACTCCTCTTTAAATTTTTCGGCTTGTTTTATGACTAATTCGTCCATCATGGCGAGTATCGAATTTTTAAATGCTTCTAAATTCAACCCTCCTGGTTCTGCCATGTTGAATAATTATTAAAATATTTATTTAGTAGTAATTCTTTAACAATTATTATTGATAACCGTTCCCTACTTATTTATTTATTTCTTTATTTTTATTAATAGTTATTATTAATACTCATTACAGTTACACCTGTTACATAGACAAATAATATTATTCGTGGGCGCCAGCTGTGTGATTACACAACAATTAACATTACATTCAATTACTGTTTAATATAAATAATAATTACATATTATACATTTTTCATTTAACACACTCTTTATATTTTAGAGCAACCATTTAGCTACATAAAAAAATTTAATAGTTAAATGATGGGGATCGGGCCATACGTTCATGGGCTACAATTTATGTAACAAAAAATTTTTGAATATAAATTTAGGCATGTCGTGCCCCACATCCAGGGCGCCAAATTATATGCAACGTATTTATATGTGTGAATTTTTATATGTACTTTAATTTGTATAGCCCCACGTTCTTTGGGAGCCAAATATGCAACAACACATATACATAAACACATATACATATACACAAATTTAGCGTGACCGGTCTCACGTTCAAGATTGACAAATTATGCAACAATATAACATTTAAATTGGGTTTCAGGTGTATCTGCAATAAGAACTCTATGTAACTTGTAACGGTATTTCAAATTTATTTTATATTATTAAAAATTGTGCACATGGCACTGACTTCGATTTAAAACATTCGTTATTAAATGTTATTCTGCCGTAAGGCTTATACTATATACATCCTTACTGACTAAATATTCTATTCTACTAATTATTGTATTAAAGAAAAATCTCATTTTCAGACTACTCAGTCAATTAATGTGTTTCAAAATATCAATATTTAAATCTCTTTTTGTATATTGTAATGTACTCAAAATATTAATAGTTATTGAATTTATCTTTTGTTTCTCAGTACTGTTTTCTCAAATAGTAATTGTTTTCATTTAAATGCTTTGTAATCATTTTATATAATATTAATTTGAGCTCTTGTTACGTTAATCGTATTTCTAAAACATTGTGATAATACAAATCTTTTCGTCACATACATATAACTACTTTTACCATAAACATTGTATAATTACGGGCGCCATGATGGAAATTACCAACATATGATATTAGGTTTATTTTGCGGGCCAGAATTCGTGTTAAGCGAACGATATGATAGCGGAAAGTGTCATCTGAAATAAGTACTATTAGTTGAAATGGTTACCAATGTTTACTTTTATTATCGAAAAGACTACATATAAAATGATTCTACTTCTATGTGCCAAACACGCACGTCACTAGGCCTCGGGGCGTAGTCCTATATAGGTTTGAATAAACATCACTAAGAAATAAACATTGTAAATATACTAAACATATAATAAAATGAAATAGAGTATAATATGCTAAAACCAAAACAAATATAAAACCTGCACAACCCAGCACTTAGAAAATATACGACACTCTCTCCCTCTCACGCTCTGGTACAATTTCTTATTTTTTTACTGAGCTCATTGTTAAAATTTGAAATAAGATTGAATTGAATGAAATTGAATTCATTTAAACAGTGATTGAATTTTTTGTTGGTCATTATTTTGAATTATGTTGTTTTATGTGAAAAATAAAATGATGTTGGAACGTTCTCACCCATATTTTTGGATAGGTCTCACCGCACTACTGTAACCTCTCTTTCCTTTTATGTGTATAAAAACAACTTAATTTTTTTTTTTTTTTATCTCCTGGCTTGTTGGTTTTGAAAGAGAGGTTACAAGTTAATTAGGACTAGGCCGAAGCCTAGAGAAGCAAAATTTATGCTGGGTCCAGTATGACGGGACTTGCAATAAAACTCAGCTGTAACAGAACGATAACAATTTATTTTATTTCATGCCCTTCTTGTATGCCCAATCACAAGTATGACTATGATAAAAGATAACAAGTGTGTGAAATCTTAGTCATAACAATTGTGTGCAAATATAAACGATTACAAGTGTGTATAAAACTTCAAATCTTCAGCATAACAAATATGTAGAATATTAGGCACAACAAATATATGTATATAAATCAATGAACACCCATATATATATATATATATATATAATTATAAAATCTTCTCCCATCTCGTGGCTAGCTAGACACATAACACACACACAGAACACAAGGAACACCAACTCACAGTTACATTAATTTTTTTTTTTTTACACGCATGCCCCTGGAATGCACCCACCCAACAGGTAGAGTAACTACGATCTTATAACTCAGAAGTGATAAAATATACGCCAATAGGCAACCCGTACAGTAGAATGACATAAGCCACAACCCCCAGGAAGAATAATAACAATTCATGAGGCATAAATAACCAGACCACCCCTTTATCTAGCATTCCATTGATCAATGACCCATGATGAGCGTGTGAACCTTAAGTTCCTTTCACATAATTAATTGAAACTGACAAAACTACGTCACCTACCTTCAGACAGCGTTTATAAAATTCCAAACAGCTATTTGACTTCAAAAAAAAACCAAAAGGGAATTAAACCCTTATGTACTTTAACAAACAGAAATTAATTGCTCGAGGCAGTACTCTTTCAGAAGATTTTGACAATCATAATTTACTCCAAAAAAAGAAATGATGAATACATGTTTTATAGTCAAAAATTAAACATCAAAAGCTATAAGTGTGAAGTCAACCCATATGCGTTTGTCAGTTAAGAAAACAATCAGTTCAGCCCTTGTGCAAGGGGCAAAAATCAGTCAAAATATTTCCATTACATTAGGAATTATGTCCATCAGCCTCAAATGACTATATAAAATAATTAAAGAAAAGATTACAATAAAGTGGTTGTGCTCTGGCATCTGTGGGAGCGCGCCCACATGTAGTTGACAAGCATTCAACCTGTCTGAAGTTGCACCAGCATGTGTCAAAAAAACTATGTCCCATATTGTAATCCCAGAAAAGACCCCAAAACAAAAAACTCCAGGAAAGTCCCCAGCCCTTAAATGTGAAACCCATAGTTAAAATAAATTTTATACATAGCTGTTCCAGCCGGAACAGATCTACCAAGCAATAATTAAATTTTGGTAAGGAGTAATGAAAATGAGATGCAACAATAAAATGGTACAAGATTAAAATCTCTCTGGCGCGCTCCAGCAGTGCAGCACGCACTTACAGCCATTGCATTTAGTGTTATGTAACAGAGTTATATAAAAAAAGTTTATGAAATTTAAGTTATAGTGTTCAGAGTCATGATCACAGCACAACTTCCCGGCAAACAGTCTGGACACGTGGTCCCATGGCTTCTAGGCTATTTGCAGTAAACGGGCACACTGCCGGCCCGGCCCCAAAAAATGAAATAAAGCATAAATATCACCTCAAGTGTGCTGGCGAGTGCAACATAGGAATTCGGTCTCCATCTCCCTCTTCGTATGCGATCTTGACATGGTTCACAGCTTAGGCGGATGTTCTGCCATCAGCAAGCCAGGAACCCGGCTTAGTGCGAGAACCCTATGAATTCAAGTAAATTAGAGAACAGTCTATAAAAATGTACACCCGAGTTAAGGTGATTAACCTCTTAACGGGCCGCCAGCTAACTCTCAAGAAAAGCACAATATTCATTAATAAAAGTTTTTACAACCAGCTTAAAGAGTCTAAAAATCAGCCATGGAACAAGTAAATTTGCATCGTGAACAGAACTTATTAAATTGTGGCTCAATATAAAGTGAACTGTACTCAGTCAACATGCTTCGACAAAAATTTGCAGGCTAAAGTGGCCACGTGGAGAGCAGTAATCATTATTTGACCAAAGAAAAATTTAACAGCAAGTCACTCACAGCATTGAGAATGTTTCACCTTCAATTAAGTTTCATACATAGGAGCTCTCACACCTCATTCTCTATTTGTGAAGTCAATTAACAAACTCTGTGGCCGTTTACAACATGCACAGACACCGTTCACGACCTGACAGCGCACCAAGTTTTTAGTCATAAATTTTTTAATGTAGAGCACTTTTACCATGACAATGACTCTTGAAAAACTACTCGCACTATTACAGAAAATAATAAAGCATGGACTATATACAGGGCGTTACGTACAACAGTAAAGAATGAGTTTCTCTTACATAACTTTGTCGGGTCGCACACACATAAATACGTACTTCACACGATAGCATATATCTTGTATTTAAATATCCAAACAAATAATGAAAAATAATTAAATTCTTACCAGGAGTCGTTTATTCTTTAGCCCATCATGTAGAGAGATACAAACTGCGTAGAACAATACGAAGAGCGGAGAAGGGACGATTCTCTGAGCGAGGCCAAGCGTTGACTGCACACCGGCAGCACACAATCGTCACTGCACATAGCCGAGTTGCGCGCGCAACCGCACAGTGCCGCTCCCCTCACACCGTCGAACAAAGTTCGCCCCGCTGCCTCGCTCACGTATATTACAATTACGAAACTTTTCTAGAATTTTGTAACTGCCGGCATCGAACCGGCACACCCCCACCCCAAAAGGGCAACCCGGTTGCCCCAAAAAAAAATCGGGAAAGTACCCTGCAGTGTACTCCCATCTGAAAACTCCGGTGGACATCGTGGGTGAGTTGGCCAGGCAGACTTGCTCCCAGAAGAACAGAGGGTCAGAAGGGAAAATGAAAGAGACGAAAGAAGAAGTGTAGAGTGTAAGTGTGCGGTTGCTGCACGCTGACCTGATCAGGGCCAGCCCACAGCAAAGAGGGACAGAGAAGAAAGACAAAGAAAAGTTCGGGAGCTCCCTGAGTTCCGACCTCCTGAGGCTTGTCCACCCAAGCCAGAACACGATAGCCAGCTAAACAGGGCCATCTGCCCCATGTAATTATGGGATAATTCCCTAATACTATTCCCCATTTTACACACTACCATACAGCACGGGCCAAGGGGAAAGGGGGCGATGACAGTCCCCATGATGCGGTGGTCCCACTGGAACCTAACGGAAAACCATGTCAACTGTGACTATGGCACCTTTCCAATATATATATATGTTTTACAAGTGTGCTCCAAGGGCATGCCTCCTGGAACAGCAGGGAGGTCGAGGAGCACAACCGACCCCGGCCACCCTACTGCCCCACTTCTCTCGCTAACTCCTTTTTTTTTTTTTTTTTTTTTTTTTTTTTGTAAGGTAAGGAAGATTGGTGGGTGGATGGTCAAGGATGTTTACGGTCATGGGCTGGGACCAAAGGTAAGGACATGGCTCCCTCCGGACATAAGGACAATTGGAGAAAACCAAGGCTCGCGCAGGCAGGGGCGCATCCCTGAAGTAGACGAACCCCACTGGGACTGTGGGAAACATCTACCCGCTACCATATATTCTCAATCTCGCCCCCGGAGCACACCCTCTCAAACCGAAAACATCCCCACCCGCACAGAGACCGCCATCATTTACCCTTTTTTTTTTTTTTTTTTTACGGCCCGTTTACCCTTTTTGACACAATTTCAATTTAGAAATGTGTGTGGTAATCTCTTTAGGATTCCTACCCTGTTCTTCTAATCGCGCCGTCACCGGCGACGTAAACCCGAGGATACGGTATGGTCCCGACCAACGATAGCACAATTTAGCGGCTCTTTTGTCCGCGGCTGAGCTGATCGGATGGCTCTGGCAGTAGACCCAGTCCCCGGTCTGAAAGGGGTTCGGAATTCGCCCCTGATTATATCGTCGACGGACCCGCTCGTGCGCTCGTAGCAAATTCTTCCGAGCCTCCCTCCATCTCTCCGCAGTTCCATTATCGGGCTCCCGTGGCAGAAGATCATCAATATTCCACAAGTTAGTCAACGGGAGTGCGGGCGAGAATCCAAACATGATCTCAAAAGGCACGGCCTTATGACTGTCATGCAGGGCCGTGTTAAAGGCTAGCTGCAACCACTTTAAGTTCTGGTCCCAGGTAGTCTGTTGCTCCGCGTGATAGGCAATAAGTGCGGACCGTAGATTCCTATTGAACCTCTCCGCATGGGACGGCTGCGGGTAATACGGGGAAGTGGTTACATGCTTGATACCGCTGGCGAAACACATCCGCCGGAACTCACTCGAAATGAACTGTGGTCCATTGTCGGAGACAATGATGGTCTGAAGACCGAAATGCTGAAAAACATGGTTCTGAAGCGCGCTTATGGTCAAACGAGCTGTTGCCTGCCGTAAGGGCAGTAGCCAGGCAAACTTCGAAAAAGCATCCACACAGACAAGTAGGTAAGCGTTACCTGACTTGCTACGCGGGAAAGGTCCCACGTAGTCGATGAATAGCTTCTCCATCGGTCTGCTCGCCACGTCTGATGACAACAACCCCAACTTAGTGTTTTGAGCAGGCTTGCTTAAGCCGCACAGATGACAGGGCTTCACACGCGTCGCAATGTCCCTATCCATGCCCTTCCAGATGAAGTTCTTCCTAATACTGGAAATGGTCTTCGAAATCCCCTTGTGGCCACCTACTGGGGAATTGTGGTAATAACTGAAGACCATGGGCACTAACTTGCTAGGCAGCACGATCTTCGGGGCACGTCCCTTTCTTTCTCGACAACACAGGACGCCCTTGGACAAGAAGTATGGGGCCTGCGCGTTACCCTCTTTTATTTTCTGGATGACAGGACCCAGCTCTTCATCATTCAACTGATGGGGTAACACATCAGTGAAGGCTAACGGAAAGTCTAGTAGAACAGAACAGGGTTGCTCAGATTGGGCTTCACTGGGTTGGGAAAACATGGGTGACAAAGCATCTGCAACCACATTTTGAGTTCCCCTAATGTGTTGCACCTTGAACTTAAAGGATGAGATTTTAACCACCCATCGACCAATCTTACCCAGTTGCCGGGGGTGAGCAAGAAGCCAAGAGAGAGCCTGATTGTCGGTCTCGAGCAGGAACTCAGCATGTTCCAGAAAACGCCTGAACTTATCTAGAGCGTATACCACTGCCAAACACTCTAGCTCATATACTGATGACTTTCTTTCTTGCTGGGTCAATGTTCTTGAAATAAAGGCCACAGGCTGCCTAGCACCATCAACGACTTGGGACAGAACCGCCCCGAGCGCCACCGAACTCGCGTCCGTCTGTAAAATAAACTGTTGAGAAAAATCCGGCATCCTCAGCACCGGCGGGGAAATAATAGCTTCCTTCAATGTTTCAAACGCCTTTTGCTGGCTTTCGCCCCACACAAACTTGACCCCTTTCTTTCTTAATTCATTTAGGGGTGCAGCAATCTCCGCTGCATTGGGGATAAACCGCCGATAAAAGTTGACCATCCCCACAAACCGGGCGATGCCTTTGGCATCCCTTGGCGGGGGAAAATCCCGGATACCCTGGGTCCTTTCAGGGTCCACTGTAACGCCTTGGTGCGACACCAGATGCCCCAGAAAAGAGATGCTCTCCTGGGCGATTCGCACTTTCTCCGGATTGAGCGTAAGGCCCGCTCTTCTCAACCTACTCATCACCTCCCTGAGATGGCACAGATGTTCATCATAGGTTTTGCTGTAGACCAGCAAGTCATCTAGATAGTTGAAAATAAACTTAAACTTCACATCTTGAAACACTAGGTCAAGCAGACGCGTGAGCGTTTGGGCGCCCACCGCCAGACCCATGGGAACCCGCGTATACTGATATAAATTCCACGGGACACAAAACGCCGTATACGGTCTACTTTCCTTGGATAAGGGTATCTGGTGATATGCCGCGTTGAGATCAATCACGGTGAAGTACTTGGCCTCACTAAACCAATCAAAAGCTGAGTGGAGATCCGGAAGGGGAACCGAATCCACCTCAATATTAGCATTTAACTTCCGGTAATCGATTACCATACGGTGCTTACCCCCAGGCTTGGGTACCAGGAACGCTGGACTGGCATAGCTGGAATTGGAAGGTTCAATTACCCCTTGCTCTAAAAGCTCTTGAACCTTCTCCCTCAGAACGGCCATTTTCAGAGGGGCGAACTTATATGGGTGTGACCTCACTATCTTAGTGTCTGTTAAACGAATCTTATATTCTAATAAATGTGTGAGTCCCAACTTGGGAGTTAAGACAGAGGGAAATTCCTCACACAAACGGTCTAAAGCTCTCTGCTGGGCGGGAGTGAGATGATCTCGTGCAGAATCGGGACAAGCAACCTCTTGGATACCTCCCTTAGCTCCCTGGTATCCAAGAAATGGAATAACTACACCCCGATTAAATTTAAAATAGCACTGGTGCCCATGGATGTCCAACACGAGACCACTTTTAGCGATGAAATCGGCACCCACAATACAGTCGACTCCCAGAGCCGGAGAAACCAGAAAAGGCCACACCCAAGAAAAGCCATCGATCTTGAACTTGAAGGAAACCACCCGGGAGATGGGCAGAATTTCCCTAGAAGCAGTCCAGCATACCACAGATGACTGACTCGACCCTTTTATTAAGCCCTGTTTCTCAAGGTCCGCGCATACTCGAGATGAGATGATAGATCGGGCTGACCCGGAGTCAACTAACGCTCTGAGTTGACCCTTCTTTACCTCGAGCGACAGGAAGGGGCATACAGAAGCCTTTTGCGGGACGGTAGTAAGGACCTTGATATTAGAAGAGTCTGGACCTATCCTCCGCCTGGAGGCACTGAAATTCTGAAGAGTCTTGCAACGAGGGGAAGACAACCTCCGATTTGTCCCCCCCTGAAAATTTAGTTTTTTGGATACCGGACCCTCGGGGGAAGCGCCGGACGCATACCACCCTCCGGACAATCGCGGGCAACATGCCCCTGTCTATGACAGCGAAAGCACACAACGCCTCTCACTTGTCCGCTCCGATCGCCATTATTTCTCTCCGGCCGCGGTTGGGACTGAACAACCCGTCGTTCTACCACTCGGGGTTCGCCAAGACTGGTCCTTACTGGCCCACGGGATTCATCTACGGACTGTATGGCACGAGATAACGCACACAGCTTCTCCAGATCTTCATAAGTCCGCGGTCGCTCGGCAAAAGTTAAGCGCGATCTCTCCTGGGGAGTAACCCCTTCGAAGATCCACTGTACCACTTCATTCTCGGGCAGTCACAACCCTAAAATCCGGACCGCATCACGGCGGCTCTGCACGAACTTCGAAAAATTCTCCCCGTGCGCTTGTACCCGATAAAAATATTTGTCCTGCAGCTGCTTACGCAAAAGCCCAGGCACGCATGCGTCCAACACCCCCCGATGGAAAGACGCCACACTGCCGCCATCTCGTATCGTGCGCGCGACCCGCTCAGCCACAGACCCCCGACAATAGGGATACACGAGTTCAAGTAGAGTGCCGTCCGACATCCCCGGGAAGTCGGACAGCTGAAACAAAATCCGAAAAAAGATCATCAACTGGTCCACGTCCAGTCCGTCTACCACCGGAAGCTCCTGCATAATTGAGGACATGGGGTTAGGTAAGTTATTATACGAGATACGCGCTCCTCCCGAAAGCGTCTGCGATGGAGCCACAGGGTTCGACGTCTGCGCTATGTTCATTTCAGGAGGTTGGGGAGAGCTCACGGAAAGCGGGGACTTCACAGGCTCGAAGTTCCGCAATGCTTTAGCCACCTGTTCCGCCATCAGCTTCACCGTAGCGCTGACTTCCGCGATTGTAGTCTGTGCGGACAAGTTCTCCAGTCTATGTTGCAGGTGTTCCGCTCGCTGCCGTACTCTCTGTCTTGCCCTGAGATTGGAAGGGGCCGACTCAAAATCTTCCATTACCTCCCGCAACTCTCCCCACTTCTCCTGGCACAACTCGAGCTCGGCCGTCACATCAGTGACCTTTACAAGCGACGTGCCTCCGGACGCAAGGGCGTCTCTCAACTGCTTCCTCAAAGAGGCAACATCCCCTTGGGGCCTCCCGCCCTGGGACTTAATTTCAAACTCCAACTCGTTCTTGAGAAATAAATCGGGATTTATAACATTCATGCCGCCGATGCTACAAATACTTATCTAACAATCCACAAACAACATCCAAACGAAAATCACTAAACCAGGAAAACCTTGAGTACTGTTCTTCCATCAAGAAGACCCCCGGGTTCTCTAGCGCTGCGGAAACCTGGCCTATTCTGAACCATGCACACCCCGATGAAGGGAGACAAGAGACAAACAACAAAACTACACACACATAACAGCAAACAGCAACTCGACACACACGTCGTACCAACACATAATTGACAACAACCAACTAACCATCAACTACAAGTCCTAATTCGGGAATTAAAAATACTTTGACATCAACCGGACACAAGTCGGTTCCGGTACCGATTCCCGATTGGGCCATACCGCATCCCGTCAATGTACCACGTTAAAGACCGACCCTAATGAACATTCCAACTTCCAAGCCACGCTTGAGACTCCCGGCCGTACAAGCTATCAAAATTTTTAAACACCATTAACCGCCTCAGTGGTGCGACCCGACTCACAAATTAAACAACTTATAACTAGCCTACACGGGCCTATATCAACTATGTTACAACAATCGCATTATATTGCCGAGTCTGCAAGCCCCGTCACACACCAGGACCCAAGGGTTCAAGCCTAGAATGAGCCACACTCTGCTACCATTTGTAACCTCTCTTTCCTTTTATGTGTATAAAAACAACTTAAATTTTTTTTTTTTTTTTTTTTTTTTTTTTTTTTTTTTTTTTTTTTATCTCCTGGCTTGTTGGTTTTGAAAGAGAGGTTACAAGTTAATTAGGACTAGGCCGAAGCCTAGAGAAGCAAAATTTATGCTGGGTCCAGTATGACGGGACTTGCAATAAAACTCAGCTGTAACAGAACGATAACAATTTATTTTATTTCATGCCCTTCTTGTATGCCCAATCGCAAGTATGAATATGATAAAAGATAACAAGTGTGTAAAATCTTAGTCATAACAATTGTGTGCAAATATAAACGATTACAAGTGTGTATAAAACTTCAAATCTTCAGCATAACAAATATGTAGAATATTAGGCACAACAAATATATGTATATAAATCAATGAACACCCATATATATATATATATATATAATTATAAAATCTTCTCCCATCTCGTGGCTAGCTAGACACATAACACACACACAGAACACAAGGAACACCAACTCACAGTTACATTAATTTTTTTTTTTTTACACGCATGCCCCTGGAATGCACCCACCCAACAGGTAGAGTAACTACGATCTTATAACTCAGAAGTGATAAAATATACGCCAATAGGCAACCCGTACAGTAGAATGACATAAGCCACAACCCCCAGGAAGAATAATAACAATTCATGAGGCATAAATAACCAGACCACCCCTTTATCTAGCATTCCATTGATCAATGACCCATGATGAGCGTGTGAACCTTAAGTTCCTTTCACATAATTAATTGAAACTGACAAAACTACGTCACCTACCTTCAGACAGCGTTTATAAAATTCCAAACAGCTATTTGACTTCAAAAAAAAACCAAAAGGGAATTAAACCCTATGTACTTTAACAAACAGAAATTAATTGCTCGAGGCAGTACTATTTCAGAAGATTTTGACAATCATAATTTACTCCAAAAAAAGAAATGATGAGTACATGTTTTATAGTCAAAAATTAAACATCAAAAGCTGTAAGTGTGAAGTCAACCCATATGCGTTTGTCAGTTAAGAAAACAATCAGTTCAGCCCTTGTGCAAGGGGCAAAAATCAGTCAAAATATTTCCATTACATTAGGAATTATGTCCATCAGCCTCAAATGACTATATAAAATAATTAAAGAAAAGATTACAATAAAGTGGTTGTGCTCTGGCATCTGTGGGAGCGCGCCCACATGTAGTTGACAAGCATTCAACCTGTCTGAAGTTGCACCAGCATGTGTCAAAAAAACTAAGTCCCATATTGTAATCCCAGAAAAGACCCCAAAACAAAAAACCCCAGGAAAGTCCCCAGCCCTTAAATGTGAAACCCATAGTTAAAATAAATTTTATACATAGCTGTTCCAGCCGGAACAGATCTACCAAGCAATAATTAAATTTTGGTAAGGAGTAATGAAAATGAGATGCAACAATAAAATGGTACAAGATTAAAATCTCTCTGGCGCGCTCCAGCAGTGCAGCACGCACTTACAGCCATTGCATTTAGTGTTATGTAACAGAGTTATATAAAAAAAGTTTATGAAATTTAAGTTATAGTGTTCAGAGTCATGATCACAGCACAACTTCCCGGCAAACAGTCTGGACACGTGGTCCATGGCTTCTAGGCTATTTGCAGTAAACGGGCACACTGCCGGCCTGGCCCCTAAAAATGAAATAAAGCATAAATATCACCTCAAGTGTGCTGGCGAGTGCAACATAGGAATTCGGTCTCCATCTCCCTCTTCGTATGCGATCTTGACATGGTTCACAGCTTAGGCGGATGTTCTGCCATCAGCAAGCCAGGAACCCGGCTTAGTGCGAGAACCCTATGAATTCAAGTAAATTAGAGAACAGTCTATAAAAATGTACACCCGAGTTAAGGTGATTAACCTCTTAACGGGCCGCCAGCTAACTCTCAAGAAAAGCACAATATTCATTAATAAAAGTTTTTACAACCAGCTTAAAGAGTCTAAAAATCAGCCATGGGACAAGTAAATTTGCATCGTGAACAGAACTTATTAAATTGTGGCTCAATATAAAGTGAACTGTACTCAGTCAACATGCTTCGACAAAAATTTGCAGGCTAAAGCGGCCACGTGGAGAGCAGTAATCATTATTTGACCAAAGAAAAATTTAACAGCAAGTCACTCACAGCATTGAGAATGTTTCACCTTCAATTAAGTTTCATACATAGGAGCTCTCACACCTCATTCTCTATTTGTGAAGTCAATTAACAAACTCTGTGGCCGTTTACAACATGCACAGACACCGTTCACGACCTGACAGCGCACCAAGTTTTTAGTCATAAATTTTTTAATGTAGAGCACTTTTACCATGACAATGACTCTTGAAAAACTACTCGCACTATTACAGAAAATAATAAAGCATGGACTATATACAGGGCGTTACGTACAACAGTAAAGAATGAGTTTCTCTTACATAACTTTGTCGGGTCGCACACACATAAATACGTACTTCACACGATAGCATATATCTTGTATTTAAATATCCAAACAAATAATGAAAAATAATTAAATTCTTACCGGGAGTCGTTTATTCTTTAGCCCATCATGTAGAGAGATACAAACTGCGTAGAACAATACGAAGAGCGGAGAAGGGACGATTCTCTGAGCGAGGCCAAGCGTTGACTGCACACTGGCAGCACACAATCGTCACTGCACATAGCCGAGTTGCGCGCGCAACCGCACAGTGCCGCTCCCCTCACACCGTCGAACAAAGTTCGCCCCGCTGCCTCGCTCACGTATATTACAATTACGAAACTTTTCTAGAGTTTTGTAACTGCCGGCATCGAACCGGCACACTACTAGGGTCGTCCGGTCGTGCGATCTGTGCCTTCTTTACTTCGTGTTAATGGCCCACACCGTCGTGTATGCCCACGAAAACGCTTTGGGCAGATCCTACACGCACAACTCTTTTGGACGATCTATCGGCCGATGACACCTGTTCAAACTCCTTTAACGCCCCAACATTTCCGATATTTACTCTAGTTAATTAACCACTTTTAGTGGTGTAAAAGTTAAAATTCACACTCGGTGAACCGTTTGCCGGCCGGCTACGTTCACGCTTTCTGATGAAATGACCAAGAGTCTTTGTTTCATTTTTCGTAGGTGGGGCGATAACTACGTCACCAGGCTATTGTCCATCTGTTTACAGCTTCAAAAACACATTCCTCATCGCTGGCGTCATCAGGGATAGGCACCTTATCTCAGTATGCGACATACGGTTTTTTGCTGTGTTTCTTGGTTTTTTGTGATGAAACAGTTAGAATCTTGTCAATTCACTTTTGCGTTATAAAATATTTGTATAGTCCACTCACTGTAGCTTTACAGGGATTATTAAAGGTTTAATTAATTGTGACCAAATTGTTAAAAAATGAAGGAATCCAATACTTATGGTCTTTTGTACCATGTTTTTGTTAATTTAAGATTGTACCATCACAAAACCCCCTCAATGAAAGATTTTGTGCCGAAGCATAAAAACTTACATTGACCCATTCATGCTTCCTAAACGGATCAGTCAGGATATGTCGCCACAACCCCCTTACAATTTATATAAAAGAAAATCAATAACTCACCCGTGGTCTGATGACAATGACAGTACCTGCATGACCTTACTGGACTTCTCCTTCGAGATCCCAACACCATAAGGCCACTTAGGCGCGTAACGCCCCTGCTCTGACGCGCTGGCCAGCTCAGGACCGCCGTCATAACATCACCAAACACTGAAAAAATAAATTAAAATATCAAAATAGTGGCTTGGTATATTACTCTATCCTTAACTGATCAGGTTCCCCTTAGCTAGGTGCTGGTTTGTGCTAATAAGCACTGGGTTTGCTTGAATTACTAGAAATATAATATAAAAAATGTAACAAGGATTACATAGAATTGCCATTCTCTGTATGGACTACCCTGAATTATAAAATCGTTTCGATTCCCATCGATAATAATTAACTCTTTCTGTTTTATAATTATTATAATTATAAAAGAAACACATATTGTTATAAAAAATAATTTAATTTAATTATAAATGAAAACATGGAAATCCCCATATAAATCTCCCAAATATTCAAACATGGAGAAAAACAAATTATAGAAAAAACATTATTAAGAAAATCTTATTGAAATTAAAATTATTATTAAAATCATTACTATCATTATTAACAGGTAATAATTGTTATTGACAGCGCCAATTATATTTACCCCTCTTTCTCCTCCACACACACTATTTCCATAAATCATGTTAAAATTTCATACAATAATACATAATACATGATAATACATTGATACATTAATACACATGATCATTATATTAATACATTTAATACATTTTAAATTCATATTTAATCTTGATTAAGATTAAATATTCTATCGATTTAAGTTTGCATTTAAATTATAAAATTTACAATTTCAATTAATTAATTAGACATCAATTATTATAATATTATTATTTCACATTTATTATTAATATTCATATTATTATTATTATTACTTCATTATTCATTTTTCATTACCTTTCTATTCTGAACTTTCTACCTACCTAACTACCTAACCTTTCACCTTCTATCACTGTTTAGTCTGGGTGACTCACATGGGTGATTCACTATACTTTTACTTATTATAATCTTACTCACCTTTTTCTAACTGACAACCAAATTTACCTATCATGACACCAATATCTCAGTTATATACACCTTTACTAATTTCATTTAAATCCTATGGCACTGCGCGTCTTTGTACAGAGATGGGTGTTCCCTAACTGGCTATATACATTCATAACATTTTGCCCTTCCAAAAAATTCGGCAAACACTCTCTTAATCTACGCTATTACCTGCCACAACCCTATACGTTGGCTACTCCTTATCACCTCACCCCCACTACAAAATATCATCAACAACAATTATATGTTTAACCTTGACTTTACTCACATCTACAAATAATCACTAACTACTGTGTCCCTAAATATCTAATACTTTCTTTGTATTATTTACTTTAAAATTCTTAACTATCTAACTCCATTTACATTAATTAAATAACTCACCTGCTTTTATCTATACCCAGGATCTATCCCTGTTTAAACACTCTACCTTACTGTAATCATTGACAATTATCTTATAAAATTCATCTCTCACCTACTCATAATAGTACATCTCTCTTTTCAAATATATATATTCTTACTTAATCATTTATTTAATTAATAGAAGTTTTGTATTATTATTCATTAGGAAATACCTTCATTACTAATTAAATAATACTTTATCTTCATTAGAAACTTTCTATTACAATTTACTTCTGTTACTAATTAGTACAACTTTCTTTTGTACTATTTTAATTCAGTAATTGACTTTTAATTATTATTCAATTATTTAAAAGATTTTACTATTAGCAAAAACATGTTAATTATTAAACCATACATGATACCTGGTGTACACAAAATATACCTGTAATACAAAATCAAAAATACATAAATACATTGATATACAAAACATATGAAACAATGAAAAATATACATTCCAAACACATTATTTTGTTATTTATCAAACTCAGTCCATAGCAGTCCAATTCAATACCACTTTTCACATATATTTAATGTTCATTACGTAATTGAAACACTCTATCCTCCATCTTTGAATAACAGCCTTATCTTAGTTCTATTTATCTTATTTTTTAATGAAAACATTTTATGATTAGAAACATTATATTCATATTCATATATCAAACAATTATCAAACAAATATATCAAGTCACGATCGAGTAGGGTTCTGTCTATATCAGTAAGATCATATGTTATAATTTTGTTATTCATCTTGTAATTATCATCATAATTTTCTACCACAGGTAAGTACTTAATACCATTATTCTCATCATTTATTGTTATTTCAATTTCACTGTTACTACAAGGTAAGTATTCATTATTTTCATCCACCGTATCTATGCCTAACCTCTCTACCAATTCTCTGTACTTTCTATTTACTTTAAAAATTTTTATTACTTTCTTTTTCTCACAATACCTCTCTATACTTTCTCTCTTAATATATTTCTCTCCATAACACCAAGTTACACTCTCTCTCTCCAAATATGCAGGGGTCCCTAACTCAGAATTACTGCACCACTTATGAGGTACACAAAAACACCAAGAAACTTTATTTGTAGACCTATCGTCTCCCAAATATAAATTGAAGGAACTCTTGTCCTTATTAAAAATACGTGAAGACTTTTCTTCACCCCCTAACACAACATCAAAAGAAAATTCTAACCCCTGCACCCCTTGTACAAATATACTTTCTCCAAGCTCTCTCTCTGACTCAATACACTCAAAGACTTCATTATCACTCATAATACTTTCATTATCCTTTTCTAATATCATATTCTTACTACCTGTAAATTCATTAATCAACTTATCACTGTTATTTATTTTAGTAATCAGTACTTCGTTTTTCGTACTATGTTCACTACCACTCACCTTCTGATTTTCTAGTTGAATTAAATTCTCATCCAATTTTTTAATCACCTTATCACACTGCTTAATGAGATTATCCTTACTGATTTTAATTTCATTCTTTAATTCCTTAAATTGTTGATCAAAATTATCAAATTTTTCATCGAATTTATTTAATAGTAGCTGCATCATGGCAGCGGTACCATCTGATTTACTTTCTGACATAGTTGAAATGGATGTATCGACTTTCGTTGTCTCTACAGATACAGGCGTATTTGCCTCGTCAGTCTGACTAGTTTGAGTTGGTTGAACATCCATCTCACCAGTCAAATTTACATCAGCTGTACTGATTTCTATTGTAATATTATCATTAGTACTCATGTTTGCAATTTTATAATACACGCATGCATACAATCGTATAACATAACCTCGTAAAAGTTGGGTTATGTTTACGTATTTTTAGAATTAGGTTTATTACCTCAGATAAACTTTTCCGCTCTCTTCGTAGGCTTACCCCACATAAAATTAGATTATATAGAGTCCCTGTTCGCAAGGCGACCAAATGTGATAATACGAATCTTTTCGTCACATACATATAACTACTTTTACCATAAACATTGTATAATTACGGGCGCCATGATGGAAATTACCAACATATGATATTAGGTTTATTTTGCGGGCCAGAATTCGTGTTAAGCGAACAATATGATAGCGGAAAGTGTTATCTGAAATAAGTACTATTAGTTGAAATGGTTACCAATGTTTACTTTTATTATCGAAAATACTACATATAAAATGATTCTACTTCTATGTACCAAACACGAACGTCACTAGGCCTCGGGGCGTAGTCCTATATAGGTTTGAATAAACATCACTAAGAAATAAACATTGTAAATATACTAAACATATAATAAAATGGAATAGAGTATAATATGCTAAAACCAAAACAAATATAAAACCTGCACAACCCAGCACTTAGAAAATATGCGACACTCTCTCCCTCTCACTCTCTCTCTCTCTCACGCTCTGGTACAATTTCTTATTTTTTTTACTGAGCTCATTTTTAAAATTTGAAATAAGATTGAATTGAATGAAATTGAATTCATTTAAACAGTGATTGAATTTTTTGTTGGTCATTATTTTGAATTATGTTGTTTTATGTGAAAAATAAAATGATGTTGGAACGTTCTCACCCATATTTTTGGATAGGTCTCACCGCACTACTAGGGTCGTACGGTCGTGCGATCTGTGCCTTCTTTACTTCGTGTTAATGGCCCACACCGTCGTGTATGCCCACGAAAATGCTTTGGGCAGATCCTACACGCACAACTCTTTTGGACGATCCATCAGCCGATGACACCTGTTCAAACTCCTTTAACGCCTCAACATTTCCGATATTTACTCTAGTTAATTAACCACTTTTAGTGGTGTAAAAGTTAGAATTCACACTCGGTGAACCGTTTGCTGGCCGGCTGCGTTCACGCTTTCTGATGAAATGACCAAGAGTCTTTGTTTCATTTTTCATAGGTGGGGCGAAAACTACGTCACCAGGCTATTGTCCATGTGTTTACAGCTTCAACAACACATTCCTCATCGCTGGCGTCATCAGGGATAGGTACCTTATCTCAGTATGCGACATACGGTTTTTTGCTGTGTTTCTTGTTTTTTTGTGATGAAACAGTTAGAATCTTGTCAATTCACTTTTGCGTTATAAAATATTTGTATAGTCCACTCACTGTAGCTTTACAGGGATTATTAAAGGTTTAATTAATTGTGACCAAATTGTTAAAAAATGAAGGAATACAATACTTATGGTCTTTTATACCATGTTTTTGTTAATTTAAGATTGTACCAGAATTGTACCATCACAACATCTATGATTTTAATTCTACTTTACAAGGAACATTGCTCTTACTTTTAAATAAAATAGAAATGTCTTTAATTGTCTTTGAGTTCTTTGTATGATTAAGATATAAATAAGTTGTTTATCACCTTATTGTCGTCAATCATACTCGATCATTTTGCTCCATCTGTAGTCGTCCTCGTCTCGCACTCCAGCGTCGGCTGTCTCTCTTCTCCTCTTGTCCAGCGTCGTACCTCTCTCTGGAACTCTCCTCTTGTCCAGCGTCGTATCTCTCTCTGGAACTCTCCTCTTGTCCAGCGTCGTATCACTTCATCTTGTCTTGCACTCCAGCGTCATATCACTATCTGGAACTCTCCTCGTGCTGTTTCTGACGTCAATGGATCTTCTTATGTACTGCTGTTATTATTTAAAGATGATTGTCTTTACAACTTAGTTACATAGTTGTATGTAACTGGAAAATTTGAACTATTTACAAAAAAAAATAAATACGCCGTGCGGACGGGCATAAGCTCCCGCTGCACCGTGGATGATTTAAGAAAGAGAACCACTGTAGCTTGCGTGTCCTATTTATACCCATGTCTTGGTCGACACCCTGCAGTGGTACGAAATCGACATGTCAGTAACTGTCTCTGGATTCAGTTCCCCCACTCTTTGTCAATTTCGCTATTTCTTATATTTCTGCGAATTGCAGAGTCCTGTAAGTATACTATTATACTTATCTTATAACTATTTTTACAACACATGTTCACTGTAATTTTGGACATTGCAACTTAACCCTTTCGATTTGTACACAGTTATTTCACTATTTCACTCGTACGGTGTGGCACTTTCGCGTGATTTTCGTACACAGTATTTAGTAAATTTTATTACATTTTATTGTGGTTTTGGATTTTAATTCTTAATTACAGTTTATGAATAATTACAGAAAAACAGTAATTGTGCAATTATTCATCTTGGGGTGGCAAACTCGCCTGCATAGACCTGCGTTCACACACACTAGCAAAATACTGGTGTACACACTTTCAGTTATATTTGTGTGTGTGTGCACGTCGATTCAGGTCGAAACACCTGTTCATATTTTTGTCTGAGCCAAGCTTGCAATCCCTGACATGCTTATTTCTAATATATTATTAATTATTTACAGTTTATTAGGTAAATTTAAATTTTTATATTCAATGCTCAGTACATCACTTATTTGTACTGTCGCATTATTCCTCTGCTTGGTAACAAAAAAAAAATTTAATAAATTTATTTATTATATATATATTTTTTTTATTATTATATTTGCAAAAAAAATGTAACAAATAGTAAAGAATAATATTCGTCATTTCACCCTTAATTGGAGTGTATACAAATGTCTTACCTCCCCTCTTCGTACGCTCACTGCTCGTGACCTTGTAGTAGGGTGGCTTTAACAAACAGCTGATCTGACTGGTTTCATTGACCTTGTCGTTTTCATGTGTAGAACTTCCTAAATGACGCGTGGAATTTACCAATTTCTTTCTTCTGTATCTCATCATATACGATGAAAGTGTGTTGTCCTACTCGCTGTCTTAACGTATACGGTCCATTATAAAGTCTGAAGAATTTCTTCGCTGTATTATCACTCCGTTTTCCCACTGGATTTGCTTTGAGTAGTGTACTTTCTCCCACGTTGAATTGTTGTAGCTTGTGAGTTAGATTAAATCTCTCTATTCTCTTGTTACCTCTTTCTCTTATCCGTTGCTTTGCGTATTCAATTTTCACACTTATTGGTACAGGTACATTTTGGTTATTAGGTTTGTTTATATACTTAGTCCAAAATCTGTTTGGCTTCTTATCTTCTTCTAATTCCATGGGAGTGTATCCTGTTGCTTCACTATAATTTTCATTAATGGCTTTTTCAAGAAATGGTAAATATTCTGCCCATTTATTGTGTTGATCATGGCAATATATTCGTAAATATTTACCTAATTCTTTGTTAACTCTCTCAGCAAGGTTTCCTTGAGGATGTCTTATGGATGTGAGTACAGGTTGTATTCCATTTTCCCTTAACGTCCTCTCCCATTTTTCACTTTGGAATTGTACACCTTGATCACTGAGTATCTTCTTCATTTTTCCATATGACGGAATATATTTCTGCAGTAGTATCTTTAGAACAACTTTGGTTGTGGGTCGCATAATTGGGTACAGTCGGACTGCCTTGAAAAACATATCGATACATACCAATATGTGCTTCACACCTCGACTTGATCGCGGTTGTGGTCCCAGAAAATCCACTGCAATTAGCTCTCCTTTGTTCTCCTTCTGTATACTCTGCATTCCTACATATGTGTGTAAATTCGGTCCTTTCGCCGTTTGACACTCATAACACTTCTTTACCTCCTTCTTTATCTTTCGATACATATTATTAATCGTACAATCTTCTCGTAGACTCAAATAACATTTCAGAGCGGCAGCATGTGCTAAACTCTCATCTGCTGGTTGAATTAATTTTTGTAGCATGTCATTCGTTAGTACTATCTTCCAGTCTTGTCTTACTAACCTGAAAAGAATTCCATTAAGTACCTTATAATGATGTGGTAGCTGTTCTTGGTCCTTCATCTCCCTTATCGTCACGTCCAAATCTTGTTGATGTGCTAAGTTTTTCAGCATTTGTTTTACTTCATCATTCTCTTTGAATTTAATTGATAACAATCGTACTTCTTTCTTTTTGCTCACATAAACTTCTTCACATTCTTCTTTGATGTATCGGCTTAGTGTGTCCGCTACAATATTGTCTTTACCTTTACAGTATTGAATGGTGAATGAGTATTCGCTAATGGCTAAAATCCATCTTAATAATCGGGCATTTGTTACTTTGCATTTCAATAGAAATGATAATGCTTGGTGGTCAGTATGTATCTCAAAATGAGTACCATAAACATAATATCTGAATTGCTTAAGAGCGTATACTATAGCAAGTATTTCTTTTTCTGATGTGGAGTAGTGTTTTTCAGCTCCTTTGAAGACTCTACTGGCGTAGGCAATAACTCGGTGCTCTCCCATAGTATCTTGTTGATACAGTGCACTTCCTACTGCGTAGTCACTAGCATCGGAGTATATTACGAATTTTCCTTCTCGTTGAGGATGATGTAACATAATATTTTCGATGAACAACTCTTTCACTTGGTTAAAGGCATCTTGATGTTTCTTCTCCCACTTCAATTTTTTTTCTTTCTTCGTCAGCTCTAGAAGCGGTTGCGTATATCTTGCATATAACGGTGAGAATCTTCTGTAGTATCCTGTGAGTCCTAAGAATGCTCTTAACTCTTTGAGATTTCCGGGTATAGGGAAATTAGTTATGCTGGAAATTTTGATAGGATCGGGTTGAATACCAGAGGATGAAATAATGTGACCTAGGAATTGGATAGAGGTTTTGATAAATTCACATTTGTCTAGGTTAAGGGATATGTTCGCTTGCCTAAACTTGTGGAGTATCGTGCTTAGATGTTTTATATGTTCGTCTAACATTTTAGATACAACTAAGATATCATCTACAAATATCATGGTGTAGGGTTCCACTTCAGGTCCTAGGGCTCTTTCTAGACACTTTACGATGGCTGCCAAACTCGTGCTTAATCCGAAGGGTACTACCCTGTGTTGGTAGCATTTATTTTTATACAGGAAAGCAGTGTACTTTATATTCTCTTCACGAATTGGAATCTACCAGAAACTTGAGCGTAAATCTAGCTTCGTCAGATACCTTGCTCCTTCACACTTAGTAAATAATTCGTCCACAGTTGGAGCACAGTCATACTCCTTTAATACAATGCTGTTCAGCTCCCTCATGTCAAGGCATAGACGTATCTCACCATTTTTCTTCTCACTACCACTAGAGGATTCAGGAAGTTGCTGTTCGATCGCTCTATGACTCCACTTTCGATCATACGCCGAATTTCTAGTTCAACCTCTTCCTCATATCGCATTGGGATTGGGTATGTCTTCCTAATGACTTTTGTAGGGTCTGATACAACTATAGAGTGCTCGTATACTGTCGTCTGCGTCGGTACTTCACTAAATACATCACTATATTCTTCTATTAATTCGTGCAGTTTCTCTTCTTCCTGTGTCGTCATCCCTTCATCTACCGCATTCACATGTCGAGTTGGACCATATTGTATTTGTGGCTTGTACAAAGTAATAGGTGTTTCACTTACCTTGCACTCTTCTTCCTCGCTGTTCATGTTTAATTCATATTGAACATTTTTATAATTACACACAATTATATTATCATTAATATTAATCTTAGCATTTATTGTATTTAGTATATCGATACCTAAAATTCCATCATAAATCAATTTATGCATAATTATCATGGGGTGTTCTAATTCTAGATTTTTATATGTTAGAGTTACATATGCTTGTTGTTTAACTCTTTCTTTTTTATTGGTAGCTGTTGTAATATTTAAATTATTTACGGGCAGAATTGCAGTATTTTTAAAATATTTCTTGTTGCGTTGAACCCATGCAGCGTTAAGAACTGACAGCTGGCTGCCGGTATCAACTAGCATCTGTATTTTACACCTGTTTATGTTCACAGTCACAATAGGGCATTGTGTTTGCTGCGCGTCTCGCTTTATATCCTGTTCAGTGCTTAATAAGTCCTCCCTAATATCGCAGGGGTATATGTTGTTTATTTTATAATTTTGCTTCCGTTTATTCAGTCATTGTGACGCCTTTGATGTAGACGGTCGGCTGTGGAATGTTACTGTCTCTGTCTCATTCATTCCTTGGCTTTCTCTCTTCAATTTTTTTTCGTCATACCCTCGTACTGCGGCAACGCGTTTGTCAGCTGGTTTTGAAAACTGTTTACGATTGGATGACCATACAACGTCTCCTTGTCGTCTAGCTGTATTATTTTGTTCAGTCTCTTTAGCTGTGCATGTTGTAGTGTTGTACACTGGTGGCGAATAATTTATTTTATAATTATCACGGTGCGGTGTAGTGTTTTGTATTGCTTTCTTGTCATCTCTGTGATAATTATGGTGGTGATTTGCGTGTTTTTGTTCCCAGTATTGTGTGTTCTTACCTTTATTGATATTCTCCGACTGTGTTACAAGGATTAAAAATTCTTCTATGTTTTTAATCCCTTGTGTATAAACTGCTAATTGGATATCTCACTGAAAATGGTAAGATAATTTTGAAACAATTTCATATTCTGAGAATTTAGGTTTGAGATGCTTTACACGTTCTATTTGCGTAATTGTGTATTGTTCAATACTCTGCTGTCCTTGTGCATTGAACTTTCCATATTCGAGTTGATCCCGTACTTGTCGTTGGGTATGTAGATTCCAGTATCGGTTCTCGAATGCCTCACGAAACTGCTGATATGTACTAACGTTATCTCTAATAATAGAGTACCATTGGCTGGCTGAATCTCTAAGATATAGCGTGACGAAGTGTATCTTCTCGTCATCATTTATTGCACTCCCAGTTTTTTCTATTTCCTTCTCTACTCTTGCTAGGAATTCCATACTGTTCTCCCCTTTACCACCTGAGAACTTAAGTCTGCTCCTTTCTTCCGTTGGTGTAGGAAATATGGTCATTTGGTTCTGTCGTCTTCTTAACTCACTTCGTAGCTGGTTCATTTCCTCTTGAATCTCTTCTTTCGTATGTGATACGTCTCCCGAACGGTCTTTCGTAGTTTCTTCAATTTTATTCTCAATAACTACAGTACGTGTTTCTATTTCTCTAAGTTTACTGGTATTTACTTGGGATACATTATTAATAGTTTGGATTTTATCATCCTGTTCTCGCGTTATAGTAGTTAAAGTATCATTTATTTGTTTATGTGTTTCTTTTAAATCTTTTCTCCACTCGAGACGTAATTCTTTTTGTTTATTTTCAATCCGTACAACTTGTTCATGTAAGGCTTGTTTAAAATTATTCTCTAGAGTATCAATACGTATGTTGGTGTCACTAATTTTTTCGGTTAACTGCGCATTACTGTCAATTATACTTTGTTTTATTTCAAGATTATCAATTTTTAACTCTTCTAGAATCTCTGTAATTTTTATGGTGTCCTGTCTAAAATTTTCGGACTGTAGCTCTAATTTATTTTCTAAACTTTCTGTTTGTTTTGTATTTATTTCATCTATTTTTCTTATTTGTTTGACATTCTCCTCTTTCAACTCCTCTTTAAATTTTTCAGCTTGTTTTATGACTAATTCGTCCATCATGGCGAGTATCGAATTTTTAAATGCTTCTAAATTCAACCCTCCTGGTTCTGCCATGTTGAATAATTATTAAAATTTTATTTAGTAGTAATTCTTTAACAATTATTATTGATAACCGTTCCCTACTTATTTATTTATTTCTTTATTTTTATTAATAGTTATTATTTATACTCATTACAGTTACACCTGTTACATAGACAAATAATATTATTCGTGGGCGCCAGCTGTGTGATTACACAACAATTAACATTACATTCAATTACTGTTTAATATAAATAATAATTACATATTATACATTTTTCATTTAACACACTCTTTATATTTTAGAGCAACCATTTAGCTACATAAAAAATTTTAATAGTTAAATGATGGGGATCGGGCCATACGTTCATGGGCTACAATTTATGTAACAAAAAATTTTTGTATATAAATTTAGGCATGTCGTGCCCCACATCCAGGGCGCCAAATTATATGCAACGTATTTATGTGTGTGAATTTTTATATGTACTTTAATTTGTATAGCCCCACGTTCTTTGGGAGCCAAATATGCAACAACACATATACATAAACACATATACATATACACAAATTTAGCGTGACCGGTCTCACGTTCAAGATTGACAAATTATGCAACAATATAACATTTAAATTGGGTTTCAGGTGTATCTGCAATAAGAACTCTATGTAACTTGTAACGGTATTTCAAATTTATTTTATATTATTAAAAATTGTGCACATGGCACTGACTTCGATTTAAAACATTCGTTATTAAATGTTATTCTGCCGTAAGGCTTATACTATATACATCCTTACTGATTAAATATTCTATTCTACTAATTATTGTATTAAAGAAAAATCTCATTTTCAGACTACTCAGTCAATTAATGTGTTTCAAAATATCAATATTTAAATCTCTTTTTATATATTGTAATGTACTCAAAATATTAATAGTTATTGAATTTATCTTTTGTTTCTCAGTACTGTTTTCTCAAATACTAATTGTTTTCATTTAAATGCTTTGTAATCATTTTATATAATATTAATTTGAGCTCTTGTTACGTTAATCGTATTTCTAAAACATTGTGATAATACAAATCTTTTCGTCACATACATATAACTACTTTTACCATAAACATTGTATAATTACGGGCGCCATGATGGAAATTACCAACATATGATATTAGGTTTATTTTGCGGGCCAGAATTCGTGTTAAGCGAACGATATGATAGCGGAAAGTGTCATCTGAAATAAGTACTATTAGTTGAAATGGTTACCAATGTTTACTTTTATTATCGAAAAGACTACATATAAAATGATTCTACTTCTATGTGCCAAACACGCATGTCACTAGGCCTCGGGGCGTAGTCCTATATAGGTTTGAATAAACATCACTAAGAAATAAACATTGTAAATATACTAAACATATAATAAAATGAAATAGAGTATAATATGCTAAAACCAAAACAAATATAAAACCTGCACAACCCAGCACTTAGAAAATATACGACACTCTCTCCCTCTCACTCTCTATCTCTCACGCTCTGGTACAATTTCTTATTTTTTTACTGAGCTCATTTTTAAAATTTGAAATAAGATTGAATTGAATGAAATTGAATTCATTTAAACAGTGATTGAATTTTTTGTTGGTCATTATTTTGAATTATGTTGTTTTATGTGAAAAATAAAATGATGTTGGAACGTTCTCACCCATATTTTTGGATAGGTCTCACCGCACTACTAGGGTCGTCCGGTCATGCGATCTGTGCCTTCTTTACTTCGTGTTAATGGCCCACACCGTCGTGTATGCCCACGAAAACGCTTTGGGCAGATCCTACACGCACAACTCTTTTGGACGATCCATCGGCCGATGACACCTGTTCAAACTCCTTTAACGCCCCAACATTTCCGATATTTACTCTAGTTAATTAACCACTTTTAGTGGTGTAAAAGTTAAAATTCACACTCGGTGAACCGTTTGCCGGCCGGCTACGTTCACGCTTTCTGATGAATTGACCAAGAGTCTGTTTCATTTTTCGTAGGTGGGGCGAAAACTACGTCACCAGGCTATTGTCCATCTGTTTACAGCTTCAAAAACACATTCCTCATCGCTGGCATCATCAGGGATAGGCACCTTATCTCAGTATGCGACATACGGTTTTTTGCTGTGTTTCTTGGTTTTTTGTGATGAAACAGTTAGAATCTTGTCAATTCACTTTTGCGTTATAAAATATTTGTATAGTCCACTCACTGTAGCTTTACAGGGATTATTAAAGGTTTAATTAATTGTGACCAAATTGTTAAAAAATGAAGGAATCCAATACTTATGGTCTTTTATACCATGTTTTTGTTAATTTAAGATTGTACCAGAATTGTACCATCACAAAACCCCCTCAATGAAAGATTTTGTGCCGAAGCATAAAAACTTTCATTGACCCATTCATGCTTCCTAAACGGATCAGTCAGGATATCCCGCCACAACCCCCTTACAATTTATATAAAAGAAAATCAATAACTCACCCGTGGTCTGATGACGATGACAGTACCTGCATGACCTTACTGGACTTCTCCTTCGAGATCCCAACACCATAAGGCCACTTAGGCGCGTAACGCCCCTGCTCTGACGCGCTGGCCAGCTCAGGACCGCCGTCATAACATCACCAAACACTGAAACAATAAATTAAAATATCAAAATAGTGGCTTGGTATATTACTCTATCCTTAACTGATCAGGTTCCCCTTAGCTAGGTGCTGGTTTGTGCTAATAAGCACTGGGTTTGCTTGAATTACTAGAAATATAATATAAAAAATGTAACAAGGATTACATAGAATTGCCATTCTCTTTATGGACTACCCTGAATTATAAAATCGTTTCGATTCCCATCGATAATAATTAACTCTTTCTGTTTTATAATTATTATAATTATAAAAGAAACACATTTTGATATAAAAAAGAATTTATTTTAATTATAAATGAAAACATGGAAATCCCCATATAAATCTCCCAAATATTCAAACATGGAGAAAAACAAATTATAGAAAAATCATTATTAAGAAAATCTTATTGAAATTAAAATTATTATTAAAATCATTACTATCATTATTAACAGGTAATAATTGTTATTGACAGCGCCAATTATATTTACCCCTCTTTCTCCTCCACACACACACTATTTCCATAAATCATGTTAAAATTTCATAACATAATACATAATACATGATAATACATTGATACATTAATACACATGATCATTATATTAATACATTTAATACATTTTAAATTCATATTTAATCTTGATTAAGATTTGCATATTCTATAGATTTAAGTTTGCATTTAAATTATAAAATTTACAATTTCAATTAATTAATTAATTAATTAGACATCAATTATTATAATATTATTATTTCACATTTATTATTAATATTCATATTATTATTATTACTTCATTATTCATTTTTCATTACCTTTCTATTCTGAACTTTCTACCTACCTAACTACCTAACCTTTCACCTTCTATCACTGTTTAGTCTGGGTGACTCACATGGGTGATTCACTATACTTTTACTTATTATAATCTTACTCACCTTTTTCTAACTGACAACCAAATTTACCTATCATGACACCAATATCTCAATTATATACACCTTTACTAATTTCATTTAAATCCTATGGCACCGCGCGTCTTTGTACAGAGATGGGTGTTCCCTAACTGGCTATATACATTCATAATATTTTGCCCTTCCAAAAAATTCGGCAAACACTCTCTTAATCTACGCTATTACCTGCCACAACCCTTTACGTTGGCTACTCCTTATCACCTCACCCCCACTACAAAATATCATCAACAACAATTATATGTTTAACCTTGACTTACTCACATCTACAAATAATCACTAACTACTGTGTCCCTAAATATCTAATACTTTTTTTGTATTATTTACTTTAAAATTCTTAACTATCTAACTCCATTTACATTAATTAAATAACTCACCTGCTTTTATCTATACCCAGGATCTATCCCTGTTTAAACACTCTACCTTACTGTAATCATTGACAATTATCTTATAAAATTCATCTCTCACCTACTCATAATAGTACATCTCTCTTTTCAAATATATATATTCTTACTTAATCATTTATTTAATTAATAGAAGTTTTGTATTATTATTCATTAGGAAATACCTTCATTACTAATTAAATAATACTTTATCTTCATTAGAAACTTTCTATTACAATTTACTTCTGTTACTAATTAGTACAACTTTCTTTTGTACTATTTTAATTCAGTAATTGACTTTTAATTATTATTCAATTATTTAAAAGATTTTACTATTAGCAAAAACATGTTAATTATTAAACCATACATGATACCTGGTGTACACAAAATATACCTGTAATACAAAATCAAAAATACATAAATACATTGATATACAAAACATATGAAACAATGAAAAATATACATTCCAAACACATTATTTTGTTATTTATCAAACTCAGTCCATAGCAGTCCAATTCAATACCACTTTTCACATATATTTAATGTTCATTACTTAATTGAAACACTCTATCCTCCATCTTTGAATAACAGCCTTATCTTAGTTCTATTTATCTTATTTTTTAATGAAAACATTTTATGATTAGAAACATTATATTCATATTCATATATCAAACAATTATCAAACAAATATATCAAGTCACGATCGAGTAGGGTTCTGTCTATATCAGTAAGATCATATGTTATAATTTTGTTATTCATCTTGTAATTATCATCATAATTTTCTACCACAGGTAAGTACTTAATACCATTATTCTCATCATTTATTGTTATTTCAATTTCACTGTTACTACAAGGTAAGTATTCATTATTTTCATCCACCGTATCTATGCCTAACCTCTCTACCAATTCTCTGTACTTTCTATTTACTTTAAAAATTTTTATTACTTTCTTTTTCTCACAATACCTCTCTATACTTTCTCTCTTAATATATTTCTCTCCATAACACCAAGTTACACTCTCTCTCTCCAAATATGCAGGGGTCCCTAACTCAGAATTACTGCACCACTTATGAGGTACACAAAAACACCAAGAAACTTTATTTGTAGACCTATCGTCTCCCAAATATAAATTGAAGGAACTCTTGTCCTTATTAAAAATACGTGAAGACTTTTCTTCACCCCCTAACACAACATCAAAAGAAAATTCTAACCCCTGCACCCCTTGTACAAATATACTTTCTCCAAGCTCTCTCTCTGACTCAATACACTCAAAGACTTCATTATCACTCATAATACTTTCATTATCATTTTCTAATATCATATTCTTACTACCTGTAAATTCATTAATCAACTTATCACTGTTATTTATTTTAGTAATCAGTACTTCGTTTTTCGTACTATGTTCACTACCACTCACCTTCTGATTTTCTAGTTGAATTAAATTCTCATCCAATTTTTTAATCACCTTATCACACTGCTTAATGAGATTATCCTTACTGATTTTAATTTCATTCTTTAATTCCTTAAATTGTTGATCAAAATTATCAAATTTTTCATCGAATTTATTTAATAGTAGCTGCATCATGGCAGCGGTACCATCTGATTTACTTTCTGACATAGTTGAAATGGATGTATCGACTTTCGTTGTCTCTACAGATACAGGCGTATTTGCCTCGTCAGTCTGACTAGTTTGAGTTGGTTGAACATCCATCTCACCAGTCAAATTTACATCAGCTGTACTGATTTCTATTGTAATATTATCATTAGTACTCATGTTTGCAATTTTATAATACACGCATGCATACAATCGTATAACATAACCTCGTAAAAGTTGGGTTATGTTTACGTATTTTTAAAATTAGGTTTATTACCTCAGATAAACTTTTCCGCTCTCTTCGTAGGCTTACCCCACATAAAATTAGATTATATAGAGTCCCTGTTCGCAAGGCGACCAAATGTGATAATACGAATCTTTTCGTCACATACATATAACTACTTTTACCATAAACATTGTATAATTACGGGCGCCATGATGGAAATTACCAACATATGATATTAGGTTTATTTTGCGGGCCAGAATTCGTGTTAAGCGAACAATATGATAGCGGAAAGTGTTATCTGAAATAAGTACTATTAGTTGAAATGGTTACCAATGTTTACTTTTATTATCGAAAATACTACATATAAAATGATTCTACTTCTATGTACCAAACACGAACGTCACTAGGCCTCGGGGCGTAGTCCTATATAGGTTTGAATAAACATCACTAAGAAATAAACATTGTAAATATACTAAACATATAATAAAATGAAATAGAGTATAATATGCTAAAACCAAAACAAATATAAAACCTGCACAACCCAGCACTTAGAAAATATACGACACTCTCTCCCTCTCACTCTCTCTCTCTCTCACGCTCTGGTACAATTTCTTATTTTTTTTACTGACCTCATTTTTAAAATTTGAAATAAGATTGAATTGAATGAAATTGAATTCATTTAAACAGTGATTGAATTTTTTGTTGGTCATTATTTTGAATTATGTTGTTTTATGTGAAAAATAAAATGATGTTGGAACGTTCTGACCCATATTTTTGGATAGGTCTCACCGCACTACTAGGGTCGTCCGGTCGTGCGATCTGTGCCTTCTTTACTTCGTGTTAATGGCCCACACCGTCGTGTATGCCCACGAAAATGCTTTGGGCAGATCCTACACGCACAACTCTTTTGGACGATCCATCAGCCGATGACACCTGTTCAAACTCCTTTAACGCCTCAACATTTCCGATATTTACTCTAGTTAATTAACCACTTTTAGTGGTGTAAAAGTTAGAATTCACACTCTGTGAACCGTTTGCTGGCCGGCTGCGTTCACGCTTTCTGATGAAATGACCAAGAGTCTTTGTTTCATTTTTCATAGGTGGGGCGAAAACTACATCACCAGGCTATTGTCCATGTGTTTACAGCTTCAACAACACATTCCTCATCGCTGGCGTCATCAGGGATAGGTACCTTATCTCAGTATGCGACATACGGTTTTTTGCTGTGTTTCTTGTTTTTTTGTGATGAAACAGTTAGAATCTTGTCAATTCACTTTTGCGTTATAAAATATTTGTATAGTCCACTCACTGTAGCTTTACAGGGATTATTAAAGGTTTAATTAATTGTGGCCAAATTGTTAAAAAATGAAGGAATACAATACTTATGGTCTTTTATACCATGTTTTTGTTAATTTAAGATTGTACCAGAATTGTACCATCACAACATCTATGATTTTAATTCTACTTTACAAGGAACATTGCTCTTACTTTTAAATAAAATAGAAATGTCTTTAATTGTCTTTGAGTTCTTTGTATGATTAAGATATAAATAAGTTGTTTATCACCTTATTGTCGTCAATCATACTCGATCATTTTGCTCCATCTGTAGTCGTCCTCGTCTCGCACTCCAGCGTCGGCTGTCTCTCTTCTCCTCTTGTCCAGCGTCGAACCTCTCTCTGGAACTCTCCTCTTGTCCAGCGTCGTATCTCTCTCTGGAACTCTCCTCTTGTCCAGCGTCGTATCACTTCATCTTGTCTTGCACTCCAGCGTCATATCACTCTCTGGAACTCTCCTCGTGCTGTTTCTGACGTCAATGGATCTTCTTATGTACTGCTGTTATTATTTAAAAATGATTGTCTTTACAACTTAGTTACATAGTTGTATGTAACTGGAAAATCTGAACTATTTACAAAAAAAAATTAATACGCCGTGCGGACGGGCATAAGCTCCCGCTGCACCGTGGATGATTTAAGAAAGAGAACCACTGTAGCTTGCGTGTCCTATTTATACCCATGTCTTGGTCGACACCCTGCAGTGGTACGAAATCGACATGTCAGTAACTGTCTCTGGATTCAGTTCCCCCACTCTTTGTCAATTTCGCTATTTCTTATATTTCTGCGAATTGCAGAGTCCTGTAAGTATACTATTATACTTATCTTATAACTATTTTTACAACACATGTTCACTGTAATTTTGGACATTGCAACTTAACCCTTTCGATTTGTACACAGTTATTTCACTATTACACTCGTACGGTGTGGCACTTTCGCGTGATTTTCGTACACAGTATTTAGTAAATTTTATTACATTTTATTGTGGTTTTGGATTTTAATTCTTAATTATAGTTTATGAATAATTACAGAAAAACAGTAATTGTGCAATTATTCATCTTGGGGTGGCAAACTCGCCTGCATAGACCTGCGTTCACACACACTAGCAAAATACTAGTGTACACACTTTCAGTTATATTTGTGTGTGTGTGCACGTCGATTCAGGTCGAAACACCTGTTCATATTTTTGTCTGAGCCAAGCTTGCAATCCCTGACATGCTTATTTCTAATATATTATTAATTATGTACAGTTTATTAGGTAAATTTAAATTTTTATATTCAATGCTCAGTACATCACTTATTTGTACTGTCGCATTATTCCTCTGCTTGGTAACAAAAAAAAAATTTAATAAATTTATTTATTATATATATATTTTTTTTATTATTATATTTGCAAAAAAAATGTAACAAATAGTAAAGAATAATATTCGTCATTTCACCCTTAATTGGAGTGTATACAAATGTCTTACCTCCCCTCTTCGTACGCTCACTGCTCGTGACCTTGTAGTAGGGTGGCTTTAACAAACAGCTGATCTGACTGGTTTCATTGACCTTGTCGTTTTCATGTGTAGAACTTCCTAAATGACGCGTGGAATTTACCAATTTCTTTCTTCTGTATCTCATCATATACGATGAAAGTGTGTTGTCCTACTCGCTGTCTTAACGTATACGGTCCATTATAAAGTCTGAAGAATTTCTTCGCTGTATTATCACTCCGTTTTCCCACTGGATTTGCTTTGAGTAGTGTACTTTCTCCCACGTTGAATTGTTGTAGCTTGTGAGTTAGATTAAATCTCTCTATTCTCTTGTTACCTCTTTCTCTTATCCGTTGCTTTGCGTATTCAATTTTCACACTTATTGGTACAGGTACATTTTGGTTATTAGGTTTGTTTATATACTTAGTCCAAAATCTGTTTGGCTTCTTATCTTCTTCTAATTCCATGGGAGTGTATCCTGTTGCTTCACTATAATTTTCATTAATGGCTTTTTCAAGAAATGGTAAATATTCTGCCCATTTATTGTGTTGATCATGGCAATATATTCGTAAATATTTACCTAATTCTTTGTTAACTCTCTCAGCAAGGTTTCCTTGAGGATGTCTTATGGATGTGAGTACAGGTTGTATTCCATTTTCCCTTAACGTCCTCTCCCATTTTTCACTTTGGAATTGTACACCTTGATCACTGAGTATCTTCTTCATTTTTCCATATAACGGAATATATTTCTGCAGTAGTATCTTTAGAACAACTTTGGTTGTGGGTCGCATATTGGGTACAGTCGGACTGCCTTGAAAAACATATCAATACATACCAATATGTGCTTCACACCTCGACTTGATCGCGGTAGTGGTCCCAGAAAATCCACTGCAATTAGCTCTCCTTTGTTCTCCTTCTGTATACTCTGCATTCCTACATATGTGTGTAAATTCGGTCCTTTCGCCGTTTGACACTCATAACACTTCTTTACCTCCTTCTTTATCTTTCGATACATATTATTAATCGTACAATCTTCTCGTAGACTCAAATAACATTTCAGAGCGGCAGCATGTGCTAAACTCTCATCTGCTGGTTGAATTAATTTTTGTAGCATGTCATTCGTTAGTACTATCTTCCAGTCTTGTCTTACTAACCTGAAAAGAATTCCTTTAAGTACCTTATAATGATTTGGTAGCTGTTCTTGGTCCTTCATCTCCCTTATCGTCACGTCCAAATCTTGTTGATGTGCTAAGTTTTTCAGCATTTGTTTTACTTCATCATTCTCTTTGAATTTAATTGATAACAATCGTACTTCTTTCTTTTTGCTCACATAAACTTCTTCACATTCTTCTTTGATGTATCGGCTTAGTGTGTCCGCTACAATATTGTCTTTACCTTTACAGTATTTAATGGTGAATGAGTATTGCTAATGGCTAAAATCCATCTTAATAATCGGGCATTTGTTACTTTGCATTTCAATAGAAATGATAATGCTTGGTGGTCAGTATGTATCTCAAAATGAGTACCATAAACATAATATCTGAATTGCTTAAGAGCGTATACTATAGCAAGTATTTCTTTTTCTGATGTGGAGTAGTGTTTTTCAGCTCCTTTGAAGACTCTACTGGCGTAGGCAATAACTCGGTGCTCTCCCATAGTATCTTGTTGATACAGTACACTTCCTACTGCGTAGTCACTAGCATCGGAGTATATTACGAATTTTCCTTCTCGTTGAGGATGATGTAACATAATATTTTCGATGAACAACTCTTTCACTTGGTTAAAGGCATCTTGATGTTTATTCTCCCACTTCCATTTTTTTTCTTTCTTCGTCAGCTCTAGAAGCGGTTGCGTATATCTTGCATATAACGGTGAGAATCTTCTGTAGTATCCTGTGAGTCCTAAGAATGCTCTTAACTCTTTGAGATTTCCGGGTATAGGGAAATTAGTTATGCTGGAAATTTTGATAGGATCGGGTTGAATACCAGAGGATGAAATAATGTGACCTAGGAATTGGATAGAGGTTTTGATAAATTCACATTTGTCTAGGTTAAGGGATATGTTCGCTTGCCTAAACTTGTGGAGTATCGTGCTTAGATGTTTTATATGTTCGTCTAACGTTTTAGATACAACTAAGATATCTACAAATATCATGGTGTAGGGTTCCACTTCAGGTCCTAGGGCTCTTTCTAGACACTTTACGATGGCTGCCAAACTCGTGCTTAATCCGAAGGGTACTACCCTGTGTTGGTAGCATTTATTTTTATACAGGAAAGCAGTGTACTTTATATTCTCTTCACGAATTGGAATCTACCAGAAACTTGAGCGTAAATCTAGCTTTGTCAGACACCTTGCTCCTTCACACTTAGTAAATAATTCGTCCACAGTTGGAGCACAGTCATACTCCTTTAATACAATGCTGTTCAGCTCCCTCATGTCAAGGCATAGACGTATCTCACCATTTTTCTTCTTCACTACCACTAGAGTATTCAGGAAGTTGCTGTTCGATCGCTCTATGACTCCACTTTCGATCATACGCCGAATTTCTAGTTCAACCTCTTCCTCATATCGCATTGGGATTGGGTATGTCTTCCTAATGACTTTTGTAGGGTCTGATACAACTATAGAGTGCTCGTATACTGTCGTCTGCGTCGGTACTTCACTAAATACATCACTATATTCTTCTATTAATTCGTGCAGTTTCTCTTCTTCCTGTGTCGTCATCCCTTCATCTACCGCATTCACATGTCGAGTTGGACCATATTGTATTTGTGGCTTGTACAAAGTAATAGGTGTTTCACTTACCTTGCACTCTTCTTCCTCGCTGTTCATGTTTAATTCATATTGAACATTTTTATAATTACACACAATTATATTATCATTAATATTAATCTTAGCATTTATTGTATTTAGTATATCGATACCTAAAATTCCATCATAAATCAATTTATGCATAATTATCATGGGGTGTTCTAATTCTAGATTTTTATATGTTAGAGTTACATATGCTTGTTGTTTAACTCTTTCTTTTTTATTGGTAGCTGTTGTAATATTTAAATTATTTACGGGCAAAATTGCAGTATTTTTAAAATATTTCTTGTTGCGTTGAACCCATGCAGCGTTAAGAACTGACAGCTGGCTGCCGGTATCAACTAGCATCTGTATTTTACACCTGTTTATGTTCACAGTCACAATAGGGCATTGTGTTTGCTGCGCGTCTCGCTTTATATCCTGTTCAGTGCTTAATAAGTCCTCCCTAATATCGCAGGGGTATATGTTGTTTATTTTATAATTTTGCTTCCGTTTATTCAGTCATTGTGACACCTTTGATGTAGACGGTCGGCTGTGGAATGTTACTGTCTCTGTCTCATTCATTCCTTGGCTTTCTCTCTTCAATTTTTTTCGTCATACCCTCGTACTGCGGCAACGCGTTTGTCAGCTGGTTTTGAAAACTGTTTACGATTGGATGACCATACAACGTCTCCTTGTCGTCTAGCTGTATTATTTTGTTCAGTCTCTTTAGCTGTGCGTGTTGTAGTGTTGTACACTGGTGGCGAATAATTTATTTTATAATTATCACAGTGCGGTGTAGTGTTTTGTATTGCTTTCTTGTCATCTCTGTGATAATTATGGTGGTGATTTGCGTGTTTTTGTTCCCAGTATTGTGTGTTCTTACCTTTATTGATATTCTCCGACTGTGTTACAAGGATTAAAAATTCTTCTATGTTTTTAATCCCTTGTGTATAAACTGCTAATTGGATATCTCACTGAAAATGGTAAGATAATTTTGAAACAATTTCATATTCTGAGAATTTAGGTTTGAGATGCTTTACACGTTCTATTTGCGTAATTGTGTATTGTTCAATACTCTGCTGTCCTTGTGCATTGAACTTTCCATATTCGAGTTGATCCCGTACTTGTCGTTGGGTATGTAGATTCCAGTATCGGTTCTCGAATGCCTCACGAAACTGCTGATATGTACTAACGTTATCTCTAATAATAGAGTACCATTGGCTGGCTGAATCTCTAAGATATCGCGTAACGAAGTGTATCTTCTCGTCATCATTTATTGCACTCCCAGTTTTTTCTATTTCCTTCTCTACTCTTGCTAGGAATTCCATACTGTTCTCCCCTTTACCACCTGAGAACTTAAGTCTGCTCCTTTCTTCCGTTGGTGTAGGAAATATGGTCATTTGGTTCTGTCGTCTTCTTAACTCACTTCGTAGCTGGTTCATTTCCTCTTGAATCTCTTCTTTCATATGTGATACGTCTCCCGAACGGTCTTTCGTAGTTTCTTCAATTTTATTCTCAATAACTACAGTACGTGTTTCTATTTCTCTAAGTTTACTGGTATTTACTTGGGATACATTATTAATAGTTTGGATTTTATCATCCTGTTCTCGCGTTATAGTAGTTAAAGTATCATTTATTTGTTTATGTGTTTCTTTTAAATCTTTTCTCCACTCGAGACGTAATTCTTTTTGTTTATTTTCAATCCGTACAACTTGTTCATGTAAAGCTTGTTTAAAATTATTCTCTAGAGTATCAATACGTATGTTGGTGTCACTAATTTTTTCGGTTAACTGCGCATTACTGTCAATTATACTTTGTTTTATTTCAAGATTATCAATTTTTAACTCTTCTAGACTCTCTGTAATTTTTATGGTGTCCTGTCTAAAATTTTCGGACTGTAGCTCTAATTTATTTTCTAAACTTTCTGTTTGTTTTGTATTTATTTCATCTATTTTTCTTATTTGTTTGACATTCTCCTCTTTCAACTCCTCTTTAAACTTTTCAGCTTGTTTTATGACTAATTCGTCCATCATGGCGAGTATCGAATTTTTAAATGCTTCTAAATTCAACCCTCCTGGTTCTGCCATGTTGAATAATTATTAAAATTTTATTTAGTAGTAATTCTTTAACAATTATTATTGATAACCGTTCCCTACTTATTTATTTATTTATTTATTTTTATTAATAGTTATTATTAATACTCATTACAGTTACACCTGTTACATAGACAAATAATATTATTCGTGGGCGCCAGCTGTGTGATTAACATTACATTCAATTACTGTTTAATATAAATAATAATTACATATTATACATTTTTCATTTAACACACTCTTTATATTTTAGAGCAACCATTTAGCTACATAAAAAATTTTAATAGTTAAATGATGGGGATCGGGCCATACGTTCATGGGCTACAATTTATGTAACAAAAAATTTTTGTATATAAATTTAGGCATGTCGTGCCCCACATCCAGGGCGCCAAATTATATGCAACGTATTTATGTGTGTGAATTTTTATATGTACTTTAATTAGTATAGCCCCACATTCTTTGGGAGCCAAATATGCAACAACACATATACATAAACACATATACATATACACAAATTTAGCGTGACCGGTCTCACGTTCAAGATTGACAAATTATGCAACAATGTAACATTTAAATTGGGTTTCAGGTGTATCTGCAATAAGAACTCTATGTAACTTGTAACGGTATTTCTAATTTATTTTATATTATTAAAAATTGTGCACATGGCACTGACTTCGATTTAAAACATTCGTTATTAAATGTTATTCTGCCGTAAGGCTTATACTATATACATCCTTACTGACTAAATATTCTATTCTACTAATTATTGTATTAAAGAAAAATCTCATTTTCAGACTACTCAGTCAATTAATGTGTTTCAAAATATCAATATTTAAATCTCTTTTTATATATTGTAATGTACTCAAAATATTAATAGTTATTGAATTTATCTTTTGTTTCTCAGTACTGTTTTCTCAAATACTAATTGTTTTCATTTAAATGCTTTGTAATCATTTTATATAATATTAATTTGAGCTCTTGTTACGTTAATCGTATTTCTAAAACATTGTGATAATACAAATCTTTTCGTCACATACATATAACTACTTTTACCATAAACATTGTATAATTACGGCGCCATGATGGAAATTACCAACATATGATATTAGGTTTATTTTGCGGGCCAGAATTCGTGTTAAGCGAACGATATGATAGCGGAAAGTGTCATCTGAAATAAGTACTATTAGTTGAAATGGTTACCAATGTTTACTTTTATTATCAAAAAGACTACATATAAAATGATTCTACTTCTATGTGCCAAACACGCATGTCACTAGGCCTCGGGGCGTAGTCCTATATAGGTTTGAATAAACATCACTAAGAAATAAACATTGTAAATATACTAAACATATAATAAAATGAAATAGAGTATAATATGCTAAAACCAAAACAAATATAAAACCTGCACAACCCAGCACTTAGAAAATATACGACACTCTCTCCCTCTCACTCTCTATCTCTCACGCTCTGGTACAATTTCTTATTTTTTTACTGAGCTCATTTTTAAAATTTGAAATAAGATTGAATTGAATGAAATTGAATTCATTTAAACAGTGATTGAATTTTTTGTTGGTCATTATTTTGAATTATGTTGTTTTATGTGAAAAATAAAATGATGTTGGAACGTTCTCACACATATTTTTGGATAGGTCTCACCGCACTACTAGGGTCGTACGGTCGTGCGATCTGTGCCTTCTTTACTTCGTGTTAATGGCCCACACCGTCGTGTATGCCCACGAAAATGCTTTGGGCAGATCCTACACGCACAACTCTTTTGGACGATCCATCGGCCGATGACACCTGTTCAAACTCCTTTAACGCCTCAACATTTCCGATATTTACTCTAGTTAATTAACCACTTTTAGTGGTGTAAAAGTTAGAATTCACACTCGGTGAACCGTTTGCTGGCCGGCTGCGTTCACGCTTTCTGATGAAATGACCAAGAGTCTTTGTTTCATTTTTCATAGGTGGGGCGAAAACTACGTCACCAGGCTATTGTCCATGTGTTTACAGCTTCAACAACACATTCCTCATCGCTGGCGTCATCAGGGATAGGTACCTTATCTCAGTATGCGACATACGGTTTTTTGCTGTGTTTCTTGGTTTTTTGTGATGAAACAGTTAGAATCTTGTCAATTCACTTTTGCGTTATAAAATATTTGTATAGTCCACTCACTGTAGCTTTACAGGGATTATTAAAGGTTTAATTAATTGTGACCAAATTGTTAAAAAATGAGGGAATCCAATACTTATGGTCTTTTATACCATGTTTTTGTTAATTTAAGATTGTACCAGAATTGTACCATCACAAAACCCCCTCAATGAAAGATTTTGTGCCGAATCATAAAAACTTTCATTGTCCCATTCATGCTTCCTAAACGGATCAGTCAGGATATGTCGCCACAACCCCCATACAATTTATATAAAAGAAAATCAGTAACTCACCCGTGGTCTGATGACGATGACAGTACCTGCATGACCTTACTGGACTTCTCCTTCGAGATCCCAACACCATAAGGCCACTTAGGCGCGTAACGCCCCTGCTCTGACGCGCTGGCCAGCTCAGGACCGCCGTCATAACATCACCAAACACTGAAACAATAAATTAAAATATCAAAATAGTGGCTGGGTTATTACTCTATCCTTAACTGATCAGGTTCCCCTTAGCTAGGTGCTGGTTTGTGCTAATAAGCACTGGGTTTGCTTGAATTACTAGAAATATAATATAAAAAATGTAACAAGGATTACATAGAATTGCCATTCTCTTTATGGACTACCCTGAATTATAAAATCGTTTCGATTCCCATCGATAATAATTAACTCTTTCTGTTTTATAATTATTATAATTATAAAAGAAACACATTTTGATATAAAAAAGAATTTATTTTAATTATAAATGAAAACATGGAAATCCCCATATAAATCTCCCAAATATTCAAACATGGAGAAAAACAAATTATAGAAAAATCATTATTAAGAAAATCTTATTGAAATTAAAATTATTATTAAAATCATTACTATCATTATTAACAGGTAATAATTGTTATTGACAGCGCCAATTATATTTACCCCTCTTTCTCCTCCACACACACACTATTTCCATAAATCATGTTAAAATTTCATAACATAATACATGATAATACATTGATACATTAATACACATGATCATTATATTAATACATTTAATACATTTTAAATTCATATTTAATCTTGATTAAGATTTGCATATTCTATAGATTTAAGTTTGCATTTAAATTATAAAATTTACAATTTCAATTAATTAATTAATTAGACATCAATTATTATAATATTATTATTTCACATTTATTATTAATATTCATATTATTATTATTACTTCATTATTCATTTTTCATTACCTTTCTATTCTGAACTTTCTACCTACCTAACTACCTAACCTTTCACCTTCTATCACTGTTTAGTCTGGGTGACTCACATGGGTGATTCACTATACTTTTACTTATTATAATCTTACTCACCTTTTTCTAACTGACAACCAAATTTACCTATCATGACACCAATATCTCAATTATATACACCTTTACTAATTTCATTTAAATCCTATGGCACCGCGCGTCTTTGTACAGAGATGGGTGTTCCCTAACTGGCTATATACATTCATAATATTTTGCCCTTCCAAAAAATTCGGCAAACACTCTCTTAATCTACGCTATTACCTGCCACAACCCTTTACGTTGGCTACTCCTTATCACCTCACCCCCACTACAAAATATCATCAACAACAATTATATGTTTAACCTTGACTTACTCACATCTACAAATAATCACTAACTACTGTGTCCCTAAATATCTAATACTTTTTTTGTATTATTTACTTTAAAATTCTTAACTATCTAACTCCATTTACATTAATTAAATAACTCACCTGCTTTTATCTATACCCAGGATCTATCCCTGTTTAAACACTCTACCTTACTGTAATCATTGACAATTATCTTATAAAATTCATCTCTCACCTACTCATAATAGTACATCTCTCTTTTCAAATATATATATTCTTACTTAATCATTTATTTAATTAATAGAAGTTTTGTATTATTATTCATTAGGAATTACCTTCATTACTAATTAAATAATACTTTATCTTCATTAGAAACTTTCTATTACAATTTACTTCTGTTACTAATTAGTACAACTTTCTTTTGTACTATTTTAATTCAGTAATTGACTTTTAATTATTATTCAATTATTTAAAAGATTTTACTATTAGCAAAAACATGTTAATTATTAAACCATACATGATATCTGGTGCACACAAAATATACCTGTAATACAAAATCAAAAATACATAAATACATTGATATACAAAACATATGAAACAATGAAAAATATACATTCCAAACACATTATTTTGTTATTTATCAAACTCAGTCCATAGCAGTCCAATTCAATACCACTTTTCACATATATTTAATGTTCATTACGTAATTGAAACACTCTATCCTCCATCTTTGAATAACAGCCTTATCTTAGTTCTATTTATCTTATTTTTTAATGAAAACATTTTATGATTAGAAACATTATATTCATATTCATATATCAAACAATTATCAAACAAATATATCAAGTCACGATCGAGTAGGGTTCTGTCTATATCAGTAAGATCATATGTTATAATTTTGTTATTCATCTTGTAATTATCATCATAATTTTCTACCACAGGTAAGTACTTAATACCATTATTCTCATCATTTATTGTTATTTCAATTTCACTGTTACTACAAGGTAAGTATTCATTATTTTCATCCACCGTATCTATGCCTAACCTCTCTACCAATTCTCTGTACTTTCTATTTACTTTAAAAATTTTTATTACTTTCTTTTTCTCACAATACCTCTCTATACTTTCTCTCTTAATATATTTCTCTCCATAACACCAAGTTACACTCTCTCTCTCCAAATATGCAGGGGTCCCTAACTCAGAATTACTGCACCACTTATGAGGTACACAAAAACACCAAGAAACTTTATTTGTAGACCTATCGTCTCCCAAATATAAATTGAAGGAACTCTTGTCCTTATTAAAAATACGTGAAGACTTTTCTTCACCCCCTAACACAACATCAAAAGAAAATTCTAACCCCTGCACCCCTTGTACAAATATACTTTCTCCAAGCTCTCTCTCTGACTCAATACACTCAAAGACTTCATTATCACTCATAATACTTTCATTATCCTTTTCTAATATCATATTCTTACTACCTGTAAATTCATTAATCAACTTATCACTGTTATTTATTTTAGTAATCAGTACTTCGTTTTTCGTACTATGTTCACTACCACTCACCTTCTGATTTTCTAGTTGAATTAAATTCTCATCCAATTTTTTAATCACCTTATCACACTGCTTAATGAGATTATCCTTACTGATTTTAATTTCATTCTTTAATTCCTTAAATTGTTGATCAAAATTATCAAATTTTTCATCGAATTTATTTAATAGTAGCTGCATCATGGCAGCGGTACCATCTGATTTACTTTCTGACATAGTTGAAATGGATGTATCGACTTTCGTTGTCTCTACAGATACAGGCGTATTTGCCTCGTCAGTCTGACTAGTTTGAGTTGGTTGAACATCCATCTCACCAGTCAAATTTACATCAGCTGTACTGATTTCTATTGTAATATTATCATTAGTACTCATGTTTGCAATTTTATAATACACGCATGCATACAATCGTATAACATAACCTCGTAAAAGTTGGGTTATGTTTACGTATTTTTAGAATTAGGTTTATTACCTCAGATAAACTTTTCCGCTCTCTTCGTAGGCTTACCCCACATAAAATTAGATTATATAGAGTCCCTGTTCGCAAGGCGACCAAATGTGATAATACGAATCTTTTCGTCACATACATATAACTACTTTTACCATAAACATTGTATAATTACGGGCGCCATGATGGAAATTACCAACATATGATATTAGGTTTATTTTGCGGGCCAGAATTCGTGTTAAGCGAACAATATGATAGCGGAAAGTGTTATCTGAAATAAGTACTATTAGTTGAAATGGTTACCAATGTTTACTTTTATTATCGAAAAGACTACATATAAAATGATTCTACTTCTATGTGCCAAACACGAACGTCACTAGGCCTCGGGGCGTAGTCCTATATAGGTTTGAATAAACATCACTAAGAAATAAACATTGTAAATATACTAAACATATAATAAAATGAAATAGAGTATAATATGCTAAAACCAAAACAAATATAAAACCTGCACAACCCAGCACTTAGAAAATATACGACACTCTCTCCCTCTCACTCTCTCTCTCTCTCTCACGCTCTGGTACAATTTCTTATTTTTTTTACTGAGCTCATTTTTAAAATTTGAAATAAGATTGAATTGAATGAAATTGAATTCATTTAAACAGTGATTGAATTTTTTGTTGGTCATTATTTTGAATTATGTTGTTTTATGTGAAAAATAAAATGATGTTGGAACGTTCTCACCCATATTTTTGGATAGGTCTCACCGCACTACTAGGGTCGTCCGGTCGTGCGATCTGTGCCTTCTTTACTTCGTGTTAATGGCCCACACCGTCGTGTATGCCCACGAAAACGCTTTGGGCAGATCCTACACGCACAACTCTTTTGGACGATCCATCAGCCGATGACACCTGTTCAAACTCCTTTAACGCCTCAACATTTCCGATATTTACTCTAGTTAATTAACCACTTTTAGTGGTGTAAAAGTTAAAATTCACACTCGGTGAACCGTTTGCTGGCCGGCTGCGTTCACGCTTTCTGATGAAATGACCAAGAGTCTTTGTTTCATTTTTCATAGGTGGGGCGAAAACTACGTCACCAGGCTATTGTCCATGTGTTTACAGCTTCAACAACACATTCCTCATCGCTGGCGTCATCAGGGATAGGTACCTTATCTCAGTATGCGACATACGGTTTTTTGCTGTGTTTCTTGGTTTTTTGTGATGAAACAGTTAGAATCTTGTCAATTCACTTTTGCGTTATAAAATATTTGTTTAGTCCACTCACTGTAGCTTTACAGGGATTATTAAAGGTTTAATTAATTGTGACCAAATTGTTAAAAAATGAAGGAATACAATACTTATGGTCTTTTATACCATGTTTTTGTTAATTTAAGATTGTACCAGAATTGTACCATCACAACATCTGTGATTTTAATTCTACTTTACAAGGAACATTGCTCTTACTTTTAAATAAAATAGAAATGTCTTTAATTGTCTTTGAGTTCTTTGTATGATTAAGATATAAATAAGTTGTTTATCACCTTATTGTCGTCAATCATACTCGATCATTTTGCTCCATCTGTAGTCGTCCTCGTCTCGCGCTCCAGCGTCGGCTGTCTCTCTTCTCCTCTTGTCCAGCGTCGTATCTCTCTCTGGAACTCTCCTCTTGTCCAGCGTCGTATCTCTCTCTGGAACTCTCCTCTTGTCCAGCGTCGTATCACTTCATCTTGTCTTGCACTCCAGCGTCATATCACTCTATGGAACTCTCCTCGTGCTGTTTCTGACGTCAATGGATCTTATTATGTACTGCTGTTATTATTTAAAAATGATTGTCTTTACAACTTAGTTACATAGTTGTATGTAACTGGAAAATTTGAACTATTTACAAAAAAAAATAAATACGCCGTGCGGACGGGCATAAGCTCCCGCTGCACCGTGGATGATTTAAGAAAGAGAACCACTGTAGCTTGCGTGTCCTATTTATACCCATGTCTTGGTCGACACCCTGCAGTGGTACGAAATCGACATGTCAGAAACTGTCTCTGGATTCAGTTCCCCCACTCTTTGTCAATTTCGCTTTTTCTTATATTTCTGCGAATTGCAGAGTCCTGTAAGTATACTATTATACTTACCTTATAACTATTTTTACAACACATGTTCACTGTAATTTTGGACATTGCAACTTAACCCTTTCGATTTGTACACAGTTATTTCACTATTACACTCGTACGGTGTGGCACTTTCGCGTGGTTTTCGTACACAGTATTTAGTAAATTTTATTACATTTTATTGTGGTTTTGGATTTTAATTCTTAATTATAGTTTATGAATAATTACAGGAAAACAGTAATTGTGCAATTATTCATCTTGGGGTGGCAAACTCGCCTGCATAGACCTGCGTTCACACACACTAGCAAAATACTGGTGTACACACTTTCAGTTACATTTGTGTGTGTGTGCACGTCGATTCAGGTCGAAACACCTGTTTATATTTTTGTCTGAGCCAAGCTTGCAATCCCTGACATGCTTATTTCTAATATATTATTAATTATTTGCAGTTTATTAGGTAAATTTAAATTTTTATATTCAATGCTTAGTATATCACTTATTTGTACTGTCGCATTATTCCTCTGCTTGGTAACAACAAAAAATTTAATAAATTTATTTATTATATATATATATTTTTTATTATATTTGCAAAAAAAATGTAACAAATAATAAAGAATAATATTCGTCATTTCACCCTTAATTGGAGTGTATACAAATGTCTTACCTCCCCTCTTCGTACGCTCACTGCTCGTGACCTTGTAGTAGGGTGGCTTTAACAAACAGCTGATCTGACTGGTTTCATTGACCTTGTCGTTTTCATGTGTAGAACTTCCTAAATGACGCGTGGAATTTACCAATTTCTTTCTTCTGTATCTCATCATATACGATGAAAGTGTGTTGTCCTACTCGCTGTCTTAACGTATACGGTCCATTATAAAGTCTGAAGAATTTCTTCGCTGTATTATCACTCCGTTTTCCCACTGGATTTGCTTTGAGTAGTATACTTTCTCCCACGTTGAATTGTTGTAGCTTGTGAGTTAGATTAAATCTCTCTATTCTCTTGTTACCTCTTTCTCTTATCCGTTGCTTTGCGTATTCAATTTTCACACTTATTGGTACAGGTACATTTTGGTTATTAGGTTTGTTTATATACTTAGTCCAAAATCTGTTTGGCTTCTTATCTTCTTCTAATTCCATGGGAGTGTATCCTGTTGCTTCACTATAATTTTCATTAATGGCTTTTTCAAGAAATGGTAAATATTCTGCCCATTTATTGTGTTGATCATGGCAATATATTCGTAAATATTTACCTAATTCTTTGTTAACTCTCTCAGCAAGGTTTCCTTGAGGATGTCTTATGGATGTGAGTACAGGTTGTATTCCATTTTCCCTTAACGTCCTCTCCCATTTTTCACTTTGGAATTGTACACCTTGATCACTGAGTATCTTCTTCATTTTTCCATATGACGGAATATATTTCTGCAGTAGTATCTTTAGAACAACTTTGGTTGTGGGTCGCATAATTGGGTACAGTCGGACTGCCTTGAAAAACATATCGATACATACCAATATGTGCTTCACACCTCGACTTGATCGCGGTAGTGGTCCCAGAAAATCCACTGCAATTAGCTCTCCTTTGTTCTCCTTCTGTATACTCTGCATTCCTACATATGTGTGTAAATTCGGTCCTTTCGCCGTTTGACACTCATAACACTTCTTTACCTCCTTCTTTATCTTTCGATACATATTATTAATCGTACAATCTTCTCGTAGACTCAAATAACATTTCAGAGCGGCAGCATGTGCTAAACTCTCATCTGCTGGTTGAATTAATTTTTGTAGCATGTCATTCGTTAGTACTATCTTCCAGTCTTGTCTTACTAACCTGAAAAGAATTCCATTAAGTACCTTATAATGATTTGGTAGCTGTTCTTGGTCCTTCATCTCCCTTATCGTCACGTCCAAATCTTGTTGATGTGCTAAGTTTTTCAGCATTTGTTTTACTTCATCATTCTCTTTGAATTTAATTGATAACAATCGTACTTCTTTCTGTTTGCTCACATAAACTTCTTCACATTCTTCTTTGATGTATCGGCTTAGTGTGTCCGCTACAATATTGTCTTTACCTTTACAGTATTGAATGGTGAATGAGTATTCGCTAATGGCTAAAATCCATCTTAATAATCGGGCATTTGTTACTTTGCATTTCAATAGAAATGATAATGCTTGGTGGTCAGTATGTATCTCAAAATGAGTACCATAAACATAATATCTGAATTGCTTAAGAGCGTATACTATAGCAAGTATTTCTTTTTCTGATGTGGAGTAGTGTTTTTCAGCTCCTTTGAAGACTCTACTGGCGTAGGCAATAACTCGGTGCTCTCCCATAGTATCTTGTTGATACAGTACACTTCCTACTGCGTAGTCACTAGCATCGGAGTATATTACGAATTTTCCTTCTCGTTGAGGATGATGTAACATAATATTTTCGATGAACAACTCTTTCACTTGGTTAAAGGCATCTTGATGTTTCTTCTCCCACTTCCATTTTTTTTCTTTCTTCGTCAGCTCTAGAAGCGGTTGCGTATATCTTGCATATAACGGTGAGAATCTTCTGTAGTATCCTGTGAGTCCTAAGAATGCTCTTAACTCTTTGAGATTTCCGGGTATAGGGAAATTAGTTATGCTGGAAATTTTGATAGGATCGGGTTGAATACCAGAGGATGAAATAATGTGACCTAGGAATTGGATAGAGGTTTTGATAAATTCACATTTGTCTAGGTTAAGGGATATGTTCGCTTGCCTAAACTTGTGGAGTATCGTGCTTAGATGTTTTATATGTTCGTCTAACGTTTTAGATACAACTAAGATATCATCTACAAATATCATGGTGTAGGGTTCCACTTCAGGTCCTAGGGCTCTTTCTAGACACTTTACGATGGCTGCCAAACTCGTGTTTAATCCGAAGGGTACTACCCTGTGTTGGTAGCATTTATTTTTATACAGGAAAGCAGTGTACTTTATATTCTCTTCACGAATTGGAATCTACCAGAAACTTGAGCGTAAATCTAGCTTCGTCAGATACCTTGCTCCTTCACACTTAGTAAATAATTCGTCCACAGTTGGAGCACAGTCATACTCCTTTAATACAATGCTGTTCAGCTCCCTCATGTCAAGGCATAGACGTATCTCACCATTTTTCTTCTTCACTACCACTAGAGGATTCAGGAAGTTGCTGTTCGATCGCTCTATGACTCCACTTTCGATCATACGCCGAATTTCTAGTTCAACCTCTTCCTCATATCGCATTGTGATTGGGTATGTCTTCCTAATGACTTTTGTAGGGTCTGATACAACTATAGAGTGCTCGTATACTGTCGTCTGCATCGGTACTTCACTAAATACATCACTATATTCTTCTATTAATTCGTGCAGTTTCTCTTCTTCCTGTGTCGTCATCCCTTCATCTACCGCATTCACATGTCGAGTTGGACCATATTGTATTTGTGGCTTGTACAAAGTAATAGGTGTTTCACTTACCTTGCACTCTTCTTCCTCGCTGTTCATGTTTAATTCATATTGAACATTTTTATAATTACACACAATTATATTATCATTAATATTAATCTTAGCATTTATTGTATTTAGTATATCGATACCTAAAATTCCATCATAAATCAATTTATGCATAATTATCATGGGGTGTTCTAATTCTAGATTTTTATATGTTAGAGTTACATATGCTTGTTGTTTAACTCTTTCTTTTTTATTGGTAGCTGTTGTAATATTTAAATTATTTACGGGCAAAATTGCAGTATTTTTAAAATATTTCTTGTTGCGTTGAACCCATGCAGCGTTAAGAACTGACAGCTAGCTGCCGGTATCAACTAGCATCTGTATTTTACACCTGTTTATGTTCACAGTCACAATAGGGCATTGTGTTTGCTGCGCGTCTCGCTTTATATCCTGTTCAGTGCTTAATAAGTCCTCCCTAATATCGCAGGGGTATATGTTGTTTATTTTATAATTTTGCTTCCGTTTATTCAGTCATTGTGACGCCTTTGATGTAGACGGTCGGCTGTGGAATGTTACTGTCTCTGTCTCATTCATTCCTTGGCTTTCTCTCTTCAATTTTTTTTCGTCATACCCTCGTACTGCGGCAACGCGTTTGTCAGCTGGTTTTGAAAACTGTTTACGATTGGATGACCATACAACGTCTCCTTGTCGTCTAGCTGTATTATTTTGTTCAGTCTCTTTAGCTGTGCGTGTTGTAGTGTTGTACACTGGTGGCGAATAATTTATTTTATAATTATCACGGTGCGGTGTAGTGTTTTGTATTGCTTTCTTGTCATCTCTGTGATAATTATGGTGGTGATTTGCGTGTTTTTGTTCCCAGTATTGTGTGTTCTTACCTTTATTGATATTCTCCGACTGTATTACAAGGATTAAAAATTCTTCTATGGTTTTAATCCCTTGTGTATAAACTGCTAATTGGATATCTCGCTGAAAATGGTAAGATAATTTTGAAACAATTTCATATTCTGAGAATTTAGGTTTGAGATGCTTTACACGTTCTATTTGCGTAATTGTGTATTGTTCTATACTCTGCTGTCCTTGTGCATTGAACTTTCCATATTCGAGTTGATCCCGTACTTGTCGTTGGGTATGTAGATTCCAGTATCGGTTCTCGAATGCCTCACGAAACTGCTGATATGTACTAACGTTATCTCTAATAATAGAGTACCATTGGCTGGCTGAATCTCTAAGATATCGCGTGACGAAGTCTATCTTCTCGTCGTCATTTATTGCACTCCCAATTTTTTCTATTTCCTTCTCTACTCTTGCTAGGAATTCCATACTGTTCTCCCCTTTACCACCTGAGAACTTAAGTCTGCTCCTTTCTTCCGTTGGTGTAGGAAATATGGTCATTTGGTTCTGTCGTCTTCTTAACTCACTTCGTAGCTGGTTCATTTCCTCTTGAATCTCTTCTTTCGTATGTGATACGTCTCCCGAACGGTCTTTCGTAGTTTCTTCAATTTTATTCTCAATAACTACAGTACGTGTTTCTATTTCTCTAAGTTTACTGGTATTTACTTGGGATACATTATTAATAGTTTGGATTTTATCATCCTGTTCTCGCGTTATAGTAGTTAAAGTATCATTTATTTGTTTGTGTTTCTTTTAAATCTTTTCTCCACTCGAGACGTAATTCTTTTTGTTTATTTTCAATCCGTACAACTTGTTCATGTAAGGCTTGTTTAAAATTATTCTCTAGAGTATCAATACATATGTTGGTGTCACTAATTTTTTCGGTTAACTGCGCATTACTGTCAATTATACTTTGTTTTATTTCAAGATTATCAATTTTTAACTCTTCTAGACTCTCTGTAATTTTTATGGTGTCCTGTCTAAAATTTTCGGACTGTAGCTCTAATTTATTTTCTAAACTTTCTGTTTGTTTTGTATTTATTTCATCTATTTTTCTTATTTGTTTGACATTCTCCTCTTTCAACTCCTCTTTAAATTTTTCGGCTTGTTTTATGACTAATTCGTCCATCATGGCGAGTATCGAATTTTTAAATGCTTCTAAATTCAACCCTCCTGGTTCTGCCATGTTGAATAATTATTAAAATATTTATTTAGTAGTAATTCTTTAACAATTATTATTGATAACCGTTCCCTACTTATTTATTTATTTCTTTATTTTTATTAATAGTTATTATTAATACTCATTACAGTTACACCTGTTACATAGACAAATAATATTATTCGTGGGCGCCAGCTGTGTGATTAACATTACATTCAATTACTGTTTAATATAAATAATAATTACATATTATACATTTTTCATTTAACACACTCTTTATATTTTAGAGCAACCATTTAGCTACATAAAAAATTTTAATAGTTAAATGATGGGGATCGGGCCATACGTTCATGGGCTACAATTTATGTAACAAAAAATTTTTGTACATAAATTTAGGCATGTCGTGCCCCACATCCAGGGCGCCAAATTATATGCAACGTATTTATGTGTGTGAATTTTTATATGTACTTTAATTAGTATAGCCCCACGTTCTTTGGGAGCCAAATATGCAACAACACATATACATAAACACATATACATATACACAAATTTAGCGTGACCGGTCTCACGTTCAAGATTGACAAATTATGCAACAATATAACATTTAAATTGGGTTTCAGGTGTATCTGCAATAAGAACTCTATGTAACTTGTAACGGTATTTCAAATTTATTTTATATTATTAAAAATTGTGCACATGGCACTGACTTTGATTTAAAACATTCGTTATTAAATGTTATTCTGCCGTAAGGCTTATACTATATACATCCTTACTGACTAAATATTCTATTCTACTAATTATTGTATTAAAGAAAAATCTCATTTTCAGACTATTCAGTCAATTAATGTGTTTCAAAATATCAGTATTTAAATCTCTTTTTATATATTGTAATGTACTCAAAATATTAATAGTTATTTAATTTATCTTTTGTTTCTCAGTACTGTTTTCTCAAATACTAATTGTTTTCATTTAAATGCTTTGTTATCATTTTATATCATATTAATTTGAGCTCGTGTTACGTTAATCGTATTTCTAAAACATCTATGATTTTAATTCTACTTTACAAGGAACATTGCTCTTACTTTTAAATAAAATAGAAATGTCTTTAATTGTCTTTGAGTTCTTTGCATGATTAAGATATAAATAAGTTGTTTATCACCTTATTGTCGTCAATCATACTCGATCATTTTGCTCCATCTGTAGTCGTCCTCGTCTCGCACTCCAGCGTCGGCTGTCTCTCTTCTCCTCTTGTCCAGCGTCGTATCTCTCTCTGGAACTCTCCTCTTGTCCAGCGTCGTATCACTTCATCTTGTCTCGCACTCCAGCGTCATATCACTCTCTGGTACTCTCCTCGTGCTGTTTCCGACGTCAATGGATCTTCTTATGTAATTCTTCTTATGTACTGCTGTTATTATTTAAAAATGATTGTCTTTACAACTTAGTTACATAGTTGTATGTAACTGGAAAATTTGAACTATTTACAAAAAAAAATAAATACGCCGTGCGGACGGGCATAAGCTCCCGCTGCACCGTGGATGATTTAAGAAAGAGAACCACTGTAGCTTGCGTGTCCTATTTATACCCATGTCTTGGTCGACACCCTGCAGTGGTACGAAATCGACATGTCAGAAACTGTCTCTGGATTCAGTTCCCCCACTCTTTGTCAATTTTGCTATTTCTTATATTTCTGCGAATTGCAGAGTCCTGTAAGTATACTATTATACTTATAACTATTTTTACAACACATGTTCACTGTAATTTTGGACATTGCAACTTAACCCTTTCGATTTGTACAGTTATTTCACTATTACACTTGTACGGTGTGGCACTTTCGCGTGGTTTTCGTACACAGTATTTAGTAAATTTTATTACATTTTATTGTGGTTTTGGATTTTAATTCTTAATTATAGTTTATGAATAATTACAGAAAAACAGTAATTGTGCAATTATTCATCTTGGGGTGGCAAACTCGCCTGCATAGACCTGTGTTCACACACAATAGCAAAATACTGGTGTACACACTTTCAGTTACATTTGTGTGTGTGTGCACGTCGATTCAGGTCGAAACACCTGTTCATATTTTTGTCTGAGCCAAGCTTGCAATCCCTGACATGCTTATTTCTAATATATTATTAATTATTTACAGTTTATTAGGTAAATTTAAATTTTTATATTCAATGCTCAGTACATCACTTATTTGTACTGTCGCAATATGCTTTTACAAGGTCAAAAAATTAATCAGTATATGCTTTTACAAGGTCAAAAATTAATCAGTATATGCTTTTACAAGGTCAAAAATTAATCAGTATATGCTTTTACAAGGTCAAAAATTAATCAGTATATGCTTTTACAAGGTCAAAAATTAATCAGTATATGCCCACAAAATATAAAATTTCCTTTTTCTTAAAGTCAGATTGCTGTGTATAATTAATATTATAATAACCGCCTGTTGTGCCCTAGCAGATGTGGAAGCGCGCCAGCATGTACCCGACCATATGTGACAGGAATCAAACCTGCCTTAAACTGAATGAACATGTGCCTGACAAAAAACTATGTCCCTTTTACCCCCCAGAAAACAGCCTGAAAAACGAAACCCCCAGCCCTTACATGTTAAACCGAAATGAAATTAAAATATGAACCCGTTCTGAACCAGCCGGAACAGAACCCCTAACATGTGACTTAAATTTTATAGTGAATAGTGTAATGACTCTAAGGCTCTTGTATATACATCAAAAAAATATTTGAGAGTAAAAAAAAACTCTGGCACGCTCCCCCAGTGCAGCACACAATTACAACCATAGTACTTAGATTTTATAGAGTTAAATTATTAAAGTCACATGATGTTCATAATGAATGTTCAGCTGACACACCCCAGAGCAGACTGTCTAGCAGCGTGGGCACATGGTTTCAAAAGAAAATAAATTTATAATTCAGGTGAACAGCAGGCCCGGCCAAACAAAATAAAAAGAGTTCATATCAGCTTAATCGTGAGCATGTGATGCATCTTGTGATTGTTCAGCAGACTCCCTCTTCCGAACAGGTGTGTGTGTGATGGCTCATGGCTGATGAAGGTGTAATTACATCAGCCTCATAACGGGCCTTCCAACCAACTCAAGATAAAAGCATTTTTTTTTTTTTTTTTTTTTTTTTTTTTTTTTTTTTTTTTTTTAAATGGCCTGAGAATAATCAAGTCTGCCAGGTGATAATGAATGCACTAGATTAAAAAAAATGTTAAAGAGTGTCTAATAAGAGTCACTTTACACTTGTTTCAACAAGTGCCGACATAACTGAACAAGTTGGGCTTGCCACGTGCTGACACAATTATTGCAATTTGCCGAAAAATGACCACATTAAATGCAGTTACAGTTTTACACAAACAAAATATAAATAGTGTTTCATCTGAGGGTGGTCTCACAATTTATTTTAACTGCCATAATTACTTAAAAAGAACACTCGTGCAGTCTATTGCATGTACGTGCCTACCTTGCACAATTCAACTCCATTTATACGTACTGACTTTAGCTTATAAATTTACATAATGCTTTACCAAACAATTACAGTGACTCTTGTATAATAATAATTGAGAAAATGATATGAGCTGTATATACTGAACATTGAATAAATCTTTTACAACACACACTGCTCGATCGCACCAAATACATTCGTCTTTCGCATTCGCCTGCATACATTTACGTTAAATAAATTTAATTATTTCTGACGCATACTATAAGATGCTATGATTACTTACCGGGAAGTCTCGTAAATTTAGCTTGCAATTAGTGTAGAAGAAACAAACTACGCAATAAAGTCGGTTCGGTTTGGAGAGTCTGTTGATTTCCCTGTGGCTGCTGCAGTCGAACTGACCCTGCACTTGCAGCACAGGCCACAGCAAAATTCCACTGCCAGACGGCGCAGTCGGATTCAACCATGCCGTCCAAATATCGTCGCGCTAACCGACACTGATACTCGCATTTATATTAAAACCAATTTTATAAAACCTTCGACCGCCGGGTTAGGCAAACACCGGCACATTGGTTTCAATCAATGTATAATTAAAAGTCTTCGGGAAAAGGTTACTGTAGCAATGAAGCAATTAAAATAAAAGAGAATATCATGTGAAAACAAAATATCGATTTATTTACTTAAAAATAACCCAGGTCTGCTTCCAAATACGTCTTCACGAACTCTGGACCGGGTAAGTAAAAATTACGAAGTTGGCAGTAATGAAAGATGGCGTCCGAAAGCAGACAGAGGCCACAACTGTTTTGTTTGTAAACAATGTTTTAAAAGCAAAGTAAATGATAAATTACAACTCCGGCCTATCCGGCTTTTTTGTTATCCGGCCTGCCCTTCTGCCACATTAGGCCGGATAGTCGGGAGTCTACTGTATTTGGATGAATTTGTATGTGAGAGAGAGAGAGAGAGAGAGAGAGAGAGAGAGAGAGAGAGAGAGAGAGAGAGAGAGATAGTGGTGGACTGTTAGTCTACGCTTCGTGTTTGCACCAGCCAGTCAGTCAGTTGTGTGTCGTCATTCTGATATGTGCGTGTGGTAAATAGGTTAGACTGATTCATAATTTCAAGTGTAAATTTTTCATGTGCTTATACAACAAATGTATTAATCTCAAGTGTCAATTTCATGTGCGTTTTTTGTTGTTTATACAATAAATCTATTAATTGCAAGGGGCATGTGTGCTTTTTTCTGATGTACAATAAACTTGTGATACAGTCCACTTGCGTGTTAATTAATCAAACAGGCCATAAAATTTGGTCTTCAGGGCCGGATATAGTGAACAGTGAACAGTTTTCAAATTGATATAGTGAGCAGTTTTCGTTAATAAACTTTTCGTTATTAAAACGTGTGCTTTGCGTCGACATCATTGGAACGAGTTTCCATACCTCACCCAGTCCAGCTTTAAGGTCAGAGGGCAATTGGCGTGACGCAGTGGAGGCAGCTGCTCATTACCCAACGTTATCTTATCAGCTGGTGAGGCCATTCATTTATTCATAAACAATCCTGTACCATTGTATTTTGCCTGTAACATCCTTTCGTAACTCAATTCAATTCTTTACAATATCAAATCCTTTCTAATTAATTTCTAATCAAATCAGCATAATTATTTCCTATATTTATTCAGTCACATAAACCATTTCTGTGTGTGTTTCATAATTAATACAAAAAATCAAGATGAGTAAACCAGATATAAGTCAAAAGGCTGACTTAATAAAAATACGGGCAGTAGTAAAAGGCAAGGTGACAAGATTTAGAAACTTTTTTGAAAATAAAACTAATGAAGATAACTTAAGCCAATTAAAATTACGTTTTGAAGTATTCAAAGGTAGTTTAATAGACTTTAACATGTGCAAACACAAATAGAATGTTTTGATGATCAGCAAGATGATGAAGAGCGTGAACATTTTGAAACATCGTATTTTGAACTGCATGATTGGGTACAGAATTTTATTGATAGTCATACATGCAATGGAAACAGGGTAGAGGGTGAAAACACTTCACATAATTTTCCAGTGAAACTCCGTCAATAAATTTACCAGTTTTTTACGCGTCGTTTTCTAGCACTTTCAAGTCGCTGATACATGAAAACCCATCTTTATCAGAAGTTCAAAAATTCTATTACTTAAAATCGGTTCTAAAGGGGGATGCGGCCACAATCCTTCAATCTTTAGATGGGAACTTTTGCAAACAAGGTTTGAAAACAAACGCTACATTATAAACAAACACGTGAATGCTTTGTTTAATGAAAGTAAAGTAGAAAAGGAATCAGCAAAATCTATCAGACATTTAATTGATAATACACAAAAACATTTACGGGCAAGTGAAAATTTAGGTGAACCAACTGAGACAATCTATACTGATTAATATTTATTTAAAACAATTAAAACCACCCAAAAATTCAAATTCCCCCTTTTTATATTTTTGTTATTACCTTTGCTTGGATCCAGGGTTCTATGTACGAACTCGTGACCTGTAAAAGTGGTTGCTGAGTTTTACGGCATAATAATATTGACTCTCAATTATTACATTTGTTTATTAAAATTATCTTCCACATCTTATGCAGGTTCTCAAAAAGATTACAAGTTAAATCATTACTTACTTTTTTCTTATTCCTATTAACATGTTTCCAAAAATTATTATAAGTTATATCATTATTTATATATTGTAACGAAGAGTTTGGTGCATATCTGTAAAATGTACACCAATTTTGTATGTATATAAAGTGTTAGTGCGTTCGTCTTGCACTGGGGTCGTTACATCAATGTTGCGCTAACGATGTCCGTAGCGTTGCGGTAATCACCAATATAACACGGCAGTAACCTTACCTGTTTATATATAGGGGTGTGTTAATCCCGGGTGGCGCCAAATTGTTTGTTAAAACAATTAAAATTACTTAAAGTGTTTACAGCTATGACGGTCGGGAGGTTCAAATAATTCCCGCTCGTGCCGCCTTCTGAATCGTATAGACAGCTGTGCCAATGGCTACTTGAGCGCTGCTCATCAAACCTAGTCTTCGTAAATAAACACAAGTAATATAAAGCACTCCCTATGAAATAATAACAACGGTTACTCCCTGTAATAGTTATTTTTAATGAGTGGTAATTAAAATGTTCAATTTGACAATTAGATTATAATAAATTTGCACCGACTTTTTACATGAAACACTTGCTCTCAAGGCTGACAAAAATCGATTCTGTAACGATATATCCGTATCAGCAAGGCAGCTGAACGTAGATATTACTATGTTTTTTCGTTAAGAAATCTGTGGATTCTTGTGATTATAAAGCAAAGAATTCCTATGGTTACAATAAAAATATTTTACCTTACTCTAAGTGTACATAAATAATAATGTGTGATGTTACAATCTGTTCTGTAGTGTCGTTAAATGTGTTTTGAAAGTTCGAGTTTAAACAATAGGTTAGATTTTATGTTAACAAATTTTCAGTGTTTTTATTTTACTTAAATAATCTTTGAAAGAGAAATGTTTGGTTTATAGTGAGATCAATTTACCTTTAGTAAAATTTAGAGTGATTAGATTTTTGGAAATACGGTAATTTAATTGTACTTAACACATCAGCATGACTTGGTGTTTTCGTTCCTTGGATCGGGATAGGATAGGGCTGCAATAAGTTCTTTTTTCATTGATTTTTGGACTTCATTTGGTCTGGCGTCCTTTTCGTATAATAGGAGGTCGTAATTTTCTGTTAATTTTCAGTTTATGGTCCTGGATCTGGAATGGACTGCTCTAATGGGTCGTCTGCTTCTTATACAGTCATGGTTATTAACTTCGTTTACTGTTTCACATTATTTTATTGGAAAATTGGTCTTCCAAACTTTAGCTTCTGTACTGTTAGACTGACGCTTTACGAGTAACGGTATTCAACGGTAATTTTCGCCACCAACGCCCGTTTCTATGGTAACTGACTAATTCTGATTGGCTGATTTTGATATAAACCCATTGTTATCAAAATTTGAATTCTTTTCAAACTCCAAGTATATCTTCTGACTGCTGTTATTCCTCTATCTTCCTTCCTGGTTATTAAATATTGTCACTATAGTATGTATTTCCTTTCATAGATTATTTTGATACCCCACAAGTTTGGGTTATTCAGGTTTTATGTTTTTACAATTATGTTAATACTTGTTAATTACATTTCTTTTTGTATTCATATGCTTATTATAATATTTTGTTTTACAAATGATTTACAATTTATTCTTGATGAGTCCTTCACCTCGGATTTGCTAACTTCTATGTTAATTTGTTATAATTTGTAGTTGTTTGTTTCTGACAGTTAGGCATTTTCATAGGCCTAAGTAGCCATTATGGTATTTGACTTATTTCATTTAAATTACATTTCATTTCAGCCTAATGGGCTTTATTTTGTTATTATAATTGGTTGTGTTGTGTTTTGGGTCTGTTATGTGTTATTATCTTGTCACTATTATTTTACACATAATTGTTTACTATTTGGTTTCCACGTTTTCTAGTCATACATTTCTTAACTTTTATACTTATTTCCTTTGCCAATAATAACAATGTGGCTATTATTTACTACTTTTTTATCTTATTACATATAATAATTAGGCCTATGGTCTGTATGATTCTTACAGCCATATCCAATTCATAAACTTGATTGAATAATTATTTAACTATTATTTGCTAATCTTTGTTTACAATTTATCTTATATTATATTATTTTTTAGTGTGATAAACAACATCACTTTTATGAAACTTATAACTATCCCTTATAACATGGGTGTTTTTTGATTTGTTCCTAACTCCTTAACTTTTTAAACCATCTTTACTTTCCCTCCATGTTAACACTATCTGGCCTTCTTCCCTTCAGTTATAATTGCATTTACTTAAATTATATAACAACACTCTTTCTTAACTACATACTGTCATCAGTTTATACTGCTATTCTTAATTACTAATACTTTTCACCTTTAATTATTTAGTGTTTCATTAGGATTTATTAATTGTTAATGATTTTATCATTCACTATTTTTCACTATATTTCCATTCTATATCTTACACTATTTTCGTTCAATCATCACCTTCACTTTTAAATTATTTATAGTTAATTATAATTTAATTAGTGTACCTTCTTTATTACTACACTTTGGGGTTTTTACACTTTCATTTTGCACTTCACAAATGTTTTTGTTTTTTAAGTGTTTCTGAGTGGGTAATCCCTCTAATTACTATCTCACTACCGTACTATCTCTTTCATTACAATATTTCATTAATAATATTAACAATTTTATGTCCTTACATTTCTATTATTACATCTAACTCTAAATTGTGGGTTAGTTTGCTTTTTTATATTTATCTTTAACATAGTTTAATAGGGTTTCTTCCCTAGATTATTATTGTCCATTAATGGATAATAACATTCACTTTTTCCCTTCTCATAGGTTAATTATTGGTCTTGGTTCCAATATTACTTTTGAGTGCATTATTTCTCCTGCTCATATTCTTTATTACTTGTTTGTGTATCATTATTGGTTTTCATTTTTATTTATTTCCCTTCTTCTTCATTTTCATTGTATTTGATTAATACTTTGTTTTTCTACCTTCTCCTTTGTGTTCATTTTAACATGTTACCTTGATTCATTCAATTCCATGAATTTGTTTCATTTCTGTTTGGTTTTGGTTATTTCCCTTCTTCTTTTGTTTTGGTTAATCACTTTCTTCTCTTCTTTGGTTTTATTCTTGTTTGTTTTTTGTGGTTCCCTTCTTTTTGTTTCCTTTTGTTGGGTCAATCACTTGGGTTAGGTCATGTCGTCGTTTGTCGAGTCATTGTCTTTATATTTTATTTAAATTAAGCATTTTATTTAATATGAAGTATTTTATATTCAGTATTATCTTTTTTTATCCCTGGTACTGGGGTGGCTTATTTGTGTTGTAACAATATACATGTAAAGACGCACCAGTACTATCGAAATATATATATATATATATAACATGCGCTCTCTCCCGCTCTTTAAATCCCCTTTAAAACATTTTGAATTGAACTCCCTAGTTTGATCTATTTATGGTTTTACTTGCTTTCTGGCCAGCTAGCTTAGCTAGTAATTGTACTCACTACACCCAGCGCACGCTATCCGCTGAGATCCCAAATACTTCTTAAATCACTTTCGCTTCTGTTCCGAAAATAGGTTTAGAGAACTGTTTAATATTTATTTTACTGTTGTAGATTGTTTCAATTACACTTTTCCATGTGGTTTTATGTTGGTTAAAAGAACATTTTGTTGGTCGACCTTAACTTTGCTCGCGAGCACTGACTTAATAGACCACGCAGTCTGTATACGGGGAGCCGACTGACGCTAAAAGTCAAGCGTCTTCAAAATGGCCAGCGTCACTCCAAGCTTGGCAATGTGCTTTTACATTGGCTGAGCGAACGTCATGTGATCTCTCATTATATCGCAGACGGGGGCAAGGAAAACTGTGCGTGCTCTTCACTATGCCCAAATCGGCACACGCGCGCTCGTACACATTCCGATACTCCAGGTTTCGTCGCACCTCGTCTGGCTTGTTGCACAAACTGACAACTGGGTGTTTCAAAAAGTAAGCTTTGGTTATTAAAACCAGGGCTCAGTGTGGGTGACTCCACTTATTACAATTATTAAAGAATAAAATAAATCCCAATAGTTTGTCCCGTTACACAACCCAACATTGGGATACATTAATTATACATTTCGTAACAACACAACTTGATAAAAAAACATTTGTGGAGTGGGAGGGCACCGTAAAGAACAGCAAGAAGCCATCTTTAAAGGATTTAATCACTTTTCTGGAACAGAAGCCCAAACTGGTAGAGGCAGTCGAAGACAGGAGCGTGTCGAAGAATAAGCCCCAGCAGGTTAAAGGAAGGTCAAACAACATTTCAGTGAACTATGCAGCAACAGTAAAGGATTGCATTTTGTGTCCTGGTAGTAGTCGCCCCATATTTCTCTGTAGCAAATTTAAGGCAATGAAGATCCCAGAAAGAGAATCGCATGTGAGGAAGGTAGGTTTATGCTTCAATTGCTTGTCTTCTTACGACCACAGAAGCAGAAATTGTGGTGCAGGTTCTTGCAAACTCTGTGGCAAACGTCATAATTCCCTTTTGCATTATCTGCAGAAGCCAGATGAAACTCAGCAACAACATCCCGTGAACATAGAATCAAAACAGCCAATTTCCAGTGTTGAAAGTAAACATCAGAAGCAGTCATCTGTGGTTTCTACATCCTCTCATACATCATACCAGGGTGCAAATTCTTCTGTATTGTTGTCCACAGCTGTGGTGCAGGTAGTGGACCATCGTAGGGGATCTCATTTGTGCAGAGTTCTTCTCGATTCAGCATCACAGTCACACTTCTTATCTGAGAGGGTGGTGAAGAAACTAGGTTTACCATTATCCAGTGTTTCAGAGGAGGTCTGTGGTATAGGACAGTCATCAACAAAAACTTCCAGTACAGTTCAATGTGTCATCAAATCAAGGTTTAGTCCATACACAGCAACCATCCAATGTGTAGTGTTAAAATCCATAACACAACAGTTACCAACAGTTTTCATTCCAAAATCAGATCTAGAAATACCATCCAATCTTCAATTAGCTGATCCACATTACAATCAGCCCAGTGAAATTGATCTTCTAGTAGGTGCAGAATTATTTTTCGATTTGTTACTTGATGGTAGGTTCAAATCATCAGATACAACTCCCGCATTCCAAAACACAGTCTTGGGATGGGTCATCTCAGGCAAGTTAAGGGTTAACACCGCATCGACCATGAGTGTATGTATCTATCCACATTAGATGATGTGAACAAAAATATACGTTTTTGGGACCTAGAAGATTGCAGCAGTGAGAAAAGGTTTATAGGAAACGACAGATTATGTGAAGATTTGTTCATGAAAAGAACATCAAGAGATGAAGGTGGAAGATACTGTGTACACATACCATTGAAAGGTGACGTCAGTGACCTCGGTGAATCAAAGAATACAGCATTTCGCAGATTATCACTTGAACGACGTTTTACAGCAAATTCAGAACTGCGCTCATAATATGTGCAATTTATGTGAGAGTATGAAGAACTAGGACATATGAAAGAGATTACGTGTGACGAAGCATTGAAATCGAAGGCGTACTATATCCCACATCAAGCGGTACTGAAGGAAGATTCCACAACAACAAAACTGAGAGTTGTGTTCGACTGTTCAGCAAAAACCACCACGAATCTTTCTCTAAACGACATTTCATTAGTAGGTCCAACGGTGCAGTCACCCTTGATTAGCATTATCACAAAGTTCAGAACTCATCCCTATGTGATGACAGCAGATATAGAGAAGATGTACAGGCAGATAAATGTACATCCCTCGCAAAAAAATCTACAGTTGATATTGTGGAGAGAAAGGCCAGAAGACCCAGTGAAAACATACAAATTATTAACAACTTATGGTCAAGCTAGTGCACCTTATCTGGCAACTCGACTGCTCAAACAACTGGCACTTGATGAACAAGCTAACTTTCCATCAGTGATTTCAAAAACATTGATTGAAGACTTTATGTGGATGACTTACTTTGGGTGACAAAATCGATTGAGTTAGCTAAACAAATGCACAAAGATCTATGTGAACTTGCAAACCGTGGAGGATTTTACCTCAGAAAGTGGACGTCGAATCACCCAGACATTCTAAGAGATATTTCATGTAAAAACAAGGGTCAAGAGTGCTTTGAAATTAATCAAGATACAACAGTGAATACGCTTGGTCTCATATGGAACTCTAAAGAATACACATTCCAATTTGTCATCAACAAGAAAAACATGATGTCTTCTGCACCAACCAAACGCACTATTTTATCCGCTATCGGTAGAATCTTCGACCCTCTTGGGCTTATTGGTGCTACAACAGTGCTAGCTAAACTCATAATGCAGCAGTTGTGGATTTGTGACGTCACGTGGGACGAAGAAGCTCCAGAAGAGGTCTGCAACAAGTGGAACTGCTTTAAAAAGACACTACCAATGCTTTCACAGCTTCATATCCCAAGAGCCATTATAAGCAAAGACAAAAACGTCTTATCCATTGAAATCCATGGGTTCTCAGATGCATCAGAATCTGCATATGGTGCTTGTATATATTTGAAATGTATCTACACGGATGGTGACAATGGTGAATCTAATCACAACAAAATCACATGTGGCTCCATTGAAGAAAATATCATTACCAAGACTAGAATTATGTGGTGCTGTATTGTTATCAGAACTGTGCAAGACAACTGTGAACGCCTTACATCTTAACATCAACTCCATCAATTATTACACTGACTCAACTATAGTCTTGGCATGAATCCAATAGTCTTGGCTCCTTCATCAGACTGGACTACTTTTGTCGCAGAGTAGCCAAAATTCAAGACAATTCAGACGTCGCTTCGTGGAATCACATTAAAGGTGAGGATAATCCAGCAGATTACCTTTCAAGAGGACTACTACCTCCCGAACTTTTGCAGGCTCATCTATATTGGAGAGGACCTCCATTCCTTCATTCACATTCACCCACATGTACTGAAGTGTCGGAGTGTGAACTTGATGATAATCAAGAAATACCAGAACAACGAGTGAAAATCACTACTTGTGCAGCAGTGTTGAAGCCTATCGACTTAAAGAACTTTTCAACATTTACAAGAGTTCTGCGTATTGTTGCATATTGCTTAAAATTCATTGGCAGTTGTCGTAAGACGAGTGACAACAACAATAGCAAGAAAAACCTGATTCCACAGTTATCGGTTGAAGAAATTGAGAAGGCAGAGATTGTCATTTTGAAAATAGTTCAAGGTGAAGCATTCAGCAAGGAAATTCGTGATCTCAAGGCAAATAAATATGTGCACAAAGATAGTTGCCTCGCTTCATTGCATCCGTTCTTAGATGAGAATGGATTAGTTAGAGTAGGTGGCCGTCTTAAACATTCCAATTTAACCGCAGATCAAAGAAATCCAATTGTGTTGCCAAAAAATAACCAATTAACAGAACTCGGTGTGAAACAGTTACGTAAAATCACTACATGCTGGACCGCAAATGCTTCTCAGTATAATCAGACAAAAATATTGGCCAATAGGTGGTAGAAATTTGGTTCGTAAGGTGTTTCATAAATGTATAAGGCGCTTTAGGACTAATCCTAAATCTCAAATGCACTTAATGGGAAATTTACCCAAACACGAGTGCAGGTTCCAGTGCGATCTTTTTCAATATGTGGAATAGACTACTGCGGACCATTTATAGTCAAGTCAGTAAGGAAATGCGGAGTGAAATCATATAAATGCTACGTCTCATTGTTCACATGTTTCAACTCCAGAGCGATCCATTTAGAACTTGTGGAGGACATGAGCACAGCATCATTCATAGCGGCATTGAGAAGAATGATGGCAAGAAGAGGAAAGGTGAAATCAATATACTCAGACAACGGTACAAACTTTGTAGGAGCCTATAAGGAATTAAAGGAACTTTTCAACAGCAGTAAATTTCAAGCAGAAATAGTGGATACGTTGGCAACTGAAGGTATCGAGTGGCACTTTCACCCACCAAATGCACCTCATTTTGGAGGACTAGGGGAGTCCTCAGTGAAACTAGTGAAAAATCATTTAAAGAGAGTCATCGGATCAGCATGTTTAACAATAACTCAGTTTTCAACACTACTAACTGAAATCGAATCATGTGTAAATTCCCGCCCCCTCACACCTTTATCCGAAGAGCCTTCAGATTTTAGCCCACTCACTCCTGCACACTTCCTAATTGGAGATGGCCTATTAAATATTCCAGAACCAAACCTTATTAACATACCAACCAACCGACTAAACCAGTGGCAGCATATGCAACAAATGGGGCAACACTTCTGGGCAAGGTGGTCTACAGAATACCTTAGCAGTCTTCAACAGAGATCTGAGTGGAGGAATCCACTTCCAACCTTCAACTAAACGACTTGGTCATCATAAAGGAGGACAACCTTCCACCATTACGATGGCGTCTGGCTTGGGTCCTCCATCTTCATCCTGGCTCAGACGGCTTAGTCGGAGTGGCCTCTCTACAAACATCCAATGGACTCATCAAGCGGCCAATCACAAAATTGTGCCCTCTTCCATCCTCAGATGATGATGATTAATTAGTGTTTAGTGGTGTGTGTTTTGGAAGGTGGGCGGATCGCCCTTCCAACATGTTAGTTTTGCATTTGTTTGTTTTTTCTTTTTCATGAGTTGAATTTTGTGTGTGTCATTTGTCATTTCATTTTTGTATGTGATGAAGGAAATCCTTCATGGATGAATTTGTGTGTGGAAGAGAGAGAGAGAGAGAGAGAGAGAGAGAGAGAGAGAGAGAGAGAGAGAGAGAGAGAGAGAGAGAGAGAGAGATAGTGGTGGACTGTTAGTCTACGCTTCGTGTTTGCACCAGCCAGTCAGTCAGTTGTGTGTCGTTATTCTGATATGTGTGTGTGGTACATAGGTTAGACTGATTCATAATTTCAAGTGTAAATTTTTCATGTGCTTATACAACAAATGTATAAATCTCAAGTGTCAATTTCATGTGCGTTTTTTTTGTTGTTTATACAATAAATCTATTAATTGCAAGTAGCAATTCTTCATGTGTGCTTTTTTCTTATGTACAATAAACTTGTGATACAGTCCACTTGCGTGTTAATTAATCAGAAAGACCATTTATATTTATTTTGTTACAGCATTTGGAAGACATCACTACAATTATAAAGGATGAAATTCTTTTAGAAGAAGTGGAAAAAGAAACGAATACACAAGAGGTAAAATTTTTTTTAAATATACAATCAGTCTTCCATCTACAAGTAGGTGAGACAAGTGAGATTCATGGTAGATCAGTCTTCCATTGAAGGCGGTCACTTTATTAACAAAATATTTTTGAAGTTGGACATTTATAGTTGAAAATTAGATTGAGTCTTAGCCTTTCCGGTACTCTGGGCGTGTATACACACGAAATTTTTATGTCAATATGATGCTCCAGATGTAAGTCGCACGTCATTTTAAATTGGTGAAGTGCTTGAACGGTTTAGTACGCCTATGGCTGTGACACACGGAACAAGCATTGTGCGTACAAGGTCAACGAATTGTCTTTAGTTATGAGTCAGCTGTTGAAACAAAGACAGTTCATTCAGTGTGTCTGGTGTCATGTAGAAACTGAGATAAAGTTGAGATAATTCGCAGATGAGTTTTTGTAAACGCTGCCATTACGTGATATGTATATTTATTGTTGTGCATAGGCGTGTCCAACGAAGGTGCCACCGGTGCCGTGGCACCACCACTAGATTGAGAATTTGTTTTTTTTTTTATGCGTGCAGAATATGTTTTTATGTAGAAACTGCATAATTTCCATGACAGCACTCCTATTAAACCGATAAATATATGAATCTAATCAACTTTAATTTCGTATAGCTTTTGTCACATAATCTGGCGTCGGCCGTCGCGTCGGGAAGCGGCTGCATGAATAGTGTAGTTGCCGTGTTTGTAGGCCTTACTCAGCGCCAGGGTGGCGGCACCAGCTATCGCGGTGCTGGTGCCAGTCAGACTGAGATGAGAGACTCAGTCGGCTAGTGGCGTTCAGTTTGGACACAAGACAGTACTGTTCATTATGTTATTTAATTGTTTAATAAGCTTATTTTTATGATGTATAAATGGCTGATTAAAAAACCCGAGCCCACCAAGGATTTGGACACTCAACCACAAACCGGTAAGTTATTTTCACTATAGTTTGTAATATACTTCTTACAGCCATGTCTGTCTCGTAATGTGTTACTTTCTTCTTGCTTAAATATTTCGATTATTAATTTTGTTTTTGCTAAATTAATCCAAAATTAAAATTAAATTTACTAACTTTTTTGTATGTGAGTGAATAATAGTGTACAATATATTGTACACTATTACTCACGTGCCCCTAACATGCAATTTTGTTTATATTTACAATAAATGGCCATCCACATATTACGAAGCATCAAGAGGGAAAAAGATTTGTAGGCTATAGTAAATTGTACAGCATAGTATAATTTAAAGCGATAAAAATAGACCTAAGCCTAAGTGTATGTTCCCTTTTCAGATGCTGTTGCTGGTCCCAGTTCGGAAATTATTTATAATGATGATGATAAAAAAAAGGATGATGTCGGTGAGCCAGTGAAGAGAGCAGCTGAGCTCGATGATCCTTGTCAAGACTTGCCAAAGAACAGGCAAAAAAAGTCAGCTAGGATTTCTCGTGGACCATACCAACCACGAATTTCAAAACTACCCTACAAAAGAAGTTGGTAAGGGGAAAAATTCTAGGAAAAGATCGTTTAAACCCAAATGGTTCGAAAATTACAAATGGCTGGAGTACAGCGTGGCAAAAGATGCTGCTTATTGTTTTGCCTGTCGTTTTGCTTTAAATGACAGTTCACTTCCTGGGTTAGTTGAAAATGCGTTTACAACAACAGGGTTTAGTTTTTGGTATAAAGCTAATGAAATGTTCAGAGCCCATGAAAAAAGTAGATGCCATGTATCGAGTATGGTTGGCTGGGAAAATTATGTTACTAGCAAACCAGTTGATGTAATGTTGGATGATGCTAAGGAAGCTGAACTAAAAGGAAGGAGAAAAAACGCCTAGAAAATCGTGAGTACATGTCGCGGCTTTTCGATATTGTCCGTTTGTTGGCTAAAGGTGGAAAACCTCTTAGGGGACATGACGAGAGCGAGGATAGTACAGAGAAAGGTCTTTTCCTGGAAATTGTTGCTATCTTGCAAAAATATGACCCTTTTTTTTCAAAACTACTTAAAAAATGCTCCTAAGAAGTGTACTTATCTTAGCAACCTCATTCAAAATGACATCTTATCATCACTTAGAGCAGTGATACTGAAAACTATAAGTGATGAAATCAAGGGACAGCCCTTTGCAGTTATTGGCGATGAAACATCTGACGTGAGCCATCACGAGCAATTAGCAGTCGTGTTTCGCTACATACCGAAAGGAAATGCATATCCTGTCGAGAGATTGGTGTCCTTACAGCGATTGAAGTCTACTGATGCGGAAATCAAATTTAAGGCAATAAACTGTGTGCTGTCTGAAGTAGGTGTGCTGTGGAGAGATGTAGTTTGTGTGTGTTTTGACGGGGCTTCGGCAATGGCCGGTGAATTTACCGGAGTACAGGCCAGATGTAAAGAAGTCAATCCATCCATAATGTACGTGCACTGTTATGCACATTGTTTGAACCTTGCCTTGGTAACTGCCTGCACAAGTCACAAGGAAAACCCAATTATTTTCGACTTCTTTGGAATAGTTCAGCTAGTTTTTAACTTAATCGAAGGTAGTCCAAAGAGGCACGCAGTCTTTGAGGATATTGTCAAACAAACTACAATGAACTAAAGACTCTAAAATCGCTTTCAGACACTAGATGGGCCTGCCGTTCAGAAGCGGTGTCTGTTATTTATGTTCAATTAAACGAAATTGTAAAAGCCATCGAAGAGTGTACGGAATCTAATTCCGATTCAAAAGTTCGGGCCCAAGGTAAAGGTATTTTGCTACAAGTAAAATCTTTTAATTTTATTACGTCTTTGCAAATTATACATCCCGTACTTCAGCTTGTAGTGAAAGTGAACAAAGCTCTGCAAAGTCCTAAAATAGACCTTTGCCAAGCAGTTGAAGATGTTGAAAGCCTAGCTCTTGCTTTGGTAGAAACGAGAAATAGTGAAGAAGAGTTTGAGGATATTTTTATCAAAACAAAGGAAATGTGTAGTACATTAGATGTTCAAATCCCTAATGTTCGGAAAAGGAAAGTATCAGTCCTCTTAGAAGACACTAGTTGCCCTTCTTCTGCTTTCTACGCAGACACAAAAAAAGAGGAATTGAAACTGTTCACTTACAATCCTGTTTTGGACCGCCTTGTGGAAAATCTAAATTCTCGATTTGCTAGAGAAACAAAAAACGTTATCTCTGCCACAGGGAAACTGATGGGATAGAATCTTAATGATTGTTACAAGTGTGAAAATAAGGACTTCGAAATTCTCGCAAAACAATTCAATGTCAATGCTACAGAACTAGAGGCAGAATTTAAGCTGTTGAAATCAAAGAAGCGTGGAGAAACTGATTCAAACTTTCCGCCTAAAAGTGTTCCGGACTGGATTAACTGGTTATCGAAGTTCCAGTGAAGTTTAACCTTTGAAAACTTTAGTGCTGTTATTAATAAATTTTCCACAATGCCTGTAACTAGCTGTACAAGTGAAAGAACCTTCTCAAAGCTGAGTATCATAAAATCCAAGCTCAGATCTATGATGTGTCAAGATCGTTCGGAAAAATTGATGATTCCGTTTGTGGAACAAGAACTGGCTGCTAACGCAAGAACATGTGATGTAATTGACAACTTCAAAAACAGTGTTGCATTCGACCGTCGGATGACCTTGTAATGTAATATAAAATATTTCCTTACTTTTAAATTTTGGACACTACTAACTATTAAATACTAAACTTGAACCTGTTGCAGCTTTATTTGTCTACAGTACAAATTAATCAATTTTTCAATTCTGTGTTTTTTTCACTAATATTGTACATTGGATATAAATAAATATTCTAAAAATCAAAGTTGTTTCCGTTTTGTTATACAAATTAATCAGCTAGACTAACTGGATCATTCATTAAAAGACAAAATTCGTCTCAATTGATATTTCTAAAGCTACTTTGTTAAACATGTGTGGATTGTCAACTTTTGATCGGTCCGGTAAGTGCAAAGAGTTGAGTCCCTTAAAAAAGTAAAAATTTATTTGCAGGCCCTCAAAGAACCTCGCTTTTCAAAATGTTTTTTATGGCCTCCAGATAGCATTAAAACACGTTTTTAAGCAATAAATTTTCAAAAATCCTCTGGGGGAGGACCCCAGACCCCCCCCCGGAAGCCATTTTTGGCACCACCACTACTGAAGTCCTGCACACGCCTATGTTGTTGTGGCGTGTTTATTTTAGTTACATCTGCAGTTGACAGTTGAGTGTTGCTCAGGTTGTGTAATCTTTGCCGTTAGCGATAAATGTAATTGCTGTTGTGGCAATTTATTTTTTATCTACATTTGCTAATTGACAGTTGAGTGTTTTGACACTGTGTAATCTTTGCAGTAAATGACATGTATAATTGTTATTGCGGTCCATTTTGTAAATAATAGAGTGGTGCACGCGTATATACACACACTGCTGATGAAAATATGGCACACGGGCAAAGCATAGTCGTTCACACGTGTTGGCAGCGAAAAGGTTAAAACATGGAGACACCTGAGATGTCTTGCATTGGTCCTGTCACCCAACAAGTTGAGTGCTAGTTGATTGGGGTTGGTGATTCAATTTCAGTTGTTAGTTTATATAGTAACATTGAATTTCCTATACCAGTGAAACACTTGAATGTTGTCTTCTACACTTTTGTTCCTTGTGAGCAATGGGTAGGTTGATGATTGTTATCAACATGTAATATGAATATATTGTAAGTACATCAATAATTGAATGAACAAATCGAGTTTTGTTTGTACTCGACCTTTTTTTGGCATTTGTCTTTCTGTCTGTTGGGGTATGTCTCACGATTACTTTTCAACACATCAAATGATTTTTGTAAACCTTGGCCTGTGTATCTGTAACTCTACCCTACAGAACCCTATTGTTTTTGACACTGATCCCGCAAAATGTAGGTGGGAGAGTGGTAAAAATGTGTGACCATGAAAATTTGGAAAAAATCAGAAAAGTGTGTGGAATATCGAATTAAAGAGAACTTTAACCATTATGAATTTAGCTTAGCTTCATTTTTAAAAATCTAAAAATTTTGTGATGCCAGGGGCCAAAAAGTGAGGAAAAATTCTGATAAAATAGCAAAAATTCAAAGGGATTATTGGGCATATGGCATGTGGGATAACAAAGGGAATATTAACTAAAATCTGAATGTAGTGGTGAGCTTTAGAAATTTCAATATTTTGGAATGAAAATTTTTAACACAGCAGCCTAGAATGGAATCAAAAATTATTGAAATCCGGCCGTGGTCAGACTAAAGAATATTTTAACACAAATTAGATGTTTAAAATTTTTAGCCTGTATTGTGTGCTTACTATAGAGTTGTTACATTTCTGAACAAAAAAATAGGGTATTTTTAATTAAGAAAGTTGTGTTAGTGGTTATAATTACTATTGTCGGTCCATTGTTAAGCACCAGGGAAATGGGCAGTAGTCGGTACAGCTAATTGGAGGAATGAAGCGCCTAGACAATACACAAGTTATACACCTCACAAAAATAGTGGGAGCTTAATATATGATCTGAAATGAAAACAGATAAACCTGTTTGAAATGATATGCTAACTAACTTAACTAACAAACTAATATAAGTCCCAGTTCGGGCTGTCATTTGTTAACTAACACACTACTTCTGTTTATTGTGGTTAATAACTTACCTTTCACAACCATGTGTTCAAATTTATTTTTATGTAGCATACTGGTTCAAGCGCCATCTTGTGTTGCCAACCTAAGATTTTAATTTTACCTAAGGGTTCCTGGATTCTATAAGCGATCGCAGAGACAGGATGGTTGTTCGAAATAATTGACTCAAATAACATGTGGTAAAATAAACCTGGTTTTTACTGGCATTAATATTGAAAATGGTTACAAAACAAAACAAAATGGAGTTGTTCTTACATATAAAACAAAATGGCGGCGACATACTTCAGCTGCATTAATTTTAAGCACATCGTAATTACCTTCATATTTTTATCTTCATTTTCTACTTTATAATCAAGTGAATTTCTAATATACTGCAGTTATCATTTATTTAAATTTAATTATCTTGTTGGTTCATCCTCTTCGTTCACTTTCTTTAAAACATTATTATATATTCTGTAGCGTGACAGAAAATCCACTACTTATTAAGTCATATAAAATCATAAAAATTAATTACACCACAAATGTTAAAATAATATTGAATGAGATTTAATGAAATCAAAGGAATGAACCACGATAAAATAAAAATCCTCATTACATTATATAAAAACCACTGTTCAAATATCAAAGAAAGTATTGAAAGCAACTCATATTATAAGATCAGTAATTTACCCAGGAAGTTAGGAGCAGTAAACAAATTAAATAACACCATATCAAGAAGAAAGAGAATCAGTTTAAGAGTGGTGAACACCAAAATACCCCAAAGACAAGAAGAAGGAAGAATAAAATTTGTGATCAGGAAGAAAACAATACCCTGAAACCTTTAGAGAAAAGCAAGGTCCGTATCAGTAAATAAATTAGATGCTCCAAACTAAACATCAGTCGAGATAACACAAAGTACCTTGGTTTACTCAAGAATGAAGAAGGAAGACAAGAAGACCAGAAAAATGAAGACTAGAAGAAGGACAAGAAAGAAGATAAGAAGAAAGACAAGAAAGAAGACAGGAGGAGAGGAAGAAATAGTATGAAAGAAACACCGTTGTAAAACCTATTATTATTATTAACTACCATCAACCCCAAACTCACCAAAACGATTAAAAAGAAAGTATAACATACCAAAATCCTATAAAATGTAATTATTTAGAAACCTAAAGTGCTGTATAGTATTATAAGGAGTTAACCTACTAAAGCGATTGTGTGATAAGAAAATAAACAAGTCTTAACAGTCCATGATTACTAAAGGTCTGGTCTGAGATAGTGAGACTCAAAATATCAGAACCACCAGTGAAAGTGAATTTGTGTAAGTGTTTTTTGGAAATGCAATAAACTTAAAGTTAGTGATACTATGACTTATCAATATGCTATATAACAACTTTAATATCCAATAATAAACAGCATAATAAAATAATAAAATGGAAGATTTCCAGTATTTTATTATTTTAATGTAACTCTTTATTTACAAGACATTTGTAAAAAATGCTGATAACTAGAGTATGGGTGGTCATGTTTACTGATGAAGGGGATCATAAATGATAATGGTTTAGACCAGAAAGGACTGGTATTAATTTAGTATTCATAGGTTTAAAATGTTTAAATAGACTGTTTGTTCACAGCCATAAAATCAATGTGTTTGTAAGAATTATTAGAAAATAAGATTTATATTATGTGTTTAAAATGAATTATGTTTGCTAAATAACAGCATACATACCATTAATAATGTTTCAGTAGGTATGCTGTGTTAATTCAAAAGGAGTTAAATGTATATGTTCAAACCATGTCAGCAATAAGTTCAATTGTACAGATGGCTAAATCATGTTCATAATTATTTTTTTTATAACAGTAGTGTTAATTAAATACTACACCTCACAATAAGTTATAAACCATTTTATTTTCATGTAATAGTAACTATGTAAAGTCAGAGGAGTGGTGGGATTAAATTTATTTGAGAAAGACAGAAATGTAAAATTCTAAACTCTAGGCCATTTGGTGAAGTCACAGAAACCATATAAACCAGTATAATTCACTTATAAATCCTGTAAACTAGCAAGATTTAGATAAGGTAAATCAGTTAACCACTACTGGGAATGATCCTATGAGTTAAAATGATAATAAGGAAATATACCTTAAAATATTGTAAATTTTCAAAATATATAAATTAATTAATTTTAAAGAGCAATGTCAAATTCAGAGATTAACACAAAAAACCAGTTCAAAAGTTTAATTTATATGTATTTAAGGAAAGGAAGAGAAATATGACTAATTAAAATTTATTATAATAGTATTAATAACAATTAAAATGGAAGAAAAATTGTATAAAGACGGAAATCAGATTTTGAGCCTATATTTCCAAAAGGGAAAGAAATTTGTTAATTTCCACAAAATGTCCACAGATATGGACTATAATACATCAATTTAAAAGGAATGAGATGATTAAACCAATGATAAGGTTCATAATTCATGAAAGTGATGAATAAAATAAATAAATTCCATATATAATGTAATATTGTATCATGTGTATGGGTAATCGAAATATGTTAACAATACTTTTTCAAAGATTAACTGGGCCAGATTTTGACCAAGTTAAAATATTCTTTTGTTGAATATCAAGCTGAATAGTTGTGTGAAAAACGTTCCTTATAACCGAGTTGAAAATGGTACTATGGTTAGCCATTCATATAAGTGAATCGAGAGTTAAATGAAATAAACACTTTTTTAACTAAATTTACCAAAACGTTGACGACAATAGTGAAAACTAACACCTATCTTCATTATACGAGTGATCTAAAACAGTAAAACAATATATTTGATATAATTCACGCTACAACTTATAACCACTTTTACAGACAAATTAACCCACAGAAGTGAACACACCAAATAACTTAATTAACACAAGTATACACGGAACACTTCTTCAGAACACACCAAACAACCTAATAGACAGATTACACCAGTGCGGGAACATTTCAAACATTCGTGAAGGTAATTTTGCTGTGATTTTTTGACTCGACAACATCGCAGTAACTACGCCAGATCTAATAGCGGACATCTTTGAATTTTACGAAGCCCTGCCTACCTTATCCAGTGACGTCAGTCTACATATGGTTTGACTACAACTTTCTTAAACATATATCAGAATTATTTAAATACTGTTGAATAATAATTATTGAATTTATTTTAATTGTTAATGTTATACTTTCTCGTCACCCTTCTCTGACTATTAATATAATCGCTCAAAGAACCTGTCCTTTTATAATACTTATAATAATTTTTCTACTGTATGCACAATCGATAATTCCCTGAGGCGGAGTCGATAATTGTTCTCAATCGATAAAAAATCGATTATTTATTAAATTGTTTAATAAATTCATTTATTTCAATTGTATTTATCTGTTATTATTTCACAGGCTAATTTAAGGTTATTTATTAAGGCAAAGAGACTTCAAGAAAAAGAAAATATTTTTGTTTGAGTGAGATATTGGACCAGCAAGAAAAATCATCAATCGATTGCTGACTGGAGTTAATCTAGTTAACTCCAGACTTGGTTCAGATCTTCCAGAAGTGCTCGATAGTTAATAAATACCTTCCTAATTCTCAAAATTTTTACAGAACATTTAAAACAGCATTATTTCTTAAGTAGTGAATTTTATTAAACATAAACAACTTTTTTTTTTATTGAAAATTTTATTTTTTATAAAATTTTCCTCTACTATTTTATTTTTGTAAAGACCGGCATACAGGGTCTTCTTACAAAGTGGCGTCCAACTTAGAGGGCTTGATAAGACAAGCCTGGCAGCGATTATTTAATAAAAACAGAAGAAAAATGCAAAGACGAGCTACTTCGAAAAAGAGGGCGGCAGAGGCCGAAAAAGAAGTTGACATGGGTGATAAGGAGGCAACAAACGTGGAGGATCCGGAAGTGGTACTAAACCCGGTGGAACCGAAACAACCAGCACCACCAGAGGAACAACCAGAAGTGCCCACTCAAAACAGGGGAAGTCCATGTCCAAGACAAGGAAATAGAAAAAAGTAAGATCATAGAAAATAGTAAGATGGACAAATTAATGGAAATGTTCCTAAAAATGAGTAAGGACATGGAAGAAAGTAGTAAGAAAATTAATCAGGAATTAAAGGAAGACCTGCATAAAAAGATGGAAGACAATAGACAAATCTGGGAGGAAGGTTTGAGTGAAATAAATAAAACCTTCACATCCAGGAATGAGAAGATGGATGAGCACATTAAAGAAATGAGAGAGGACAGATTAAAAAGAGAAGAATTAAGAAAGGAGAAGACCGAAGAAATAAAAAATGATAGCAAACCAGAACCAGAAGAAATACCAAACGAAAAAACCTTGGAACAAATAGTAGTATTACCTGAAAAGAAAACTAACGGGAACAAAGAAAATACTAAAGACATGGAAGTTGAACCAAAGGAAAGGAGGAAAACGCTTCCAAAGAAATTAATGAAAACAAAGGAAGAAATGGAAATGACAACACTGAACTCTGAACTCTTACAACACTGAAGTTAATTTACATTTTTGTACTCTGTGTTTTAACTGATTTGACTTTTTACACTTCAATTACATGTTTTATCACTTGTTAATACTCTCTGCTGGCAATTGCTGGCCAGCAGATTTTATGCTGTTGCACTGACGGTAGTTTGTCGACTGGGAGCGAGATCGTGGCGTATATTTGCCAGGTGGAAGGGATAATTTGTCATCAATTCTATTGTTTCCAGGTGATGACGTCATTGTTATACAGCTCAGTTATTACGTCTCTCGTACTTTTGATGATGTTTTAGCAGTGTTCGGTTATTGTTTTGTCTGAATAGCTGTCATTCGGCACGTACGCCAGTGACCTTGACGCCAATTCGCTCTGGCAAACTGCGTTGTATGATATATATTGGAAATTTTAACCTCATGTCATTTAATACCTTGGATTACAATAAAATTATATTTTCCTGTACCTACAAATTCCTATACGGACTTATGTACCGTTACAATATGCTGTCAAATCCTTATATATAGTGGCATTTCTCCAGTGTGTATAGTTTGCTACAATCAACAAAATGAGCTATCACAGACTAAAAACCATAATGGCTGCCACAAAGTCAACTCTATGTGGGCCACTCTTTATATACAAAACAATCATAAAACCTGTTTAGACATGTGAGACAACAATGGGACATGCAGTAACACTAATATGCTTACTGAGCTGCAGAACTTGCTCACTACTTTGAACAAAGTACATTTATTACTGAATGAACTTTTATATTACATCATTTTCGATTAGCAGAAAATCCTGATTACCATATTTTTTTGAACAGAATTAACACTGTTGCACACCACTATAGAAAAATTATTCCGATTAGAGATTTCAAGCTTCACAGCTAATCGTCAGATCGGAAATAACAATAATAGGACTAGACAGCTTCTTTATACCCACTTGCTCTACCACTAGCATACACATTTTTATAAACAAGCTATAAGTTAAATGTCACTTCTGGCTGTTAGATGTTATTTCTGTTCCTCGGTGTGGAACTGTTCGTAAGGTGATCGCACTCAAAATGTTAAGTATAATGGAATGGTATGTAAACTAGCGAGTTCAGTCAGCCATGTTGGTACTTTTACATTTCTTTCTAGTACATTCTGTGTGTGTGTGTGTGTGTGTGTGTGTGTGTGTGTGTGTGTGTGTGTGTGTGTGTGTGTGTGTGTGTGTGTGTGTGTCTTTGTGTACATTCTTTTTAATACCTAACGTTTTAAATCCTTTCTCATTTAGTTTTAGTATTCATTAAATTTTTTAACCCTTTCTCTCTTTCTTTCAATATTTCTAACTCCTCTCTAAGCCTTCTTTTAACTGTGTTACTCACTACTTTCAAAATTTCATAGTCTTCTAAAGGATTAACAAACTTATGGTTCTCTTCTATGAAATGTCTTGCATATAACGAATTTGTTGTTCTATTACCTTCTCCACGTTTGTGGTTAGATAACCTGCATTCGAATTTCCATCCTGTCTCACCTAGGTACACTTTGTTGCATTATTTACATTTTAATTTATAAACTCCGCTTCTCTGTAAGATTGCGATTTTTTTCTATGTTTATTTCTTATCTTATCAAATACTGTTTCACATTTTTTAATTGCTATATCTACTCGTATTTTTTAAAACATTGTATAATTTTTCTGGTATGTGATCCTACATATGTCAGTGATCGTGCATAATTCTTTTGTTTTGGTTCATGTTTAGCCTTTTGCATGTTAATACTTTCCATACCTTTATCCACTATGTTGGTGTTATAGTTATTGTTCTTTACAATTCCCTTTATGTTTTTTATCTCCCTACCTTTTGTTTCTGTCTATTTTAAGAACCTGTAAGCTCTATAACAAAATGAATTGATTGCCGCCATTTTATTTGTCGTACTTCATTTCAGATAATATACTGAGTTTCTACTGCTTTTGTGAAGTGTATAACTTGTCTAGGTGCTTCAACCCTCCAATTAGTTGTAATGACTACTGCCCATTTCTCTACTGCTTAACAATGGACCGACAATCTCTTTGTAGATGCCCAGGTTCCACATATCTAAAAAGCTTCGGTCTTCCATACTTTCTACCTTCATACTGTGGTGCCAAACTTTTAAGACTCTGTCTCTTATTCTTCCTCTTAATCATTTGTGTCGTCACAATCTGTTAGTGTGCGCACTTTATGATTCGCCCAACCAGACACTGACTTGGCGGCCTCAAATTCTGCAGCATAGACAAGTGCATCCACTCTATTCTGGTGTATTGCCATTGTAACTGTTGTTTATTCGCTATCTCTGACACCATCAGTAAATATCTGTATCACCAATGTCATTCAGAAATTCTCTGGTGCTCTATGATAGGCCAGTCTAACTAGCAAGTCAATACTTGCTTCAACCTGTTCTGCATAAGAGTTCTGGCTGTAAGGTGACACTTTTTGTAGTAGGTCTAAGGCAGATACTTGAAAGCAAGAATAACTGAAACCAACAATATGTGATTGCGACTTCAAATTGCTGAAGATATGTTGTCCAGTAGTGCTTCCATCAAATGTTGGGCCCGTGATATGAATAGGCATGACTGCAGTCAAAGTAATTCTCTCTCTTACCTTATTTTCTGTATTAGAAAAATACATAGTAAAATTTACATAGTAGAACCCAACTCTGCAGCAATATGCTCTTGCAAATGTCTTTGTTCCTATATCAGTGCTTTTATGTGTTCTGTTTCTTGCTGATGTTCTTCTTTTTGTCATTATATCTAAGCAGGGATGCTTTTAATGAATTAAGTGAATAAGTATTACCTTCTTAGTCCGTCCTGTGGCTTCCTTATATAAATTTTAAAGATGTAAAAACAATGTGTTTCAGAACTTGTGTTCCATCATCAGGTGCATTTCACTCGTTGGAGGTCGTCAACACATTAAGACACAACACATATTTAAACACAAAAAACTAACTAACAATAGCGTGTGAAGTTCACGGTGCGCACTGTACAGTGTAATATCTATACTGCCATCTTTTGTCATTGTTGTCTGTGCGCTATCTGTGATGTGGGCTTCAGGTGTTCAGAGAATTGCAATGCTGTATCATACAATGTGTTGGAATGAAAATTCAGCTGGTCGTTTAACAAATGCTTGGGATAAAATTTATACGCCTTATACACTTCAAACTCCTCTGCAGCACTCATGTACCGGCCTTACTTGCAAACATGTATGGGTATAAGATTTGTAGCAACATCTGTGTAATTGGGGTTACTATTACATTCAAACTGCCGCATTGAATGTAACAATGTGCGGCAGTTACATTAAAATTAAAGTTATTATACATTTCAAAAAACAAGCAGTTTTACAAAAAAAGTAGTCCGTTCCTCGGTATGGAACTGTTTGTAAATGATCGCACTCAAAATGTTAAGTATAACGGAGTGGTATGTAAGGATGTGTAGCCATGTTTGTAATATGCATGTGTGAGGGTACAAAATTATTTTATTGGATATATATTATAATGCTATATTTTATTTTGTTTATATTATTTCTTTAATATGCGAGTGAAGTTAAGTTATTTTAACTTTTATTTATTATTTATTAATGTGGATTACTGTTTGTTTGGGGACGGATGTTGGGTTTCGTTTTGAGTTGTCAAGATTGAGGTTACCACCACTTACCGTTATTACGCTTGACGGAATTACTTACGTTATCGTGGTCGGGTTCTATCTTCTTATTCTGAAATAAAATTCTTTATTTCTATTTTATTTTTTAATAAAAGACAACTCACATCAATTAGGGAAAAATACCATTATTTATTTTCATAAGTTACTGCCTTCGTTGTTCTAATGTTTATTTGGTACAATTCACAAGTCAATTCTTAATCTCAGCTAGATTCAGAGTTACACTTTCGATAGTTATATAAACTCCTGGATTCTTTGAAACTTTACGTTTTTTATTGCAAATATAATAAATTTTATTAAATTTATCAAAACTTCGTTTTCACCTTACCTTCGGGCTCTCCTCCAGGGTTCTACAGACGAAAAAGTTGCAGAAGGATTATTTGAGTTGAGGGGTGAAAATATAATAACACCGTTTATACTGGCTAGAACAACTGATTTGAATTTTATTTAATATGCAAAATGCTTATTGGCAAATTAAGACATTCTCAAAATTAACGACACAAAATCATAAAATTAATTGGCGAACCAATCTTACTTAACTATGACAGTTATAACAAACAATTTATGTGTTTACTGAACCAGTACGTAATTTATACCTATTCTCATACACATTCATTCTTTTACATGAACATTCTATTTAAATCCCTTTCCCTTAGAGATTTTATTTATTTTAACACCACCACTTACCTTGTCTACTGCCACTTGTTTGATGCTTATACTAACACCATTATCATTTATATTCCCGTTATTTTCACTTACTCTATTTTCCGTTACGTCATTATTTTCAATATTTCTCCCAAGCTTATCTAACTGTTGTATCAATTTAATATTTATTTTATTTAGTTTATCATCAATATTCTTTTGTGATTTGGTCACTTTTTTATTTATTTCATTCATTTCCTCCTTAATTTTGTTAAACTTGACATTCTGTTCATCTAATTTTACTTTAATATCCCCCTTTAATTCATTAAATTTAACATTCTGTTCATCTAATTTTACACTTAGTTCATTAGACATTTTACTCTCTTGCTCTAAAAATAACTACATCATATTCATCACATTATTGTCAAATTGTTTATTTTTATTACTTGAGGTTGGGGTTAAATGAATCCCAGAGTCATCTATAATAGCTGGCTCATTTAATTCCCTATTTTGGACTAAGATTGGAGTCGAATGGACCTCCAACCCACTCATGACCGTTGATTCGGTCAAACTATTTTCTTTATTGATATTTGTATCAAATTTATTTTCTGTACTGACTTCGTTAAGTCAGTTATGCTGACTTCATCATTGTTATTCTTCATTTTAGGGCGCCTTCACACGAGGCCACCATGGTGGCGTGATCTTTTTGTTCCTGCCACCAAGAAAGCGATCAAGAGAGCTTCAGTCTTGAAATGGAGTTGGAAGAAATAGCAGCCTCAATTTTTTGTGTACACTTAACATAAAATCGCGAAAACAGCGCAAGAGAATAAGACATTTTTGGATTCACTCACTCTTACAGGACCGATCTTCCAAAGGGATATAATGCCTTCTGTTCAATGATCTTCAAAAGCATGAGGAAAATTTTTTTTAACTATACAAGAATATCTGTAGCATCTTTTGACAAACTGGTTTTACATTTAAAGGATGGTCTGACTGGTATGGACACTAACATGTCATCATATCATATTCGTTTTACGTCAGATCCCACAGCGATGGTCACGATTGTATTTCACATATAAATTTTTCAGTATCAAACGTGTAAAACCTTCTCAGAATCGGAACAACGTTCTCGCCTTGTAAAATATTTGAGACTGGTTACAAAAATACAAAATACAAACAAAATAACAATAGAATAATAATAAAACAAAATACAAACAACAGGCGAGAGTGACAAAAAATGCTCCTCAAGGAACTGTGAACGGCAATTAACTGTTGACTAGGGATAGCCGATGGTCGGAAAAACATCAATGCTTAACATTTGATTTTTGATGTTTTTACAATCGATGGTTTCGTTCCTATATTTTTCCTTTGAACATTTTTAACAAATTTGTAATAAAAACTTAGATTTATTGTTAAATTTTGTTTATTTTAGATCGTCAAATTTTTATTTTAGATATTAATGGTAGATCCTAGGTAGTTGGCTAGTTGGTAAATAGTAAGTACCATGTACATGGAGCTACGTGGTAAAACTAAAAATAGAACAAAACTGTTTCATAGGAGACCGTTACATATGTTTTAACAGTTTCAAAGTTAGCTTACAAACTTACGGAATAACGGTTTACCCTTTACGTTAGTAGTATTTGGTTTTCATTCAGATTTAGTATTGTCTTTTACAGTTATTTTTCATTCTAGTTTCTCTTTTAATTGTGGTAGTGTTACAATATAATTCAAATAGTTTATATTTGCATTTTTAATATCATCATCATCGTTCATAATTATCCACCCGTTAATTATTGCACCCAAAAGTAAATTATGGAAACATTTTGTCAAAAATAGTGACAATAAAAGTGCAGTTTCCAATATCGGCTTGAAAACATCGATGTAGTGTGCTCAATGTTAAACATCGATGGTTTTTTGGCGATGCTCATCCTCTGTTGACTTGGTGGCGACGTCTGGTCACGCCTCGTGTGAAGGAGCTGGTAAGATAGAAGGGAACGACTTGGTGGCTTGAAAAATCGCAGCATGTCGACTAGCAGTCGGCTGGTGGCGCGGCCTTGTGTGAAAGAGCTCATTTGAACTTACGTGTTCACATGGTGGCACGGCCATGGTGGCCTCGTGTGAAGGCACCCTTATGATATCATTTACATATACGATTATACACACTTTAGCTTAGTTTCTCATCACAATCTACCATTATTTACAACATCGCCCCCACTCCCAAATAACTCTTGTCTGCAAATTAATTAGGTCTGATCTGTGTGATTAAAATAAATCACACAAATCGTCCAACTGTTTCGGGTGCCAATGAAACTTTACGTTTTTTATTGCATATATAATAAATTTTATTAAATTTATCAAAACTTCATTTTCACCTTACCTTCAGGCTCTCCTCCAGGGTTCTACAGACGAAAAAGTTGCAGAAGGATTATTTGAGTTGAGGGGTGAAAATATAATAACACCGTTTATACTGGCTAGAACAACTGATTTGAATTTTATTTAATACGCAAAATGCTTATTGGCAAATTAAGACATTCTCAAAATTAACAACACAAAATCATAAAATTAATTGGTGAACCAATCTTACTTAACTATGACAGTTATAACAAACAATTTATGTGTTTACTGAACCAGTACGTAATTTATACCTATTCTCATACACATTCATTCTTTTACATGAACATTCTATGTAAACCCCTTTCTCTTAGAGATCTCATTATTATTTGAAACATTCCCTTGTATAAATTTTAAGCTTGTTAAAATTTTGGAATTATAAGAAATTGATTATATGAGTACTCAGCCTGGTTGTAGACCTGATCCAACTGTTGAGGTACTTATTTCACCCCGCACTCCGAAAGTCAATGGAAGATAGTTAAAGTTATTTTTTCTTTTGACTGGCGTTAATTATTCACTGGTTGAATAATATTACTCACTGAATAGAACCGTGTTTAATCACATTTCGCTTTTTGTCGGCCGACTTTAGTTTTCTCGAGCACTTAGGTGTTGACCGTAATATTGTTTATGCACTTTTATAGATGTTTTATTGGATAGGCCGATTATAGTATTTTCGGCCTATTCGAGGCCACCGTTTAACTTGTAAAACTTGCATACGACTGTAATCTGCTACTGTCTGATGCAAACTGGGGTGACAGAGTGTTCTTACTGTGATTTACACAGAGACTGAGCTGGCAAGCTGTTGCGTAATACGTCTGGGCTGGGCAGACTCAGACATAAAACATAAACAGTCTGCAATAACAATGTATGTGTTGCTGGTTACTAGGGGTACCCCTTAGGTGGATACTGACTACTTAAAAATTAAAACTGAATTAAATTATTCTTTCTAGCATTCAATTCTGTACCGTTACATCTTTTGACTGTTATTAAAAAGTACAAAATGCAGCTAAGAAGTACAACATATTTCAATTAAAATAATTCTTACTTACTAATAACAATAAAATTAAAATCAAGAAAATACAATGAAATAGTGGTTTGGTATGATGTGCGAGCACAATAGTTAGTGTCGATGCAGTGTTGATTTCGGTTGGCTGTGCCAAGATGGCGGATTGACGCTAAGCGACTACAGAGATAATTTACCTCCCGACTATTTAAAACAAGTTTTTAAAATAAAATAAGTCAATAAATTGTTCAATGGTGTTGAATTGGTCTTTTCACTTTGGTTCTGATGAATAAGCGTTATGTGATTTAGTTCTGGTGTTGTATAATTGTTACTAGTGTTAGTATATGATGTTCGGTCTCACCGCTTTTGGTAGATCAATTTTATTTGTTTTTTAGAGATATTATTTTCTTCTTGTTTTATTATTATATTATTATTATTATTATTATTATTATTATTTCTTAATTCTAGATTGACACTGTTAATTATTTTACTTTCACTCTTCTTCTGACTTGGACTTGACTCTATCATTTACTTTTTACACAGAGCAGCATAGATTAGTTCTTTACACTTTTGAGTCTAACAATCAAGTGAAGAAATTTCCTTATACCTTCAACGGGCTTTACCAAAATTTCTAATTGGTCAAAATCGTCGGGTTAGGTCACATGACCTTAATTATTTAAGATACAAAATTGTACATCTTTTAGCTACAATTACTCCCTGTCTATTACATAATAAATCTCAAATTAGTTTACAGTACAAAATTCCTTATAACAAGGCAAAAATTTAGACACCTCACATGGCATAGGTGTGTGTCCTAATAATTAATTTAACATTTTATAAACTTTCATCTCATAAGCAATTCCATGCAGCTTTTGACATTTCAAATCACATTAACATTCCATTAATTAATTAAAATGTTGCTTCCGACACTTAAATAAAGCATATATTAGTATTTATACCATCTTTTACTATTTATTACAGTGCTGTGATGGTTTAATAGTTGGATTTACAATAATTTCTATTTTGATATTGGCCAATTAATTGGTATTTCTCTATAGCACAAAGTTTCAATTTAAAATTACTGTATGACCTTGTGGCTTGATACAGTATTATTATTACGTGCATTGAATTATCCATTATATTATTATTATCCATTGAATTGATTCTGATAAAGTGAAGAACAAGATTGACATAAAACAAACATATTACCATAATGTTTGGCCATTATGGTCAAACTCAAACCAACTTTAAACAATAAAACTTTCTTTTAATAACTTCTTAATATCTAATGGTATAGTTGGTCAATTTATTACGCCCTATTATTAAGTATTATTGACACCTGGTCAATTTAAACAATCTAACTCTTATTACCCTAAATTAAGGTTTAACACTTTAATTTAAACAACACAAATGATTGTATTATTCCCATCAGTTAACATTAAAATAAATTAAATTAACAACCTAAATCGCCTTTTGGTCCTTTATAGGTTGAAGTCTTATGGCAAATTGGTAACACACAGGTATATTGAATATCAGATATTTCACACATTAAATATTATTATATGATCACACATTGTCTTTAGTTGTGATTATAAATTTCACTCACAGTAAGTTACCACTATTATTAACAGTCCTGTCTGTATAGTTAGTAACCAATATCTTACATTTACATTTTACACTCAATCACTTATTGTTCTTGTTGTGATTACATTTTATTTTTACAATTAGGTATTATTGCTATTAACAGTCACTTTTAATGGCTTAGCGTTGTAACAATATAAATTACTCGCTACTTTCCTTATGTTCTTTTCTTTTAAGAATTATTTAGATTCCTGTTAAGCCCCACGTCTGTGTGCCATTATGTAACAGAATCATTAAGTAATAGAATAGAGTTGTATGTCGTTTTTTTTTTTTAATCGGTACTATGTAATAGAACCATAGTATCTGCCTTTTAAAAGCGGTATTTGTTTATTATGGTTTATTATTAAAATGATTTATGAGATTTGTTATTATTGTTGGTTTATTTAACTTGCGTTTGGGTTCATTACGTTGAAGTTTTAATCGTTTGTTTATCACTAGTTTGCTTGTTGGTATCTCTCATGAAAACTCAAGTTGTCGACTCCTCACTGAAAGTAAAATGTCAAGTTGTCGACCTGACCTGAAATCATCTTAATCTAGTAAAAACAAATGTAGTCAACTCCTTTTTATGTTAATAGTATTATTTATTCACCAATAATGGTTTGTGAATGTCAATTTAAATAATTATTACGTGTTAATAATTCATTTTACAAATACTGAATAAATTACAAGACTTTCTCTTATTCCCAGGGTTGCTAACCTGATTTCTTTGATTCACCATTCAACAGAGGTTTTTATTATTTAAATTCATTTAACATTTGCAGGTTCTTTGAGTCTACAAGAAACAAACGAGAAGATGTAGTGTACTACTGTACTTAAGTAGCAGGAGAGTGCTCACATAATAATATTAAATCTTATTTGCTAATAGAAACTTTGTCAACTGACGTTAATGCTCAGATTATAGGTTATGTCTCGCGATTGTAAACAATGAACATTATTAATTTAAACTGCTAATAAAATGTTAGCATCATTGTAATAATTCATAAAATATGGTTAGGAGTTCATTTGTTATTTAAACACAATGCTCCATCTTTTTAAAACTGGATTACATAAACAAGGTAAATAGTTGTTTTTTCAATTAACATAATTATAAGAATAACACTGGTTTTAGTCAAAATACAACCATAAAATAAAACATATTAATCATATTATTAATGTTCAACATTCTTTAAAAGTTCACTAGACATTGATTGATATTCTGGTTAAGTTAATGTTCATTAAAGCAATCCAGGAGTTATTAAAATACTGGCAATTCCTTTCATCTAAAATGGGTTAATAACCATCAGATTATTTAAATGTTTTTCATTTTCCATACAACAATGTTTGTTCAACAACAAAAAATAAAAAAAATACTGTGTAAACAGTTAATTCTGAATAATGGTAAAGTCATTTATCTTTTGTAACAAACTTCTTAATTCTAATTATGAATGTTATTCATTCTATAGAAAGTCATGAGCTTTTTGGTGTTTCATTTACATTATTAATTATCATGATTGATAAGAATTGGTTCTTTAGGAAAAAGGTCGCTATCAGCCTAAATAAAATACTATGTCACTGATACTTGCGTTCTTTACTTATTTCCTTTAATTGCACTTAATCACTGTTTAATTACGATGCACTGCACAACCTATGTGCATAAACTCCGAAATAGTTCACTTTAAAAAGGTTTACTTGACTCTTTAACTCTCGGTTGTAGGTTAAAGTTAACAGCTGTTCCAATTTACACCTCTTCCGCTCGCAAAACTGGCGTGGCTTCTCCGTTGATAGGTAAAAAACGAATGCCTTCACTCTGGGTTCTGAACTGACGATTAAAATGTAATTATCACCTGTGATTGGCTAATTTTTTATAATTCGTTACCTTTCGGAATGCCTCGGTAAAATTGCGGGCCTTCGGCTCGTCATTTTTCAATTGTTTAATTCCACTCCAGTGGTTAACAAATGTAAGCCCATGGGCTGTAAAGACATAAAATGCTTATAATTAATATAACTTTCTTAATCTTATTTTAATTCACAATTCATTATGCTCATCGTCCAGGGCTTCCTGTGACGCATAATTTGAGTCCTTACATGATATGTTTTGCTTAAGTATTAACTGGATTCGGTTTCTTGAACTTATGTCTTATACAATTTTTCACTTACGAATTAAATTTTATAAATTATTTTCCTTAAAACTAATAAATGGCTCTTGCATTTCATAATGATAATGCTTCCCAAGTTCTGTTTATTTCTTTTACCCACTGTCTGTTCACATAATCACTTGATAAATACATAATTTAGGCTTAGGCATTGCTAGGCCTATAACACTTTTAATTATCTCCTCCTTTTACAATTTTGTCTACTTTCTACAATTGTTACTATAGTATAATTGCTATAACTGAATTCCTTTAACTAGTGTTTGCATAGATTATGTTACAACACAAATAAGCCAACCCAATACCAGGGATGAACAAGATAATATTGAATCTAAAAGAATACTTCATATTAAATAAAATGCTTAATTTAAATAAAATATAAAGACAATGACTCGACAAACGACGACATGACCTAACCCAAGTGATTGGCCCAACAAAAGGAAACAAAAGAAGAAGGGAACCACAAAAAAAAACAAGAATAAAACCAAAGAAGAGAAGAAGGTGATTAACCAAACCAAAAGAAGAAGGGAAAAACAAAAATGAAACAAATTCATGGAATTGAATGAATCAATGTAACATGTTAAAATGAACCCAAAGGAGAAGGTGGAAAACCAAGGTATTAACCAAATACAATGAAAAAGAAACCAACCCAAGATAAAGGGAAATAAATAAAAATGAAAACCAATAATGATACACAAACAAGTAATAAAGAATACGAGCAGGAGAAATAATGCACTCAAAAGTAATATTGGAACCAAGACCAATAATTAACCTATGAGAAGGGAAAAAGTGAATGTTATTATCCATTAGTGGACAATAATAATCTAGGGAAGAAACCCTATTAAACTATGTTAAAGATAAATATAAAAAAGCAAACTAACCCACAATTTAGAGTTAGATGTAATAATAGAAATGTAAGGACATAAAATTGTTAATGGTATTAAGGAAATATTGTAATGAAAGAGATAGTACGGTAGTGAGATAGTAATTAGAGGGATTACCCATTCAGAAACACTTAAAAAAAACCAAAACATTTTTGAAGTGCAAAATGAAAGTGTAAAAACCCCAAAATGTAGTAATAAAGAAGGTACACTAATTAAATTATAATTAACTATAAATAATTTAAAAGTGAAGGTGATGATTGAATGAAAATAGTGTAAGATATAGAATGGAAATATAGTGAATGATAAAATCATTAACAATTAATAAATACAATGAAACACTAAATAATTAAAGGTAAAAAATATTAGTAATTAAGAATAGCAGTATAAACTGATAAGACAGTATGTAGTTAAGAAAGAATGTTGTTATATAATTTAAGTAAATGCAATTATAATTGAAGGGAAGAAGACCAGATAGTGTTAACATGGAGGGAAAGAAAAGATGGTTTAAAAAGTTAAGGAGTTAGGAACAAATAAAAAAAAAACCCCTGTTATAAGGGATCGTTATAAGTTCATAAAAGTGATGTTGTTTATCACACTAAAAAATAATATAAAATAAGAAATTGTAAACAAAGATTAGCAAATAATAGTTAAATAATTATTCAAACCAGTTTATGAATTGGATATGGCTGTAAGAATCGTACAGACCATAGGCCTACATGTTATAATTAATAAGATCAAAAAATAGTAAATAATAGCCACATTGTTAGTATTGGCTTAAAAGTTAAGAAATGTATGACTAGAAAGCGTGGAAACCCAAATAGTAAACCATTATGTACAAAATAATAGTGACAAGATAATAACACATAAACAGACCCAAAACACAACACAACCAATTATAATAACAAAATAAAGCCCATTAGGCTGAAATGAAATGTAATTTAAATGAAATAAGTCAAATACCATAATGGCTACTTAGGCCTATGAAAATGCCTAACTGTCAGAAACAAACAACTACAAATTATAACAAATTAACAAAGAAATTAGCAAATCCGAGGTGAAGGATTCACCAAGAATAAATTGTAAATCATTTGTAAAACAAAATATTATAATAAGCATATGAATACAAAAAGAAATGTAATTAACAAGTATTAACATAATTGTAAAAACATGAAATCTAAAATAACCCAAACTTCTGGGTATCAAAATAATCTATGAAAGGAAATACATACTATAGTGACAATATTTAATAACCAGGAAGGAAGATAGAGGAATAACAGCAGTCAGAAGATATACTAGGAGTTTGAAAAGAATTTGTGCCAGTGTAAATCCGGCTATTGAAGGTTTTAGAGAGGTTTTGTTTTAATTGTCAAATAACGCGAATGCGAGGGTGCTGAAGCGACCTTTGTTCTGCGATGTAAGTGGACGGTTGCGCGCGCAACTCGTGCTGTGGGGTCGCCTTGCTCTGCCTGTGAGAGCAGAACACTCACCGCTCCGCTACGAGATACATCGCTCTCTCTTCGAACAATTACGGCGTAGTTTATATCCGTCTTCATGGCTTGCTGAAGCGTAAACGATCCCGGGTTCTTGAATTAAGCCGGAGATTTGGCCTTGCTGATCGCCGTACACCTGCATCAGACATGGACCATTAAACAAGATCTTGTCCGAAGAGGGAGCTGGAGACTGATTCTCGATGTAACACTTGCCAGCAGTACTAAGGTGATATTCACACTTTTATTTTACTTTTGGGGCCGGGCCGGCAGTGCGCCTGTTTTACATTAAATATCTTTGAAGCCATGTGACCACGTGTCCAGACTGTCTGCTAGAAAGGGGAGCAGCTGATCATGACTGAACATTATAAGTTAAATTCAAGAACACCTTTTTATAACTGATTTACATAACACTAAGTGAACTGCTTGTAATTGTGTGCTGCACTGGGGGAGCGTGCCAGATATTTTTTACACTTGGACATTTTACAGTTTGCATCTCATTATCATTTAACTCTTTACAAAATTTATAGAACTGGCTAGTAGCTCTGTTCCGGCTGGAACAGGAATGAATAAATATTAACTTCACTATGGGTTTAACATTTAAGGGCTGGGGGTTTCCTGTGTTTTTTTTTTTTTTGGGCCGTTTTCTGGGGTTGAAAAGGGGACTTAGTTTTTCTCAGACACATGTTGGTGCAACCTCAGGCAGGTTGGAGGCCTGTCAAACTTTGTCAACCGCATGCTGGCGCGCTGCCACAATTGCTAGGGCACAACCGTCTTATTGTATTTTTTTCATTTTAATTATATTTATATAGCCATTCGGGGTTAATAGAAAATAATTTGTTTTTTCTTCTGGACATATATTAGTTGATTTTGCTCCTTACAAAAGGGCTATACTGATTGTCTTTCTTAACTGGCAAAACACATATTGATTAACTTTCACTTGTAGTATCTGCTGTTTGATTTTCTCTAACTATAAAACATATACTCATTATTTTTTTTTGTAAAACATATATTGTCTAAATTTTTCTGAAATTGTAAAGCCTCGAGTGAGTAATTTCTGATTGTTGAAGTACATATGGATTTTTATATCTTTCGGAATTTGTGAAGTAAAGTAACCATTTAGAATTGTATAACAACCGTTTGAAATCAGGTGATGTAGTTCTGTAAATTTTTTTCCAATGCTGTGAAAGGAACTTAAGGTTCATGCGCTCATGAGGGGTCATTGATCAGTGGAATGCTATACAAATGGGCGGTCCGGGTTTATTTATGCGTTATGAGTTTTTATCATCCTTTCTGGGGTTCTGGCTTTATGAAAGTCTACAAAAACGGGTTGTTGATGGGCGAATATTTTATCACTGCTGGGTTATGAGTATTGTAGCCACACTGCCTGCTAGGCGGGTGCATTCCAGGGGCATTCGTGTTAGTATTGATGTAATTGTGAGTTCGTGTGCCTTATGTTTCTGTGTGTGTTATAGCTAGCCACAAGATGGGGGAGAACTTTATATTTATATATATACATATATTTACTAAATTTATACACACTTGTTATGCTATTATATTTATATATATATATATATATATATATTTACTGAATTTATACACACTTGTTATGCTATACACATGTTGTTTTTCTTTAATACTGTTAAAGGTGGGATTAAATTATTCGTGATATTTATGATTCATGGGGGGGGGGGGATAATTATGTCATAGAGTTGGCCTGCATGTATGAATTCTAGGCATACAATAAACTTGTTATTGTTACATTACAGCTGAGTTTCATTGCAAGTCCCGTCATACTGGACCCGGCACAATTTTTGCTTCTCTAGGCTCCAGCCTAGTCCTAATTGACTTGTGGCTTCTCTTTCAAAAAAAAAATATTAAAATGAAATAAGTTGTTTTAAACTCATAAAAGACATGAAAGGAAAGAGGGGTTTCAAATAGTACCGCAGAGCGTGGTTTATAAAGTCTGCTACCACAAATGGTAGCAGTGAGCGTGGTTCATTCTAGGCTTGAACCCTTGGGTCCTGGTGTGTGACGGGGCTTGCAGACTCGGAAATATTAATGCGATTGTTGTGACATGGTTTTTGATATATGCCCGTGTAGGCTAGTTGGAGGTAGCATAACTTGTGAGTCGGGTCGCACCACTGAGGCGGTTATTGGTGTTTAAAATAAAAAAAAATGTAATGGTTGTACAGCCTGGGAGTCTCAAGCGTGGCCTGGAAGATGGAATGTTGATTCGGGGTCGGAGTTTAGCGTGTTATATTGATGGGATGCGGTATGGCCCGATCGGAAATCGGTACCGGCACAGACTTGTGTCCGGTTGATGTCGAAGTATTAATTCCCGGATTATGATTTTCAATTGTTAGTTGGTTGTTGTGAGTTATGTGTTGGTACGGCGTGTGTGTCGAATTGCTGTTTGATGTTATGTGTGTTTAGTATTGTTGGTTGTCACTTGTCTCCTTCTGTCGTGGATGTGAATGGTTCAGAATAGGCCAGGTCTCCGCAGCGCTAGAGAACCCGGGGGTCTACTCAAAGGAAGTACAGTACTTGGGTTTTTCCTAAATGTTTGTGAATATGTTTTTGTAGGTTATGTTTGTGTTAGGTGTTTAGTGGGGATTTGTTTTCTGATTGTTTGTTTTGAATTGTGCAATTCTGGCAGCGGTATGCTATCAGGAATTGCCCCACCCTCTTACAGGCGTTCTCCAGAAATTTCCGTTGGTGAATGGATTTGATGAGGACCAGCTGCTGGTTTTCTTGGACCTGGTCCTGCAGGTGGCAGATTTCCCGGGGGTGTCCGATGGGGAGGTCTTGTATCTTATATACCCGTATTGCCGGAGTACGTTGGCTGATCTGGTCACCAAGGCTCTGCGTCGGGGTGACAGTGTTGATGCTTTCCATGGGAGGTGTTGAACTTCTTCCTACCCATCTGACGACGTGCCCAGCTTGAGCTTGAAAAATTCTATCGCCCACAAGCCAACGGAGAGGCGTTAGGGGACTTCGTGCACGATATACGGAAAGCTGCCCGGGTGTTAAGGTTGGGGTTGCCCGAGACCGAAGTCATACAAGCGATTCTGGAAGGACTGCATCCCCAAGAGAGATCTCGTTTGGTATCCGTGGACCGTCCACGTTGTTTTGCGGACCTTGAGCGACTGTGTGTGGTCTCAAGAGCGGTCCAGGAGGTTGACGAGTCCCGGGCAAGAGATGCTACAGATATCCAATACTCCAGTGGTTCATCGGGAAGAGCCAAAAAGGACAAACATGGTGGTTGGAGGAGAACCCAAGAGACGCCTAGAAAGCCTGAATATTCCGGAAGTGATGGAGGCTACAAGGGGGTGGCAAGTGTGAAGACGGTAACAACAGCTACAGCACAGAAAACAAAGAAACATGAAATTAACAGGGGAAGAAGAAATTATGTTAGGGAACAAACATCGGCCAGTAGGGAGCCGGTAGTTAGGCGTCATTCTTGTTTGGAGAAAAAGGAAGCTTTGAAGGTTCCAGAGGAAGTACAAGTGCCTAAGAGAGTAGGGGATGGAGAAGGTGAAGCAGAAGAAGAAAACCGGAATAACTTATGTGGATCAGTACAAGTGGACAAGGCCACGTCAGTTAAGACGGAGTTGCAGGACTCGAAGAGGACGTCATGGTTGAATCCAGAGGCCGCAGAATTTGTTCCGGTATTTACATCTCGGTTCGTGAGGGATCCAGATCCTGTAACATCATCATCGCCTACGCCGGGATGTGAGAAGTCATTGGATGGTGTAGCTTTACCATCGCCAGTAGAAATTAATTTAGTCATTGCACATGAACCTGGACAGCTGGATTCCAGGGTGAAAGATGTTGAGGACGTTGTAGTTGCTGAAAGTGGTCAAGGAGTGGAATCGACAGAAGAGGCAGAAGAGCGGTCTGCGGATGCACAGGAAGGTATAGTTGTAGGTGTTAGGGAGACTGTAGAGTCTGAAGTTGCGGATGGACACAGGGATGTCCGGGCTTCGAGTGTTTCTGAGGTTTGAGGATGGACAAGGGGATGTTCATGCCGCAAGTGTGGTGGAAGTAGATGAGGTAGAAGTTGAGGAGAAATTTTGTGGCAGCGTTGTAGAGTGTGTGAGTAAGAGTGATGTAGTGTGTGAAGATGTGCAGACGCCTTCTGTAAGTAGTGTTGAGGATTCCGAGGAATGGGAGGAAGTTTCAGGTGGACCTAATTAGGACCTCCAGCCTAGTCCTAATTGACTTGTGGCTTCTCTTTCAAAAAAAAAATATTAAAATGAAATAAGTTGTTTTACACTCATAAAAGACATGAAAGGAAAGAGGGGTTTCAAATTCAAATTTTGTTAACAATGGGTTTATATCAAAATCAGCCAATCAGAATTAGTCAGTTACCATAGAAACGGGCGTTGGTGGCGAAAATTACCGTTGAATACCGTTACTCGTAAAGCGTCAGTCTAACAGTACAGAAGCCAAAGTTTGGAAGACCAATTTTTCAATAAAATAATGTGAAACAGTAAACGAAGTTCATAACCATGACTGTATAAGAAGCAGATGACCCATTAGTGCAGTCCATTCAGGATCCAGGACCATAATACTGAGAATTAACAGAAAATTATGACCACCTATTATAAGAAAAGGATGCCAGACCTGTTTAAGTCCAAAAATCAATGAAAAAAGAACTTATTGCAGCCCAATCCTATCCCGATCCAAGGAACGAAAACACCAAGTCATGCTGATGTGTTAAGTACAATTAAATTACCGTATTTCCAAAAATCTAATCACTCTAAATTTTACTGAAGGTAAATTGATCTCACTATAAACCGAATATTTCTCTTTCAAAGATTATTTAAGTAAAATAAAAACACTGAAAATTTGTTAACATAAAATCTAACCTATTGTTTAAACTCGAACTTTCAAAACACATTTAACGACACTACAGAACAGATTGTAACATCACACATTATAATTTATGTACACTTAGAGTAAGGTAAAATATTTTTATTGTAACCATAGGAATTCTTTAGCTCATAATCACAAGAATCCACCGATTTCTTAACGAAAAAACATAGTAATATCTAAACGTTCAGCTGCCTTGCTGATACGGATATATCTTTACAGAATCGATTTTCGTCAGCCTTGAGAGCAAGTGTTTCACGTAAAAAGTCGGTGCAAATTTATTATAATCTAATTGTCAAATTAAACATTTTAATTATCACCCATTACAGGGAGTAACCGTTGTTATTATTTCATAGGGAGTGCTTTATATTACTTGTGTTTATTTACGAAGACTAGGTTTGATGAGCAGCGCTCAAGTAGCCATTGGCACAGCTGTCTATACGATTCAGAAGGCGGCACAAGCGGGAATTATTTGAAAGTCCCGACCGTCATAGCTGAAAATGCTTTAAGTAATTTAATTGTTTTAACAAACAATTTGGCGCCACCCGGGATTAACACACCCCTATATATAAACAGGTAAGGTTACTGCCGTGTTATACTGGTGATTACCGCAACGCTACGGACATCATTAGTGCAACATTGATGTAACGACCCCAGTGCGAGACGAACGCACTAACACTTTATACACATACAAAATTGGTGTGCATTTTACAGATACGCCCGAAACAACACATCGTTACAGATTGACGCATCCAACGTGTGGCATTACAACACTTGTGTACACTAACTTAGTTACAGATTTGGCTTCCATCGCGGGGCTTAAACAGAGACGGACGTCACGCATACTACGTTACAGATTTGGCTTCCATCGCGGGGCTTAAACGGAGACGGACGTCACGCATACTTCGTTACAATATACTTGGTACACATCTTTAGGTTTGTTTTCGCTGTTTTACAATGAATCATGTTCCTTCACTAATGGTTGTAGCATGAACCATTGTTCTATAATTTACATATTCGTTTTTTGAGTCTTTATCTCTTTACAATTATGCTTATCATTGTCTGTTATTAATTGTTACATTTCTAGTGTGCATTGGGATATTCGCTTTTGCTGTCAATTTCAGAATATCTCTTACATCTGGTGTCACATGACAGATGTATTTAATTATTATAATCATGACTTAAATTAGTGATAATAATTATCATAAAACATAATGTTGGTAATGTTCCATCTTTCTTGCTATACAGATATCACCCTTTTTGTTTCTGATTATTACAACATGTTTTAGCTAACAGTTACATGGTAAATTCCATTTTGTCTGTTTTTGGTCAATTTGTTTACATCAATTACAATATAAATACTACTCTAGGTAGTTCATCGTGGTATTGATATAACCCTTATAATATCTACTTGAGATTTAGTCCAATAGATTTCAGTTTAACAATGTTTTAGTTCACGATATTAATTGATGACTCGTTGGGCACTTGGTGAAACATAATAATACAAAGGTTTTGTAAAATATATAAAACACTTAGTAAGTTTCACAAATTGTTTAATTAACTCTGACAGCTGTTTCGACTAACTTAAGTCATTGTCAAAGAGCGAGTGAATGAAATTACTGAACACAGGACGTTAGTGGAGTGTAGGTGGATTACTGAACACAGGACGTTAGTGGAGTGTAGGTGGATTACTGAACACAGGACGTTAGTGGAGTGTAGGTGGTATATTTATAATTTGCATTCATGATTGTATTTAGTTTTTAAAGACACCTGACCTTCCCTTGTCTCATGCACACACTCTCCCCCCCCCCCCCATGCCATCACAACACATATGTTCCAGATACGCCCTAAACAGATGTTTACCACCTACACTCCACTAACGTCCTGTGTTCAGTAATTTCATTCACTCGCTCTTTGACAATGGCTTAAGTTAGTCGAAACAGCTGTCAGAGTTAATTAAACAATTTGTGAAACTTACCAAGTGTTTTTATATATTTTACAAAATGTTTTAGTTGTTAACTCTTATTAATCTAAGTGGAAAGTACATGTAGTTAGGTTATGTCTCCCCACTCTTATGTAGCAATGGGTTGACTTTGAGTTTTGTGTTCCTTTACATTTTTTATTTCATTTTTAACTGTATTGGTGTTATTAATTATCAGCTATAATTTGTCAATTGGTTTTTTCTTTTTACTCTACTATCATTTTTCATAATTTTCTTAGTAATTACTATTGTTATCTGATAATCTTGGTTCTCTATTAACTTACATTAATACTAGACATAATATACCATAATACTGTTGTTTACTGTTTCTTATTATACTAACATACTCATTATTCTCACTCTCCTGACTATTAATGAATGCCCTACACATTTACTAGATTAGTGGTCATTGTCAGGTCATCTAATGTAGTCAGTTAGTGTTTTGGCTATCTGTCATTGTCTCTCACTCTGTACTTCACTTGTCGTTGGTAATTTGTTTCACAGTTGGACTTCTTATGTGATAGATAGTGTAAGTTATCAGTGCCAGCTCTAGGTTTTTTGACACCCTAGGCGAAAAAAAGTTCGCCCCCACATCCCCATAATCTCAACCCCCCTCAACCATACAAAAGTGAGGCCTAGTCGCCCCTAACATTTTCACACACCATCCTATTGTTCATTGTTTGTCACAATTTAGATTTGTTTAAGCATTAAGTAAAATCAAACTTACCCATTTGGTCTCGTTGTGGAACGAGGATTTGCAGTTTCAATTTCTTGCGTTCCCGCATTGAAAGTTTAAGTTCATTTGTGCCAACATAGAATTGTTAAGTGGAAAAATATCAAAAACGAGTATGTTGTACTATAATACTGATGATTTTTTTTTATTTCCAATGTTAGAAGGAAAAATAAATAAAATATTTTTCTTAAAATAGGCCAGGTTCTATTTACACTTTTTGTTAGTCTATAAGTCCTTCATATTTAGAAAGTAGATGTTAATTTCTTTGCAAAAAAATAGTAACACAAAGACTCGGTTAACTTTACAACAAAAAACTCACACTCACAGTTTAAGATACATTGATAAAATAAAACATTTATAATCCTAACAGTGCTTTTCTTGCTTTTATTTTTGAAAATTCTTTTACTAAGGCTGTCGGATCAAGGCGTTTTGCCAAGTCACTTTCTGTGGAAATTGTGGCTAGACCCACAAGTCTTTCCTGGCTCATTGTACTGTGAAGATAAGTTTTAATTAATTTCAATTTAGAAAAACTTCTTTCAGCACTTGCTACAGACAGTGGCAACGTGAGCAATATATGAAGAGCTACACATATGTTAGGATATCCATTTTCAAGATCATGATGGTAAATGTAGCTTAAAACGTCTTCAGAGGTTGTCACTGAGTCATTGAGATGATGACAAATTCCTCTCAGCTCAGACCAGTCCTAAAGCGTCAATATCAGATTCCTTCACACCTTTTTTATTTTGAACTGTTAAGGCCTTTTTTTTTCACACAACAGCTTAATTTCTGCAGAGTTTTTGTTTTTCAGGTTATGAATGTCGTACAAAAATCCAAAGGTAGCAGATACTTCATTTAACTGAAAAAATCGTTCTTTGACCGCATTGATAGCTGTGTCTAAAGCAGCAATATAAAAATGGATTTTGTAGTTTTCGGACGGGTCAGTTACATTTGCAGATTCATCTGTTGCTTCGTAGTCAAACATTCGCGTCTTTTTTCGAATGCGGACCTTCTCTTTCTCAAAAACTGGTTCTATACCAACTTCTTCTGCTACTTCACGAGCATCAACCAAAGTTCTGTTGAATTCCAAGTCACCTCTAGTACTGATCAAATACTGTTCTGTTTTTTTCAGTTGACTAACTGCTCTTTGGAGAGACAAATCCTTTTCTTGCAGTTTCTTACTTGTTAAATTGACTTGAAACAAAATGGTGTGCCATGTGACAAGAGCAACAACAAATTTAAAGTTTAAGATGTTTTTAATTAACGCAAGTGCTTCTGCCTTTGTTTTAATACCACTGGAACCTGTAAGAGAGGAATCTTCATAGATTTCTTCCAAAGCGTCGCACACACTTGAAAGCAAATAACGCAAAGGTGTTAGTGCATCAATTCGACTGGACCATCGTGTATCACTCAAGGGTTTTACAGTCAAAGATGGCACATGACGGCATAAAATCACCCATCGACCTGTCGATGCTGAAAAGAATACATAAGTTCGTTGGACCACATCAAAAAAGGAGGTTACTTCCAAGCAGCATGAAGCTGCGTCATTGACCACAAGGTTTAAAGTATGTGAACAACATGGAACATAGAATGCACGAGGATTAATATCCAAAATCCTTCTCTGAACACCACTTTTCTTTCCTTTCATATTCCTGCCGTTGTCGTAACCTTGTCCTCGAATATTCTCAACAAGTAATGACATATCTTTTAACTTTTCAAGAACTACCTCAGTCATGGACGATCCAGTACTTTCTTGGAGTGGCATAAAACCCAAAAAATGTTCTTTCACCAGAACTTGATTAAGATCAGATTTGTTTTTTGATGTTACCTCAGATGAAGAAAGTATTTGTACGAATCTAATGATCATAGTCATTTGCTCTGTATGACTAACATCTGGGGTGCAGTCCAATATGATGGAAAAGTATTTAGCTTTTTGAACTGAAGACAAGATCTCTCTTTTTATGGCACTAGCCAAGATCTGGATCAATTGATTTTGTATATTTTTCCCCAGGTAATGAGTATGTCTTTTTTCATCACTTCTAATTCGCCTTTAGTGTTCGTTCATAACTGGGTCAAACATTGATAAATATTCAATAAATTTCAAAAAGTTGCCGTTATCATGAGCATCAAGTTTTTCTGTTACACCTCGAAAGGCCAAGTTTTGCGTGCCAAGAGTTCTGACCAGAGATATTAATCGCTCCAAAATTTGCTGCCAGTAAGTTTCTTCTTCTTTTATTTTCCTTTCATTTGAATGATCAATGGTCATGCCCTCTTCAAGGTTTTTCTTCAATGTTTTCCATTTTTTGTAGTTATTAAGGTGCTCATCAGCTGTTTCATGTTGACCAATAATTGCAGAAATGTTGTGCCAATCATTACAACCACTTTGGGCTAATGCAGAGGAAACGTTGATGCCAAAAACCTTACAACAAAAGCAGAATGTTTTATCTGTTGATCTTGAGTATTGTAGGTACTCACGGTATACTTCTTCGCCATTTGGAAGCCTTCTTTTGTAGTGAACATCAGAAAATTTTCTATTATTCAAACCCTTTGGGAAGTTGCCTTTGCCTTTAACCTGTTCAGGTCCATGTTCCACTAACATTGTTCTTAATGTTTGCTGGCTAATGTTCAATGTGTCCCAAGAAGCTGGGTCAGAAAAATCAATTATTACAGTGCTTGATTTTTCCGGCTCTAATTCTTCAGTTGTGTCTTCTTTTACATTATCATTTTTACTAGTTGTAACATACATTAACACATTACCGGTGCCAGTAACGGTATTATCTTCTTTGGCTTGTGGTTGGTCATTTTTCGTTTGTCCATCAACTCTAGTTTCAATTACAGTTTCTTGTTCTTGTGCAGAAGAAGAAGTTGACAGCAATTCATTGTCTTGCTTCAAAAGGTATTTTTCAAATGATCCTTTGAATTTTTTTGTATTTCCTTCATTTTCTTTTCTTCTTTTCCTAAACCAAGCGCCAGATGGCTTTTTACTGGTGTCTGCAAAACAACGTATAAGCTAACCATAAATACATAAATAATGTAAAATAATAAATATTTTCTGTATAAAACAATTATATTTTTATTGATTTCGATAAATAACATATTACGATAGTATACTTTTATATGTGTGTGATTATAATTTAATTATATCTTTATCTATGCTACACGTTAGTGCACCATTCTATAACATATAATTATATCTCAATATCTGATAATATATCTACGTGTGATATGTTACCTATACTACTATACGTCAATTGATTTTATTTTATGTGAGATCAATTATGTTTTAATACTACTTTATCTTTGACTTTATATTTTAATTCTAACACAAAGCAAATAATATGTGTGTATATCAACTACAGGTAATAAAAGGTTAATAATTTCAGAAATAAATGCAAATATCAAAGTAACTAAATTTGTTTAATACTTGTTTAATTTCTATTCTATTTGTAAGAGCTTAGTTTAAATCTGCAACCCTTTTTGTCAACGTTTATTTGTTGGTATGTTTATAGCCTTGTTTGTTCGTTCACCATGTGTTGTGTCTACTGTAAAACTAACCCTTCCCTTAAGTGTAACGGCTTTTTGGTTTTCCCTGATTTCTCTAAATTATTAATTATATAATTTATATAGCAAAATTTACCCGTTATAATATCCATGTATTAAATTATCCCAAATTTGACACAAAAACTAAACTCAAAAGGATTATATAAGGAAAAGAATTTTGTTTCCCATTTGATACAATGTTAAACGGTCCTCAAATTTTCATCTCACAAAATCAAGCGAGATGGTGCCTAATAAAAACTGCATTTTTTATAACATCCAAATCTGAACCTCCATGAAAAATGTATATTCCATATTTATCGCCTACTGGACATTTGTTTTGGGAGGTTATAAATATAGATACAGGTAACGAAACCTCGATTGATCACAGACGAAAAAAAACCTCAAAATGTGCCCTATTAGCCCACATAAATATCACAAACCAAGAAATAAAAGTTAAATGTGAAAATAATAAGGAGAGGATGACTTACCGAAGTTTACACTTTCCAAAAAAACAAAAATGCTCGTAATAAAAACGTGGTGGCAGCTACAACAGCACAGACAACACTAAGGAAATGGCGGCTCAAAAGGAAACGTTTCGCCTTGTTTCCACTAGGTTGCAACACTTAACAGAGGATAAACCGACCTATTCCATATTTGTACTCTATTCCATATTTGTCTCCCTTCCTCTAGTAATTTTAATGAGTTTAAAAAATTAAAAGAAAAGATGTTCGATATAAGTGTTACTTAATGTTAGCTTAGTAATTAGTGTACTAACTTGTCAACACATAAAACTTCCTCTTTCACTTCCAAACACTGCATAAACGTCAAACAGTACATGAAACACGACACGTTATGTGTCACACTATAGTTCACTTCACGATAGTACGCAACGGTCTCTAGTTCACTAATCACTGCAATACGCAAAACAAACTACACCTGTGGTAGCGCTTGTAGTTGACTTGATTTGACGAAGACGTCGCATCAGTATGAATAGTCGGGGGCGGGGCGGAGTAGAGTACAGGGTTGCAAAACTGACTATTTGTTGTTCCAACTCTCTATTTAAAACGTGAAGTGCACTGGGCGCTGGTGCACGTAGATTTTGGTTTATGCTAAAAATAAGCAAAAAAAAATCCCCAGTCATCCCGCCCCTAAAATTTTCCGCCCTAGGCAGCCGCCTAGGTTGCCTATATGGACGAGCCGGCCCTGTAAGTTATCTTGTTTCTTCTTGTTGCACTATATTTATCGACATTATTATTATTATTATTTCATCTTCTTCTTGATAGTAGGTGATCATCAATGTTTCTTGGTTTCTCACTGACCGAATCTATTGGGTTATTGGGTAAATCACTATTTAATACATTTTCTTTCTTGTTTTATGATTACCATTACTGTTTTAATTCTTTATTTGTGCATTCATTCTTCAATTATTATTTATTTATGTTGTTTTAATGCTTGGTACACTCATTGTGAATACTTAATAGATCTTGTTTCACTCAATTATTATGACATGTTGTGTTTGTCATGATGTCCAAAGTATCGTGGTTATATGTCTCGTTACATATTGCTCCCCCACGAAAATAAATCATTTCTAAAAATTCCTTCACGGGATTTGAGAAATTATCATTTAATTTGACTCTTGTTTTGAATAATATTTCTATATTGACAACTGGTTGTATGTCCCTTTCTTTCTCTGGGTATGTTGGTCCATGATCTCATATGTGTTGTTACCATTATTTTTAGTAACTGTATAGGGTCCGGTGTATAGCAGTAATAGTTTCTTTGCTATTCCCTCTATTGTACTTGGTATTCCCTGTTTTTTAGCAGTACTTTGTCCCTGACATTGTATTGTATTGTTTGAGTTGAAGTTCTTGTTATTTCTTCCTTCTTTTCTCCATTCGTTCCATGATTTTATTATAGAATTAGATGTTGTCAAACTGGTACACTTCGCTTCTAGGAAAGTTAATCAACTGTGCAATCTCCCTTGGTGGAGGTCTCTCAAACATTGCTGTGTATGGTGTGATATCAATGGCTTGATGATGAGATAAGTTAATAAATTCTTCTGCAGCTGATAAGTATTCCGACCATCTCCGTTGTTGGTTGTGACAATAGGTTCGGAATATTCTACCTACTTCCCTTAATACTCTCTCCGCTGGGTTGCTGCTTGGGTGATACACAGAAGTTTTGTAGGTCTTTATACCATTATTCATCAGAGTCTCCTTCCATTGTTTCCCTCTAAACTGTGTTCAATAATATCTTCCTTTAATAAATGATTAATTTCCTCTCTTACTGCTTCCTTTAGTGAATATGCAATGGGGTATGATTTACGGTTAAAGTTCACAGGTTCTTTGAATCTTATCTTGCACTGATAGTTTTTTACCTTACCAGGCGTGTCTGAAAATAGATGTCGATATTTGTTGTATACACTAATTAGTTTTTCTCCCTGTGCATTTGTTAGCTGAGCATTCTTTTTCTCTCTCTTAAAGGTGCGTATTTCTTCTAATTTTTCATTCCACAAGTGGCCGTCATTATTCTCATAAAATATATTTTCACTCAGCATATATTGTCTATGGTTTTTAAATTCCCTAACATTGTAAATGGGTCGGTCCGAAGGGACACTTTCGCTTCCAATTAACTTCGCCATCCAATTTACACAAATTGAGGCCAGAGTTACTTTGGCTCTGCTCATATCTATAATGGCTGAGTACTTCCTCAGCATATCGCAGCCGATTAACATCATAAAAGGTAATCCATTGGCTACCAAAAATCCCATAGAAATTGTTTCGCTGTTACTTGTCAATTCTAACATCACTTGTTTTCTGACGGTCTTGTTTTGACGCCCTGTTGCTCCTATTAATACGATATTATTCACAGGTAGTGTAGGTATAACCTTCTTGCTTTTTTCTTGTATCCTATTCAATTCAATACTATCAATTAACGACACATTTGCGCCGGTGTCTGTCATTATCCTTGTGTATACCCCGTTTATTTCCGCTATTATGTACGCAATTTCATTGCTATTGTTGTTCGTTTTGTTGCCATCCTCTTCTAATAGTTCGTCTCGCAGATTTTTTAAATAATTGGCTTTGATTATTGTAATGGTTCGTTCCGTTTTGTTGTTGTTTATGTTGTGATTATACCCAATAGATCGGTTCAGTGAGGGTCCATTTTGCGTTTTCACTGCCGCTGTGAGTTTAAAGAGGGTTCAGCCTCTTCCTGCCGTCTGTCCGGTGAGTTTCGTTGTAGTTCGTTGTCGTCGGGTCTGTTCCCAGGTTGAGGGCAGTCCTCCTTGTAATTGGGCCGTCGATAGTCTTCTTGACTTCGACTCCTCCTGGTTTCGTTCCTGGGGTTCCTCCCATCATCGTAGTTATTATTTCGGTATGGGCTACTGCAGAAATTCGGTCGTCGTGGGTAGTTACGTCTTCCCCCACCATTGTTCCCGGCTCGCACGTAGTTAACTCTACGGTATGTTCGGTTTTGTTGGTTGTAGTTCTGGTTGTTATAATTTTGATTGTTCGGCCGATTAGGCTGATTATTTGGGCCATTTGCTCGGTTGAACTGGTTATTTGGACCTTTTGGGCGATAATTATTTATATTACTGTCGTTATTGTTATTTTTCACTCTATTATACGGTTCGTTATTAATATTGTTATTCCGATTATTAAAATTGGGTCGGTAATTTCCGTAGTCATTGTTATTATTTGGATTGGTGTGGTCCGTGTACCGATCATTTCCTTGGCGACTCCTACGATAATATCCTTCATGTTCGTACCCCTCGAGCAGTGCTGCCATCGCTTGTATCGTTTTCACTTGGCCGCTGAGTCGTGCTCTTGCTATGCCTCCGTCGTAGTGGAATGCCAGTTTGGCTACGAGACTTTCTTCCGGAATCCTTGGTTCGAGATTTCTTGCTAAGCAGACTTTCCTGAGGAAGTAAGCTGTCAGTGTCGTTCCTCGATTTGCCTCGTACCTCCCGTAGCAGATGTTGTCTCTCACAATGTTCTGGGTGCTCTCTGACCAGTACTTTGCCTTAAATAGTTCCTTGAGTTCGGCGCAGCTCTGTATATCGTGACGCATCGCCATCCACCAGTTATCATTTACTTCCTTAAAATATTCGTCCATATGTCCTCGGATGATTGGCCATCTGGTCTCCCGGTTTCTGGTTAATATTTCGTCTACTTGTGCTAGAAATTCCATCGGGTTCCTCTTGTACGCCTTGAAGTTCATGGCTTCCCGATTGTCCGCATGTTGGAGGTGTGATACAATCGTTGGTCAGTTACCGATGGTCTCGAGTTCCCCCCTTATTTTTGGAATTTCCCGGCATTGTATTTCTTCAATCTTCTCTTGGTTGTCGTTGACTTGTGTCCGTACTTCATTCATGGTCGTTTCTATGCCCATGCACCTCTCTCCGACGTTCGATCGCAGTCGTAACATCTCTTCGTGCGTCTCCTGTCGTACAGATTCGATTCTGATTTGACTATCTTCCTCCATGTTGTTCATTCAGGTATTGATGTCTTCCTTGGCTTGTAGCAGTTCTTGACTGGTTTGTTTCCATTTTTCGTTTGTCTCTGTTCCCTTCGGAATTCTGCCACTTCCTCTTCTATTTTCTTATTCGTTTCTTCCATTTTTTCTTCCATCTTATTATTATCAGGCATTTGTTGGCTTAGTTGTCGGTTATTTTCCTTTAATTCTTCCTTTAGAATTTCCATATTCTCATCCATTTTCTTACTGTTGTCATCTATTTTTTGGCTTAATGTTTCGCTGAACTCGCCCATAATTCTTATTGTCTTGTAGGTTCACGCTCTCTGGTTGTACGGGTCTGTTAGGTTCCACGGGAGGTAATCTTGCTTCTATATCTTCGACTGGTGTCGCCTCCTTTTTGTCCATATTAATTTCTTGTTCCGTCCGCCACGCATTTCTTTGACGTCGCTTTCCGATGCATCTTCCGTTTTTGTTTTGTAACTGCTGCTGGAGATTAGGCTATTTAAAAAATTTATTTATTATTGATTTCGAATAAATTTCGGCCTAATTCAAGCCTCGTATGTTGGTGCGCCATTATTTAATAGAATATAAATTACTCGCTACTTTCCTTATGTTCTTTTCTTTTAAGAATTATTTATATTCCTGTTAAGCCCCACGTCTGTGTGCCATTATGTAACAGAATCATTAAGTAATAGAATACAGTTGTATTTTTTTTTTTTAAATCAGTACTATGTAATAGAACCGTAGTATCCGCCTTTTAAAAGCGGTATTTGTTTATTATGGTTTATTCTTAAAATGATTTATGAGATTTATTATTGTTGGTTTATTTAACTTGCGTCGTTTGGGTTCATTACGTTGAAGTTTTAATCGTTTGTTTATCACTAGTTTGCTTGTTGGTATCTGTCACGAAAACTCGGGTTGTCGACTCCTCACTGAAAGTAAAATGTCATGTCACAGTTGTACTTACTTTCCTTGAAGTTCAGTGTGTGTGAGAGATTGGTTTAATATACAATTTGTATATAACACAATTCAAATTGCCTCCTTTGCAGCCCACAGTACTGCACACTGTGGTGAAGTTGTCGACCTGACCTGAAATCGTCTTAATCTAGTAAAAACAAATGTAGTCAACTCCTTTTTATGTTAATAGTATTATTTATTCACCAATAAAGGTTTGTGAATGTAAATTTAAATAATTATTACGTGTTAATAATTCATTTTACAAATACTGAATAAATTACAAGACTTTCTCTTATTCCCAGGGTTGCTAATCTGATTTCTTTGATTCACCATTCAACAGAGGTTTTTATTATTTAAATTCATTTAACATTTGTAGGTTCTTTGAGTCTACAAGAAACAAACGAGAAGACGTATTGTACTACTGTACTTAAGTAGCAGGAGAGTGCTCACATAATAATATTAAATCTTATTTGCTAATAGAAACTTCGTCAACTGACGTTAATGCTCAGATTATAGGTTATGTCTGGCGATTGTAAACAATGAACATTATTAATTTAAACTGCTAGTAAAACGTTAGCATCATTGCAATAATTCATAAAATATGGTTAGGAGTTCATTTGTTATCTAAACACAATGCTCCATCTTTTTAAAACTGGATTACATAAACAAGGTAAATCGTTTTTTTTTTCAATTAACATAATTATAAGAATAACACTGGTTTTAGTCAAAATACAACCATAAAATAAAACATATTAATCATATTATTAATGTTCAACATTCTTTAAAAGTTCACTAGACATTGATTGATATTCTGGTTAAGTTAATGTTCATTAAAGCAATCCAGGAGTTATTAAAATACTGGCAATTCCTTTTGTGAAGTTAATTACATTTTAATACTTTAAAATCATAAAATTATTTATCTTCCACTTACCTTGTTTTGCCCTCTCAGCCCAGAGTTCGTCACACGAACGTTGAAATGTAAGGATGATTGCAAGGTTATTTTAGTAACAGAGTCAACTCGCATTTATGAAGAGAAGCAAATTAAAATTTTATTTTATTCTTTAAACTTTCAACATTTTAGTTATTGACTTTTAAAATTTTACTCAAAGTTACTACTGACTTAAACTTCTCTGCCTTCACATCCTTAACAACAACTTTTATTATTTAAAACATAAACAAGACCTTGAATCAGTTTTATACAGACAAATATATATTTCTTAATACATGAACCTAATTATTTTATTTTCTTATAGACTTTTATATACTTATATTATAGACGACCCAGATTGCTGCACACTCTACTCTCATTCCATTATAAAAACCCCTTTTATATTAATTCATATTTGAAGAACCCTTTGTAAAAAATTTTAAATTATTCTGATGGGTTACCCAACGGCGTCACTCCTCTCGCTGCCATGTGCCTCGTGTACTTTAAGTGTCCGAAAATTTGCGATTCCCCTTTTTATTTCGTCCGTTCACTTCACTGATTCTGTTTATTTATATTAAATCATTTTTTAACTTTGGTTCACTTTTTACATGTTAAATCTAGAATTTTGTGTGCACACGTTCTTTTTATTTCACACCAGGCCGGGTTGAGAACTTTATTTTTACTGGGACTAGAGTCACTAACAAAATCTCCCACCAGAAAACTAGGCATAGCGGAATTACAATGCCTTATGCTCTGAATCGTTCGTCACTGTTCAAGTAACCCATGTTATTCCCGTGTGTCGGGCGTTGACGAAATCTGGTGTCGACTGGTTTACGTCACTGAAAAGGTGTGTCCTTAATCTTGTATCCGCTGTGCACCGAGCACATGTTTAACCAACTTCGCGAAAAGCCATTTTTCTCGACTTCGCTAAGCGTCGGTTATGCGCTCCGCAGATGTTTGTGCGTCTGTGCGCATTACACAGTACTGAGGTTCTGCGAATTAAACCATTGTCGACAACACGACACATTCCATTGTAACGACTTCACCTCACAGCTCCTTTGTTTGATAAAGCTTCTATTTAACATGTGGCTGGCCACACAAAGGGGAAACAAAGTTATGATATTTTTAATAAATAATATCCCTTCCTTTTAGCCCTGTTACAATACCCCCCCAATGAGAGATCTTCTGCCGAAACAAGAAATCTCATTGCTAAACCCCTAAGAGGATCGGTGAGGATATGGTGCCAACAACCCCCCCCCATTAGTTCTTACACATCATGGGTAAACTACCCCCCTGGTTCGGCAACTATGGCTGCACCTGAACGATATTACTGGAATTCTCTATTCGAGATCCCAACACCATAACATCGAACAAACACGCACCACAGTGCCCCTAACCTTCTAACATTCCACCCCAAAATCCAAACCCTTGGTCTTATACCAGGCCAGATCCTCAACCGATATGTTCCCCCTTACATGCATACTGGGTCGCCTTTGGCAAGTACTGGGCGCGTACACTCTCATAACTACCTGCTAAACAAACTCATCATTTGAAATTCCCAAAAATATTTATCGTTAAATTACAAAAATCATTTAAGTTACTTCCTCAAAATCAAAAAAAAAAATCTGTTACATGAATCCATCAACTCTATTAATTCTCTTCAATATTAATAACGACCCTAAAGAAAACAAATTGAATGCCTTATTAAAACATGAATTCACTTACTCTAACATTTGTTTATACATATATTCCAAACAACATAATTCAATAAAACACTAGTAACACATATAAACGATAATATACTTAAAACTCAAACATCATCTATATGGCAGACGGAAAAGATCAAATTTTTTTTTTCAAAAAAAAAAAATTTTAATTATCAAAATATACTTTTCTCAGTTTTTTTTTTTTAGAAACATTTAAAATCATTTAATTCAATGAAACGGCAAAATTGCATCAACCAATTGCCAGAAACTGGTCTAGTTTATAACATCAGCCATCAGCTGATCTCTCTGGGTCAAGTCAACGACCTTGACATACCTATGTTATACAAAGCTACATCATAAAATTCACATGAGACATCTTTAAAATTTCTATCTTCAAACATAATACAATAAGACATTTAAAATTAACATGGTTATTATTACAATTAACAATAAAATTGACATTTAAATTGACCAAAAATTACACATTTTATAGCTTTAATTACTTTCAATTTCTATTAAAATCTGTCACTTGTTTCAATTAATTTTATGTTTTGACTATGATTTACTTTCTTTAATATTTTCAATCTCAATTATTTTGGTTGACTCTTTTTTACTCATAACAACATTACGATTTATAACGTGGCATTTACATTTATAATCTTCCCCCTTTCTGACTCTAATACTCACTAACAGCTTTAACTAACACGACACCCATTCTCTATCAAAACATCTCCCAATCATTCTCTACCCCTAACTTACTACTCAAACCCAATTCGCATCTTTCTACCCTTATATAAAAAAATACTCTCTACCCCTTTGTACTCAGGATGTGTGTTCCCCTCCCAAAGCTCACTCCCTTATGTTGGTTCCTGGACTTCCCCTAGGCAACCCTTTCCGGCGCTAAACGGTCCCTTCCTGTCCCAACACCTTTCGTTGCGGACTCCTTATCACACCACCCCCCTTACAAAATTCCCATCAACTAATTACCCTTCCAATACATCACTTTCATCTACAAAATATCTACACTTATTTATTACCTCAATATATCACTCATTACTCTACATATTTTCCCCATAGCTACTGTGTCACTATTACCTCTCAAACTCTACCTTACTTTTATTCACAACAATATTATTCTCTCTAGTACCCCTTTAAGCTTAACATAGACTGATTTAAATGTCCTAACGAAATATTAATCACCCAAAATCAAACTTTACCACCTTTTACAAACCATTTAAAATTCTTAACTAGGCTCACTTCATTTTATGATATCTATTATTACCTTCAAAATATAACACTCAATTCATTTTATCATCATTTAAATTAAAATCTTTAACCACACTGAAATCATTATATTCGAACATTTAATTACATTGGAAATTTGCAAATTATTTATAAGTGACATATTACATATCTAACTCCAGCAATCAGCTGATTTTCTTGGCAAGGTGTCTGACCTTTCTATAGACACATTTCAAAATTATACAAATTACACATTTTATCAATCCTTACCTCTAACACAATAAACTAATACATTTATAAGACATAATAAACACAGTATAATAAACATCTACTGCACCCCTTTTCTCAAATCAAAACAAAATTATTTAGTCAGCTCAGTAGCGAGTCGCCATTATCCAGTTACAACAAAATTTTTAATTCGTTACCCCCTTGAGTAACCTCCCTTCCATACAACTATTGTACCCTCCACTGAACTGTGGCGTTCAGCTGCTTCCACAAGGACGGCATTGGTGGAGGAATTTTGGCATCTCTGTGTCCTTGCTTCGGCCTTACATTTTTTTAAATTAAGTAGCTATCATAATATCTATTGTTTCATATTTACAAGCCCTTAATGCGGGTCTACCACCTGGTTTACTGTTTCCATGCGAACAGAGTGATATCCGCTGTTCCATAGTTCCGGGGATTTCCCCTAAGTCACCCCCCAATAATTTCAAATCTATACCAATTTCAAGCCAACTATGGTCAAGTTTACAATTTTTTGGCCATAGCTGGCCGCCATCCAAAACCACGATTAGTGCTGGTAAGGCAGTAATCGCCCGAAAAAGCGGGGAAATCATCTTTCATTTCAAGCATGTTTGACTTCGTTTTATAATACACTGGACGGCAACAAATCAACATATAATATAAAATTATATAAAAGTTGTGCCGTGTATTTTACGCCAGTTTGGCCTCCAACGGAGGTAACACTCTCTGCTACCCCCAACACTTACTGCTACCTACAGTGGCACATGCCACCACTGCAATAGCCGACCTATAACTAAACTCAATGTCCTTCTACAGTTGCAGTCTCTACATTCCATAATTATATCACTTCTATCAACACCACACAACCCACCAAAAATTACCCATATATCTTGTATGAAAACATAACATAACATAATAAACAAATAGACATTAACCTTGATCATTAGCATTGTTACATTCACATTAAACAAACAATTCTCTTTTAAGTAATTTATACAGAAAATTATAAACATTATAATTTGAAATTTTTATTAACTCTTCTATATATCATCATTTCATTATTTATCACTTACTACAATTAGATTCCTCAAAAATTTCAAACTTATTGTTAACATTTATTTTATCTCATATTTCAGTTATTACTACCTTTTGACTATGGTTTCTATTTAGTACAATTATCTCAAATTAGTTTCATCATTGAGTTTAAAATCTTTTCAACACCTGTAAACATTTTACTCTATTTAACTTGTATTATAAAATTTATACTCACAGTACATCATTCAAAACATATGATTCCAAAACAATACATCTCCATTACCTTCTGAAACAATAACGATAATATGATTCCACAACTAAATACATCTTACCTTTATTCGATTATTAATAATTATCAAATGTAAATCTCATAAAATAATTTAAATTCATTATCAAAATTCAATGATATAACTTTTTAAATCAATCAAAATATTTAATCATCTCAAATTATTTACTTCAATCAATTATTAAAAATACAGCATATTAATTACATTATTTCCAAAACAATTTATCATTCATTAATTACCACCTTCGTAATTATTTATTTAATCTGACATATTATTATTATTATTATTAAACAATTTCTACTACACACACATTGTTTACATTACATACTCGTTACAATACAAACACAATTAATTGCACTAAAATTTATTTACAAATCTTCATCATTAATTGTTCAATTTACCACACTTCATTTCCAACTTCAGCAAGGTCATAACCATACATTAAAATATTTAATATATTTAAAATGTCCATTTATTGATTGCTTATCTAACCGCCATCGTTGTATAATAATCTTACTTTTTTATAACACCTCTCATTCTTACTCACACTCAATTTATTATTATTCTTATTATAATAACCTAGTAACTCTATGTCATTCATTATAACCTTATAATTTATAGGATTACTTCCTTTTATTATTTCATAAACCCTGTCAACACTAGTTATTTCTGTCCAGTCTCCATCAGTACCACTGGTCAACATCAGGCAAGTTATTTTATCATTTATAACCGTTTTATCAAAACATTCATCTCTCTCCGTTTCATAATGCAAGCATTTCATATCATACATTTCTCTCAACTCTAACCTCTCCCTCAACTCACTATATCTTCTCTTTAACTGATATATTATCATCTACCTGTCTGCACACAACTCTCTCTCAAAACATCCCTCATCAACATAACACCTGTCACTACCCCCCTTAACTATCTCATTCCATGCAAAGGGCCACACAAACTTACTATACGTAGTGCGGCAGAAAAGTAATGAGACTGGGAACACTGCAAGCGATCTGGCAACGCTGCGCTGTTGTCCTTGACAGAGCACGTGTATCAGCCCCCTCCCATCTCTCAGTGCGAGTTTCAACTCCTTCCGTTAACTACGTGATTGTTGTGACTGCTATTAGTGAAGTTGTGTTTTGGTTGTGTGTCACGCAAAATGGAACAGCGTAATTTGGAGCAACGCTGTGCCATTAAATTTTGTGTTAAGCTTGGAGAATCGGCAAGTGTGACGTTTGAAAAGTTAAAACAAGCGTATGGGGAACATTCTTTATCCCGAGCTCAAGTTTTTCGCTGGCATAAATCATTTTTGGAAGGCAGAGAACACGTTGAAGATGAACACCGCTCAGGGAGGCCTTCAACTTCTAAAACCGACGAAAACATCGAACGTGTGAACACTCTTGTGAGATCAGACCATCGATTAACATTAAGAATGTTGAGTGAAGAATTAAATTTGAACAGATTTACCGTTCATCAAATTTTGACTGAACATTTGCACATGCGAAAGGTCTGTGCCAAAATGGTGCCGAAAAACCTCACAATTGAGCAGAAGGACAATCGAAAAAACAAGTGTCTTGATCTTCTTGACAGAATCGCCAATGAGCAAGATTTCTTTAGTCGTGTAATCACAGGTGATGAATCATGGATTTTTCAATACGATACTGAGACCAAGAGGCAAAGTGAGGAGTGGCACACTGCGAGTTCTCCTCGACCAAAGAAAGCTCGAATGAGCAAATCGAAGATCAAATCAATGCTGATTTGTTTTTTTGACAGAAGGGGAATCGTCCACAAAGAATTTGTTCCTCCAGGACAAACTGTCAACCAAGTTTTTTATAAAGACGTCCTTGAAAGGCTCAGAAAAAGGGTCATTCGCGTGAGACCGGACATTGCAGACAAATGGATGCTCCATCATGACAACGCACAATGTCACACTGCCCTCTCCGTCACAGAATTTTTGACCTCAAAAGGCATTCCTGTGGTTCCCCAGCCACCCTATTCACCTGACCTCAGTCCCTGTGACTTTTTCCTATTTCCTAAACTGAAAAATGTCCTCAAAGGACGGCATTTAGGGACTTTAGAAAACATCCAAAAGAGTGTAACGGACATGCTACAGACCATACCGGTTGAAGACTTCCAGCGCTGCTACCAACAATGGGAACAACGTCTCCATCGGTGTGTAGCTGCCCAAGGGAACTACTTTGAAGGGGATAAGATTGATGTTTGAAAAAAATAAAAACTTTGGTAAATAAAAAATCAGTCTCATTACTTTTCTGCCACACCTCGTATGTCTTGGAATTTCCAAGATCATCACAAAAAATAAAGGGACCATTTTGAGACACCATGTCTCCCACATAACTACTGGAGGAAACTCTGTCCTCATCAACAACCTGTGAAACCTCTGTTTCACCATAAACTTGGGGAAAATCTGCCCTTTGCCCTACATACTCATCTAATCTCTCTTGCCACTTCCTCTCTAATTCATCAACGCTAATTACCACTCCCATTACTCTCTCACTCCCACCCACCATCTCTATCTCATCACTATTCAATATTTTATTCTCTTCCACTATTTTGTCATTATTAATATTCGTAACACTATCATCTAACTCCTTATTCATTATCTGATCCAATTTTCCGTCTAGATTTTTATTCACTTCGCCAACCATCTTCTCACAATTATTATTTATAGATTCTATTATCTGTTCTTTTATATTATTAAAATTTGTATTAATCACATTTACTCGCTCATTCAACTTGACATTCTGTTGTTTAATTTCGTTTCTCATTATTCTGTTCATTAAATTTTTCGTCATTACTATCAAATCATTTACTGAGAAGGTTAAATAGGTCATTCATGGACATCTCTTTTTCTTTTGTATTTGTTTTAGTTGTTAAGGGAGTGGAATTCGCTCCTGGCGCACTAATTACAGATTCGTCTACATTACGGTCACTTATTGACAGTGACTCTGTTTGAATACCTGAATCGCTACTTATTTGACTTTCTGTCTGGCTGTCAGTGAAGCTGACTTCATTGTTACTATTTTCATTAGCATCCATTATTTATTCTTTATAATATTTGTTAACTTAATCGAATCGATTTATTTAATCATAACACCATTTCAATCTTATATTCAATATTTTCTCATCTTGTGTGTCTTAACTACGTATACTACCTATCGTTCAAGCTGTACTTAATTTACACACTTACGTAATTTTTACGTACCGTTACTTAACCTTCAAATCAAACTTGCATTTTATTTGTAGGTGTGGTCTGTATATTTTAATTTCAGTCTGTAAAAACTGTCCCTGCTTTGGACGCGCCAATTGTGAAGTTAATTACATTTTAATACTTTAAAATCATAAAATTATTTATCTTCCACTTACCTTGTTTTGCCCTCTCAGCCCAGAGTTCGTCACACGAACGTTGAAATGCAAGGATGATTGCAAGCTTATATTAGTAACAGACTCAACTCGCATTTATGAAGAGAAGCAAATTAAAATTTTATTTTATTCTTTAAACTTTCAACATTTTAATTATTTACTTTTAAAATTTTACTCAAATTTACTACCGACTTAAACTTCTCTGCCTTCACATCCTTAACAACAACTTTTATTATTTAAAACATAAACAAGACCTTGAATCAGTTTTATACAGACAAATATATATATCTTAATACATGAACCTAATTATTTTATTTTCTTATAGACTTTTATATACTTATATTATAGACGACCCAGATTGCTGCACACTCTACTCTCATTCCATTATAAAAACCCCTTTTATATTAACATATTTGAAGAGCCCTTTGTAAAAAATTTTTAATTATTCTGATGGGTTACCCAACGGCGTCACTCCTCTCGCTGGCATGTGCCTCGTGTATTTTAAGTGTCCGAAAATTTGCGATTCCCCTTTTTATTTCGTCCGTTCACTTCACTCATTCTGTTTATTTATATTAAATCATTTTTTAACTTTGGTTCACTTTTTACATGTTAAATCTAGAATTTTGTGTGCACACGTTCTTTTTATTTCACACCAGGCCGGGTTGAGAACTTTATTTTTACTGGGACTAGAGTCACTAACAAAATCTCCCACCAGAAAACTAGGCATAGCGGAATTACAATGCCTTATGCTCTGAATCGTTCGTCACTGTTCAAGTAACCCGTGTGTCGGGCGTTGACGAAATCTGGTGTCCACTGGTTTACGTCACTGAAAAGGTGTGTCCTTAATCTTGTATCCGCTGTGCACCGAGCACATGTTTAACCAACTTCGCGAAAGCCATTTTTCTCGACTTCGCTAAGTGTCGGTTATGCGCTCCGCAGATGTTTGTGCGTCTGTGCGCATTACACAATACTGAGGTTCTGCGAATTAAACCATTGTCGACAACACAACACATTCCATTGTAACGACTTCACCTCACAGCTCCTTTGTTTGATAAAGCTTCTATTTAACATGTGGCTGGCCACACAAAGGGGAAACAAAGTTATGATATTTTTAATAAATAAAATCCCTTCCTTTTAGCCCCGTTACACTTTCATCTAAAATGGGTTAATAACCATTGAATTATTTAAATGTTTTTCATTTTCCATACAACAATGTGTGTTCAACAACAAAAAATAAAATTACTTTTGTGAATGTAAACAGTTAATTCTGAATAATGGTAAAGTCATTTATCTTTTGTAACAAACTTCTTAATTCTAATTATGAATGTTATTCATTCTATAGAAAGTCATGAGCTTTTTGGTGTTTCAATTACATTATTAATTATCATGATTGATAAGAATTGGTTCTTTAGGAAAAAGGTCGCTATCAGCCTAAATAAAATACTATGTCACTGATACTTGCGTTCTTTACTTATTTCCTTTAAAATAGTTCACTTTAAAAAGGTTTACTCGACTTTTGTTCCAAACTGGATTAACCCGTACTTTCGGTTGTAGGTTAAGTTAACAGCTGTTCCAATTTACACCTCTTCCACTCGCGAAACTGGCATGGCTTCTCCGTTGATAGGTAAAAAACGAATGCTTTCACTCCGGGTTCCGAACTGATGATTAAAATGTAATTATCACCTGTGATTGGCTAATTTTTTATAATTCGTTACCTTTCGGAATGCCTCGGCAAAATGGCGGGCCTTCGGCTCGTCACTTTTCAGTTGTTTAGTTCCACTCCAGTGGTTAACAAATGTAAGCCCACGGGCTGTAAAGACAAAATGCTTATAATTAATATAACTTTCTTAATCTTATTTTAATTCACAATTCATTATGCTCATCATCCAGGGCTTCCTGTGACGCATAATTTGAGTCCTTACATGATATGTTTTGCTTAAGTATTGACCGGATTCGGTTTCCTGAACTTATGTCTAATACAATGTTTCACTTACGAATTCAATTTTATAAATTAAATTAAATTTTCCTTAAAACAAATAAATGGCTCTTGCATTTCATAAAGATAATGCTTCCCAAGTTCTGTTTGTTTTACCCACTGTCTGTTCACATAATCACTTGATAAGTACATAATTTAGGCTTAGGCATTGCTAGGCCTATAACACTTTTAATTATCTCCTCCTTTTACAGTTTTATGTCTACTTTCTACAATTGTTACTATAGTATAATTGCTATAACTGAATTCCTTTAACTAGTGTTTGCATAGTTATACTTGGTACACATCTTTAGGTTTGTTTTTGTTGTTTTACAATGAATCATATTCCTTCACTAATGGTTGTAGCATGAACCATTGTTCTATAATTTACATATTTGTTTTTTGAGTCTTTATCTCTTTACAATTATGCTTATCATTGTCTGTTATTAATTGTTACATTTCTAGTGTGCATTGGGATATTCCCTTTTGCTGTCAATTTCAGAATATCTCTTACATCTGGTGTCACATGACAGATGTATTTAATTATTATAATCATGACTTAAATTAGTGATAATAATTATCATAAAACATAATGTTGGTAATGTTCCATCTTTCTTGCTATACAGATATCACCCTTTTTGTTTCTGATTAACTTTACAACATGTTTTAGCTAACAGTTACATGGTAAATCCCATTTTGTCTGTTTTTGGTCAATTTGTTTACATCAATTACAATATAAATACTACTCTAGGTAGTTCATCTTGGTATTGATATAACCCTTATAATATCTACTTGAGATTTAGTCCAATAGATTTCAGTTTAACAATGTTCTAGTTGTTAACTCTTATTAATCTAAGTGGAAAGTACATGTAGTTAGGTTATGTGTCTCCCCACTCTTATGTAGCAATGGGTTGACTTTGAGTTCAATTATTATGACATGTTGTGTTTGTCATGATGTCCAAAGTATCGTGGTTATATGTCTCGTTACATATTGCTCCCCCACGAAAATAAATCATTTCTAAAAATTCCTTCACGGGATTTGAGAAATTATCATTTAATTTGACTCTTGTTTTGAATAATATTTCTATATTGACAACTGGTTGTATGTCCCTTTCTTTCTCTGGGTATGTTGGTCCATGATCTCATATGTGTTGTTACCATTATTTTTAGTAACTGTATAGGGTCCGGTGTATAGCAGTAATAGTTTCTTTGCTATTCCCTCTATTGTACTTGGTATTCCCTGTTTTTTAGCAGTACTTTGTCCCTGACATTGTATTGTATTGTTTGAGTTGAAGTTCTTGTTATTTCTTCCTTCTTTTCTCCATTCGTTCCATGATTTTATTATAGAATTAGATGTTGTCAAACTGGTACACTTCGCTTCTAGGAAAGTTAATCAACTGTGCAATCTCCCTTGGTGGAGGTCTCTCAAACATTGCTGTGTATGGTGTGATATCAATGGCTTGATGATGAGATAAGTTAATAAATTCTTCTGCAGCTGATAAGTATTCCGACCATCTCCGTTGTTGGTTGTGACAATAGGTTCGGAATATTCTACCTACTTCCCTTAATACTCTCTCCGCTGGGTTGCTGCTTGGGTGATACACAGAAGTTTTGTAGGTCTTTATACCATTATTCATCAGAGTCTCCTTCCATTGTTTCCCTCTAAACTGTGTTCAATAATATCTTCCTTTAATAAATGATTAATTTCCTCTCTTACTGCTTCCTTTAGTGAATATGCAATGGGGTATGATTTACGGTTAAAGTTCACAGGTTCTTTGAATCTTATCTTGCACTGATAGTTTTTTACCTTACCAGGCGTGTCTGAAAATAGATGTCGATATTTGTTGTATACACTAATTAGTTTTTCTCCCTGTGCATTTGTTAGCTGAGCATTCTTTTTCTCTCTCTTAAAGGTGCGTATTTCTTCTAATTTTTCATTCCACAAGTGGCCGTCATTATTCTCATAAAATATATTTTCACTCAGCATATATTGTCTATGGTTTTTAAATTCCCTAACATTGTAAATGGGTCGGTCCGAAGGGACACTTTCGCTTCCAATTAACTTCGCCATCCAATTTACACAAATTGAGGCCAGAGTTACTTTGGCTCTGCTCATATCTATAATGGCTGAGTACTTCCTCAGCATATCGCAGCCGATTAACATCATAAAAGGTAATCCATTGGCTACCAAAAATCCCATAGAAATTGTTTCGCTGTTACTTGTCAATTCTAACATCACTTGTTTTCTGACGGTCTTGTTTTGACGCCCTGTTGCTCCTATTAATACGATATTATTCACAGGTAGTGTAGGTATAACCTTCTTGCTTTTTTCTTGTATCCTATTCAATTCAATACTATCAATTAACGACACATTTGCGCCGGTGTCTGTCATTATCCTTGTGTATACCCCGTTTATTTCCGCTATTATGTACGCAATTTCATTGCTATTGTTGTTCGTTTTGTTGCCATCCTCTTCTAATAGTTCGTCTCGCAGATTTTTTAAATAATTGGCTTTGATTATTGTAATGGTTCGTTCCGTTTTGTTGTTGTTTATGTTGTGATTATACCCAATAGATCGGTTCAGTGAGGGTCCATTTTGCGTTTTCACTGCCGCTGTGAGTTTAAAGAGGGTTCAGCCTCTTCCTGCCGTCTGTCCGGTGAGTTTCGTTGTAGTTCGTTGTCGTCGGGTCTGTTCCCAGGTTGAGGGCAGTCCTCCTTGTAATTGGGCCGTCGATAGTCTTCTTGACTTCGACTCCTCCTGGTTTCGTTCCTGGGGTTCCTCCCATCATCGTAGTTATTATTTCGGTATGGGCTACTGCAGAAATTCGGTCGTCGTGGGTAGTTACGTCTTCCCCCACCATTGTTCCCGGCTCGCACGTAGTTAACTCTACGGTATGTTCGGTTTTGTTGGTTGTAGTTCTGGTTGTTATAATTTTGATTGTTCGGCCGATTAGGCTGATTATTTGGGCCATTTGCTCGGTTGAACTGGTTATTTGGACCTTTTGGGCGATAATTATTTATATTACTGTCGTTATTGTTATTTTTCACTCTATTATACGGTTCGTTATTAATATTGTTATTCCGATTATTAAAATTGGGTCGGTAATTTCCGTAGTCATTGTTATTATTTGGATTGGTGTGGTCCGTGTACCGATCATTTCCTTGGCGACTCCTACGATAATATCCTTCATGTTCGTACCCCTCGAGCAGTGCTGCCATCGCTTGTATCGTTTTCACTTGGCCGCTGAGTCGTGCTCTTGCTATGCCTCCGTCGTAGTGGAATGCCAGTTTGGCTACGAGACTTTCTTCCGGAATCCTTGGTTCGAGATTTCTTGCTAAGCAGACTTTCCTGAGGAAGTAAGCTGTCAGTGTCGTTCCTCGATTTGCCTCGTACCTCCCGTAGCAGATGTTGTCTCTCACAATGTTCTGGGTGCTCTCTGACCAGTACTTTGCCTTAAATAGTTCCTTGAGTTCGGCGCAGCTCTGTATATCGTGACGCATCGCCATCCACCAGTTATCATTTACTTCCTTAAAATATTCGTCCATATGTCCTCGGATGATTGGCCATCTGGTCTCCCGGTTTCTGGTTAATATTTCGTCTACTTGTGCTAGAAATTCCATCGGGTTCCTCTTGTACGCCTTGAAGTTCATGGCTTCCCGATTGTCCGCATGTTGGAGGTGTGATACAATCGTTGGTCAGTTACCGATGGTCTCGAGTTCCCCCCTTATTTTTGGAATTTCCCGGCATTGTATTTCTTCAATCTTCTCTTGGTTGTCGTTGACTTGTGTCCGTACTTCATTCATGGTCGTTTCTATGCCCATGCACCTCTCTCCGACGTTCGATCGCAGTCGTAACATCTCTTCGTGCGTCTCCTGTCGTACAGATTCGATTCTGATTTGACTATCTTCCTCCATGTTGTTCATTCAGGTATTGATGTCTTCCTTGGCTTGTAGCAGTTCTTGACTGGTTTGTTTCCATTTTTCGTTTGTCTCTGTTCCCTTCGGAATTCTGCCACTTCCTCTTCTATTTTCTTATTCGTTTCTTCCATTTTTTCTTCCATCTTATTATTATCAGGCATTTGTTGGCTTAGTTGTCGGTTATTTTCCTTTAATTCTTCCTTTAGAATTTCCATATTCTCATCCATTTTCTTACTGTTGTCATCTATTTTTTGGCTTAATGTTTCGCTGAACTCGCCCATAATTCTTATTGTCTTGTAGGTTCACGCTCTCTGGTTGTACGGGTCTGTTAGGTTCCACGGGAGGTAATCTTGCTTCTATATCTTCGACTGGTGTCGCCTCCTTTTTGTCCATATTAATTTCTTGTTCCGTCCGCCACGCATTTCTTTGACGTCGCTTTCCGATGCATCTTCCGTTTTTGTTTTGTAACTGCTGCTGGAGATTAGGCTATTTAAAAAATTTATTTATTATTGATTTCGAATAAATTTCGGCCTAATTCAAGCCTCGTATGTTGGTGCGCCATTATTTAATAGAATATAAATTACTCGCTACTTTCCTTATGTTCTTTTCTTTTAAGAATTATTTATATTCCTGTTAAGCCCCACGTCTGTGTGCCATTATGTAACAGAATCATTAAGTAATAGAATACAGTTGTATTTTTTTTTTTTAAATCAGTACTATGTAATAGAACCGTAGTATCCGCCTTTTAAAAGCGGTATTTGTTTATTATGGTTTATTCTTAAAATGATTTATGAGATTTATTATTGTTGGTTTATTTAACTTGCGTTTGGGTTCATTACGTTGAAGTTTTAATCGTTTGTTTATCACTAGTTTGCTTGTTGGTATCTGTCACGAAAACTCGGGTTGTCGACTCCTCACTGAAAGTAAAATGTCATGTCACAGTTGTACTTACTTTCCTTGAAGTTCAGTGTGTGTGAGAGATTGGTTTAATATACAATTTGTATATAACACAATTCAAATTGCCTCCTTTGCAGCCCACAGTACTGCACACTGTGGTGAAGTTGTCGACCTGACCTGAAATCGTCTTAATCTAGTAAAAACAAATGTAGTCAACTCCTTTTTATGTTAATAGTATTATTTATTCACCAATAAAGGTTTGTGAATGTAAATTTAAATAATTATTACGTGTTAATAATTCATTTTACAAATACTGAATAAATTACAAGACTTTCTCTTATTCCCAGGGTTGCTAATCTGATTTCTTTGATTCACCATTCAACAGAGGTTTTTATTATTTAAATTCATTTAACATTTGTAGGTTCTTTGAGTCTACAAGAAACAAACGAGAAGACGTATTGTACTACTGTACTTAAGTAGCAGGAGAGTGCTCACATAATAATATTAAATCTTATTTGCTAATAGAAACTTCGTCAACTGACGTTAATGCTCAGATTATAGGTTATGTCTGGCGATTGTAAACAATGAACATTATTAATTTAAACTGCTAGTAAAACGTTAGCATCATTGCAATAATTCATAAAATATGGTTAGGAGTTCATTTGTTATCTAAACACAATGCTCCATCTTTTTAAAACTGGATTACATAAACAAGGTAAATCGTTTTTTTTTCAATTAACATAATTATAAGAATAACACTGGTTTTAGTCAAAATACAACCATAAAATAAAACATATTAATCATATTATTAATGTTCAACATTCTTTAAAAGTTCACTAGACATTGATTGATATTCTGGTTAAGTTAATGTTCATTAAAGCAATCCAGGAGTTATTAAAATACTGGCAATTCCTTTTGTGAAGTTAATTACATTTTAATACTTTAAAATCATAAAATTATTTATCTTCCACTTACCTTGTTTTGCCCTCTCAGCCCAGAGTTCGTCACACGAACGTTGAAATGTAAGGATGATTGCAAGGTTATTTTAGTAACAGAGTCAACTCGCATTTATGAAGAGAAGCAAATTAAAATTTTATTTTATTCTTTAAACTTTCAACATTTTAGTTATTGACTTTTAAAATTTTACTCAAAGTTACTACTGACTTAAACTTCTCTGCCTTCACATCCTTAACAACAACTTTTATTATTTAAAACATAAACAAGACCTTGAATCAGTTTTATACAGACAAATATATATTTCTTAATACATGAACCTAATTATTTTATTTTCTTATAGACTTTTATATACTTATATTATAGACGACCCAGATTGCTGCACACTCTACTCTCATTCCATTATAAAAACCCCTTTTATATTAATTCATATTTGAAGAACCCTTTGTAAAAAATTTTAAATTATTCTGATGGGTTACCCAACGGCGTCACTCCTCTCGCTGCCATGTGCCTCGTGTACTTTAAGTGTCCGAAAATTTGCGATTCCCCTTTTTATTTCGTCCGTTCACTTCACTGATTCTGTTTATTTATATTAAATCATTTTTTAACTTTGGTTCACTTTTTACATGTTAAATCTAGAATTTTGTGTGCACACGTTCTTTTTATTTCACACCAGGCCGGGTTGAGAACTTTATTTTTACTGGGACTAGAGTCACTAACAAAATCTCCCACCAGAAAACTAGGCATAGCGGAATTACAATGCCTTATGCTCTGAATCGTTCGTCACTGTTCAAGTAACCCATGTTATTCCCGTGTGTCGGGCGTTGACGAAATCTGGTGTCGACTGGTTTACGTCACTGAAAAGGTGTGTCCTTAATCTTGTATCCGCTGTGCACCGAGCACATGTTTAACCAACTTCGCGAAAAGCCATTTTTCTCGACTTCGCTAAGCGTCGGTTATGCGCTCCGCAGATGTTTGTGCGTCTGTGCGCATTACACAGTACTGAGGTTCTGCGAATTAAACCATTGTCGACAACACGACACATTCCATTGTAACGACTTCACCTCACAGCTCCTTTGTTTGATAAAGCTTCTATTTAACATGTGGCTGGCCACACAAAGGGGAAACAAAGTTATGATATTTTTAATAAATAATATCCCTTCCTTTTAGCCCTGTTACAATACCCCCCCAATGAGAGATCTTCTGCCGAAACAAGAAATCTCATTGCTAAACCCCTAAGAGGATCGGTGAGGATATGGTGCCAACAACCCCCCCCCATTAGTTCTTACACATCATGGGTAAACTACCCCCCTGGTTCGGCAACTATGGCTGCACCTGAACGATATTACTGGAATTCTCTATTCGAGATCCCAACACCATAACATCGAACAAACACGCACCACAGTGCCCCTAACCTTCTAACATTCCACCCCAAAATCCAAACCCTTGGTCTTATACCAGGCCAGATCCTCAACCGATATGTTCCCCCTTACATGCATACTGGGTCGCCTTTGGCAAGTACTGGGCGCGTACACTCTCATAACTACCTGCTAAACAAACTCATCATTTGAAATTCCCAAAAATATTTATCGTTAAATTACAAAAATCATTTAAGTTACTTCCTCAAAATCAAAAAAAAAAATCTGTTACATGAATCCATCAACTCTATTAATTCTCTTCAATATTAATAACGACCCTAAAGAAAACAAATTGAATGCCTTATTAAAACATGAATTCACTTACTCTAACATTTGTTTATACATATATTCCAAACAACATAATTCAATAAAACACTAGTAACACATATAAACGATAATATACTTAAAACTCAAACATCATCTATATGGCAGACGGAAAAGATCAAATTTTTTTTTTCAAAAAAAAAAATTTTAATTATCAAAATATACTTTTCTCAGTTTTTTTTTTTTAGAAACATTTAAAATCATTTAATTCAATGAAACGGCAAAATTGCATCAACCAATTGCCAGAAACTGGTCTAGTTTATAACATCAGCCATCAGCTGATCTCTCTGGGTCAAGTCAACGACCTTGACATACCTATGTTATACAAAGCTACATCATAAAATTCACATGAGACATCTTTAAAATTTCTATCTTCAAACATAATACAATAAGACATTTAAAATTAACATGGTTATTATTACAATTAACAATAAAATTGACATTTAAATTGACCAAAAATTACACATTTTATAGCTTTAATTACTTTCAATTTCTATTAAAATCTGTCACTTGTTTCAATTAATTTTATGTTTTGACTATGATTTACTTTCTTTAATATTTTCAATCTCAATTATTTTGGTTGACTCTTTTTTACTCATAACAACATTACGATTTATAACGTGGCATTTACATTTATAATCTTCCCCCTTTCTGACTCTAATACTCACTAACAGCTTTAACTAACACGACACCCATTCTCTATCAAAACATCTCCCAATCATTCTCTACCCCTAACTTACTACTCAAACCCAATTCGCATCTTTCTACCCTTATATAAAAAAATACTCTCTACCCCTTTGTACTCAGGATGTGTGTTCCCCTCCCAAAGCTCACTCCCTTATGTTGGTTCCTGGACTTCCCCTAGGCAACCCTTTCCGGCGCTAAACGGTCCCTTCCTGTCCCAACACCTTTCGTTGCGGACTCCTTATCACACCACCCCCCTTACAAAATTCCCATCAACTAATTACCCTTCCAATACATCACTTTCATCTACAAAATATCTACACTTATTTATTACCTCAATATATCACTCATTACTCTACATATTTTCCCCATAGCTACTGTGTCACTATTACCTCTCAAACTCTACCTTACTTTTATTCACAACAATATTATTCTCTCTAGTACCCCTTTAAGCTTAACATAGACTGATTTAAATGTCCTAACGAAATATTAATCACCCAAAATCAAACTTTACCACCTTTTACAAACCATTTAAAATTCTTAACTAGGCTCACTTCATTTTATGATATCTATTATTACCTTCAAAATATAACACTCAATTCATTTTATCATCATTTAAATTAAAATCTTTAACCACACTGAAATCATTATATTCGAACATTTAATTACATTGGAAATTTGCAAATTATTTATAAGTGACATATTACATATCTAACTCCAGCAATCAGCTGATTTTCTTGGCAAGGTGTCTGACCTTTCTATAGACACATTTCAAAATTATACAAATTACACATTTTATCAATCCTTACCTCTAACACAATAAACTAATACATTTATAAGACATAATAAACACAGTATAATAAACATCTACTGCACCCCTTTTCTCAAATCAAAACAAAATTATTTAGTCAGCTCAGTAGTGAGTCGCCATTATCCAGTTACAACAAAATTTTTAATTCGTTACCCCCTTGAGTAACCTCCCTTCCATACAACTATTGTACCCTCCACTGAACTGTGGCGTTCAGCTGCTTCCACAAGGACGGCATTGGTGGAGGAATTTTGGCATCTCTGTGTCCTTGCTTCGGCCTTACATTTTTTTAAATTAAGTAGCTATCATAATATCTATTGTTTCATATTTACAAGCCCTTAATGCGGGTCTACCACCTGGTTTACTGTTTCCATGCGAACAGAGTGATATCCGCTGTTCCATAGTTCCGGGGATTTCCCCTAAGTCACCCCCCAATAATTTCAAATCTATACCAATTTCAAGCCAACTATGGTCAAGTTTACAATTTTTTGGCCATAGCTGGCCGCCATCCAAAACCACGATTAGTGCTGGTAAGGCAGTAATCGCCCGAAAAAGCGGGGAAATCATCTTTCATTTCAAGCATGTTTGACTTCGTTTTATAATACACTGGACGGCAACAAATCAACATATAATATAAAATTATATAAAAGTTGTGCCGTGTATTTTACGCCAGTTTGGCCTCCAACGGAGGTAACACTCTCTGCTACCCCCAACACTTACTGCTACCTACAGTGGCACATGCCACCACTGCAATAGCCGACCTATAACTAAACTCAATGTCCTTCTACAGTTGCAGTCTCTACATTCCATAATTATATCACTTCTATCAACACCACACAACCCACCAAAAATTACCCATATATCTTGTATGAAAACATAACATAACATAATAAACAAATAGACATTAACCTTGATCATTAGCATTGTTACATTCACATTAAACAAACAATTCTCTTTTAAGTAATTTATACAGAAAATTATAAACATTATAATTTGAAATTTTTATTAACTCTTCTATATATCATCATTTCATTATTTATCACTTACTACAATTAGATTCCTCAAAAATTTCAAACTTATTGTTAACATTTATTTTATCTCATATTTCAGTTATTACTACCTTTTGACTATGGTTTCTATTTAGTACAATTATCTCAAATTAGTTTCATCATTGAGTTTAAAATCTTTTCAACACCTGTAAACATTTTACTCTATTTAACTTGTATTATAAAATTTATACTCACAGTACATCATTCAAAACATATGATTCCAAAACAATACATCTCCATTACCTTCTGAAACAATAACGATAATATGATTCCACAACTAAATACATCTTACCTTTATTCGATTATTAATAATTATCAAATGTAAATCTCATAAAATAATTTAAATTCATTATCAAAATTCAATGATATAACTTTTTAAATCAATCAAAATATTTAATCATCTCAAATTATTTACTTCAATCAATTATTAAAAATACAGCATATTAATTACATTATTTCCAAAACAATTTATCATTCATTAATTACCACCTTCGTAATTATTTATTTAATCTGACAAATATTATTATTATTAAACAATTTCTACTACACACACATTGTTTACATTACATACTCGTTACAATACAAACACAATTAATTGCACTAAAATTTATTTACAAATCTTCATCATTAATTGTTCAATTTACCACACTTCATTTCCAACTTCAGCAAGGTCATAACCATACATTAAAATATTTAATATATTTAAAATGTCCATTTATTGATTGCTTATCTAACCGCCATCGTTGTATAATAATCTTACTTTTTTATAACACCTCTCATTCTTACTCACACTCAATTTATTATTATTCTTATTATAATAACCTAGTAACTCTATGTCATTCATTATAACCTTATAATTTATAGGATTACTTCCTTTTATTATTTCATAAACCCTGTCAACACTAGTTATTTCTGTCCAGTCTCCATCAGTACCACTGGTCAACATCAGGCAAGTTATTTTATCATTTATAACCGTTTTATCAAAACATTCATCTCTCTCCGTTTCATAATGCAAGCATTTCATATCATACATTTCTCTCAACTCTAACCTCTCCCTCAACTCACTATATCTTCTCTTTAACTGATATATTATCATCTACCTGTCTGCACACAACTCTCTCTCAAAACATCCCTCATCAACATAACACCTGTCACTACCCCCCTTAACTATCTCATTCCATGCAAAGGGCCACACAAACTTACTATACGTAGTGCGGCAGAAAAGTAATGAGACTGGGAACACTGCAAGCGATCTGGCAACGCTGCGCTGTTGTCCTTGACAGAGCACGTGTATCAGCCCCCTCCCATCTCTCAGTGCGAGTTTCAACTCCTTCCGTTAACTACGTGATTGTTGTGACTGCTATTAGTGAAGTTGTGTTTTGGTTGTGTGTCACGCAAAATGGAACAGCGTAATTTGGAGCAACGCTGTGCCATTAAATTTTGTGTTAAGCTTGGAGAATCGGCAAGTGTGACGTTTGAAAAGTTAAAACAAGCGTATGGGGAACATTCTTTATCCCGAGCTCAAGTTTTTCGCTGGCATAAATCATTTTTGGAAGGCAGAGAACACGTTGAAGATGAACACCGCTCAGGGAGGCCTTCAACTTCTAAAACCGACGAAAACATCGAACGTGTGAACACTCTTGTGAGATCAGACCATCGATTAACATTAAGAATGTTGAGTGAAGAATTAAATTTGAACAGATTTACCGTTCATCAAATTTTGACTGAACATTTGCACATGCGAAAGGTCTGTGCCAAAATGGTGCCGAAAAACCTCACAATTGAGCAGAAGGACAATCGAAAAAACAAGTGTCTTGATCTTCTTGACAGAATCGCCAATGAGCAAGATTTCTTTAGTCGTGTAATCACAGGTGATGAATCATGGATTTTTCAATACGATACTGAGACCAAGAGGCAAAGTGAGGAGTGGCACACTGCGAGTTCTCCTCGACCAAAGAAAGCTCGAATGAGCAAATCGAAGATCAAATCAATGCTGATTTGTTTTTTTGACAGAAGGGGAATCGTCCACAAAGAATTTGTTCCTCCAGGACAAACTGTCAACCAAGTTTTTTATAAAGACGTCCTTGAAAGGCTCAGAAAAAGGGTCATTCGCGTGAGACCGGACATTGCAGACAAATGGATGCTCCATCATGACAACGCACAATGTCACACTGCCCTCTCCGTCACAGAATTTTTGACCTCAAAAGGCATTCCTGTGGTTCCCCAGCCACCCTATTCACCTGACCTCAGTCCCTGTGACTTTTTCCTATTTCCTAAACTGAAAAATGTCCTCAAAGGACGGCATTTAGGGACTTTAGAAAACATCCAAAAGAGTGTAACGGACATGCTACAGACCATACCGGTTGAAGACTTCCAGCGCTGCTACCAACAATGGGAACAACGTCTCCATCGGTGTGTAGCTGCCCAAGGGAACTACTTTGAAGGGGATAAGATTGATGTTTGAAAAAAATAAAAACTTTGGTAAATAAAAAATCAGTCTCATTACTTTTCTGCCACACCTCGTATGTCTTGGAATTTCCAAGATCATCACAAAAAATAAAGGGACCATTTTGAGACACCATGTCTCCCACATAACTACTGGAGGAAACTCTGTCCTCATCAACAACCTGTGAAACCTCTGTTTCACCATAAACTTGGGGAAAATCTGCCCTTTGCCCTACATACTCATCTAATCTCTCTTGCCACTTCCTCTCTAATTCATCAACGCTAATTACCACTCCCATTACTCTCTCACTCCCACCCACCATCTCTATCTCATCACTATTCAATATTTTATTCTCTTCCACTATTTTGTCATTATTAATATTCGTAACACTATCATCTAACTCCTTATTCATTATCTGATCCAATTTTCCGTCTAGATTTTTATTCACTTCGCCAACCATCTTCTCACAATTATTATTTATAGATTCTATTATCTGTTCTTTTATATTATTAAAATTTGTATTAATCACATTTACTCGCTCATTCAACTTGACATTCTGTTGTTTAATTTCGTTTCTCATTATTCTGTTCATTAAATTTTTCGTCATTACTATCAAATCATTTACTGAGAAGGTTAAATAGGTCATTCATGGACATCTCTTTTTCTTTTGTATTTGTTTTAGTTGTTAAGGGAGTGGAATTCGCTCCTGGCGCACTAATTACAGATTCGTCTACATTACGGTCACTTATTGACAGTGACTCTGTTTGAATACCTGAATCGCTACTTATTTGACTTTCTGTCTGGCTGTCAGTGAAGCTGACTTCATTGTTACTATTTTCATTAGCATCCATTATTTATTCTTTATAATATTTGTTAACTTAATCGAATCGATTTATTTAATCATAACACCATTTCAATCTTATATTCAATATTTTCTCATCTTGTGTGTCTTAACTACGTATACTACCTATCGTTCAAGCTGTACTTAATTTACACACTTACGTAATTTTTACGTACCGTTACTTAACCTTCAAATCAAACTTGCATTTTATTTGTAGGTGTGGTCTGTATATTTTAATTTCAGTCTGTAAAAACTGTCCCTGCTTTGGACGCGCCAATTGTGAAGTTAATTACATTTTAATACTTTAAAATCATAAAATTATTTATCTTCCACTTACCTTGTTTTGCCCTCTCAGCCCAGAGTTCGTCACACGAACGTTGAAATGCAAGGATGATTGCAAGCTTATATTAGTAACAGACTCAACTCGCATTTATGAAGAGAAGCAAATTAAAATTTTATTTTATTCTTTAAACTTTCAACATTTTAATTATTTACTTTTAAAATTTTACTCAAATTTACTACCGACTTAAACTTCTCTGCCTTCACATCCTTAACAACAACTTTTATTATTTAAAACATAAACAAGACCTTGAATCAGTTTTATACAGACAAATATATATATCTTAATACATGAACCTAATTATTTTATTTTCTTATAGACTTTTATATACTTATATTATAGACGACCCAGATTGCTGCACACTCTACTCTCATTCCATTATAAAAACCCCTTTTATATTAACATATTTGAAGAGCCCTTTGTAAAAAATTTTTAATTATTCTGATGGGTTACCCAACGGCGTCACTCCTCTCGCTGGCATGTGCCTCGTGTATTTTAAGTGTCCAAAAATTTGCGATTCCCCTTTTTATTTCGTCCGTTCACTTCACTCATTCTGTTTATTTATATTAAATCATTTTTTAACTTTGGTTCACTTTTTACATGTTAAATTTAGAATTTTGTGTGCACACGTTCTTTATATTTCACACCCGGCTGGGTTGAGAACTTTATTTTTACTGGGACTAGAGTCACTAACAAAATCTCCCACCAGAAAACTAGGCATAGCGGAATTACAATGCCTTATGCTCTGAATCGTTCGTCACTGTTCAAGTAACCCGTGTTATTCCCGTGTGTCGGGCGTTGACGAAATCTGGTGTCCACTGGTTTACGTCACTGAAAAGGTGTGTCCTTAATCTTGTATCCGCTGTGCACCGAGCACATGTTTAACCAACTTCGCGAAAGCCATTTTTCTCGACTTCGCTAAGTGTCGGTTATGCGCTCCGCAGATGTTTGTGCGTCTGTGCGCATTACACAATACTGAGGTTCTGCGAATTAAACCATTGTCGACAACACAACACATTCCATTGTAACGACTTCACCTCACAGCTCCTTTGTTTGATAAAGCTTCTATTTAACATGTGGCTGGCCACACAAAGGGGAAACAAAGTTATGATATTTTTAATAAATAAAATCCCTTCCTTTTAGCCCCGTTACACTTTCATCTAAAATGGGTTAATAACCATTGAATTATTTAAATGTTTTTCATTTTCCATACAACAATGTGTGTTCAACAACAAAAAATAAAATTACTTTTGTGAATGTAAACAGTTAATTCTGAATAATGGTAAAGTCATTTATCTTTTGTAACAAACTTCTTAATTCTAATTATGAATGTTATTCATTCTATAGAAAGTCATGAGCTTTTTGGTGTTTCAATTACATTATTAATTATCATGATTGATAAGAATTGGTTCTTTAGGAAAAAGGTCGCTATCAGCCTAAATAAAATACTATGTCACTGATACTTGCGTTCTTTACTTATTTCCTTTAAAATAGTTCACTTTAAAAAGGTTTACTCGACTTTTGTTCCAAACTGGATTAACCCGTACTTTCGGTTGTAGGTTAAGTTAACAGCTGTTCCAATTTACACCTCTTCCACTCGCGAAACTGGCGTGGCTTCTCCGTTGATAGGTAAAAAACGAATGCTTTCACTCCGGGTTCCGAACTGATGATTAAAATGTAATTATCACCTGTGATTGGCTAATTTTTTATAATTCGTTACCTTTCGGAATGCCTCGGCAAAATTGCGGGCCTTCGGCTCGTCACTTTTCAGTTGTTTAGTTCCACTCCAGTGGTTAACAAATGTAAGCCCACGGGCTGTAAAGACAAAATGCTTATAATTAATATAACTTTCTTAATCTTATTTTAATTCACAATTCATTATGCTCATCATCCAGGGCTTCCTGTGACGCATAATTTGAGTCCTTACATGATATGTTTTGCTTAAGTATTGACCGGATTCGGTTTCCTGAACTTATGTCTAATACAATGTTTCACTTACGAATTCAATTTTATAAATTAAATTAAATTTTCCTTAAAACAAATAAATGGCTCTTGCATTTCATAAAGATAATGCTTCCCAAGTTCTGTTTGTTTTACCCACTGTCTGTTCACATAATCACTTGATAAGTACATAATTTAGGCTTAGGCATTGCTAGGCCTATAACACTTTTAATTATCTCCTCCTTTTACAGTTTTATGTCTACTTTCTACAATTGTTACTATAGTATAATTGCTATAACTGAATTCCTTTAACTAGTGTTTGCATAGTTATACTTGGTACACATCTTTAGGTTTGTTTTTGTTGTTTTACAATGAATCATATTCCTTCACTAATGGTTGTAGCATGAACCATTGTTCTATAATTTACATATTTGTTTTTTGAGTCTTTATCTCTTTACAATTATGCTTATCATTGTCTGTTATTAATTGTTACATTTCTAGTGTGCATTGGGATATTCCCTTTTGCTGTCAATTTCAGAATATCTCTTACATCTGGTGTCACATGACAGATGTATTTAATTATTATAATCATGACTTAAATTAGTGATAATAATTATCATAAAACATAATGTTGGTAATGTTCCATCTTTCTTGCTATACAGATATCACCCTTTTTGTTTCTGATTAACTTTACAACATGTTTTAGCTAACAGTTACATGGTAAATCCCATTTTGTCTGTTTTTGGTCAATTTGTTTACATCAATTACAATATAAATACTACTCTAGGTAGTTCATCTTGGTATTGATATAACCCTTATAATATCTACTTGAGATTTAGTCCAATAGATTTCAGTTTAACAATGTTCTAGTTGTTAACTCTTATTAATCTAAGTGGAAAGTACATGTAGTTAGGTTATGTGTCTCCCCACTCTTATGTAGCAATGGGTTGACTTTGAGTTTGTGTTCCTTTACATTTTTTATTTCATTTTTAACTGTATTGGTGTTATTAATTACCAGGTATAATTTGTCAATTGGTTTTTTCTTTCTTTTTACTCTACTATCATTTTTCATAATTTTCTTGGTAATTACTATTGTTATCTGATAATCTTGGTTCTCTATTAACTTACATTAATACTAGACATAATTAAATCCTTAAATTTTTAGTGACCGTCAATCAATGAATGTTTTAGTGGATGGTTAGTGAGGATCGGTCAATAATACAAATTTTAGCTATTTTGCGTCGACGTTTCGACAATATTTATTGTCATCTTCAGGACCTGTGTATGAAATACAATAAAAATATCAAACATAACGAAACAATTAAATATTTGGGTGAACATGTAGGTGATGTGAGTGTGTGCGTACGTATGTATGTATCATTTTATATGTGAAGACTTATGATAGTTTGTTTACATCTTCAAATTATCTTTAAGAAAGCGAGCAAATTATAGTATGAGAGAACTTAATTTATACAGTATTACAATTTAAATTACTAAATGTAATGTTATTTTAATTAATTAAACAAACAGTAAACAACAATTGGATATTAGATTGGTACATAAATTGTTTATACCTACAACAGTCAACATATAGCAAAGTAGTATATTACCTATAACTAAAACAGATTAGGGGATGTTCACTACGTAATTATTAAAAGTTATTTTTACCATGTTTCACTCCCTACTGGTGTTAACAAACAATCATAATTTAGAAACATACAATTTTCACAATACTGTAAAACATTACGACTTAAATTAGATAGTTGACAAAGGTTACAAACAAAAGTTTCTGGTAAATTATTATCCAAGTTTACCTGTTAGTAAAACGCGTTCGACGAAAAAGACAAGTAAGTTTCACAAGAGAAAGTCTCAATATTATATAAAGTTTATTTCACAGTTGGACTTCTTATGTGATAGATAGTGTAAGTTATCTTGTTTCTTCTTGTTGCACTATATTTATCGACATTATTATTATTTCATCTTCTTCTTTATAGTAGGCGATCATCAATGTTTCTTGGTTTCTCACTGACCGAATCTATTGGGTTATTGGGTAAATCACTATTTAATACATTTTCTTTCTTGTTTTATGATTACCATTACCGTTTTAATTCTTTATTTGTGCGTTCATTCTTCACTTATTATTTATTTATGTTGTCTTAATGCTTGGTACACTCATTGTGAATACTTAATAGATCTTGTTTCACTCAATTATTATGATATGTTGTGTTTGTCATGATGTCCAAAGTATTGTGGTCATATGTCTCGTTACAGAGTACATATTGTGGTGTGACATTGTTAGTTAATTAATTTTCAAATGTCACAGTAGTATTTTGTAGAGCCCCAAGTTGTTAGTGGTAATTTTGTAATATTCAATTAATTTATATTTCTTAAATATGATGTGTATAATGGGTGTATGTAACTGCTATGGCTCTACCCACCTTTCAACGCCTTTGATGCTCTACATTCTTGGGATCCAAGTTCGTAATATAAAATATACTCTAATAAATATGTAATTAATTTTCTTTAACGTGTGTATTCATATAATTATTCACGGTATTCATACGATGTTGTTCACGGGTAAAGTGGGTAAGATTTTTCTACATTCCTTCTGAATTCTGTCTAATTCTGTGCATTTCTATCAGCGACACATTTGCACCAGTATCAATCATTATCTTTGGTGGAATTCCATTTATCCCGGCTGTTATGTAAATAATTTCATTACTGTGATTTGTGGTATTGGCAGACTCTTCCTCCAGTAGGTCATCTCTAATATTTTTTAAATAATTTTTTCTTATTATCGTTATCATCTTGTCTGTTGTCTTATTGTTTTGTCTCAGTCGGCACCCAAAAGATTGGTTCAGTTATGGGCCATGATGTGTTTTCACTGCCACCTCTCGTTTAAATGGTGGCTTTCTTCATCGGTTCTATTTTCCTGCTGAGTAGGTTGGTCATTGATGTGTGACTCCTGTCTCTCTCCTGGATTGTTACTGAAGGCTTCATAGTTATTTATCCTTCTACTATCTTCGATACTCCTGCTCCTTCTCGTACCGTTTCTGTGGTAATAATTGTTCTCATTGTTGTTGTCTCTGTCGTAATGATTGTCGAAGCTTCTACGTCTTTGATAGTACTGTCTTCTAGGATCTCTGTCAGTCTCTCTATTATTTGTTAGTATATGGTTTACTCGAGGTCGGTACGTTCTCGTATTATTATTGTTATCACCATGATTCTGCCGGTTGTTATTATTATTATTATTGCTACGATTATTATTACGGTTATTATTATTGTTACCACTTCCAATATAGTTATCATTCCTTTGCCGGCTTCGACAGTAATAGTTCTCATGTTCATAATTTTCCAGTAATGCTGCCATTGCTTGGATGGTCTTGATTTGACCACAAAGTCTGGCTCTCGCAATTCCTTCTTCGTAGTGGTAAGATAATTTCGTGACCAAACATTCTGCAGGTATTTTAGGCTCTAAGTTCCTGGCTAAACATACCTTACCTAGGATATATGCTGTCGGGTGTTTGTCCTCTATACGGATCATACGTGCTATTACAGACATTATCCCTAACTATATTCTGTGTCAATTCTGACCAGTATTTGGCTTTGAACAGTGTTTTAAATTCCTGGTAATCCTGAATGTCGTGTCTGGTTGCAGTCCACCAGTTATCGTTTATGTCCTTGGAAGTGCTTATCTAGCATGCTCCTGATAGATGTCCATCTCATTTCTCGGTGCCTGGCGATATTTTCTTCGATTCTTTCCAGGAACTCCATTGGGTTTTTCTTGTAGTTCTTGGAAGTTGATTACTTCTCTATTCTCTGTGGGTTGTACACTAGAGATACTAAACGGCGTACTCCTAATCATCTTGAGCTCTTCTCTGATGTTCACTAATTCTCGTTGACGAATTTCTTCTATCTTCTCTTTATTATTAATTACCTGACCTTTTACATTATTCATGTTGGCATTAATGTCTCCAATTCTTTCTCCTAACCTTTCTTGTACTCTTACTGGGTCTTCTTGGGTTTCCTTCTGCAATGATTCTATTCGAATTATATTATCTTCTTCTACATTATTTATTCGTATGTGGATGTCTTCCTTAACTTGCTGTAGCTCCTGATTTGTCTGGTTCCACTTCTCATTAGTCTCTGAAATTTGTTTTCTGATGTTCTTAGTATTCTCCTCCATCTGATTTTTCATTTCCCTTCTGATTTCTGTCATTTGTTCTTCCATCTTCTTACTCATTTTTCATTGTTATCTTCTGTTTTCTTACTTTTTTTCATTGTTATCTTCTATTTTCTTAATGTTTCTTGCAATTGCTTATTATCCTCTTTCAATATTTCCATGTTTTTATTTAATTGTCGGTTATCTTCCTTTAATGTTTCCATGTTTTTATTTAACGTTTCACTGGATTTATTGTTATTTTCTTTTATTGTTTCTTTTGATTTATTGGTATCTCCCATTTTCTGGCTTAATTGTTCAAACATAACCCTCATCATTTCCTGTAGACTTACATTCTCTGTTTGTGTTGGTCTGTCTGGTTGGTTTTCTTGTGGATCACGTGCTATCACCTACACTTCAGGTGCTGGTTGGGCCTCCTTTTCTTCCATGTCCATTTCTGCGTCAGTTCTTTTGGTTCTCCTGCACGACGTTCCTCTCCTCGACATTCTTATTTTTCTTTTGTATAATCGCCGACTAGGAATGTAAATTATAGTGTTATTCAATACTTATCTATTTATTTTACTCTCCTTTTCCTAGCCCTCGAGTTGGTGTGCCAATTTATATGGTGTGATGTTGTTAGTTAATTAATTTTCAAATGTCACAGTAGTACTTTGTAGAGCCCCAAGTTGTTGGTGCTAATTTTGTAATATTCAATTAATTTATATTTCTTAAATATAATGTGTATAATGGATGTATGTAACTGCTGTGGTTCTACCCACCTTTCAACGCCTTCGATGCTCTACGTTCTTGGGATCCAAGTTTGTAATATAAAATATACTCTAATAAATGTGTAATTAATTTTCTTTAACGTGTGTATTCATATAATTATACTACAAATGAGAACACACTTCTTTTGCTGTTCTGAATCGTTAAATATTTATTCCTGCTTTCTGATTATAATAAGTTCCTTTTTTTCTATTAATTAACAAATCATTTTCCCTTTTTTAAGGGTTCAGCTCCATCTAGCTCTCAGATGCATGACAAATTTTTATCTCAGGGTTTTAGCAACATAAAAATCGTCTTCAGTAATATTATAAATTTACCTAACAAGTATTATACTAATAACATGCATGAATAAAAGTTTTGAACATGTAGTAAATAATTGTTTGTGTGTGACGGTTGTATGTGAGTTCTTGTGATTATACAAAAGAAATCAATTAGATAATTTTACAACTTAATATTACCCATTCCAAATATAAAATTAATTATCAGACATTAGGAATACAATTGAGAAAATAAAATAAAATAAAAATTTGAATGTTTATGCTATATTTCATAGTTCATTATTTTTCAACATGGCGTGCTGCTGTACCCTTTCTCCACCATTAAGAAAATGACAGACGCCATATTGCCTTGAGTTGTATTAACACCACGGAATATTTAATAAAATTTCTATGAGTTCTACACTTTTGCTGGTTCAAAATAAGTTTGTGTCACTCACTTTGTATATCATATATTATGTTTACAAATGTAATCACACTAAATGTGTTCGTTATTGAGTTTGTATTGAAGTGTTGTGCAAAAAGTTATTAATCGCCAAGATGGCTATAAGGTTGGAGACGATCTCACCAAATTCCAGATGTATCATGCCAGTTTAGGATAATATTTTCAATTTTTCTCCTTCAGGTTGGTCAAACATCAATTGTTCATTAGTTTACTGACTTTTTCTATAACTTTACTTGTCTTTTTACTACACTCTGCTTATTTAACATTGATTAGATTGGCCCCTGTTTCAATTTGTTCTTTCTTCATGGGACGCCAACATTAAACAAAGCTTTCTTCCTTGTAACAATCAATTTTAGATTCATCTATAAGAGGGCTTGGTTTGTTGGTGTATTTTTCGGTCTCAGGACTGTTTTATATGCCTCCAGTAAGCATAAGTTTTTAATATAACCTTACTTTTCCTGATTTTTTTACATAATCCCATTTATGCTTTTATTTCACTTAATTTTATATAGTCACTTGCATTAATGAAGTTGATTTTATTGTTATTTGTTCACTTCATATAAAATACATGCCATTCTCACCTTATGGTCATACTTGGTTCACAACACTTTATATTTTTATCATTTTTTACACTGTGTCGTTTGCACTGTTCTATTATAATTATTTATCACTTTTCTATTTGAATACACACAATTATAAAAATAATTATCTTGTCTTTACTATAACTCTATATATGAGCTGATTACAAATACAGTCTTAGGTTTAAGACGTAGCTTGACTTTTAGGCTGGATATACAAATGATTTTTCTTAACCCTAAATATATTTCTCACTTACACACTAAAACATTACTATTTACAATATTATAACAAGATGTATAAAATCACTTCCCTAATCTGTTGGGTAATTTTTTGTGTCAAAGACCACCATCCAGTCTAGTCTTTTTTTATGTCTGTTTTGTCAAGTTATTTATTATGTTTGTTTACAAGGCTAATTCCTGTTTTTAATTTATTCATGCATCTGTAACACATATTCTTTATTTATTATTCATGGTTTATTGGTTTAGTTATTATAATTCTTCCTTTATATAATTACTTTTGGTTGTTCTCATGTGACCACTCATTCTTCATTGCACTCCTCATTCAGTTACATAGTATTTATCTATTTGAGTAGTTTCCCTATATTTTCGATAATTAAATTGAGTTTCCTGGTTTGTACCATCTCGTGATGCTACAATATTTGTTCTACATTAGCTTATATTGTACTTCTTTTTGCTTATTTCGGGTTTTCACCTTTCTCTTTGGTTTAGTAAAGTTAGGTATATTGTTTAGTTTATGTCATATTATATGGGGGTTTATACACTTATTGGGTTATGCTCATTATGTTGCATTACATATTACCTCCCCACCAAAACATGATTATTTTGTTTAAACCAAGTTTGAGGGAAATAATCTGTTATTTATTTTTTCACTCATAATATTTTCTCATTTCAGTTTGATTGTAAGTACCTTTGATTTGGTTAGTACTTGGGTATACTATTACATAAGTATTATTACCATTGTCTTTATTTATCACATATAGTCCAGTGTATAACAATAACAATTTTTTGGCTATACCTTCAATACTGCTAGGTTGTTGTCGATTCCTGATGAGTACCTTTTCTCCAACATTATACTTAAATGGGTGAACTCCCGTTTTACTTTGTCTTTTCTTCCTCAATTCTTTTTTATGGAGTATCCTGTTATATATTCTGGTGCTATCAATTTCTTCATCGGGTTCTTCAGGGAATTGGATTATTTTGGTAATATCTCTGGGCGGTGGTTTTAAAAACATCATCTGATATGGGCAAACTCCCAATGTGTCATGGTGTGATAAGTTGAGAAATGTTTCAGTATCTGAAATATATTCACTCCATTTTTTATGGTCATCATGACAATATGTGCGGAGAATTTGTCCTACTTCTCTCAGTACTCTCTCGGCTGGATTGCTGCTGGGATGGTATATAGAGGTTTTGTAAGTTCGGATGCCTTTGTTTATCATTTCTTCCCTCCATCTTCTGCCTTTGAATTGGGTTCCGTAGTCGGTTACAATTGATTCTGGGACTCCAATATCGATCATGTATTTTTCAACAATGAGTTTAATGATTACCTGGGTGGATGCCTTACTAATAGGGTACAGTTTAGTATATTTGGTAAAATGGTCCTAAATAATGACTATGTATTTGTACCTGTGTCTCCCACCACTTCGGGGAAAAAGTCCACAAATATCAAGGAACATTATCTCTAATCTTCTACTGGATGTTATGGTTATAATTGCTCCTTCTCTCTTCTCATTGTTTACTTTCACCATTTGGTATATACTACACTTCTTCACTGTTTGTCTCACTTTCTATTTATACCTTTTATGTACACATGTTCTTCTAACGCTTTTATAACTTTCTCAGGTCCCATGTGTCCATAGAGCTGATGATAGATAATAATTATAGATAATCGTCTCCATCGATTTGGGGATGTATAGTTCCCATTTGTTTTCTTTAATGGTTGGTTTTGTTAAGATCAAATTATTATGGATGTGGTAGAATGGCAATATCTTCAAATCATTGTTATTGATTCATGTGGTAATGTTAGCAAGTTTTTCATCACTTCTTTGTTCTGCTTGGATTTGATTTAGTAGGTCTGCTAGTCCTTCCATTCTCAACAATACGTTGTATATTTTTCCTATATCTTCTCTATCAATTTCAAATGTACCTTTATCCATGTTTACTCTTGATAGGACATCTGCAACAGTATTTTGTCTTTCTGGCATGTACTCCTACGTTATGTTGTATTCTTGCAAGGCCAGAATCCATCTAGTTAATCTTCCATGGCTTAATTTGCATTTCTGTAGGAATGATATTGCCTTGTGGTCTGATCTCACTGTTAATGGGTAACCTAAGATATACGTCCGGAACTTGTTACAGGCGAACACCAGATTTAATAATTCTTTTTCTGTGACGTTATAATTTCGTTCACAGCTATTTAGTACATGACTAGCAAAACTAATTATTAAATGATTCCCTTCATCGTCTTCTTGGTAGAGTTCTGCTCCAAGCCTTACGTTACTTGCATCACAATTTATATAGAATCTTTTGCCAAAGTCTGAATTATGAAGAATAATGCTGTCAAGGAATTTATTTTTAATTTAGTTAAACGTTTGGTCATCATCTTCGCCCCATTTCCATTTACATTTGAAGACAATAGGTGTTTAAATCTTGCCGTTAATTTCGAATAATCCTTCGGAAACTTCCTGCAATAGTTACACACTCCAAGGAACGATTGAAGTTGTCGAATATTTTTGGTTTGGGGAAATTTTGTGTGACTTCCACTTTCTCTGGATATGTAGTGATTCCTGTGTCCGATAAAATAAATCCTAGGAATTGCAGTCTATTAGTTATTAGCTTAGATTTATCTAATTTTGAGTGTTATATTATTTTCAGCTAACCTTCTTAACACCATCTCTATACGCTGGCAGTGCTCCTCCCATGTTGTAGAAGTTATTAGAAGGTCATCTATGTAGACTGTTGTGAATTCTAACACTTCTCTTCCCAGAATTTCGTCCATACACTTCACAAAAATGGCGATGGAGTTTACAAGTACAAAAGGAAGTCATTTGAACTGGTAATTCCTACCTTCAAAAATGAATGCTACATATTTTCTACTATTGGGGTGCAGTTCTACTTGCCAATAGCCACACACAGCATCCCATATGCTCATGAATTTACATCCCTTAAATTTCTTCATGATTTCTTCGATTTCTCCGGGTGAAGTTCTATCGTTAATAATGTTTTTATTTATTTCCCGGGCATCGAGACATAAACGTACTGCTCCATCTTTCTTCTGTATTGCAACGATTGGACTGGTGTAGGAATATGAACTATATTCAATAATATCTTGATCCATGATGCGTTGAATTTCTCTCTTTACTGCTTGTTTTAGCGATTGTGCTATTGAGTATGTTTTTTTTTATTAAAATTAACAGGGCTATTAAATGATAATTGAAAAACGAAGTTCTTTGCCTTACCTGGCAAATTGGAAAACACTCTCCTATACCTATTGTAGATACTGATTAGCTGCCTTTTCTGTTCATGGGTTATTTTGCTATTACTGTTGGCTTGGAATGACTGAATTTCCTCTAGCTGTTGGTTCCATGTGTCGTATTCGGTGTAGGGTGATTCTTCATCGGGTGTCATTAATTCCTCCCTATAATTCTGTAGTAAGGTAAATGAATGTCGATAGTGAGGGGCACACTTGCGGCCTATTATCTCACTTGACCATTCACCCTGTTCATTGTACAATGTTATTTTGCCACTGCACATGTTAATGACTGCTGAGTGTGACCGTAGCATATCACACCCAATCATAACTTTAAATGGTAGACCCTGAGCTACCAAGAACACCATTGGAATCGTATTGCCCTGACTGGATACCTCTAACATAGCTTGCTGTTGGATTGTCTTTGGCTTACCAGTAGTTCGCAGTATGACCATATTACTCACTGGCAGTGTTGGTATATCTTCATTACACAAATCTTTTATTCTATTAAATTCTCCTTTGTCTAGTAAGGATACATTCGCACCTGTATCTATCATTATCTCAGCTGATACCCCTTGCAGTAAAGCAGTTGTGAAAATGAGTTCACTATTTTGATTGCACTCTGCTGTTGATTCTTCTTTAACGAGTTCATTACGTATATTTTTAAGATAATTGTTTTCGATTATGTTGCTATCTTCCTGATGATCAACATCGTTGTTAGTTATCTGCCCATCCAATTCCTGCAGTGATGGGCTGCTTGGTATTCTCACTGCCGACACTCGTTTCCCACTCTCTCCTGTTGCAGTGCAGGTTGTGTGGTTCCTTGTAGAGTTCGGTTATCTGGTCTAAACTCTCTCCTCTCTTCCTGTTTTCTTGGTGTACTATCTTCATTGCTTCGGCTTCTGTGTGTATTTCTGCTCTCTTCATTAACTCTATTGTGATTTCTGAAGTCTCTTCCATTATCAAAGCTGCGTCTTTGTGATCTAAATCTATTATTATTATTATTATTATTATTATTATTATGAGTATTATTATTATTAGCGCGAACATGATTTACTCTCTGTCACTGATTTCTGTTTTGGTCATATCTATTGGCATTCAGTCTCTCGTACTGTCTTCTGGATCTCCGGTAATAGTCCTCCTGCTCATAGCTTTCTAGCAGTGCCTCCATGGCTCCTATGGTTTTGACTTGTCCACAGATTCTGGCTTGGACTATTTCGCCCTCAAAGTGATAAGACAGCTTGGTTACCAAACATTCCTCTGGTATATGTGGTTCTAAATTTCTAGCCAGGCATACCTTTCCGAAGAAATACTGTAACTTTCTTCAATGTTTATAAACTCTTTAACTTATTTGTTTACATCCGCATTCCGGACGCCATCTTGCAATACTGCCAACTTCAAAATTTACTTACTCGGTCCAAAGTTCGTTTGAGCATGTCTTGTGAGAGCAGAATTAGGCCATTTAAAGAAAACAAATTTGCATACGTATCTTATTCTCTTTTATTCACTATTTCAGTTTAAATCCATTTTAAATAAAACAAAAAATACTTAAAATCGTTTCATTCCTGTCATGAACAAAATATCCCTTCTCCCTCTCGTATTTCTGATACTATTTTTTAATGATAAAGAATACAGTGATTAACTGGTTACCTACATTGATAGTATATTAGTCAAAATAGAAATAGTTAAAACATAGAAATAACTTCATTTTATAGAAACCAGCGCTTCTTACTTTTTATTATACAGGGTGGCCCATAAGTCATTTGGCAAAATTGCAAATAGCACTTTTATTGTAGAGGTGCAGCAGGGATACAGATACAGATAACGCATACAGATAGTTAATAGCATAGTTCTCATGACCTACAAGAAATGCTCAAAGTGGCTTCCATCCTTTTCTATGCAAATTTGACATCTTCGAAGCACTGAAGCACAAATTATGTCCAAAATATTCAGGGACTGTAGGTGTTCAAATTCAGATTGAATGCATTCCTTCAATTGTTCCACATCATGAATCTCCACCGAGTACACTGCATTTTTTAGTATACCCCAGACCGAGAAGTCCATCGGGGTAAGATCAGGAGAACATGGAGGCCATTCAACACGACCCCGTCTGCCAATCCATTCATCGAACGTTGCATTCAAAAAGTCTCTCACAATCAGTCCATAGTGAGGGGGTGCCCCATCTTGTTGCCATATTAACTTTTCTCAAATTGGCTGCAGGTGTTCAAAAAGTGGACTGTTTTCTAGTTCCATCAACACTTCGTGAAGCATTTGTAGGTAACTTTCAGCATTCACTGTACGATTAAAAAAGTAGGGTCCGATGATCCCACTGGCAAAGATCCCTGCCCAAACAGTAACCCCCGGAGCGTTTAACTCTGTCTCTATCACCACATGTGGATTCACAGTATCCCAGTAAATACAGTTGTGCCTATTCACTGTACCATTCATCTTAAAAGTAGCCTTGTCACTCCAAAGAATGGTTTTGTAAAATTGTGGATCGGCTTCTTGTCATATTGCGTACCATTCGCAGAATTCTGTATGCCTATCAGGATCATCTTCATTTAGGCCTTGGAGTAAAGTGGGCTTATATGGCCTCAACTTCCATGTTTTCTGCATCCTTTGCAGGCTTGTTCAAGGTATTCCATACTCATTGGACTCTTTTTGTATTGATTTCTTTGGTGACTGCACAAAACATTGCGCAACGATATTTAAATTCTCTTCTGTTGTAACTGTTTTTGGCCTACCTGATCGAGGAAGTTTCGCTACCGTTCCAGTCTGTTCAAATCTCTTATTCAGTTTACGAATACCTTCTCTAGATGGAGGTTCGATATTTGGAAAACGTTCCACAAATAACTCAACAACATCACTGTAATTATGGTCCTGTTTCCACCACATCTGCAGTACAAAAACATGCTGCTCTGTAGATAGGTTTCTATTCATTGTCTCGCAAACAACACGAACAACAAACAAGCGCTAACAACAGCATACACATCAACATCAACCTAACCTCAAATCTCAACTGAATTATGGGAACCTACTGCGCTAGTCAAGTCAAGTAACTACTATGCTAGTCAATCGAGCGTCTACATACTGCTAGTGCCAACTGACTTATGGGCCACCCGGTATAATTATGATACACGCACACACACTCTCTCACATAGTACATATTTCATATTTCCCTTTGAGCTCATTTAATGATAAGAATAAAAATTGAGGTTAAACATTTAGTGTGCCTTCATCAAAATTTTGTTCTCCCCTCCCATTTGCTACTTAGCTGAAATTTGAGTCCAGAAGAATTCATAGTACTCCTCACGCATTACATCGGCTATCCCGTAATTTTCACTGATTTGACACCAAGACTTTGCTGATTTGAAGGTTTATACTTTGCTGATTCACATTTTTTACACTTTCTTATTTAAACAAAACTGTTATTTTTATATAATCACATTTTATTTGTTTCGGGCACCTGTAAAATTTGTTCCGGAACTTTTGTGACTGATCGGCACAAAGTTGTAATTTCGACTGGGTTTATATGAAACGGGCGAGCATACGGCCCGTGTCCGCCGTCGCTAGATGTTGGATGATGACTGATGTTATACACCAAGTGTTGACAGACAGCTGGTGCCGATCGGGTGAGTTGAAGAACACTCCCCGCATTCCTACTTGACGTCTGTTGGGTTTGGCTCCTGACGTTTATGTAGCTTTGTTCAACATACAATGTTCAGAGGTCGGTCGTCTGAAAATAACTGTCTTTCTCATTGTTAAACCGCTGACCTTGAGTTCACATTGTGTACATTGTCTATCATCCCAATACATTTACAAATAATACTTTCCATTTTATTTATTGGTCGGGAGGGTCTTACCTGTACCGTTACAATACGCCATCGGTGATTGACCTCTGGTTGCATCAAATTTCCCATTGCATAAATTGTCTCTGATCATATTTTGGATTGATTCGGACCAGTATTTTGTCCTAAACATTTGTTTAAACTCCTCATAGCTGTTGGTCTCGTTTCGGATAGCTGTCCACCAATTATCAGTGATATTTTTGAAACAGTCATCTAGTATATTTTTTATGATGCTCCACCTATTCTCTTTTGTTTGGTTAAGCCATTCATTGACTCTTTCTAGGAATTCGATAGGGTTTCTTTTATAGTCCCCAAAGTTTATTATGTCCGTACTATCTGGTATCGTATTTTGGGTGTAACACATTGATCAGTTGTGCAGGATTTCTAGCTTGTCTCATATTTAATTAACTCTCTATGCTGTATATGGTCGATTCTCTCATTGTTATGGTTTACTTGGCTCCTTACTTGACCTATATTATTATCAAGATGCTCCATCTGTTAGGATATGCTTTCTTGTAGTTGTCCAGCTTTCTTGAGTTTCTTGCTGCACAACTTCTATTCTGATTCTATTATTGTCTTCTACGTTGTTGATCTGAGTAATGATGTCTTCTCTAAATTGTAGAAGCGCTTCATTGGTTCGGTCTAGACATTCATTGGTCTCTGCAGTTTGCTGCTTCACAGCTTCGTTGAGCCTATCAACTTTTCGGCTAATTGTTTCATTGGAGTGTTTATTTTCCCATTTATATTTTCGATTTTCTTTTCAATTTTTTCATGTTTGTCTTAAATTTTTTATTAGTATTTTCTATTTTTTTCATTAATTGTTTGGCTTATATTTTAATTTTGTTTCCTTAAATTTTTATTAGTATTTTCTATTTTTTCATTTATACTTTCGATTTTATTTTCAATTTTTTTGTTAATTTGTCTTATCTGTCTATTTTGCTCGGCCATGAATTCCATTACGTGCTGTAAATTCATACCTCCTCTTGCTTCGTCATTGTCACCAACCTGTTGTTCCATGTTGTTATCATTGACAGGTCCTATCTCGTGTTCGTGCATATCACCTTCTGTCCTTTTCTGCGATGTTGCACGTCGTGGCATTTCAAATAACTTATAACAGTCGCCGCTAAAGTTAGGTTAATTATAGTATTATTTATTACAATCGTGTTATTAATTTTTTGTAACTTCAGCCTCACTGGTTGGACGCCAATTTTATAATGCTATATTTTATTTTGTTTATATTATTTCTTTAATATGCGAGTGAAGTTAGGTTATTTTAACTTTTATTTATTATTTATTAACGTGGATTACTCTTTGTTTGGGGATGGATGTTGGGTTTCGTTTTGAGTTGTCAAGATTGTGGTTACCAGACTCACTTACCGTAGGTTATTACGCTTGACGGAATTACTTACGTCGTCGTGGTCAGGTTCTATCTTGTTATTCTGCAATAGAATTCTTTATTTCTATTTTATTTTTAAATAAAAGGCAACTCGCATCAATTAGGGAAAAATATCAGTATTTATTTTCATAAGTTACTGCCTTCGTTGTTCTAATGTTTATTTGGTACAAGTCACAAGTCAATTCTTAATCTCAGTTCTGTTCTGAGTTACACTTTCGATAGTTATATAAACTCCTGGATTCTTTTGACTGTTATTAAAAAGTACGAAATGCAACTAAGAAGTACAATATATTACGATTAAAATAATTCTTACTTACTAATAACAATAAAATTAAAATCAAGAAAATACAATGAAATAGTTGTTTGGTCTGATGTGGGAGCACAATAGTTAGTGTCGATGCAGTGTTGATTTCGGTTGGCAGTGCCAAGATTGCGGACTGACGCTAAGCGACTACAGAGTTAATTTACCTCTCGACTATTTAAAACAAGTTTTTAAAATAAAATAAGTCAATAAATTGTTCACTGGTGTTGAATTGGTCTTTTCACTTTGGATTTGATGAATAAGTGTTATGTGATTTAGTTCTGGTGTTGTATAATTATTACTAGTGTTAGTATATAATGTTTGGTCTCACCAATTTTGGTAGATCAATTTTATTTGTTTTTTTTTAGAGATATTATTTTCTTCTTTCTTCTTGTTTTATTATTATATTCTTATTATTATTATTTATTGGTTCTAGTTTGACACTGTTAATTATTTTACTTTCACTCTTCTTCTGACTTGGACTTGACTCTATCATATACTTTTTACACAGAGCAGCATAGATTAGTTCTTTATACTTTCGAGTCTAACAATCAAGTAAAGAAATTTCCTTATACCTTAAACGGGCTTGACCAAAATTTCAAAATTTGACATCTTTTAGCTACAATTACACCCTGTATGTTACATAATAAATGCCAAATTAGTTTACAGTACAATATTCCTTATAACAAGACAAAAATGTAGACACCTCACATGGCTTAGGTGTGTGTCCTAATAATTAATTTAACATTTTATAAAATTTCAACTCATAAGCCATTCCATGTAGCTTTTGACATTTCAGATCACATTAACATTACATTAATTAATTAAAATGTTGCTTCTGTCACTTAAATAAAGCATATTTAGTATTTATACCATCTTTTACTATTTATTACAGTGCTGTGATGGTTTAATAGTTGGATTTACAATAATTTCTATTTTGATATTGGCCAATTAATTGGCATTTCTCTATAGCACAAAGTTTCAATTTAAAATTACTGTATGACCTCGTGGCTTGATACAAAATTATTATTACATGCATTGAATTATCCATTATGTTATTATTATCCATTGAATTGATTCTGATAAAGTGAAGAACAAGATTGACATAAAACAAACATATTACCATAATGTTAGGCCATTATGGTCAAACTCAAACCAACTTTAAACAATAAAACTGTCTTTTAATAACTTCTTAATATCTAGTGGTATAGTTGGTCAATTTATTACGACCTATTATTAAGTATTATTAACACCTGGTCAATTTAAACAACACAAATGATTGTATTATTCCCTTTAGTTAACGTTAAAAATAAAATAGGAGACTATTTTATACAATCAAGGTTATTCAGTTAACATTAGAATAAATTAAATTAACAACCTAAATCGCCTTTTGGTCCTTTATAGGTTGAAGTCTTATGGCAAATTGATAATACACAGGTATATTGAATATCAGATATTTCACACATTAAATATTATTATATGATCACACATTGTCTTTAGTTGTGATTATAAATTTCATTCACAGTAAGTTACCACTATTATTAACAGTCCTGTCTGTATAGTTAGTAACCAATATCTTACATTCACATTTTACACTCAATCACTTATTGTTCTTGTTGTGATTACATTTTCTTTTTACAATTAGGTATTATTGCTATGAACAGTGTAACATGACATAAGGTAGTGAAGATCCAACAATATTTAACTATGAAATAAAAAGCTGAAGACAAGAATAAGAGGCAGAAACTTATAAAATCATAGATCAATAACCCAAATGACAAATGACTGTTAAACTGACAATGACCTGACACAATAGATCGGATAAATACAAAAGGAACCACGGAACAATGAAGAAGAAGCTAAGAACTAAATGTAATCAAGACATTAAGAATGAATATTGTAAATCCCAAATAATGACCATTATTCTGTAGTTTAACAAATGAACTGATGTAATGAGAGTGTAGTTGAGATTTACCTAGGTTAATAATGTTAATGGAAGATAATAATGTTATATATATTTTATTGATGAAGGAATGTGTTTATAAGTATAAGTTAGGGAATTAATATTACACACACCCTAATAAATAGTGACGAATATAATCAGAATTAGTAAACATACCCTAAGGCAAATCAAGGCCACAGTCAATTACAAAAAGTGATCATTTGTGAAGGGAAATAAAATAAACAATTGTAGTCAGTAACTCCATAATAATACTAACATCAAAAGCAACCCAGTGAATAATTAAGTGAGTGAAAGAAGGAGTATATTTAAATTAAAGTGGTAACATGTAGTGAGAGCATGTTGCACATAGTGAGTGAAAGTGTAAAAGCCAAAAACCTTCTATGAAGGAAAAAGTGTAGTTGGTAAACTTCAAAAGTGTTCTAATTAATAAACTGTGTTAGAATAACAGGAAGACCAGAGATAAACTTTGTATTAGTAAGTAAGAGGAACTTATTATGATGTAATTAAAGTAACCCATAGGTAATAAGGATTATAGGATAAGATAGTATTTAAGGCATGGGAATGAAGGACAAACAAGAACAATAGACACTTTTTCTAGTGAAGGAATGGAGGAATAGTATATATTGTGCAAAGTATAAATTAATGTTAGTATAATAAGGATGTTGTTACTGTTTTAAAAGAACCAACATAATGTAATGAATTGTTAATTGAACCAGATAGTAGAAGAGAGCAGAAAAGTAGTTAGACGTTATTTCAGGCTTAAACCTGTAAAGAAAATGTTTATTACTATAATAAGAGGTGGAGTTAGGAACACCAATGTTTATTACTTGTTTTGTTTAAAAAATTATGTTAGAAATACCAAATGTAAAGGTAATAAGTTATAAGAAATGTTAGATAGTAGTAGAGCAAAATCTAGGCTCTAGGCCTAACTGTTAAATAAGAATTTAGTAAATTTGAGAACAAATAATAGTCCAATATTGAAGCAGAGTATACCAAATGGTTAAACAAATTAAGTGAGTATTCCTAATACCAAAATATATGAATAGCAACCAATTTTGAATAAAATATGTATAAAATACAAATATGAAAAATAATAAAAATGTAATTAGCTACTCAAAAGTGACCATGAGGGATATCAAAATGACCCTTATAAAAAATTATGAACAATGGTACTCATGTAATAAATCTAGCTATTAGTATCAGATAGAAATCTTCATTTGAAGATATTTTGTGAAATTAAACTAAAATAAGACGTTAAAACATAACAACGACTTAAATTAATGACCAATGAGAATTAGCATAATTTATTAGGTCACCATAGCAACCGAAATTTATTGCCAAAAACCGTTAGATTTTCGCTAGTCCATTATTGACTGACGCCGAGAGCGGATTGAGTAGCTCTCACCACAAAATTTTATTCCAAATGAGTGATTTTTAACCAAAATCAAACAAAAAGAAGAGTAGGATAACAGCCCAGGGAATCCTGGATAAGATATTGTTTATTAAATTTATCCACAAACTGTAATTATCCAAGGAAGCCAAGAAGACGCTGCGAAGAATAGATGACAACAGATCCCGAAGGAAGATCATAAGGACCTATATCAACTCAAGAAGACGGATGATCACAGAAGGAGTACGAGGCCGAAGTGTACGAGAAAACCGTCTGGACGAGATAAATGAAATTCTGAAGAAGAAGATGACTGGATCTATCCGGAAGAAGAAGACGGCATCGCAGGAGCTTCAGCAGAAAATTGATGAGTATAAACAATAATCCCATTAAACGAATTCCTAATTTGTTGATCAAAATAATAAATAACAATTTCACTTCACTGATCACTATTCTGATTTAGAACTGAATGCATTGGTAATATCACTATTTGAACCTTAATCAGTTGATAATTATTAAAATCAAAATACAATAAATAATTAACAAACATTTCTAATAGACAAATCCTAACCAAAATTTTTACTAAGTCTCATTGGTAATTATTTACTCAAATGTGTTAAGATATTAATTTTTTGTGTACCTAGTATTAAGGATTGTTATAAATTTGTGTGTTTTAGCCGTAGTCAAATATTTCTGTAGCCAAAAGGACTTATTAACACCCCTGAGTAAAAACATTTTAATTGTAAACTAACGTTACCGTCGAGACGGTTTGTGTATACAATACACTGGAACTGAGCATACCAACTGAACAAGTGTAATAGCCAGTGCTAAAAATAAAATTAATGTATTACAAAATAATTGAAACCTACTAAAGTGTCAATAAATATTCTCATTCTGCAACACTGTATGTTTGATTCAAGTAAATTAAGATAATAAATAAAATTTATTGAAGTGAAAACATCAAAACAAGACGTTAGCCAAGTCGACACTGCAGAAAGGCGTGTGCCAATCAGGTGGCGAGGCGGCAACATTCAAATCGAAAGGTGAGAGATACGGTTTAACCGCAAAAGGTAAGGGAAGGTACAATTCGACTTGCTATACGCAGGTAACAGTGACAGAATTCATTGAAATTATTAATAACTTTAATCTTACATACATACTAAACCACGACCCCAATGAGCGAGTCAACAAACGCCCGACACTCACACATATACGATTCGAAGATACAACGACTTACAGAATAACACTAACTATTAATTTTTACAACCCACGTAAAGGTTCTCTTACAAAGTGACGCATCCAAAGTGGGGCAGAATAACACGCATCCTACAACGAAATTAAATACCCCGCACAAAAGATTTTCTTGCAAAGTGGCGCCCAACATGGGGCTTTTTGTTTCTGTTAGAAGGACGATACTACGGGGAACATTTACCAATCTAAATACACCACATAAAGGTTTTCTTACAAAGTGGCGCGCCAACTAGTAGGGCTAGAATAACCAAAGAATCATACCTTTAAACCTGATAAATTCTAGCAGCGACTACAGAAATGGAACCGGCAAAACACGGGACGAGATACCAGACGATGATACGCAAAAAGGAGGCGGAAGAGGAGCAAGGAGATTAGAAAAGGAGATCGAGAAAGGTGCCAGAATGGAAGAAAGGGAAATAACATCGGTGGAAGACGTGGAGGAAATATTAACTACGACAACCAACTAAAACGACGAAAGAACCAGATAAAACCACAGAAGAAACGAAGATGGATAGGTTAATGGAAATGTTTCAAAGAATGGAGAAGAATATGAACGAAAAATTCGACCGGATGAGGAGAAAATAGATGAAAAAATGGACAAGAAATTTGAGTCAGTAAATGAAAATTTTAAGAAGCAGGAGGAGAAAATAGATGAAAAACTGGACAGCACTAAAGAATAATTGAATAAGAAGTTCGAGTCCATGAACGAAAAATTCAACAGGAATGAGGAGAGTAACAAAAAGAATATCGAAACTTTAGAACGAAAGATGAAAGAGGAGAATAAGCTGATAGGAGAAAAAATAGAGAAGAGTAATGAGAAAACCAGTGAAACCTTGAGACTCATGAAAGAGGACATTGAAACGCCGAACAATAAAATTGAATACAACCAGGATACATTACAGCAACAATTAACAGAATACAGAGAAGAACTGATACAAACTGTAATGGAAACGGAAGAGAAGATAGAGAAAACCAGTGAAGTAGTGATGCAAGTCCGAGAAGAAATTTTGATCAAAGTGAATGAAGTTGAAGGCGAAGGCAAGAGGAGGGTGGAAGGACTCCAAAAAGAAACCAACAACAAATACAGACCAGAGTCGAAGAGAACTATAGCAGATTGGATGCATCAGTAAGTGAAGTGAAGGACACCACAACCGCCCAAGAAGGGAAAATAGCTGAATTTAGGGCAAGAGAACTACGCCTACAGGAAGAGATCAATGCATTGAAGGATCGACCAATCATGAGCTCACATATATCATGTAGCGAAAATAGAGAAACGATAAACTTTAAAAATTATAAACGCAACCCAATTGAATTCATAGAACGAGTAGAGGAGAACTTAGCCCGAACCAGAGAGACACGGTGGACAGTAATCAAGGGCATGATCAGCGACATGTTCAAAGAAGTTCACGACAATTGGTGGATGGCTGTGAGACCAGATATAAATAATTTCAGTGAGTTTAAAAAGTTAGTCAAGGACAAATACTGGTTGGAGGTGACTCAGCACGTGGTAAGAAATAACATAAGCAACGGCCGATTCGACCCTTACCTAGGACAGTCCCCAACCGCTTACTTTTTAGGTAAGGTAAGCATAGCGAGGAACCTCGAACCTAACATCCCTGAAGAGTGCCTGGTGACACAGTTGGCATACCACTACGACGGGGAAATCACAAAAAGCCGTTTGAGTGGACGAATCAAGACGATTCATGAGATGGCCGCGTTATTAGCGGAATATGAGCGGGAGAAACATTATGTGTTAAACCGACAAAAGAACACACCAAACTACAGAAATTATGATAACAGAAATCAACCAAGTGGACCGCAAGGAAACCACATACCGGCCAATCATCCGCCAGCCAACCCCAATAATTATCGAGGTTTTAATAACAACAATAATTACCCGAGAAACTATAACCAGAATTACCCCAACAACAATAACAATCCAAACCATTCTTACAACAGGGGAAATAACCAAAATGGAGGCGGTTATAACAGGCCCAATAACCAATACCACAATAATAACCAGTCAATACCGAATCAAACATACAGGCGATGGGTGAACTATATAAATGCAGAGAATAGAAACGACGGAAGACGTGGTTACAGAATAAGGAGTAGGAGTGCTGAAGAAAATAGGAGAAGCAGGGAACGAGGGAGAGACACACCCCCAATAAGTCAGCCAAACAATGACCCGGGAACCCAGTACGTTCGAATAAACTATATCATGGCTGAGGACGGGGATGACCAAGAGGGCTATCATGGATACAATGAACCTAATCCCGGTTCCAGGAATGCTGAGGGAAGGAACAGACGGAACAAAGATGAAATAGAACCATATGAATATGATCCGTACTGTGACGATCCCATAGAGAGATTTAACACCGCTTATAATCTACGGAATCCTCCGGAAAACCATATTGGTGGAGCAGCCCAAACAGCGGGCAGTACAGGAAACGGATAAAACTAAGTCAAAATACTATCCAAAATGGGACCAATTTTAAGTAGCCCGACCATGCAAACCAATTAATGTATAAATGAGAAGATTAACTTACAAGAAAAAAAGAGTATATATAACAGGGTCCATTGTACAGTACCATAAATACCCTATCTCATAGTAAAAGACAACAAAAACAATACCTATGCCATAAGTGAGATAACAACTAAGAAAATAAAAGGGACTTACAACCAGTCTTCTTTGAAAAAATATTATGAACCAGTGTCAGAAAGTTAAAGAGAATTTTAAAAGTAACAATTATCAAAATTCAAAAAATAAATGTAAGCACAACTTACAATAAAGTATTTGATTGAACCTATTATATGAATGGAAAGGGAATTTAGAAGAAAGATAAGCTAAATTCACAACAAAGTAAGTACAAACTTACGACCAAGTGTGAAACAAAATGTGTGAACCCATGTAATTTTGAAAAATATGTATAATGAAATATCATAGAAAATCGATATAAAATAATAAAATGTTACACAAATAATGATGATGCTACATAACATCATTAACTAACCCTATCACAAAAGGGATAATAAAAATTAATGTTTCAAAAAAGAAAAGACAAGACAATCAAATAAAAAATAACACTGACATATTAACTGAACAATCAATGAAAATATATAAGTGAGCCAGAAACCAGCTACAATGTTAATTTTAAATATCAATGAGCAATAAAGTGATGACAAATAAAATCACTACCATATAAAGAAGCCAATGAAACAATACAAAATGCCTATTAAGTATCGCCATAAACTTAAACGAAGGAATCCAAATAAGTCACTGAGATGAGAAAGTTGTGAGATGTATAAAAGAGAGAATAATTAATCCCAAAAGTGTTTTATTATATTGATATTATGTGAGTCGGAAATAAACGACTGTTATTATAATTATTATGAATATTATTATGTGATGATTTTATGTTGAGATACGTCCAACAATTATTTATGTTATTGAGCAGATAGGCAAGGCCTCTGAACTCAAAATGTGTATAAATGGATAGCAGAGTAATAGAGCCACACGTGCCCTCTGGCTAGTACCAATTTATATGAAGGGGAGAGAAGAAAAATTTTAGGGAAATAGAACATAAAAGGGAATAATAAAGAAGCAAAATAATACCAAATACCATATTATGAACCATGACTTAATAAAGATGAATAAAGAAGAAAGTAGCGATGGATGAATTCCTGAATAATAACAACTTGATAAAATGAACTATATTGATGATTTCAGAAAAAATATAACAATCTTTGTTTTGAAATAATCAATTTTGGTGGCGATGCATTATGTAACATGACATAAGGTAGTGAAGATCCAACAATATTTAACTATGAAATAAAAAGCTGAAGACAAGAAAAAGAGGCAAAAACTTATAAAATCAAAGATCAATAACCCAAATGACAAATGACTGTTAAACTGACAATGACCTGACACAATAGATCGGATAAATACAAAAGGAACCACGGAACAATGAAGAAGAAGCTAAGAACTAAATGTAATCAAGACATTAAGAATGAATATTGTAAATCCCAAATAATGACCATTATTCTGTAGTTTAACAAATGAACTGATGTAATTAGAGTGTAGATGAGATTTACCTAGGTTAATAATGTTAATGGAAGATAATAATGTTATATATATTTTATTGATGAAGGAATGTGTTTATAAGTATAAGTTAGGGAATTAATATTACACACACCCTAATAAATAGTGACGAATATAATCAGAATTAGTAAACATACCCTAAGGCAAATCAAGGCCACAGTCAATTACAAAAAGTGATCATTTGTGAAGGGAAATAAAATAAACAATTGTAGTCAGTAACCCCATAATAATACTAACATCAAAAGCAACCCAGTGAATAATTAAGTGAGTGAAAGAAGGAGTATATTTAAATTAAAGTGGTAACATGTAGTGAGAGCATGTTGCACATAGTGAGTGAAAGTGTAAAAGCCAAAAACCTTCTATGAAGGAAAAAGTGTAGTTGGTAAACTTCAAAAGTGTTCTAATTAATAAACTGTGTTAGAATAACAGGAAGACCAGAGATAAACTTTGTATTTGTAAGTAAGAGGAACTTATTATGATGTAATTAAAGTAACCCATAGGTAATAAGGATTATAGGATAAGATAGTATTTAAGGCATGGGAATGAAGGACAAACAAGAACAATAGACACTTTTTCTAGTGAAGGAATGGAGGAATAGTATATATTGTGCAAAGTATAAATTAATGTTAGTATAATAAGGATGTTGTTACTGTTTTAAAAGAACCAACATAATGTAATGAATTGTTAATTGAACCAGATAGTAGAAGAGAGCAGAAAAGTAGTTAGACGTTATTTCAGGCTTAAACCTGTAAAGAAAATGTTTATTACTTATTTTGTTTAAAAAATTATGTTAGAAATACCAAATGTAAAGGTAATAAGTTACTAAGAAATGTTAGATAGTAGTAGAGCAAAATCTAGGCTCTAGGCCTAACTGTTAAATAAGAATTTAGTAAATTTGAGAACAAATAATAGTCCAATATCGAAGCAGAGTATACCAAATGGTTAAACAAATTAAGTGAGTATTCCTAATACCAAAATATATGAATAACAACCAATTTTGAATAAAATATGTATAAAATACAAATATGAAAAATAATAAAAATGTAATTAGCTACTCAAAAGTGACCATGAGGGATATCAAAATGACCCTTATAAAAAATTATGAACAATGGTACTCATGTAATAAATCTAGCTATTAGTATAAGATAGAAATCTTCATTTGAAGATATTTTGTGAAATTAAACTAAAATAAGACGTTAAAACATAACAACGACTTAAATTAATGACCAATGAGAATTAGCATAATTTATTAGGTAACCATAGCAACCGAAATTTATTGCCAAAAAACCGTTAGATTTTCACTAGTCCATTATTGACCGACGCCGAGAGCGGATTGAGTAGCTCTCACCACAAAATTTTATTCCAAATGAGTGATTTTTAACCAAAATCAAACAAAAAGAAGAGTAGGATAACAGCCCAGGGAATCCTGGATAAGATATTGTTTATTAAATTTATCCACAAACCGTAATTATCCAAGGAAGCCAAGAAGACGCCGTGAAGAATAGATGACGACGGATCCCGAAGGAAGATCATAAGGACCTATATCAACTCAAGAAGACGACGATCACAGAAGGAGTACGAGGCCGAAGTCTACGAGAAAAACCGTCTGGACGAGATAAATGAAATTCTGAAGAAGAAGACGACTGGATCTATCCGGAAGAAGAAGACGGCATCGCAGGAGCTTCAGCAGAAAATTGATGAGTATAAACAATAATCCCATTAAACGAATTCCTAATTTTTTGATCAAAATAATAACAATTTCACTTCACTGATCACTATTCTGATTTAGAACTGAATGCATTGGTAATATCACTATTTGAACCTTAATCAGTTGATAATTATTAAAATCAAAATACAATAAATAATTAACAAACATTTCTAATAGACAAATCCTAACCAAAATTTTTACTAAGTCTCATTGGTAATTATTTACTCAAATGTGTTAAGATATTAATTTTTTGTGTACCTAGTATTAAGGATTGTTATAAATTTGTGTGTTTTAGCCGTAGTCAAATATTTCTGTAGCCAAAAGGACTTATTAACACCCCTGAGTAAAAACATTTTAATTGTAAACTAACGTTACCGTCGAGACGGTTTGTGTATACAATACACTGGAACTGAGCATACCAACTGAACAAGTGTAATAGCCGGTGCTAAAAATAAAATTAATGTATTACAAAATAATTGAAACCTACTAAAGTGTCAATAAATATTCTCATTCTGCAACACTGTATGTTTGATTCAAGTAAATTAAGATAATAAATAAAATTTATTGAAGTGAAAACATCAAAACAAGACGTTAGCCAAGTCGACACTGCAGAAAGGCGTGTGCCAATCAGGTGGCGAGGCGGCAACATTCAAATCGAAAGGTGAGAGATACGGTTTAACCGCAAAAGGTAAGAGAAGGTACAATTCGACTTGCTATACGCAGGTAACGGTGACAGAATTCATTGAAATTATTAATAACTTTAATCTTACATACATACTAAACCACGACCCCAATGAGCGAGTCAACAAACGCCCGACACTCACACATATACGATTCGAAGATACAACGACTTACAGAATAACACTAACTATTAATTTTTACAACCCACGTAAAGGTTCTCTTACAAAGTGACGCATCCAAAGTGGGGCAGAATAACATGCATCCTACAACGAAATTAAATACCCCGCACAAAAGATTTTCTTACAAAGTGGCGCCCAACGTGGGGCTTTTTGTTTCTGTTAGAAGGACGATACTACGGGGAACATTTACCAATCTAAATACACCACATAAAGGTTTTCTTACAAAGTGGCGCACCAACTAGTAGGGCTAGAATAACCAAAGAATCATACCTTTAAACCTGATAAATTCTAGCGGCGACTACAGAAATGGAACCGGCAAAACACGGGACGAGATACCAGACGATGATACGCGAAAAGGAGGCGGAAGAGGAGCAAGGAGATTAGAAAAGGAGATCGAGAAAGGTGCCAGAATGGAAGAAAGGGAAATAACATCGGTGGAAGACGTGGAGGAAATATTAACTACGACAACCAACTAAAACGACGAAAGAACCAGATAAAACCACAGAAGAAACGAAGATGGATAGGTTAATGGAAATGTTTCAAAGAATGGAGAAGAATATGAACGAAAAATTCGACCGGAATGAGGAGAAAATAGATGAAAAAATGGACAAGAAATTTGAGTCAGTAAATGAAAATTTTAAGAAGCAGGAGGAGAAAATAGATGAAAAACTGGACAGCACTAAAGAAGAATTGAATAAGAAGTTCGAGTCCATGAACGAAAAATTCAACAGGAATGAGGAGAGTAACAAAAAGAATATCGAAACTTTAGAACGAAAGATGAAAGAGGAGAATAAGCTGATAGGAGAAAAAATAGAGAAGAGTAATGAGAAAACCAGTGAAACCTTGAGACTCATGAAAGAGGACATTGAAATGCTGAACAATAAAATTGAATACAACCAGGATACATTACAGCAACAATTAACAGAATACAGAGAAGAACTGAAACAAACTGTAATGGAAACGGAAGAGAAGATAGAGAAAACCAGCGAAGTAGTGATGCAAGTCCGAGAAGAAATTTTGATCAAAGTGAATGAAGTTGAAGGCGAAGGCAAGAGGAGGGTGGAAGGACTCCAAAAAGAAACCAACAACAAATACAGACCAGAGTCGAAGAGAACTATAGCAGATTGGATGCATCAGTAAGTGAAGTGAAGGACACCACAACCGCCCAAGAAGGGAAAATAGCTGAATTTAGGGCAAGAGAACTACGCCTACAGGAAGAGATCAATGCATTGAAGGATCGACCAATCATGAGCTCACATATATCGTAGCGAAAATAGAGAAACGATAAACTTTAAAAATTAAAAACGCAACCCAATTGAATTCATAGAACGAGTAGAGGAGAACTTAGCCCGAACCAGAGAGACACGGTGGACAGTAATCAAGGGCATGATCGGCGACATGTTCAAAGAAGTTCACGACAATTGGTGGACGGCTGTGAGACCAGATATAAATAATTTCAGTGAGTTTAAAAAGTTAGTCAAGGACAAATACTGGTTGGAGGCGACTCAGCACGTGGTAAGAAATAACATAAGCAACGGCCGATTCGACCCTTACCTAGGACAGTCCCCAACCGCTTACTTTTTAGGTAAGGTAAGCATAGCGAGGAACCTCGAACCTAACATCCCTGAAGAGTGCCTGGTGACACAGTTGGCATACCACTACGACGGGGAAATCACAAAAAGCCGTTTGAGTGGACGAATCAAGACGATTCGTGAGATGGCCGCGTTATTAGCGGAATATGAGCGGGAGAAACATTATGTGTTAAACCGACAAAAGAACACACCAAACTACAGAAATTATGATAACAGAAATCAACCAAGTGGACCGCAAGGAAACCACATACCGGCCAATCATCCGCCAGCCAACCCCAATAATTATCGAGGTTTTAATAACAACAATAATTACCTGAGAAACTATAACCAGAATTACCCCAACAACAATAACAATCCAAACCATTCTTACAACAGGGGAAATAACCAAAATGGAGGCGGTTATAACAGGCCCAATAACCAATACCACAATAATAACCAGTCAATACCGAATCAAACATACAGGCGATGGGTGAACTATATAAATGCAGAGAATAGAAACGACGGAAGACGTGGTTACAGAAGAAGGAATAGGAGTGCTGAAGAAAATAGGAGAAGCAGGGAACGAGGGAGAGACACACCCCCAATAAGTCAGCCAAACAATGACCCGGGAACCCAGTACGTTCGAATAAACTATATCATGGCTGAGGACGGGGATGACCAAGAGGGCTATCATGGATACAATGAACCTAATCCCGGTTCCAGGAATGCTGAGGGAAGGAACAGACGGAACGAAGATGAAATAGAACCATATGAATATGATCCGTACTGTGACGATCCCATAGAGAGATTTAACACCGCTTATAATCTACGGAATCCTCCGGAAAACCATATTGGTGGAGCAGCCCGAACAGCGGGCAGTACAGGAAACGGATAAAACTAAGTCAAAATACTATCCAAAATGGGACCAATTTTAAGTAGCCCGACCATGCAAACCAATTAATGTATAAATGAGAAGATTAACTTACAAGAAAAAAAGAGTATATATAACAGGGTCCATTGTACAGGAGCATAAATACCCTATCTCATAGTAAAAGACAACAAAAACAATACCTATGTCGTAAGTGAGATAACAACTAAGAAAATAAAAGGGACTTACAACCAGTCTTCTTTGAAAAAATATTATGAACCAGTGTCAGAAAGTTAAAGAGAATTTTGAAAGTAACAATTATCAAAATTCAAAAAATAAATGTAAGCACAACTTACAATAAAGTATTTGATTGAACCTATTATATGAATGGAAAGGGAATTTAGAAGAAAGATAAGCTAAATTCACAACAAAGTAAGTACAAACTTACGACCAAGTGTGAAACAAAATGTGTGAACCCATGTAATTTTGAAAAATATGTATAATGAAATATCATAAAAAATCGATATAAAATAATAAAATGTTACACAAATAATGATGATGCTACATAACATCATTAACTAACCCTATCACAAAAGGGATAATAAAAATTAATGTTTCAAAAAAGAAAAGACAAGACAATCAAATAAAAAATAACACTGACATATTAACTGAACAATCAATGAAAATATATAAGTGAGCCAGAAACCAGCTACAATGTTAATTTTAAATATCAATGAGCAATAAAGTGATGACAAATAAAATCACTACCATATAAAGAAGCCAATGAAACAATACAAAATGCCTATTAAGTATCGCCATAAACTTAAACGAAGGAATCCAAATAAGTCACTGAGATGAGAAAGTTGTGAGATGTATAAAAGAGAGAATAATTAATCCCAAAAGTGTTTTATTATATTGATATTATGTGAGTCGGAAATAAACGACTGTTATTATAATTATTATGAATATTATTATGTGATGATTTTATGTTGAGATACGTCCAACAATTATTTATGTTATTGAGCAGATAGGCAAGGCCTCTGAACTCAAAATGTGTATAAATGGATAGCAGAGTAATAGAGCCACACGTGCCCTCTGGCTAGTACCAATTTATATGAAGGGGAGAGAAGAAAAATTTTAGGGAAATAGAACATAAAAGGGAATAATAAAGAAGGAAAATAATACCAAATACCATATTATGAACCATGACTTAATAAAGATGAATAAAGAAGAAAGTAGCGATGGATGAATTCCTGAATAATAACAACTTGATAAAATGAACTATATTGATGATTTCAGAAAAAATATAACAATCTTTGTTTTGAAATAATCAATTTTGGTGGCGATGCATTATGTAACATGACATAAGGTAGTGAAGATCCAACAATATTTAACTATGAAATAAAAAGCTGAAGACAAGAAAAAGAGGCAAAAACTTATAAAATCAAAGATCAATAACCCAAATGACAAATGACTGTTAAACTGACAATGACCTGACACAATAGATCGGATAAATACAAAAGGAACCACGGAACAATGAAGTAGAAGCTAAGAACTAAATGTAATCAAGACATTAAGAATGAATATTGTAAATCCCAAATAATGACCATTATTCTGTAGTTTAACAAATGAACTGATGTAATTAGAGTGTAGATGAGATTTACCTAGGTTAATAATGTTAATGGAAGATAATAATGTTATATATATTTTATTGATGAAGGAATGTGTTTATAAGTATAAGTTAGGGAATTAATATTACACACACCCTAATAAATAGTGACGAATATAATCAGAATTAGTAAACATACCCTAAGGCAAATCAAGGCCACAGTCAATTACAAAAAGTGATCATTTGTGAAGGGAAATAAAATAAACAATTGTAGTCAGTAACCCCATAATAATACTAACATCAAAAGCAACCCAGTGAATAATTAAGTGAGTGAAAGAAGGAGTATATTTAAATTAAAGTGGTAACATGTAGTGAGAGCATGTTGCACATAGTGAGTGAAAGTGTAAAAGCCAAAAACCTTCTATGAAGGAAAAAGTGTAGTTGGTAAACTTCAAAAGTGTTCTAATTAATAAACTGTGTTAGAATAACAGGAAGACCAGAGATAAACTTTGTATTTGTAAGTAAGAGGAACTTATTATGATGTAATTAAAGTAACCCATAGGTAATAAGGATTATAGGATAAGATAGTATTTAAGGCATGGGAATGAAGGACAAACAAGAACAATAGACACTTTTTCTAGTGAAGGAATGGAGGAATAGTATATATTGTGCAAAGTATAAATTAATGTTAGTATAATAAGGATGTTGTTACTGTTTTAAAAGAACCAACATAATGTAATGAATTGTTAATTGAACCAGATAGTAGAAGAGAGCAGAAAAGTAGTTAGAAGTTATTTCAGGCTTAAACCTGTAAAGAAAATGTTTATTACTTATTTTGTTTAAAAAATTATGTTAGAAATACCAAATGTAAAGGTAATAAGTTACTAAGAAATGTTAGATAGTAGTAGAGCAAAATCTAGGCTCTAGGCCTAACTGTTAAATAAGAATTTAGTAAATTTGAGAACAAATAATAGTCCAATATCGAAGCAGAGTATACCAAATGGTTAAACAAATTAAGTGAGTATTCCTAATACCAAAATATATGAATAACAACCAATTTTGAATAAAATATGTATAAAATACAAATATGAAAAATAATAAAAATGTAATTAGCTACTCAAAAGTGACCATGAGGGATATCAAAATGACCCTTATAAAAAATTATGAACAATGGTACTCATGTAATAAATCTAGCTATTAGTATAAGATAGAAATCTTCATTTGAAGATATTTTGTGAAATTAAACTAAAATAAGACGTTAAAACATAACAACGACTTAAATTAATGACCAATGAGAATTAGCATAATTTATTAGGTAACCATAGCAACCGAAATTTATTGCCAAAAAACCGTTAGATTTTCACTAGTCCATTATTGACCGACGCCGAGAGCGGATTGAGTAGCTCTCACCACAAAATTTTATTCCAAATGAGTGATTTTTAACCAAAATCAAACAAAAAGAAGAGTAGGATAACAGCCCAGGGAATCCTGGATAAGATATTGTTTATTAAATTTATCCACAAACCGTAATTATCCAAGGAAGCCAAGAAGACGCCGTGAAGAATAGATGACGACGGATCCCGAAGGAAGATCATAAGGACCTATATCAACTCAAGAAGACGACGATCACAGAAGGAGTACGAGGCCGAAGTCTACGAGAAAAACCGTCTGGACGAGATAAATGAAATTCTGAAGAAGAAGACGACTGGATCTATCCGGAAGAAGAAGACGGCATCGCAGGAGCTTCAGCAGAAAATTGATGAGTATAAACAATAATCCCATTAAACGAATTCCTAATTTTTTGATCAAAATAATAACAATTTCACTTCACTGATCACTATTCTGATTTAGAACTGAATGCATTGGTAATATCACTATTTGAACCTTAATCAGTTGATAATTATTAAAATCAAAATACAATAAATAATTAACAAACATTTCTAATAGACAAATCCTAACCAAAATTTTTACTAAGTCTCATTGGTAATTATTTACTCAAATGTGTTAAGATATTAATTTTTTGTGTACCTAGTATTAAGGATTGTTATAAATTTGTGTGTTTTAGCCGTAGTCAAATATTTCTGTAGCCAAAAGGACTTATTAACACCCCTGAGTAAAAACATTTTAATTGTAAACTAACGTTACCGTCGAGACGGTTTGTGTATACAATACACTGGAACTGAGCATACCAACTGAACAAGTGTAATAGCCGGTGCTAAAAATAAAATTAATGTATTACAAAATAATTGAAACCTACTAAAGTGTCAATAAATATTCTCATTCTGCAACACTGTATGTTTGATTCAAGTAAATTAAGATAATAAATAAAATTTATTGAAGTGAAAACATCAAAACAAGACGTTAGCCAAGTCGACACTGCAGAAAGGCGTGTGCCAATCAGGTGGCGAGGCGGCAACATTCAAATCGAAAGGTGAGAGATACGGTTTAACCGCAAAAGGTAAGAGAAGGTACAATTCGACTTGCTATACGCAGGTAACGGTGACAGAATTCATTGAAATTATTAATAACTTTAATCTTACATACATACTAAACCACGACCCCAATGAGCGAGTCAACAAACGCCCGACACTCACACATATACGATTCGAAGATACAACGACTTACAGAATAACACTAACTATTAATTTTTACAACCCACGTAAAGGTTCTCTTACAAAGTGACGCATCCAAAGTGGGGCAGAATAACATGCATCCTACAACGAAATTAAATACCCCGCACAAAAGATTTTCTTACAAAGTGGCGCCCAACGTGGGGCTTTTTGTTTCTGTTAGAAGGACGATACTACGGGGAACATTTACCAATCTAAATACACCACATAAAGGTTTTCTTACAAAGTGGCGCACCAACTAGTAGGGCTAGAATAACCAAAGAATCATACCTTTAAACCTGATAAATTCTAGCGGCGACTACAGAAATGGAACCGGCAAAACACGGGACGAGATACCAGACGATGATACGCGAAAAGGAGGCGGAAGAGGAGCAAGGAGATTAGAAAAGGAGATCGAGAAAGGTGCCAGAATGGAAGAAAGGGAAATAACATCGGTGGAAGACGTGGAGGAAATATTAACTACGACAACCAACTAAAACGACGAAAGAACCAGATAAAACCACAGAAGAAACGAAGATGGATAGGTTAATGGAAATGTTTCAAAGAATGGAGAAGAATATGAACGAAAAATTCGACCGGAATGAGGAGAAAATAGATGAAAAAATGGACAAGAAATTTGAGTCAGTAAATGAAAATTTTAAGAAGCAGGAGGAGAAAATAGATGAAAAACTGGACAGCACTAAAGAAGAATTGAATAAGAAGTTCGAGTCCATGAACGAAAAATTCAACAGGAATGAGGAGAGTAACAAAAAGAATATCGAAACTTTAGAACGAAAGATGAAAGAGGAGAATAAGCTGATAGGAGAAAAAATAGAGAAGAGTAATGAGAAAACCAGTGAAACCTTGAGACTCATGAAAGAGGACATTGAAACGCTGAACAATAAAATTGAATACAACCAGGATACATTACAGCAACAATTAACAGAATACAGAGAAGAACTGAAACAAACTGTAATGGAAACGGAAGAGAAGATAGAGAAAACCAGCGAAGTAGTGATGCAAGTCCGAGAAGAAATTTTGATCAAAGTGAATGAAGTTGAAGGCGAAGGCAAGAGGAGGGTGGAAGGACTCCAAAAAGAAACCAACAACAAATACAGACCAGAGTCGAAGAGAACTATAGCAGATTGGATGCATCAGTAAGTGAAGTGAAGGACACCACAACCGCCCAAGAAGGGAAAATAGCTGAATTTAGGGCAAGAGAACTACGCCTACAGGAAGAGATCAATGCATTGAAGGATCGACCAATCATGAGCTCACATATATCGTAGCGAAAATAGAGAAACGATAAACTTTAAAAATTAAAAACGCAACCCAATTGAATTCATAGAACGAGTAGAGGAGAACTTAGCCCGAACCAGAGAGACACGGTGGACAGTAATCAAGGGCATGATCGGCGACATGTTCAAAGAAGTTCACGACAATTGGTGGACGGCTGTGAGACCAGATATAAATAATTTCAGTGAGTTTAAAAAGTTAGTCAAGGACAAATACTGGTTGGAGGCGACTCAGCACGTGGTAAGAAATAACATAAGCAACGGCCGATTCGACCCTTACCTAGGACAGTCCCCAACCGCTTACTTTTTAGGTAAGGTAAGCATAGCGAGGAACCTCGAACCTAACATCCCTGAAGAGTGCCTGGTGACACAGTTGGCATACCACTACGACGGGGAAATCACAAAAAGCCGTTTGAGTGGACGAATCAAGACGATTCGTGAGATGGCCGCGTTATTAGCGGAATATGAGCGGGAGAAACATTATGTGTTAAACCGACAAAAGAACACACCAAACTACAGAAATTATGATAACAGAAATCAACCAAGTGGACCGCAAGGAAACCACATACCGGCCAATCATCCGCCAGCCAACCCCAATAATTATCGAGGTTTTAATAACAACAATAATTACCTGAGAAACTATAACCAGAATTACCCCAACAACAATAACAATCCAAACCATTCTTACAACAGGGGAAATAACCAAAATGGAGGCGGTTATAACAGGCCCAATAACCAATACCACAATAATAACCAGTCAATACCGAATCAAACATACAGGCGATGGGTGAACTATATAAATGCAGAGAATAGAAACGACGGAAGACGTGGTTACAGAAGAAGGAATAGGAGTGCTGAAGAAAATAGGAGAAGCAGGGAACGAGGGAGAGACACACCCCCAATAAGTCAGCCAAACAATGACCCGGGAACCCAGTACGTTCGAATAAACTATATCATGGCTGAGGACGGGGATGACCAAGAGGGCTATCATGGATACAATGAACCTAATCCCGGTTCCAGGAATGCTGAGGGAAGGAACAGACGGAACGAAGATGAAATAGAACCATATGAATATGATCCGTACTGTGACGATCCCATAGAGAGATTTAACACCGCTTATAATCTACGGAATCCTCCGGAAAACCATATTGGTGGAGCAGCCCGAACAGCGGGCAGTACAGGAAACGGATAAAACTAAGTCAAAATACTATCCAAAATGGGACCAATTTTAAGTAGCCCGACCATGCAAACCAATTAATGTATAAATGAGAAGATTAACTTACAAGAAAAAAAGAGTATATATAACAGGGTCCATTGTACAGGAGCATAAATACCCTATCTCATAGTAAAAGACAACAAAAACAATACCTATGTCATAAGTGAGATAACAACTAAGAAAATAAAAGGGACTTACAACCAGTCTTCTTTGAAAAAATATTATGAACCAGTGTCAGAAAGTTAAAGAGAATTTTGAAAGTAACAATTATCAAAATTCAAAAAATAAATGTAAGCACAACTTACAATAAAGTATTTGATTGAACCTATTATATGAATGGAAAGGGAATTTAGAAGAAAGATAAGCTAAATTCACAACAAAGTAAGTACAAACTTACGACCAAGTGTGAAACAAAATGTGTGAACCCATGTAATTTTGAAAAATATGTATAATGAAATATCATAAAAAATCGATATAAAATAATAAAATGTTACACAAATAATGATGATGCTACATAACATCATTAACTAACCCTATCACAAAAGGGATAATAAAAATTAATGTTTCAAAAAAGAAAAGACAAGACAATCAAATAAAAAATAACACTGACATATTAACTGAACAATCAATGAAAATATATAAGTGAGCCAGAAACCAGCTACAATGTTAATTTTAAATATCAATGAGCAATAAAGTGATGACAAATAAAATCACTACCATATAAAGAAGCCAATGAAACAATACAAAATGCCTATTAAGTATCGCCATAAACTTAAACGAAGGAATCCAAATAAGTCACTGAGATGAGAAAGTTGTGAGATGTATAAAAGAGAGAATAATTAATCCCAAAAGTGTTTTATTATATTGATATTATGTGAGTCGGAAATAAACGACTGTTATTATAATTATTATGAATATTATTATGTGATGATTTTATGTTGAGATACGTCCAACAATTATTTATGTTATTGAGCAGATAGGCAAGGCCTCTGAACTCAAAATGTGTATAAATGGATAGCAGAGTAATAGAGCCACACGTGCCCTCTGGCTAGTACCAATTTATATGAAGGGGAGAGAAGAAAAATTTTAGGGAAATAGAACATAAAAGGGAATAATAAAGAAGGAAAATAATACCAAATACCATATTATGAACCATGACTTAATAAAGATGAATAAAGAAGAAAGTAGCGATGGATGAATTCCTGAATAATAACAACTTGATAAAATGAACTATATTGATGATTTCAGAAAAAATATAACAATCTTTGTTTTGAAATAATCAATTTTGGTGGCGATGCATTATGTAACATGACATAAGGTAGTGAAGATCCAACAATATTTAACTATGAAATAAAAAGCTGAAGACAAGAAAAAGAGGCAAAAACTTATAAAATCAAAGATCAATAACCCAAATGACAAATGACTGTTAAACTGACAATGACCTGACACAATAGATCGGATAAATACAAAAGGAACCACGGAACAATGAAGTAGAAGCTAAGAACTAAATGTAATCAAGACATTAAGAATGAATATTGTAAATCCCAAATAATGACCATTATTCTGTAGTTTAACAAATGAACTGATGTAATTAGAGTGTAGATGAGATTTACCTAGGTTAATAATGTTAATGGAAGATAATAATGTTATATATATTTTATTGATGAAGGAATGTGTTTATAAGTATAAGTTAGGGAATTAATATTACACACACCCTAATAAATAGTGACGAATATAATCAGAATTAGTAAACATACCCTAAGGCAAATCAAGGCCACAGTCAATTACAAAAAGTGATCATTTGTGAAGGGAAATAAAATAAACAATTGTAGTCAGTAACCCCATAATAATACTAACATCAAAAGCAACCCAGTGAATAATTAAGTGAGTGAAAGAAGGAGTATATTTAAATTAAAGTGGTAACATGTAGTGAGAGCATGTTGCACATAGTGAGTGAAAGTGTAAAAGCCAAAAACCTTCTATGAAGGAAAAAGTGTAGTTGGTAAACTTCAAAAGTGTTCTAATTAATAAACTGTGTTAGAATAACAGGAAGACCAGAGATAAACTTTGTATTTGTAAGTAAGAGGAACTTATTATGATGTAATTAAAGTAACCCATAGGTAATAAGGATTATAGGATAAGATAGTATTTAAGGCATGGGAATGAAGGACAAACAAGAACAATAGACACTTTTTCTAGTGAAGGAATGGAGGAATAGTATATATTGTGCAAAGTATAAATTAATGTTAGTATAATAAGGATGTTGTTACTGTTTTAAAAGAACCAACATAATGTAATGAATTGTTAATTGAACCAGATAGTAGAAGAGAGCAGAAAAGTAGTTAGAAGTTATTTCAGGCTTAAACCTGTAAAGAAAATGTTTATTACTTATTTTGTTTAAAAAATTATGTTAGAAATACCAAATGTAAAGGTAATAAGTTACTAAGAAATGTTAGATAGTAGTAGAGCAAAATCTAGGCTCTAGGCCTAACTGTTAAATAAGAATTTAGTAAATTTGAGAACAAATAATAGTCCAATATCGAAGCAGAGTATACCAAATGGTTAAACAAATTAAGTGAGTATTCCTAATACCAAAATATATGAATAACAACCAATTTTGAATAAAATATGTATAAAATACAAATATGAAAAATAATAAAAATGTAATTAGCTACTCAAAAGTGACCATGAGGGATATCAAAATGACCCTTATAAAAAATTATGAACAATGGTACTCATGTAATAAATCTAGCTATTAGTATAAGATAGAAATCTTCATTTGAAGATATTTTGTGAAATTAAACTAAAATAAGACGTTAAAACATAACAACGACTTAAATTAATGACCAATGAGAATTAGCATAATTTATTAGGTAACCATAGCAACCGAAATTTATTGCCAAAAAACCGTTAGATTTTCACTAGTCCATTATTGACCGACGCCGAGAGCGGATTGAGTAGCTCTCACCACAAAATTTTATTCCAAATGAGTGATTTTTAACCAAAATCAAACAAAAAGAAGAGTAGGATAACAGCCCAGGGAATCCTGGATAAGATATTGTTTATTAAATTTATCCACAAACCGTAATTATCCAAGGAAGCCAAGAAGACGCCGTGAAGAATAGATGACGACGGATCCCGAAGGAAGATCATAAGGACCTATATCAACTCAAGAAGACGACGATCACAGAAGGAGTACGAGGCCGAAGTCTACGAGAAAAACCGTCTGGACGAGATAAATGAAATTCTGAAGAAGAAGACGACTGGATCTATCCGGAAGAAGAAGACGGCATCGCAGGAGCTTCAGCAGAAAATTGATGAGTATAAACAATAATCCCATTAAACGAATTCCTAATTTTTTGATCAAAATAATAACAATTTCACTTCACTGATCACTATTCTGATTTAGAACTGAATGCATTGGTAATATCACTATTTGAACCTTAATCAGTTGATAATTATTAAAATCAAAATACAATAAATAATTAACAAACATTTCTAATAGACAAATCCTAACCAAAATTTTTACTAAGTCTCATTGGTAATTATTTACTCAAATGTGTTAAGATATTAATTTTTTGTGTACCTAGTATTAAGGATTGTTATAAATTTGTGTGTTTTAGCCGTAGTTAAATATTTCTGTAGCCAAAAGGACTTATTAACACCCCTGAGTAAAAACATTTTAATTGTAAACTAACGTTACCGTCGAGACGGTTTGTGTATACAATACACTGGAACTGAGCATACCAACTGAACAAGTGTAATAGCCGGTGCTAAAAATAAAATTAATGTATTACAAAATAATTGAAACCTACTAAAGTGTCAATAAATATTCTCATTCTGCAACACTGTATGTTTGATTCAAGTAAATTAAGATAATAAATAAAATTTATTGAAGTGAAAACATCAAAACAAGACGTTAGCCAAGTCGACACTGCAGAAAGGCGTGTGCCAATCAGGTGGCGAGGCGGCAACATTCAAATCGAAAGGTGAGAGATACGGTTTAACCGCAAAAGGTAAGAGAAGGTACAATTCGACTTGCTATACGCAGGTAACGGTGACAGAATTCATTGAAATTATTAATAACTTTAATCTTACATACATACTAAACCACGACCCCAATGAGCGAGTCAACAAACGCCCGACACTCACACATATACGATTCGAAGATACAACGACTTACAGAATAACACTAACTATTAATTTTTACAACCCACGTAAAGGTTCTCTTACAAAGTGACGCATCCAAAGTGGGGCAGAATAACATGCATCCTACAACGAAATTAAATACCCCGCACAAAAGATTTTCTTACAAAGTGGCGCCCAACGTGGGGCTTTTTGTTTCTGTTAGAAGGACGATACTACGGGGAACATTTACCAATCTAAATACACCACATAAAGGTTTTCTTACAAAGTGGCGCACCAACTAGTAGGGCTAGAATAACCAAAGAATCATACCTTTAAACCTGATAAATTCTAGCGGCGACTACAGAAATGGAACCGGCAAAACACGGGACGAGATACCAGACGATGATACGCGAAAAGGAGGCGGAAGAGGAGCAAGGAGATTAGAAAAGGAGATCGAGAAAGGTGCCAGAATGGAAGAAAGGGAAATAACATCGGTGGAAGACGTGGAGGAAATATTAACTACGACAACCAACTAAAACGACGAAAGAACCAGATAAAACCACAGAAGAAACGAAGATGGATAGGTTAATGGAAATGTTTCAAAGAATGGAGAAGAATATGAACGAAAAAATCGACCGGAATGAGGAGAAAATAGATGAAAAAATGGACAAGAAATTTGAGTCAGTAAATGAAAATTTTAAGAAGCAGGAGGAGAAAATAGATGAAAAACTGGACAGCACTAAAGAAGAATTGAATAAGAAGTTCGAGTCCATGAACGAAAAATTCAACAGGAATGAGGAGAGTAACAAAAAGAATATCGAAACTTTAGAACGAAAGATGAAAGAGGAGAATAAGCTGATAGGAGAAAAAATAGAGAAGAGTAATGAGAAAACCAGTGAAACCTTGAGACTCATGAAAGAGGACATTGAAACGCTGAACAATAAAATTGAATACAACCAGGATACATTACAGCAACAATTAACAGAATACAGAGAAGAACTGAAACAAACTGTAATGGAAACGGAAGAGAAGATAGAGAAAACCAACGAAGTAGTGATGCAAGTCCGAGAAGAAATTTTGATCAAAGTGAATGAAGTTGAAGGCGAAGGCAAGAGGAGGGTGGAAGGACTCCAAAAAGAAACCAACAACAAATACAGACCAGAGTCGAAGAGAACTATAGCAGATTGGATGCATCAGTAAGTGAAGTGAAGGACACCACAACCGCCCAAGAAGGGAAAATAGCTGAAATTAGGGCAAGAGAACTACGCCTACAGGAAGAGATCAATGCATTGAAGGATCGACCAATCATGAGCTCACATATATCGTAGCGAAAATAGAGAAACGATAAACTTTAAAAATTAAAAACGCAACCCAATTGAATTCATAGAACGAGTAGAGGAGAACTTAGCCCGAACCAGAGAGACACGGTGGACAGTAATCAAGGGCATGATCGGCGACATGTTCAAAGAAGTTCACGACAATTGGTGGACGGCTGTGAAACCAGATATAAATAATTTCAGTGAGTTTAAAAAGTTAGTCAAGGACAAATACTGGTTGGAGGCGACTCAGCACGTGGTAAGAAATAACATAAGCAACGGCCGATTCGACCCTTACCTAGGACAGTCCCCAACCGCTTACTTTTTAGGTAAGGTAAGCATAGCGAGGAACCTCGAACCTAACATCCCTGAAGAGTGCCTGGTGACACAGTTGGCATACCACTACGACGGGGAAATCACAAAAAGCCGTTTGAGTGGACGAATCAAGACGATTCGTGAGATGGCCGCGTTATTAGCGGAATATGAGCGGGAGAAACATTATGTGTTAAACCGACAAAAGAACACACCAAACTACAGAAATTATGATAACAGAAATCAACCAAGTGGACCGCAAGGAAACCACATACCGGCCAATCATCCGCCAGCCAACCCCAATAATTATCGAGGTTTTAATAACAACAATAATTACCTGAGAAACTATAACCAGAATTACCCCAACAACAATAACAATCCAAACCATTCTTACAACAGGGGAAATAACCAAAATGGAGGCGGTTATAACAGGCCCAATAACCAATACCACAATAATAACCAGTCAATACCGAATCAAACATACAGGCGATGGGTGAACTATATAAATGCAGAGAATAGAAACGACGGAAGACGTGGTTACAGAAGAAGGAATAGGAGTGCTGAAGAAAATAGGAGAAGCAGGGAACGAGGGAGAGACACACCCCCAATAAGTCAGCCAAACAATGACCCGGGAACCCAGTACGTTCGAATAAACTATATCATGGCTGAGGACGGGGATGACCAAGAGGGCTATCATGGATACAATGAACCTAATCCCGGTTCCAGGAATGCTGAGGGAAGGAACAGACGGAACGAAGATGAAATAGAACCATATGAATATGATCCGTACTGTGACGATCCCATAGAGAGATTTAACACCGCTTATAATCTACGGAATCCTCCGGAAAACCATATTGGTGGAGCAGCCCGAACAGCGGGCAGTACAGGAAACGGATAAAACTAAGTCAAAATACTATCCAAAATGGGACCAATTTTAAGTAGCCCGACCATGCAAACCAATTAATGTATAAATGAGAAGATTAACTTACAAGAAAAAAAGAGTATATATAACAGGGTCCATTGTACAGGAGCATAAATACCCTATCTCATAGTAAAAGACAACAAAAACAATACCTATGTCATAAGTGAGATAACAACTAAGAAAATAAAAGGGACTTACAACCAGTCTTCTTTGAAAAAATATTATGAACCAGTGTCAGAAAGTTAAAGAGAATTTTGAAAGTAACAATTATCAAAATTCAAAAAATAAATGTAAGCACAACTTACAATAAAGTATTTGATTGAACCTATTATATGAATGGAAAGGGAATTTAGAAGAAAGATAAGCTAAATTCACAACAAAGTAAGTACAAACTTACGACCAAGTGTGAAACAAAATGTGTGAACCCATGTAATTTTGAAAAATATGTATAATGAAATATCATAAAAAATCGATATAAAATAATAAAATGTTACACAAATAATGATGATGCTACATAACATCATTAACTAACCCTATCACAAAAGGGATAATAAAAATTAATGTTTCAAAAAAGAAAAGACAAGACAATCAAATAAAAAATAACACTGACATATTAACTGAACAATCAATGAAAATATATAAGTGAGCCAGAAACCAGCTACAATGTTAATTTTAAATATCAATGAGCAATAAAGTGATGACAAATAAAATCACTACCATATAAAGAAGCCAATGAAACAATACAAAATGCCTATTAAGTATCGCCATAAACTTAAACGAAGGAATCCAAATAAGTCACTGAGATGAGAAAGTTGTGAGATGTATAAAAGAGAGAATAATTAATCCCAAAAGTGTTTTATTATATTGATATTATGTGAGTCGGAAATAAACGACTGTTATTATAATTATTATGAATATTATTATGTGATGATTTTATGTTGAGATACGTCCAACAATTATTTATGTTATTGAGCAGATAGGCAAGGCCTCTGAACTCAAAATGTGTATAAATGGATAGCAGAGTAATAGAGCCACACGTGCCCTCTGGCTAGTACCAATTTATATGAAGGGGAGAGAAGAAAAATTTTAGGGAAATAGAACATAAAAGGGAATAATAAAGAAGGAAAATAATACCAAATACCATATTATGAACCATGACTTAATAAAGATGAATAAAGAAGAAAGTAGCGATGGATGAATTCCTGAATAATAACAACTTGATAAAATGAACTATATTGATGATTTCAGAAAAAATATAACAATCTTTGTTTTGAAATAATCAATTTTGGTGGCGATGCATTATGTAACATGACATAAGGTAGTGAAGATCCAACAATATTTAACTATGAAATAAAAAGCTGAAGACAAGAAAAAGAGGCAAAAACTTATAAAATCAAAGATCAATAACCCAAATGACAAATGACTGTTAAACTGACAATGACCTGACACAATAGATCGGATAAATACAAAAGGAACCACGGAACAATGAAGTAGAAGCTAAGAACTAAATGTAATCAAGACATTAAGAATGAATATTGTAAATCCCAAATAATGACCATTATTCTGTAGTTTAACAAATGAACTGATGTAATTAGAGTGTAGATGAGATTTACCTAGGTTAATAATGTTAATGGAAGATAATAATGTTATATATATTTTATTGATGAAGGAATGTGTTTATAAGTATAAGTTAGGGAATTAATATTACACACACCCTAATAAATAGTGACGAATATAATCAGAATTAGTAAACATACCCTAAGGCAAATCAAGGCCACAGTCAATTACAAAAAGTGATCATTTGTGAAGGGAAATAAAATAAACAATTGTAGTCAGTAACCCCATAATAATACTAACATCAAAAGCAACCCAGTGAATAATTAAGTGAGTGAAAGAAGGAGTATATTTAAATTAAAGTGGTAACATGTAGTGAGAGCATGTTGCACATAGTGAGTGAAAGTGTAAAAGCCAAAAACCTTCTATGAAGGAAAAAGTGTAGTTGGTAAACTTCAAAAGTGTTCTAATTAATAAACTGTGTTAGAATAACAGGAAGACCAGAGATAAACTTTGTATTTGTAAGTAAGAGGAACTTATTATGATGTAATTAAAGTAACCCATAGGTAATAAGGATTATAGGATAAGATAGTATTTAAGGCATGGGAATGAAGGACAAACAAGAACAATAGACACTTTTTCTAGTGAAGGAATGGAGGAATAGTATATATTGTGCAAAGTATAAATTAATGTTAGTATAATAAGGATGTTGTTACTGTTTTAAAAGAACCAACATAATGTAATGAATTGTTAATTGAACCAGATAGTAGAAGAGAGCAGAAAAGTAGTTAGAAGTTATTTCAGGCTTAAACCTGTAAAGAAAATGTTTATTACTTATTTTGTTTAAAAAATTATGTTAGAAATACCAAATGTAAAGGTAATAAGTTACTAAGAAATGTTAGATAGTAGTAGAGCAAAATCTAGGCTCTAGGCCTAACTGTTAAATAAGAATTTAGTAAATTTGAGAACAAATAATAGTCCAATATCGAAGCAGAGTATACCAAATGGTTAAACAAATTAAGTGAGTATTCCTAATACCAAAATATATGAATAACAACCAATTTTGAATAAAATATGTATAAAATACAAATATGAAAAATAATAAAAATGTAATTAGCTACTCAAAAGTGACCATGAGGGATATCAAAATGACCCTTATAAAAAATTATGAACAATGGTACTCATGTAATAAATCTAGCTATTAGTATAAGATAGAAATCTTCATTTGAAGATATTTTGTGAAATTAAACTAAAATAAGACGTTAAAACATAACAACGACTTAAATTAATGACCAATGAGAATTAGCATAATTTATTAGGTAACCATAGCAACCGAAATTTATTGCCAAAAAACCGTTAGATTTTCACTAGTCCATTATTGACCGACGCCGAGAGCGGATTGAGTAGCTCTCACCACAAAATTTTATTCCAAATGAGTGATTTTTAACCAAAATCAAACAAAAAGAAGAGTAGGATAACAGCCCAGGGAATCCTGGATAAGATATTGTTTATTAAATTTATCCACAAACCGTAATTATCCAAGGAAGCCAAGAAGACGCCGTGAAGAATAGATGACGACGGATCCCGAAGGAAGATCATAAGGACCTATATCAACTCAAGAAGACGACGATCACAGAAGGAGTACGAGGCCGAAGTCTACGAGAAAAACCGTCTGGACGAGATAAATGAAATTCTGAAGAAGAAGACGACTGGATCTATCCGGAAGAAGAAGACGGCATCGCAGGAGCTTCAGCAGAAAATTGATGAGTATAAACAATAATCCCATTAAACGAATTCCTAATTTTTTGATCAAAATAATAACAATTTCACTTCACTGATCACTATTCTGATTTAGAACTGAATGCATTGGTAATATCACTATTTGAACCTTAATCAGTTGATAATTATTAAAATCAAAATACAATAAATAATTAACAAACATTTCTAATAGACAAATCCTAACCAAAATTTTTACTAAGTCTCATTGGTAATTATTTACTCAAATGTGTTAAGATATTAATTTTTTGTGTACCTAGTATTAAGGATTGTTATAAATTTGTGTGTTTTAGCCGTAGTCAAATATTTCTGTAGCCAAAAGGACTTATTAACACCCCTGAGTAAAAACATTTTAATTGTAAACTAACGTTACCGTCGAGACGGTTTGTGTATACAATACACTGGAACTGAGCATACCAACTGAACAAGTGTAATAGCCGGTGCTAAAAATAAAATTAATGTATTACAAAATAATTGAAACCTACTAAAGTGTCAATAAATATTCTCATTCTGCAACACTGTATGTTTGATTCAAGTAAATTAAGATAATAAATAAAATTTATTGAAGTGAAAACATCAAAACAAGACGTTAGCCAAGTCGACACTGCAGAAAGGCGTGTGCCAATCAGGTGGCGAGGCGGCAACATTCAAATCGAAAGGTGAGAGATACGGTTTAACCGCAAAAGGTAAGAGAAGGTACAATTCGACTTGCTATACGCAGGTAACGGTGACAGAATTCATTGAAATTATTAATAACTTTAATCTTACATACATACTAAACCACGACCCCAATGAGCGAGTCAACAAACGCCCGACACTCACACATATACGATTCGAAGATACAACGACTTACAGAATAACACTAACTATTAATTTTTACAACCCACGTAAAGGTTCTCTTACAAAGTGACGCATCCAAAGTGGGGCAGAATAACATGCATCCTACAACGAAATTAAATACCCCGCACAAAAGATTTTCTTACAAAGTGGCGCCCAACGTGGGGCTTTTTGTTTCTGTTAGAAGGACGATACTACGGGGAACATTTACCAATCTAAATACACCACATAAAGGTTTTCTTACAAAGTGGCGCACCAACTAGTAGGGCTAGAATAACCAAAGAATCATACCTTTAAACCTGATAAATTCTAGCGGCGACTACAGAAATGGAACCGGCAAAACACGGGACGAGATACCAGACGATGATACGCGAAAAGGAGGCGGAAGAGGAGCAAGGAGATTAGAAAAGGAGATCGAGAAAGGTGCCAGAATGGAAGAAAGGGAAATAACATCGGTGGAAGACGTGGAGGAAATATTAACTACGACAACCAACTAAAACGACGAAAGAACCAGATAAAACCACAGAAGAAACGAAGATGGATAGGTTAATGGAAATGTTTCAAAGAATGGAGAAGAATATGAACGAAAAATTCGACCGGAATGAGGAGAAAATAGATGAAAAAATGGACAAGAAATTTGAGTCAGTAAATGAAAATTTTAAGAAGCAGGAGGAGAAAATAGATGAAAAACTGGACAGCACTAAAGAAGAATTGAATAAGAAGTTCGAGTCCATGAACGAAAAATTCAACAGGAATGAGGAGAGTAACAAAAAGAATATCGAAACTTTAGAACGAAAGATGAAAGAGGAGAATAAGCTGATAGGAGAAAAAATAGAGAAGAGTAATGAGAAAACCAGTGAAACCTTGAGACTCATGAAAGAGGACATTGAAACGCTGAACAATAAAATTGAATACAACCAGGATACATTACAGCAACAATTAACAGAATACAGAGAAGAACTGAAACAAACTGTAATGGAAACGGAAGAGAAGATAGAGAAAACCAGCGAAGTAGTGATGCAAGTCCGAGAAGAAATTTTGATCAAAGTGAATGAAGTTGAAGGCGAAGGCAAGAGGAGGGTGGAAGGACTCCAAAAAGAAACCAACAACAAATACAGACCAGAGTCGAAGAGAACTATAGCAGATTGGATGCATCAGTAAGTGAAGTGAAGGACACCACAACCGCCCAAGAAGGGAAAATAGCTGAAATTAGGGCAAGAGAACTACGCCTACAGGAAGAGATCAATGCATTGAAGGATCGACCAATCATGAGCTCACATATATCGTAGCGAAAATAGAGAAACGATAAACTTTAAAAATTAAAAACGCAACCCAATTGAATTCATAGAACGAGTAGAGGAGAACTTAGCCCGAACCAGAGAGACACGGTGGACAGTAATCAAGGGCATGATCGGCGACATGTTCAAAGAAGTTCACGACAATTGGTGGACGGCTGTGAAACCAGATATAAATAATTTCAGTGAGTTTAAAAAGTTAGTCAAGGACAAATACTGGTTGGAGGCGACTCAGCACGTGGTAAGAAATAACATAAGCAACGGCCGATTCGACCCTTACCTAGGACAGTCCCCAACCGCTTACTTTTTAGGTAAGGTAAGCATAGCGAGGAACCTCGAACCTAACATCCCTGAAGAGTGCCTGGTGACACAGTTGGCATACCACTACGACGGGGAAATCACAAAAAGCCGTTTGAGTGGACGAATCAAGACGATTCGTGAGATGGCCGCGTTATTAGCGGAATATGAGCGGGAGAAACATTATGTGTTAAACCGACAAAAGAACACACCAAACTACAGAAATTATGATAACAGAAATCAACCAAGTGGACCGCAAGGAAACCACATACCGGCCAATCATCCGCCAGCCAACCCCAATAATTATCGAGGTTTTAATAACAACAATAATTACCTGAGAAACTATAACCAGAATTACCCCAACAACAATAACAATCCAAACCATTCTTACAACAGGGGAAATAACCAAAATGGAGGCGGTTATAACAGGCCCAATAACCAATACCACAATAATAACCAGTCAATACCGAATCAAACATACAGGCGATGGGTGAACTATATAAATGCAGAGAATAGAAACGACGGAAGACGTGGTTACAGAAGAAGGAATAGGAGTGCTGAAGAAAATAGGAGAAGCAGGGAACGAGGGAGAGACACACCCCCAATAAGTCAGCCAAACAATGACCCGGGAACCCAGTACGTTCGAATAAACTATATCATGGCTGAGGACGGGGATGACCAAGAGGGCTATCATGGATACAATGAACCTAATCCCGGTTCCAGGAATGCTGAGGGAAGGAACAGACGGAACGAAGATGAAATAGAACCATATGAATATGATCCGTACTGTGACGATCCCATAGAGAGATTTAACACCGCTTATAATCTACGGAATCCTCCGGAAAACCATATTGGTGGAGCAGCCCGAACAGCGGGCAGTACAGGAAACGGATAAAACTAAGTCAAAATACTATCCAAAATGGGACCAATTTTAAGTAGCCCGACCATGCAAACCAATTAATGTATAAATGAGAAGATTAACTTACAAGAAAAAAAGAGTATATATAACAGGGTCCATTGTACAGGAGCATAAATACCCTATCTCATAGTAAAAGACAACAAAAACAATACCTATGTCATAAGTGAGATAACAACTAAGAAAATAAAAGGGACTTACAACCAGTCTTCTTTGAAAAAATATTATGAACCAGTGTCAGAAAGTTAAAGAGAATTTTGAAAGTAACAATTATCAAAATTCAAAAAATAAATGTAAGCACAACTTACAATAAAGTATTTGATTGAACCTATTATATGAATGGAAAGGGAATTTAGAAGAAAGATAAGCTAAATTCACAACAAAGTAAGTACAAACTTACGACCAAGTGTGAAACAAAATGTGTGAACCCATGTAATTTTGAAAAATATGTATAATGAAATATCATAAAAAATCGATATAAAATAATAAAATGTTACACAAATAATGATGATGCTACATAACATCATTAACTAACCCTATCACAAAAGGGATAATAAAAATTAATGTTTCAAAAAAGAAAAGACAAGACAATCAAATAAAAAATAACACTGACATATTAACTGAACAATCAATGAAAATATATAAGTGAGCCAGAAACCAGCTACAATGTTAATTTTAAATATCAATGAGCAATAAAGTGATGACAAATAAAATCACTACCATATAAAGAAGCCAATGAAACAATACAAAATGCCTATTAAGTATCGCCATAAACTTAAACGAAGGAATCCAAATAAGTCACTGAGATGAGAAAGTTGTGAGATGTATAAAAGAGAGAATAATTAATCCCAAAAGTGTTTTATTATATTGATATTATGTGAGTCGGAAATAAACGACTGTTATTATAATTATTATGAATATTATTATGTGATGATTTTATGTTGAGATACGTCCAACAATTATTTATGTTATTGAGCAGATAGGCAAGGCCTCTGAACTCAAAATGTGTATAAATGGATAGCAGAGTAATAGAGCCACACGTGCCCTCTGGCTAGTACCAATTTATATGAAGGGGAGAGAAGAAAAATTTTAGGGAAATAGAACATAAAAGGGAATAATAAAGAAGGAAAATAATACCAAATACCATATTATGAACCATGACTTAATAAAGATGAATAAAGAAGAAAGTAGCGATGGATGAATTCCTGAATAATAACAACTTGATAAAATGAACTATATTGATGATTTCAGAAAAAATATAACAATCTTTGTTTTGAAATAATCAATTTTGGTGGCGATGCATTATGTAACATGACATAAGGTAGTGAAGATCCAACAATATTTAACTATGAAATAAAAAGCTGAAGACAAGAAAAAGAGGCAAAAACTTATAAAATCAAAGATCAATAACCCAAATGACAAATGACTGTTAAACTGACAATGACCTGACACAATAGATCGGATAAATACAAAAGGAACCACGGAACAATGAAGTAGAAGCTAAGAACTAAATGTAATCAAGACATTAAGAATGAATATTGTAAATCCCAAATAATGACCATTATTCTGTAGTTTAACAAATGAACTGATGTAATTAGAGTGTAGATGAGATTTACCTAGGTTAATAATGTTAATGGAAGATAATAATGTTATATATATTTTATTGATGAAGGAATGTGTTTATAAGTATAAGTTAGGGAATTAATATTACACACACCCTAATAAATAGTGACGAATATAATCAGAATTAGTAAACATACCCTAAGGCAAATCAAGGCCACAGTCAATTACAAAAAGTGATCATTTGTGAAGGGAAATAAAATAAACAATTGTAGTCAGTAACCCCATAATAATACTAACATCAAAAGCAACCCAGTGAATAATTAAGTGAGTGAAAGAAGGAGTATATTTAAATTAAAGTGGTAACATGTAGTGAGAGCATGTTGCACATAGTGAGTGAAAGTGTAAAAGCCAAAAACCTTCTATGAAGGAAAAAGTGTAGTTGGTAAACTTCAAAAGTGTTCTAATTAATAAACTGTGTTAGAATAACAGGAAGACCAGAGATAAACTTTGTATTTGTAAGTAAGAGGAACTTATTATGATGTAATTAAAGTAACCCATAGGTAATAAGGATTATAGGATAAGATAGTATTTAAGGCATGGGAATGAAGGACAAACAAGAACAATAGACACTTTTTCTAGTGAAGGAATGGAGGAATAGTATATATTGTGCAAAGTATAAATTAATGTTAGTATAATAAGGATGTTGTTACTGTTTTAAAAGAACCAACATAATGTAATGAATTGTTAATTGAACCAGATAGTAGAAGAGAGCAGAAAAGTAGTTAGAAGTTATTTCAGGCTTAAACCTGTAAAGAAAATGTTTATTACTTATTTTGTTTAAAAAATTATGTTAGAAATACCAAATGTAAAGGTAATAAGTTACTAAGAAATGTTAGATAGTAGTAGAGCAAAATCTAGGCTCTAGGCCTAACTGTTAAATAAGAATTTAGTAAATTTGAGAACAAATAATAGTCCAATATCGAAGCAGAGTATACCAAATGGTTAAACAAATTAAGTGAGTATTCCTAATACCAAAATATATGAATAACAACCAATTTTGAATAAAATATGTATAAAATACAAATATGAAAAATAATAAAAATGTAATTAGCTACTCAAAAGTGACCATGAGGGATATCAAAATGACCCTTATAAAAAATTATGAACAATGGTACTCATGTAATAAATCTAGCTATTAGTATAAGATAGAAATCTTCATTTGAAGATATTTTGTGAAATTAAACTAAAATAAGACGTTAAAACATAACAACGACTTAAATTAATGACCAATGAGAATTAGCATAATTTATTAGGTAACCATAGCAACCGAAATTTATTGCCAAAAAACCGTTAGATTTTCACTAGTCCATTATTGACCGACGCCGAGAGCGGATTGAGTAGCTCTCACCACAAAATTTTATTCCAAATGAGTGATTTTTAACCAAAATCAAACAAAAAGAAGAGTAGGATAACAGCCCAGGGAATCCTGGATAAGATATTGTTTATTAAATTTATCCACAAACCGTAATTATCCAAGGAAGCCAAGAAGACGCCGTGAAGAATAGATGACGACGGATCCCGAAGGAAGATCATAAGGACCTATATCAACTCAAGAAGACGACGATCACAGAAGGAGTACGAGGCCGAAGTCTACGAGAAAAACCGTCTGGACGAGATAAATGAAATTCTGAAGAAGAAGACGACTGGATCTATCCGGAAGAAGAAGACGGCATCGCAGGAGCTTCAGCAGAAAATTGATGAGTATAAACAATAATCCCATTAAACGAATTCCTAATTTTTTGATCAAAATAATAACAATTTCACTTCACTGATCACTATTCTGATTTAGAACTGAATGCATTGGTAATATCACTATTTGAACCTTAATCAGTTGATAATTATTAAAATCAAAATACAATAAATAATTAACAAACATTTCTAATAGACAAATCCTAACCAAAATTTTTACTAAGTCTCATTGGTAATTATTTACTCAAATGTGTTAAGATATTAATTTTTTGTGTACCTAGTATTAAGGATTGTTATAAATTTGTGTGTTTTAGCCGTAGTCAAATATTTCTGTAGCCAAAAGGACTTATTAACACCCCTGAGTAAAAACATTTTAATTGTAAACTAACGTTACCGTCGAGACGGTTTGTGTATACAATACACTGGAACTGAGCATACCAACTGAACAAGTGTAATAGCCGGTGCTAAAAATAAAATTAATGTATTACAAAATAATTGAAACCTACTAAAGTGTCAATAAATATTCTCATTCTGCAACACTGTATGTTTGATTCAAGTAAATTAAGATAATAAATAAAATTTATTGAAGTGAAAACATCAAAACAAGACGTTAGCCAAGTCGACACTGCAGAAAGGCGTGTGCCAATCAGGTGGCGAGGCGGCAACATTCAAATCGAAAGGTGAGAGATACGGTTTAACCGCAAAAGGTAAGAGAAGGTACAATTCGACTTGCTATACGCAGGTAACGGTGACAGAATTCATTGAAATTATTAATAACTTTAATCTTACATACATACTAAACCACGACCCCAATGAGCGAGTCAACAAACGCCCGACACTCACACATATACGATTCGAAGATACAACGACTTACAGAATAACACTAACTATTAATTTTTACAACCCACGTAAAGGTTCTCTTACAAAGTGACGCATCCAAAGTGGGGCAGAATAACATGCATCCTACAACGAAATTAAATACCCCGCACAAAAGATTTTCTTACAAAGTGGCGCCCAACGTGGGGCTTTTTGTTTCTGTTAGAAGGACGATACTACGGGGAACATTTACCAATCTAAATACACCACATAAAGGTTTTCTTACAAAGTGGCGCACCAACTAGTAGGGCTAGAATAACCAAAGAATCATACCTTTAAACCTGATAAATTCTAGCGGCGACTACAGAAATGGAACCGGCAAAACACGGGACGAGATACCAGACGATGATACGCGAAAAGGAGGCGGAAGAGGAGCAAGGAGATTAGAAAAGGAGATCGAGAAAGGTGCCAGAATGGAAGAAAGGGAAATAACATCGGTGGAAGACGTGGAGGAAATATTAACTACGACAACCAACTAAAACGACGAAAGAACCAGATAAAACCACAGAAGAAACGAAGATGGATAGGTTAATGGAAATGTTTCAAAGAATGGAGAAGAATATGAACGAAAAATTCGACCGGAATGAGGAGAAAATAGATGAAAAAATGGACAAGAAATTTGAGTCAGTAAATGAAAATTTTAAGAAGCAGGAGGAGAAAATAGATGAAAAACTGGACAGCACTAAAGAAGAATTGAATAAGAAGTTCGAGTCCATGAACGAAAAATTCAACAGGAATGAGGAGAGTAACAAAAAGAATATCGAAACTTTAGAACGAAAGATGAAAGAGGAGAATAAGCTGATAGGAGAAAAAATAGAGAAGAGTAATGAGAAAACCAGTGAAACCTTGAGACTCATGAAAGAGGACATTGAAACGCTGAACAATAAAATTGAATACAACCAGGATACATTACAGCAACAATTAACAGAATACAGAGAAGAACTGAAACAAACTGTAATGGAAACGGAAGAGAAGATAGAGAAAACCAGCGAAGTAGTGATGCAAGTCCGAGAAGAAATTTTGATCAAAGTGAATGAAGTTGAAGGCGAAGGCAAGAGGAGGGTGGAAGGACTCCAAAAAGAAACCAACAACAAATACAGACCAGAGTCGAAGAGAACTATAGCAGATTGGATGCATCAGTAAGTGAAGTGAAGGACACCACAACCGCCCAAGAAGGGAAAATAGCTGAAATTAGGGCAAGAGAACTACGCCTACAGGAAGAGATCAATGCATTGAAGGATCGACCAATCATGAGCTCACATATATCGTAGCGAAAATAGAGAAACGATAAACTTTAAAAATTAAAAACGCAACCCAATTGAATTCATAGAACGAGTAGAGGAGAACTTAGCCCGAACCAAGAGACACGGTGGACAGTAATCAAGGGCATGATCGGCGACATGTTCAAAGAAGTTCACGACAATTGGTGGACGGCTGTGAACCAGATATAAATAATTTCAGTGAGTTTAAAAAGTTAGTCAAGGACAAATACTGGTTGGAGGCGACTCAGCACGTGGTAAGAAATAACATAAGCAACGGCCGATTCGACCCTTACCTAGGACAGTCCCCAACCGCTTACTTTTTAGGTAAGGTAAGCATAGCGAGGAACCTCGAACCTAACATCCCTGAAGAGTGCCTGGTGACACAGTTGGCATACCACTACGACGGGGAAATCACAAAAAGCCGTTTGAGTGGACGAATCAAGACGATTCGTGAGATGGCCGCGTTATTAGCGGAATATGAGCGGGAGAAACATTATGTGTTAAACCGACAAAAGAACACACCAAACTACAGAAATTATGATAACAGAAATCAACCAAGTGGACCGCAAGGAAACCACATACCGGCCAATCATCCGCCAGCCAACCCCAATAATTATCGAGGTTTTAATAACAACAATAATTACCTGAGAAACTATAACCAGAATTACCCCAACAACAATAACAATCCAAACCATTCTTACAACAGGGGAAATAACCAAAATGGAGGCGGTTATAACAGGCCCAATAACCAATACCACAATAATAACCAGTCAATACCGAATCAAACATACAGGCGATGGGTGAACTATATAAATGCAGAGAATAGAAACGACGGAAGACGTGGTTACAGAAGAAGGAATAGGAGTGCTGAAGAAAATAGGAGAAGCAGGGAACGAGGGAGAGACACACCCCCAATAAGTCAGCCAAACAATGACCCGGGAACCCAGTACGTTCGAATAAACTATATCATGGCTGAGGACGGGGATGACCAAGAGGGCTATCATGGATACAATGAACCTAATCCCGGTTCCAGGAATGCTGAGGGAAGGAACAGACGGAACGAAGATGAAATAGAACCATATGAATATGATCCGTACTGTGACGATCCCATAGAGAGATTTAACACCGCTTATAATCTACGGAATCCTCCGGAAAACCATATTGGTGGAGCAGCCCGAACAGCGGGCAGTACAGGAAACGGATAAAACTAAGTCAAAATACTATCCAAAATGGGACCAATTTTAAGTAGCCCGACCATGCAAACCAATTAATGTATAAATGAGAAGATTAACTTACAAGAAAAAAAGAGTATATATAACAGGGTCCATTGTACAGGAGCATAAATACCCTATCTCATAGTAAAAGACAACAAAAACAATACCTATGTCATAAGTGAGATAACAACTAAGAAAATAAAAGGGACTTACAACCAGTCTTCTTTGAAAAAATATTATGAACCAGTGTCAGAAAGTTAAAGAGAATTTTGAAAGTAACAATTATCAAAATTCAAAAAATAAATGTAAGCACAACTTACAATAAAGTATTTGATTGAACCTATTATATGAATGGAAAGGGAATTTAGAAGAAAGATAAGCTAAATTCACAACAAAGTAAGTACAAACTTACGACCAAGTGTGAAACAAAATGTGTGAACCCATGTAATTTTGAAAAATATGTATAATGAAATATCATAAAAAATCGATATAAAATAATAAAATGTTACACAAATAATGATGATGCTACATAACATCATTAACTAACCCTATCACAAAAGGGATAATAAAAATTAATGTTTCAAAAAAGAAAAGACAAGACAATCAAATAAAAAATAACACTGACATATTAACTGAACAATCAATGAAAATATATAAGTGAGCCAGAAACCAGCTACAATGTTAATTTTAAATATCAATGAGCAATAAAGTGATGACAAATAAAATCACTACCATATAAAGAAGCCAATGAAACAATACAAAATGCCTATTAAGTATCGCCATAAACTTAAACGAAGGAATCCAAATAAGTCACTGAGATGAGAAAGTTGTGAGATGTATAAAAGAGAGAATAATTAATCCCAAAAGTGTTTTATTATATTGATATTATGTGAGTCGGAAATAAACGACTGTTATTATAATTATTATGAATATTATTATGTGATGATTTTATGTTGAGATACGTCCAACAATTATTTATGTTATTGAGCAGATAGGCAAGGCCTCTGAACTCAAAATGTGTATAAATGGATAGCAGAGTAATAGAGCCACACGTGCCCTCTGGCTAGTACCAATTTATATGAAGGGGAGAGAAGAAAAATTTTAGGGAAATAGAACATAAAAGGGAATAATAAAGAAGGAAAATAATACCAAATACCATATTATGAACCATGACTTAATAAAGATGAATAAAGAAGAAAGTAGCGATGGATGAATTCCTGAATAATAACAACTTGATAAAATGAACTATATTGATGATTTCAGAAAAAATATAACAATCTTTGTTTTGAAATAATCAATTTTGGTGGCGATGAATTATGTAACATGACATAAGGTAGTGAAGATCCAACAATATTTAACTATGAAATAAAAAGCTGAAGACAAGAAAAAGAGGCAAAAACTTATAAAATCAAAGATCAATAACCCAAATGACAAATGACTGTTAAACTGACAATGACCTGACACAATAGATCGGATAAATACAAAAGGAACCACGGAACAATGAAGTAGAAGCTAAGAACTAAATGTAATCAAGACATTAAGAATGAATATTGTAAATCCCAAATAATGACCATTATTCTGTAGTTTAACAAATGAACTGATGTAATTAGAGTGTAGATGAGATTTACCTAGGTTAATAATGTTAATGGAAGATAATAATGTTATATATATTTTATTGATGAAGGAATGTGTTTATAAGTATAAGTTAGGGAATTAATATTACACACACCCTAATAAATAGTGACGAATATAATCAGAATTAGTAAACATACCCTAAGGCAAATCAAGGCCACAGTCAATTACAAAAAGTGATCATTTGTGAAGGGAAATAAAATAAACAATTGTAGTCAGTAACCCCATAATAATACTAACATCAAAAGCAACCCAGTGAATAATTAAGTGAGTGAAAGAAGGAGTATATTTAAATTAAAGTGGTAACATGTAGTGAGAGCATGTTGCACATAGTGAGTGAAAGTGTAAAAGCCAAAAACCTTCTATGAAGGAAAAAGTGTAGTTGGTAAACTTCAAAAGTGTTCTAATTAATAAACTGTGTTAGAATAACAGGAAGACCAGAGATAAACTTTGTATTTGTAAGTAAGAGGAACTTATTATGATGTAATTAAAGTAACCCATAGGTAATAAGGATTATAGGATAAGATAGTATTTAAGGCATGGGAATGAAGGACAAACAAGAACAATAGACACTTTTTCTAGTGAAGGAATGGAGGAATAGTATATATTGTGCAAAGTATAAATTAATGTTAGTATAATAAGGATGTTGTTACTGTTTTAAAAGAACCAACATAATGTAATGAATTGTTAATTGAACCAGATAGTAGAAGAGAGCAGAAAAGTAGTTAGAAGTTATTTCAGGCTTAAACCTGTAAAGAAAATGTTTATTACTTATTTTGTTTAAAAAATTATGTTAGAAATACCAAATGTAAAGGTAATAAGTTACTAAGAAATGTTAGATAGTAGTAGAGCAAAATCTAGGCTCTAGGCCTAACTGTTAAATAAGAATTTAGTAAATTTGAGAACAAATAATAGTCCAATATCGAAGCAGAGTATACCAAATGGTTAAACAAATTAAGTGAGTATTCCTAATACCAAAATATATGAATAACAACCAATTTTGAATAAAATATGTATAAAATACAAATATGAAAAATAATAAAAATGTAATTAGCTACTCAAAAGTGACCATGAGGGATATCAAAATGACCCTTATAAAAAATTATGAACAATGGTACTCATGTAATAAATCTAGCTATTAGTATAAGATAGAAATCTTCATTTGAAGATATTTTGTGAAATTAAACTAAAATAAGACGTTAAAACATAACAACGACTTAAATTAATGACCAATGAGAATTAGCATAATTTATTAGGTAACCATAGCAACCGAAATTTATTGCCAAAAAACCGTTAGATTTTCACTAGTCCATTATTGACCGACGCCGAGAGCGGATTGAGTAGCTCTCACCACCAAATTTTATTCCAAATGAGTGATTTTTAACCAAAATCAAACAAAAAGAAGAGTAGGATAACAGCCCAGGGAATCCTGGATAAGATATTGTTTATTAAATTTATCCACAAACCGTAATTATCCAAGGAAGCCAAGAAGACGCCGTGAAGAATAGATGACGACGGATCCCGAAGGAAGATCATAAGGACCTATATCAACTCAAGAAGACGACGATCACAGAAGGAGTACGAGGCCGAAGTCTACGAGAAAAACCGTCTGGACGAGATAAATGAAATTCTGAAGAAGAAGACGACTGGATCTATCCGGAAGAAGAAGACGGCATCGCAGGAGCTTCAGCAGAAAATTGATGAGTATAAACAATAATCCCATTAAACGAATTCCTAATTTTTTGATCAAAATAATAACAATTTCACTTCACTGATCACTATTCTGATTTAGAACTGAATGCATTGGTAATATCACTATTTGAACCTTAATCAGTTGATAATTATTAAAATCAAAATACAATAAATAATTAACAAACATTTCTAATAGACAAATCCTAACCAAAATTTTTACTAAGTCTCATTGGTAATTATTTACTCAAATGTGTTAAGATATTAATTTTTTGTGTACCTAGTATTAAGGATTGTTATAAATTTGTGTGTTTTAGCCGTAGTCAAATATTTCTGTAGCCAAAAGGACTTATTAACACCCCTGAGTAAAAACATTTTAATTGTAAACTAACGTTACCGTCGAGACGGTTTGTGTATACAATACACTGGAACTGAGCATACCAACTGAACAAGTGTAATAGCCGGTGCTAAAAATAAAATTAATGTATTACAAAATAATTGAAACCTACTAAAGTGTCAATAAATATTCTCATTCTGCAACACTGTATGTTTGATTCAAGTAAATTAAGATAATAAATAAAATTTATTGAAGTGAAAACATCAAAACAAGACGTTAGCCAAGTCGACACTGCAGAAAGGCGTGTGCCAATCAGGTGGCGAGGCGGCAACATTCAAATCGAAAGGTGAGAGATACGGTTTAACCGCAAAAGGTAAGAGAAGGTACAATTCGACTTGCTATACGCAGGTAACGGTGACAGAATTCATTGAAATTATTAATAACTTTAATCTTACATACATACTAAACCACGACCCCAATGAGCGAGTCAACAAACGCCCGACACTCACACATATACGATTCGAAGATACAACGACTTACAGAATAACACTAACTATTAATTTTTACAACCCACGTAAAGGTTCTCTTACAAAGTGACGCATCCAAAGTGGGGCAGAATAACATGCATCCTACAACGAAATTAAATACCCCGCACAAAAGATTTTCTTACAAAGTGGCGCCCAACGTGGGGCTTTTTGTTTCTGTTAGAAGGACGATACTACGGGGAACATTTACCAATCTAAATACACCACATAAAGGTTTTCTTACAAAGTGGCGCACCAACTAGTAGGGCTAGAATAACCAAAGAATCATACCTTTAAACCTGATAAATTCTAGCGGCGACTACAGAAATGGAACCGGCAAAACACGGGACGAGATACCAGACGATGATACGCGAAAAGGAGGCGGAAGAGGAGCAAGGAGATTAGAAAAGGAGATCGAGAAAGGTGCCAGAATGGAAGAAAGGGAAATAACATCGGTGGAAGACGTGGAGGAAATATTAACTACGACAACCAACTAAAACGACGAAAGAACCAGATAAAACCACAGAAGAAACGAAGATGGATAGGTTAATGGAAATGTTTCAAAGAATGGAGAAGAATATGAACGAAAAATTCGACCGGAATGAGGAGAAAATTGATGAAAAAATGGACAAGAAATTTGAGTCAGTAAATGAAAATTTTAAGAAGCAGGAGGAGAAAATAGATGAAAAACTGGACAGCACTAAAGAAGAATTGAATAAGAAGTTCGAGTCCATGAACGAAAAATTCAACAGGAATGAGGAGAGTAACAAAAAGAATATCGAAACTTTAGAACGAAAGATGAAAGAGGAGAATAAGCTGATAGGAGAAAAAATAGAGAAGAGTAATGAGAAAACCAGTGAAACCTTGAGACTCATGAAAGAGGACATTGAAACGCTGAACAATAAAATTGAATACAACCAGGATACATTACAGCAACAATTAACAGAATACAGAGAAGAACTGAAACAAACTGTAATGGAAACGGAAGAGAAGATAGAGAAAACCAGCGAAGTAGTGATGCAAGTCCGAGAAGAAATTTTGATCAAAGTGAATGAAGTTGAAGGCGAAGGCAAGAGGAGGGTGGAAGGACTCCAAAAAGAAACCAACAACAAATACAGACCAGAGTCGAAGAGAACTATAGCAGATTGGATGCATCAGTAAGTGAAGTGAAGGACACCACAACCGCCCAAGAAGGGAAAATAGCTGAATTTAGGGCAAGAGAACTACGCCTACAGGAAGAGATCAATGCATTGAAGGATCGACCAATCATGAGCTCACATATATCGTAGCGAAAATAGAGAAACGATAAACTTTAAAAATTAAAAACGCAACCCAATTGAATTCATAGAACGAGTAGAGGAGAACTTAGCCCGAACCAGAGAGACACGGTGGACAGTAATCAAGGGCATGATCGGCGACATGTTCAAAGAAGTTCACGACAATTGGTGGACGGCTGTGAGACCAGATATAAATAATTTCAGTGAGTTTAAAAAGTTAGTCAAGGACAAATACTGGTTGGAGGCGACTCAGCACGTGGTAAGAAATAACATAAGCAACGGCCGATTCGACCCTTACCTAGGACAGTCCCCAACCGCTTACTTTTTAGGTAAGGTAAGCATAGCGAGGAACCTCGAACCTAACATCCCTGAAGAGTGCCTGGTGACACAGTTGGCATACCACTACGACGGGGAAATCACAAAAAGCCGTTTGAGTGGACGAATCAAGACGATTCGTGAGATGGCCGCGTTATTAGCGGAATATGAGCGGGAGAAACATTATGTGTTAAACCGACAAAAGAACACACCAAACTACAGAAATTATGATAACAGAAATCAACCAAGTGGACCGCAAGGAAACCACATACCGGCCAATCATCCGCCAGCCAACCCCAATAATTATCGAGGTTTTAATAACAACAATAATTACCTGAGAAACTATAACCAGAATTACCCCAACAACAATAACAATCCAAACCATTCTTACAACAGGGGAAATAACCAAAATGGAGGCGGTTATAACAGGCCCAATAACCAATACCACAATAATAACCAGTCAATACCGAATCAAACATACAGGCGATGGGTGAACTATATAAATGCAGAGAATAGAAACGACGGAAGACGTGGTTACAGAAGAAGGAATAGGAGTGCTGAAGAAAATAGGAGAAGCAGGGAACGAGGGAGAGACACACCCCCAATAAGTCAGCCAAACAATGACCCGGGAACCCAGTACGTTCGAATAAACTATATCATGGCTGAGGACGGGGATGACCAAGAGGGCTATCATGGATACAATGAACCTAATCCCGGTTCCAGGAATGCTGAGGGAAGGAACAGACGGAACGAAGATGAAATAGAACCATATGAATATGATCCGTACTGTGACGATCCCATAGAGAGATTTAACACCGCTTATAATCTACGGAATCCTCCGGAAAACCATATTGGTGGAGCAGCCCGAACAGCGGGCAGTACAGGAAACGGATAAAACTAAGTCAAAATACTATCCAAAATGGGACCAATTTTAAGTAGCCCGACCATGCAAACCAATTAATGTATAAATGAGAAGATTAACTTACAAGAAAAAAAGAGTATATATAACAGGGTCCATTGTACAGGAGCATAAATACCCTATCTCATAGTAAAAGACAACAAAAACAATACCTATGTCATAAGTGAGATAACAACTAAGAAAATAAAAGGGACTTACAACCAGTCTTCTTTGAAAAAATATTATGAACCAGTGTCAGAAAGTTAAAGAGAATTTTGAAAGTAACAATTATCAAAATTCAAAAAATAAATGTAAGCACAACTTACAATAAAGTATTTGATTGAACCTATTATATGAATGGAAAGGGAATTTAGAAGAAAGATAAGCTAAATTCACAACAAAGTAAGTACAAACTTACGACCAAGTGTGAAACAAAATGTGTGAACCCATGTAATTTTGAAAAATATGTATAATGAAATATCATAAAAAATCGATATAAAATAATAAAATGTTACACAAATAATGATGATGCTACATAACATCATTAACTAACCCTATCACAAAAGGGATAATAAAAATTAATGTTTCAAAAAAGAAAAGACAAGACAATCAAATAAAAAATAACACTGACATATTAACTGAACAATCAATGAAAATATATAAGTGAGCCAGAAACCAGCTACAATGTTAATTTTAAATATCAATGAGCAATAAAGTGATGACAAATAAAATCACTACCATATAAAGAAGCCAATGAAACAATACAAAATGCCTATTAAGTATCGCCATAAACTTAAACGAAGGAATCCAAATAAGTCACTGAGATGAGAAAGTTGTGAGATGTATAAAAGAGAGAATAATTAATCCCAAAAGTGTTTTATTATATTGATATTATGTGAGTCGGAAATAAACGACTGTTATTATAATTATTATGAATATTATTATGTGATGATTTTATGTTGAGATACGTCCAACAATTATTTATGTTATTGAGCAGATAGGCAAGGCCTCTGAACTCAAAATGTGTATAAATGGATAGCAGAGTAATAGAGCCACACGTGCCCTCTGGCTAGTACCAATTTATATGAAGGGGAGAGAAGAAAAATTTTAGGGAAATAGAACATAAAAGGGAATAATAAAGAAGGAAAATAATACCAAATACCATATTATGAACCATGACTTAATAAAGATGAATAAAGAAGAAAGTAGCGATGGATGAATTCCTGAATAATAACAACTTGATAAAATGAACTATATTGATGATTTCAGAAAAAATATAACAATCTTTGTTTTGAAATAATCAATTTTGGTGGCGATGCATTATGTAACATGACATAAGGTAGTGAAGATCCAACAATATTTAACTATGAAATAAAAAGCTGAAGACAAGAAAAAGAGGCAAAAACTTATAAAATCAAAGATCAATAACCCAAATGACAAATGACTGTTAAACTGACAATGACCTGACACAATAGATCGGATAAATACAAAAGGAACCACGGAACAATGAAGTAGAAGCTAAGAACTAAATGTAATCAAGACATTAAGAATGAATATTGTAAATCCCAAATAATGACCATTATTCTGTAGTTTAACAAATGAACTGATGTAATTAGAGTGTAGATGAGATTTACCTAGGTTAATAATGTTAATGGAAGATAATAATGTTATATATATTTTATTGATGAAGGAATGTGTTTATAAGTATAAGTTAGGGAATTAATATTACACACACCCTAATAAATAGTGACGAATATAATCAGAATTAGTAAACATACCCTAAGGCAAATCAAGGCCACAGTCAATTACAAAAAGTGATCATTTGTGAAGGGAAATAAAATAAACAATTGTAGTCAGTAACCCCATAATAATACTAACATCAAAAGCAACCCAGTGAATAATTAAGTGAGTGAAAGAAGGAGTATATTTAAATTAAAGTGGTAACATGTAGTGAGAGCATGTTGCACATAGTGAGTGAAAGTGTAAAAGCCAAAAACCTTCTATGAAGGAAAAAGTGTAGTTGGTAAACTTCAAAAGTGTTCTAATTAATAAACTGTGTTAGAATAACAGGAAGACCAGAGATAAACTTTGTATTTGTAAGTAAGAGGAACTTATTATGATGTAATTAAAGTAACCCATAGGTAATAAGGATTATAGGATAAGATAGTATTTAAGGCATGGGAATGAAGGACAAACAAGAACAATAGACACTTTTTCTAGTGAAGGAATGGAGGAATAGTATATATTGTGCAAAGTATAAATTAATGTTAGTATAATAAGGATGTTGTTACTGTTTTAAAAGAACCAACATAATGTAATGAATTGTTAATTGAACCAGATAGTAGAAGAGAGCAGAAAAGTAGTTAGAAGTTATTTCAGGCTTAAACCTGTAAAGAAAATGTTTATTACTTATTTTGTTTAAAAAATTATGTTAGAAATACCAAATGTAAAGGTAATAAGTTACTAAGAAATGTTAGATAGTAGTAGAGCAAAATCTAGGCTCTAGGCCTAACTGTTAAATAAGAATTTAGTAAATTTGAGAACAAATAATAGTCCAATATCGAAGCAGAGTATACCAAATGGTTAAACAAATTAAGTGAGTATTCCTAATACCAAAATATATGAATAACAACCAATTTTGAATAAAATATGTATAAAATACAAATATGAAAAATAATAAAAATGTAATTAGCTACTCAAAAGTGACCATGAGGGATATCAAAATGACCCTTATAAAAAATTATGAACAATGGTACTCATGTAATAAATCTAGCTATTAGTATAAGATAGAAATCTTCATTTGAAGATATTTTGTGAAATTAAACTAAAATAAGACGTTAAAACATAACAACGACTTAAATTAATGACCAATGAGAATTAGCATAATTTATTAGGTAACCATAGCAACCGAAATTTATTGCCAAAAAACCGTTAGATTTTCACTAGTCCATTATTGACCGACGCCGAGAGCGGATTGAGTAGCTCTCACCACAAAATTTTATTCCAAATGAGTGATTTTTAACCAAAATCAAACAAAAAGAAGAGTAGGATAACAGCCCAGGGAATCCTGGATAAGATATTGTTTATTAAATTTATCCACAAACCATAATTATCCAAGGAAGCCAAGAAGACGCCGTGAAGAATAGATGACGACGGATCCCGAAGGAAGATCATAAGGACCTATATCAACTCAAGAAGACGACGATCACAGAAGGAGTACGAGGCCGAAGTCTACGAGAAAAACCGTCTGGACGAGATAAATGAAATTCTGAAGAAGAAGACGACTGGATCTATCCGGAAGAAGAAGACGGCATCGCAGGAGCTTCAGCAGAAAATTGATGAGTATAAACAATAATCCCATTAAACGAATTCCTAATTTTTTGATCAAAATAATAACAATTTCACTTCACTGATCACTATTCTGATTTAGAACTGAATGCATTGGTAATATCACTATTTGAACCTTAATCAGTTGATAATTATTAAAATCAAAATACAATAAATAATTAACAAACATTTCTAATAGACAAATCCTAACCAAAATTTTTACTAAGTCTCATTGGTAATTATTTACTCAAATGTGTTAAGATATTAATTTTTTGTGTACCTAGTATTAAGGATTGTTATAAATTTGTGTGTTTTAGCCGTAGTCAAATATTTCTGTAGCCAAAAGGACTTATTAACACCCCTGAGTAAAAACATTTTAATTGTAAACTAACGTTACCGTCGAGACGGTTTGTGTATACAATACACTGGAACTGAGCATACCAACTGAACAAGTGTAATAGCCGGTGCTAAAAATAAAATTAATGTATTACAAAATAATTGAAACCTACTAAAGTGTCAATAAATATTCTCATTCTGCAACACTGTATGTTTGATTCAAGTAAATTAAGATAATAAATAAAATTTATTGAAGTGAAAACATCAAAACAAGACGTTAGCCAAGTCGACACTGCAGAAAGGCGTGTGCCAATCAGGTGGCGAGGCGGCAACATTCAAATCGAAAGGTGAGAGATACGGTTTAACCGCAAAAGGTAAGAGAAGGTACAATTCGACTTGCTATACGCAGGTAACGGTGACAGAATTCATTGAAATTATTAATAACTTTAATCTTACATACATACTAAACCACGACCCCAATGAGCGAGTCAACAAACGCCCGACACTCACACATATACGATTCGAAGATACAACGACTTACAGAATAACACTAACTATTAATTTTTACAACCCACGTAAAGGTTCTCTTACAAAGTGACGCATCCAAAGTGGGGCAGAATAACATGCATCCTACAACGAAATTAAATACCCCGCACAAAAGATTTTCTTACAAAGTGGCGCCCAACGTGGGGCTTTTTGTTTCTGTTAGAAGGACGATACTACGGGGAACATTTACCAATCTAAATACACCACATAAAGGTTTTCTTACAAAGTGGCGCACCAACTAGTAGGGCTAGAATAACCAAAGAATCATACCTTTAAACCTGATAAATTCTAGCGGCGACTACAGAAATGGAACCGGCAAAACACGGGACGAGATACCAGACGATGATACGCGAAAAGGAGGCGGAAGAGGAGCAAGGAGATTAGAAAAGGAGATCGAGAAAGGTGCCAGAATGGAAGAAAGGGAAATAACATCGGTGGAAGACGTGGAGGAAATATTAACTACGACAACCAACTAAAACGACGAAAGAACCAGATAAAACCACAGAAGAAACGAAGATGGATAGGTTAATGGAAATGTTTCAAAGAATGGAGAAGAATATGAACGAAAAATTCGACCGGAATGAGGAGAAAATTGATGAAAAAATGGACAAGAAATTTGAGTCAGTAAATGAAAATTTTAAGAAGCAGGAGGAGAAAATAGATGAAAAACTGGACAGCACTAAAGAAGAATTGAATAAGAAGTTCGAGTCCATGAACGAAAAATTCAACAGGAATGAGGAGAGTAACAAAAAGAATATCGAAACTTTAGAACGAAAGATGAAAGAGGAGAATAAGCTGATAGGAGAAAAAATAGAGAAGAGTAATGAGAAAACCAGTGAAACCTTGAGACTCATGAAAGAGGACATTGAAACGCTGAACAATAAAATTGAATACAACCAGGATACATTACAGCAACAATTAACAGAATACAGAGAAGAACTGAAACAAACTGTAATGGAAACGGAAGAGAAGATAGAGAAAACCAGCGAAGTAGTGATGCAAGTCCGAGAAGAAATTTTGATCAAAGTGAATGAAGTTGAAGGCGAAGGCAAGAGGAGGGTGGAAGGACTCCAAAAAGAAACCAACAACAAATACAGACCAGAGTCGAAGAGAACTATAGCAGATTGGATGCATCAGTAAGTGAAGTGAAGGACACCACAACCGCCCAAGAAGGGAAAATAGCTGAATTTAGGGCAAGAGAACTACGCCTACAGGAAGAGATCAATGCATTGAAGGATCGACCAATCATGAGCTCACATATATCGTAGCGAAAATAGAGAAACGATAAACTTTAAAAATTAAAAACGCAACCCAATTGAATTCATAGAACGAGTAGAGGAGAACTTAGCCCGAACCAGAGAGACACGGTGGACAGTAATCAAGGGCATGATCGGCGACATGTTCAAAGAAGTTCACGACAATTGGTGGACGGCTGTGAGACCAGATATAAATAATTTCAGTGAGTTTAAAAAGTTAGTCAAGGACAAATACTGGTTGGAGGCGACTCAGCACGTGGTAAGAAATAACATAAGCAACGGCCGATTCGACCCTTACCTAGGACAGTCCCCAACCGCTTACTTTTTAGGTAAGGTAAGCATAGCGAGGAACCTCGAACCTAACATCCCTGAAGAGTGCCTGGTGACACAGTTGGCATACCACTACGACGGGGAAATCACAAAAAGCCGTTTGAGTGGACGAATCAAGACGATTCGTGAGATGGCCGCGTTATTAGCGGAATATGAGCGGGAGAAACATTATGTGTTAAACCGACAAAAGAACACACCAAACTACAGAAATTATGATAACAGAAATCAACCAAGTGGACCGCAAGGAAACCACATACCGGCCAATCATCCGCCAGCCAACCCCAATAATTATCGAGGTTTTAATAACAACAATAATTACCTGAGAAACTATAACCAGAATTACCCCAACAACAATAACAATCCAAACCATTCTTACAACAGGGGAAATAACCAAAATGGAGGCGGTTATAACAGGCCCAATAACCAATACCACAATAATAACCAGTCAATACCGAATCAAACATACAGGCGATGGGTGAACTATATAAATGCAGAGAATAGAAACGACGGAAGACGTGGTTACAGAAGAAGGAATAGGAGTGCTGAAGAAAATAGGAGAAGCAGGGAACGAGGGAGAGACACACCCCCAATAAGTCAGCCAAACAATGACCCGGGAACCCAGTACGTTCGAATAAACTATATCATGGCTGAGGACGGGGATGACCAAGAGGGCTATCATGGATACAATGAACCTAATCCCGGTTCCAGGAATGCTGAGGGAAGGAACAGACGGAACGAAGATGAAATAGAACCATATGAATATGATCCGTACTGTGACGATCCCATAGAGAGATTTAACACCGCTTATAATCTACGGAATCCTCCGGAAAACCATATTGGTGGAGCAGCCCGAACAGCGGGCAGTACAGGAAACGGATAAAACTAAGTCAAAATACTATCCAAAATGGGACCAATTTTAAGTAGCCCGACCATGCAAACCAATTAATGTATAAATGAGAAGATTAACTTACAAGAAAAAAAGAGTATATATAACAGGGTCCATTGTACAGGAGCATAAATACCCTATCTCATAGTAAAAGACAACAAAAACAATACCTATGTCATAAGTGAGATAACAACTAAGAAAATAAAAGGGACTTACAACCAGTCTTCTTTGAAAAAATATTATGAACCAGTGTCAGAAAGTTAAAGAGAATTTTGAAAGTAACAATTATCAAAATTCAAAAAATAAATGTAAGCACAACTTACAATAAAGTATTTGATTGAACCTATTATATGAATGGAAAGGGAATTTAGAAGAAAGATAAGCTAAATTCACAACAAAGTAAGTACAAACTTACGACCAAGTGTGAAACAAAATGTGTGAACCCATGTAATTTTGAAAAATATGTATAATGAAATATCATAAAAAATCGATATAAAATAATAAAATGTTACACAAATAATGATGATGCTACATAACATCATTAACTAACCCTATCACAAAAGGGATAATAAAAATTAATGTTTCAAAAAAGAAAAGACAAGACAATCAAATAAAAAATAACACTGACATATTAACTGAACAATCAATGAAAATATATAAGTGAGCCAGAAACCAGCTACAATGTTAATTTTAAATATCAATGAGCAATAAAGTGATGACAAATAAAATCACTACCATATAAAGAAGCCAATGAAACAATACAAAATGCCTATTAAGTATCGCCATAAACTTAAACGAAGGAATCCAAATAAGTCACTGAGATGAGAAAGTTGTGAGATGTATAAAAGAGAGAATAATTAATCCCAAAAGTGTTTTATTATATTGATATTATGTGAGTCGGAAATAAACGACTGTTATTATAATTATTATGAATATTATTATGTGATGATTTTATGTTGAGATACGTCCAACAATTATTTATGTTATTGAGCAGATAGGCAAGGCCTCTGAACTCAAAATGTGTATAAATGGATAGCAGAGTAATAGAGCCACACGTGCCCTCTGGCTAGTACCAATTTATATGAAGGGGAGAGAAGAAAAATTTTAGGGAAATAGAACATAAAAGGGAATAATAAAGAAGGAAAATAATACCAAATACCATATTATGAACCATGACTTAATAAAGATGAATAAAGAAGAAAGTAGCGATGGATGAATTCCTGAATAATAACAACTTGATAAAATGAACTATATTGATGATTTCAGAAAAAATATAACAATCTTTGTTTTGAAATAATCAATTTTGGTGGCGATGCATTATGTAACATGACATAAGGTAGTGAAGATCCAACAATATTTAACTATGAAATAAAAAGCTGAAGACAAGAAAAAGAGGCAAAAACTTATAAAATCAAAGATCAATAACCCAAATGACAAATGACTGTTAAACTGACAATGACCTGACACAATAGATCGGATAAATACAAAAGGAACCACGGAACAATGAAGAAGAAGCTAAGAACTAAATGTAATCAAGACATTAAGAATGAATATTGTAAATCCCAAATAATGACCATTATTCTGTAGTTTAACAAATGAACTGATGTAATTAGAGTGTAGATGAGATTTACCTAGGTTAATAATGTTAATGGAAGATAATAATGTTATATATATTTTATTGATGAAGGAATGTGTTTATAAGTATAAGTTAGGGAATTAATATTACACACACCCTAATAAATAGTGACGAATATAATCAGAATTAGTAAACATACCCTAAGGCAAATCAAGGCCACAGTCAATTACAAAAAGTGATCATTTGTGAAGGGAAATAAAATAAACAATTGTAGTCAGTAACCCCATAATAATACTAACATCAAAAGCAACCCAGTGAATAATTAAGTGAGTGAAAGAAGGAGTATATTTAAATTAAAGTGGTAACATGTAGTGAGAGCATGTTGCACATAGTGAGTGAAAGTGTAAAAGCCAAAAACCTTCTAAGAAGGAAAAAGTGTAGTTGGTAAACTTCAAAAGTCTTCTAATTAATAAACTGTGTTAGAATAACAGGAAGACCAGAGATAAACTTTGTATTAGTAAGTAAGAGGAACTTATTATGATGTAATTAAAGTAACCCATAGGTAATAAGGATTATAGGATAAGATAGTATTTAAGGCATGGGAATGAAGGACAAACAAGAACAATAGACACTTTTTCTAGTGAAGGAATGGAGGAATAGTATATATTGTGCAAAGTATAAATTAATGTTAGTATAATAAGGATGTTGTTACTGTTTTAAAAGAACCAACATAATGTAATGAATTGTTAATTGAACCAGATAGTAGAAGAGAGCAGAAAAGTAGTTAGACGTTATTTCAGGCTTAAACCTGTAAAGAAAATGTTTATTACTATAATAAGAGGTGGAGTTAGGAACACCAATGTTTATTACTTGTTTTGTTTAAAAAATTATGTTAGAAATACCAAATGTAAAGGTAATAAGTTATAAGAAATGTTAGATAGTAGTAGAGCAAAATCTAGGCTCTAGGCCTAACTGTTAAATAAGAATTTAGTAAATTTGAGAACAAATAATAGTCCAATATTGAAGCAGAGTATACCAAATGGTTAAACAAATTAAGTGAGTATTCCTAATACCAAAATATATGAATAACAACCAATTTTGAATAAAATATGTATAAAATACAAATATGAAAAATAATAAAAATGTAATTAGCTACTCAAAAGTGACCATGAGGGATATCAAAATGACCCTTATAAAAAATTATGAACAATGGTACTCATGTAATATATCTAGCTATTAGTATAAGATAGAAATCTTCATTTGAAGATATTTTGTGAAATTAAACTAAAATAAGACGTTAAAACATAACAACGACTTAAATTAATGACCAATGAGAATTAGCATAATTTATTAGGTAACCATAGCAACCGAAATTTATTGCCAAAAAAACGTTAGATTTTCGCTAGTCCATTATTGACCGACGCCGAGAGCGGATTGAGTAGCTCTCACCACAAAATTTTATTCCAAATGAGTGATTTTTAACCAAAATCAAACAAAAAGAATAGTAGGATAACAGCCCAGGGAATCCTGGATAAGATATTGTTTATTAAATTTATCCACAAACTGTAATTATCCAAGGAAGCCAAGAAGACGCCGCGAAGAATAGATGACGACGGATCCCGAAGGAAGATCATAAGGACCTATATCAACTCAAGAAGACGACGATAACAGAAGGAGTACGAGGCCGAAGTCTACGAGAAAAACCGTCTGGACGAGATAAATGAAATTCTGAAGAAGAAGACGACTGGATCTATCCGGAAGAAGAAGACGGCATCGCAGGAGCTTCAGCAGAAAATTGATGAGTATAAACAATAATCCCATTAAACGAATTCCTAATTTTTTTATCAAAATAATAAATAACAATTTCACTTCACTGATCACTATTCTGATTTAGAACTGAATGCATTGGTAATATCACTATTTGAACCTTAATCAGTTGATAATTATTAAAATCAAAATACAATAAATAATTAACAAACATTTCTAATAGACAAATCCTAACCAAAATTTTTACTAAGTCTCATTGGTAATTATTTACTCAAATGTGTTAAGATATTAATTTTTTGTTTACCTAGTATTAAGGATTGTTATAAATTTGTGTGTTTTAGCCGTAGTCAAATATTTCTGTAGCCAAAAGGACTTATTAACACCCCTGAGTAAAAACATTTTAATTGTAAACTAACGTTACCGTCGAGACGGTTTGTGTATACAATACACTGGAACTGAGCATACCAACTGAACAAGTGTAATAGCCGGTGCTAAAAATAAAATTAATGTATTACAAAATAATTGAAACCTACTAAAGTGTCAATAAATATTCTCATTCTGCAACACTGTATGTTTGATTCAAGTAAATTAAGATAATAAATAAAATTTATTGAAGTGAAAACATCAAAACAAGACGTTAGCCAAGTCGACACTGCCTAAGGCGTGCGCCAATCAGGTGGCGAGGCGGCAACATTCAAATCGAAAGGTGAGAGATACGGTTTAACCGCAAAAGGTAAGAGAAGGTACAATTCGACTTGCTATACGCAGGTAACAGTGACAGAATTCATTGAAATTATTAATAACTTTAATCTTACATACATACTAAACCACGACCCCAACGAGCGAGTCAACAAACGCCCGACACTCACACATATACGATTCGAAGATACAACGACTTACAGAATAACACTAACTATTAATTTTTACAACCCACGTAAAGGTTCTCTTACAAAGTGACGCATCCAAAGTGGGGCAGAATAACACGCATCCTACAATGAAATTAAATACCCCGCACAAAAGATTTTCTTACAACAGTCACTTTTAATGGTTTAGAGTACATATTTGTTCGACATTAGCTTAGATTGGACTTCTTTTTGCTTATTTCGGGTTTTAACCTTTCTCATTGGTTTAGCAAGGTTAGGTATATTGTTTAGTTTGTCATATTATATGGGGGTTTATACACTTATTGGATTATGCTCATTGTGTCCCATTACAGTATATAAAAAGCATGTTAATTTAAATAAATTTTTGTGATATGTAAATTTTTGAGATGGGACATATCAGAATGTTCTAAATAAACAGATTCGACCTAATTAATGATGGTAATTATTTTAAAAATTAGTAACTAAATGTATTTTTTTAAGTAAAAAGGGTTTATGGCCATAAATTTGATTGTAAAAATATTCAGGTTTTTTGAACAAGAATTGTTCTGTTCAGAAGCGTCCTTCGACAAGAACTTTTATTATCTGTAGAAAATCATGAATAGGGGTTACCTAAGAACCAATCTGATTATGCGAATTCAGTTGAAAATTATTTTTAACTGATTGATCAGTCTCTCTTTGGAATCGATAACGTGTAATTGTCACTTGGTACATGATCATTGACCTCCCAATCACCACACACACAAGTTAGAAAATTACTACAGTTGCTGCGAGAAATATAGTAGTGCTATTCTGTGAAAGTACAATATATCCGATTAGGTATATAGGTGCTTTAAGCTGACTGGGAAAAGGGTGTTAGCATAACACACCATGTTAGTAATCAGTATTAGTTTGCCATGAAAGTATGTAACCATGCCCATGAGAAATAACTACACGCCTGAAAGCGACCCTGCGGCTGGACAGAGTATATCAATCCACAATCTGGATCATCCAGGAACAACCCATCATCTGAAGCATCTGAAGTCTACATAAAAGGGAAGCAAACTTATATTATTTATGCACAATTAAAAAAATAATAATTTAAAAGAATGATTATCACATCAGTAAAGACTTTATGGTAAATAAGACAAAAGAATGTTAAATATTACTTTACTTCATTGTATATAAAGGGAATCTTTATTTTGTATTACAAAGGTCAACACAGAGATATTTATTTATTTTTTATAAACTGTATTAAAATCTCAGGAGATTGTCAAAAATAATAGCATCATTATTAATAGTATCCACTTCAAACATAGGGCTATCTCGGACTAGTTATTCTATGTAACACCTGTACATCACAATACATATACATATATACGTTGTTTGATAAGTTCAGCCATTTTCGTTTTAGTGTAAATAAATTTAAATTCGTGGATTTATGTGTACTGATTCTTGGTAAACCTTGACTCCATTTGTTCTTTATTTAATATTATCTACTTAACTGTTTTTGTTATTATAATTATCTCATGATAATAATTTTTCTCTTTAAATTTTGCAGAGCGCCAGTTATGAAATATACAGCAATAATAAAATTATAATACTATCTTTGAATACTATAAAATATAAAATACTAATAATAATAGAACAATGTACTAATTCTTGTGTCACAGATTGGCAGCACTAATATTTATTATGCAGTGTTAAAAATAATATTAATGGATACAATTCTGTGTTTATACCCCCAACCTAACTGTATTGTGTAAATCACAAGCTGAGTCATATGAATTTGCTTGTTCATTGTGTTAAGTATAATTGTTGCACAGTAAATTTTTTAATAGAGGAGTGAGACAATGATGGCATAAAATAACTAATTACAATACTGAAAAATAATAAATCATCCATTTATTAACTATCATATTAGAAAAATTAAATATCAAAAATTTTTGTAACTTTATTAATATTTTAATAAAATAATATTCACTTTAAGTAAACATAATTATTGTTTACAAGACAGCACCCATTCTAAATTGATTGGAAAAATTATTTTTAATAAAACTTAAAATTCCATATTACTTATTTTACTTCAACTATTTACATTTTCGTATTGATTTTACTTCACTCTAACTCATACTTCAGTTCTTTGTGAGTTGTTTCTTTGTTTTGAACAAAATAATTGTTAATTTTTTACTTCTGTGTGTGTGTGTATGTGTGTGTGTGTGTGTGTGTGTGTGTGTGTGTGTGTGTGTGTGTGTGTGTGTGTGTGCAGCTTCTGGATATATGAGACAATGACAACGATGATGATGGTGATGATGTCGATGCCGATTTGCTGTCACTAATAAAACCCCAAGAGTAAGTCATTTGCGTCATCTGGTGGCAGTTGAAAGAAAGTACATTTCTTCTTATGGCATTGTCTGAATTGAAAAATGTGTTTTGTAGACTTCAAATTTGATTAAATAACCATGTTTAATTATTGTCATTAATTCATTTATGTCTGGACAGGAGTTCTCTAACCAAGCAAAATACATGCGTACACAGAGATCGTCCCCATTTGGAGCACAATACCTGTTTCTGCTGGTAGACCAAACACACACACACACACACACACACACACACTGCATGAAATTGACAGGTGATCATGTTTGACAGGCTAGAGCCTGTAATCTTTGCCTGTACATACACTACTTAAAATTATTATATTGTTAATGGAATAAATCCGCTTATAGTCCAAGCCACGTATTTTATAATCAACTAAACGCTATAACTCACCGTCTGTGGCTTAAGTAAATGTCTTTTATTCAATTGACATGTTTCGGGACACTTGTCCCATCATCAGAATATTTAAAAAGGTCTCTTTATACCATCTTACGATGGCACAGTCGTCAATATATTAAAAAATATTAAAACCACATAACATAAAACACAAACACATTACACAAAGTACGCACACGACAATTTTCGGTGTACACCACACGGTAACCGATAGCGCACTGGTTCATATTACACTCATGTCGCGACAATATCGCAACGCAGTATCGTACAGGACATTAGATTTAAAGTTCAGCTGATCATTTAAAACATCCTGTTACCAGGCCACATGTTTTAAATGATCAGCTGAACTTTAAATCTAATGTCCTGTACGATACTGCGTTGCGATATTGTCGCGACACGAGTGTAATATGAACCAGTGCGCTATCGGTTACCGTGTGGTGTACACCGAAAATTGTCGTGTGCGTACTTTGTGTAATGTGTTTGTGTTTTATGTTTTGTGGTTTTAATATATTGACGACTGTGCCATCGTAAGATGGTATAAAGAGACCTTTTTAAATATTCTGATGATGGGACAAGTGTCCCGAAACATGTCAATTGAATAAAAGACATTTACTTAAGCCACAGACGGTGAGTTATAGCGTTTAGTTGATTAAAATTATTTCTAACAACTTCTCACTGTGAATTATTTACAACAACATTGCCATTGTTAAATATGCAAATATTTAAGGAGGTATGGATTTGAATGGTATTCATATTTTACTTACATCTTCACATATGTAAATTATTCACATAACAATACGTTTTAAAATGGCTTCTTATAAAAAAAGATTTAATCGTAAACACATAGTAAACACTCCCATGGAGGGATACAAAATTCTGCCACCTTTCTGGTATTCATATTTTATTTACATCTTCACATACGTAAATTATTCACATAACAATACGTTTTAAAATGGCTTCTTACAAAAAAAGATTTAATCGTAAACACATAGTAAACACTCCCATGGAGGGATACAAAATTCTGCCACCTTTCTTTGGACGTATTGTTCTCCATTGGCGATATCCTGTGTCACATTTACGTGCTTTGTAGGAAGAGGCTATATAATGTAATGGCCACTTAGGCCGTTACACAAAATTTCAAAACTATGCTACTTAACCTAGAGGAAGCGAAAAGTGTGCTGGAGCCCAAACAGAGTGACAGGATTTGCAATCAACACTCTTGTAACCAGTAACAATTTTTATTAGTGCTAACATGTGACACATTGTTATGATCATGAACCATTTTCTTTAATTTATTGTTGTATTGGAGTGTTAGTGGTCTTAAATATTTCTACTAGTAATTTTGTACAAACCACTATGTTGTCTTTGACATTGACGAGCGCTTTCGGCAGTCAAGCCATCTCAGGGCATTTACCAACGATGGGTAAATGACCTGAGATGGCTTGACTGCCGAAAGCGCTCGTCAATACCAAAGACAACATAGTGGTTTGTACAAAATTACTAGTAGAAAGATTTTCTTTAAGAACATTAATTTGAGTTATTACAAAATATTCAGTTACAAGTTTTTCAAACAGCTGGATTCTCGTATCATTTTCTTTAAGAACGTTAATTTAAGTTATTACAAAATATTCAGTTACAAGTTTTTTAAACACCTGGAGTTCTTGATCTAAGTTATTATGAGTTCTCAACAAGAAGTATAACGTGAACACCAGGGGGGCCAGTCTATTGAGTAGATGTTGACTGAATTCAACACACTGTCCTTAGAGTGTGTTGAATCTTCAGCGAGTCTCATTCCAGGCAGATGTGGGTCCTTCGGTGTTCTGCCGGATGAGTATTCCTGGGCCTGACGGTTTCGGGGAGCATCCTGGTGCACTGCTCTGCAGATAGTGACAGGTGTTGATGTTACTACCTCTGCTTCCCATTTCTCCCGGCTGGTGCAGGAACCCTATAACAAATTTTTATTTGGAGATTAGCCGTCGGTCAAAACACCCACCCATACACTCTCTTGCCTCGGAACACAGACTCTCTTGACTCACTGTCACAATTTTTATCAACATTTTATTTGCTTATTTTATCCAGTTATAGTCATTACTTTTAATCTTTACTTTTAACTTTATCAAAAGACAATTAAATACTATGCCACCACGTGTTACAATGAAATAGACTTTTCAGATGTCGAGGCCACACATACACAAACAACACATAATCCATCATTAAATAACATAGAATAATATAATCGAGTCTAACTTGAGAGCCCTTTACTCGATTACGAACTCATGCGGAAAGATTTACTTAACCCTGAGCCGTCAGACCGTTGAAACACTCTGCCTGAAGGTTGGCAAGGAATGAGAATAAGACCTGAATTAGTCGGTCCCACTATCCGGCATAAAAGCGACCTGTTCCGATTTGCTGATCATAACTTTTGGTAACCTGCTTACTACAGCGAGTAGCTGAAAGCTGATACGTTTGACTAGGCCTGCTAGATTGCATCGCCGAAGCGCAGACACGGCCTTAGCAATCACATGTTAATGATCAAATTAGCTGTGGCGAGCACAGCCGCCAAGCACTCGGAAAATTCAAACCCTGGCACAATAACAATGATTTTTATACCTTTCTTTTCATGGTGCTATTTCTACCTGTTTCTCTAATAACGTGCTGTTTATTCTGAGATTCGTACTGTGTTCACCCTTGGTCTCTCTCTCTCTCTCTCTCTCTCTCTCTCTCTCTCTCTCTCTCTCTCTCTCTCTCTCTCTCTCTCTCTCTCCCCTCTCCCTCGTGGGAAATAATTTCTCTTTGTCTTCTCTCACTTCGTTGTTCATATCGTTTTGCTCTTCTCCAACCTTGCTTGCTTTTCTCTCTTCGTAGCGATTTATTCTCTTTCTGCCCAGAGTTTTCTCTTACACTCTCCTCTCTTCTTCCTTGCAGTTCCTTTTGGTTGCCATCACATATCACCTCTAGAGAATTGCTTTTATTTTTGTAATCTGTGTGAGCAAATTTATTAATTCTTCAATGCTTTTAATTCCTTGTATGTACGTATATTTACATATACAGTATATTCCTAATCTTATATTTCAGTTCTTGTGGTATGCTAATTTTAACACAAACTTGTGTTCAGTGAATTTTGATTTGTTTACTCCTTTCAAGTGGCTGAGTGATGTTCTCTTCAAGGGTAAGTTTTCCATGTGTTTAATATCTACCACAATTGGTATCTTACCTGTCTTTGTGTATCAATATTCCAAAAGCAGCAGTATTCAAACAAGTCTTATGTTGTTCACAAATAGTTTACTTGCTCAAACAATCATGTGGCAGCAGAATCTTGAAAATGTTTATTTAATAAGCAAGCTTCTCTGTCAATTATATTATTACCTATCAATTCCATTTCTCGTTCACTATTCAGATGGAATTCAGTTTGATTGTTCTTCAATCCTTGAATATTAAATTAGTCCTCTCTTCTGTACGTGTAGGATACAAAATCATCTGAACCAGTCTTCTCTGTATTCACATTCTAAGAGTTTCTACTTCAACATGTAAATCATTGTGGAACATATTTATTTGACTTGGATAGTCCTTTGTTGTTTCGGTAGATGATGGCAGTTTCCAATGAGTAGTTCAGACTTCTACCACTTGTGTCTTCCTTATGTTTTCAAATACCCTTGTACTGACTTAAAATCACACACAGAGAGATTAAAATCAACATGTGTTCACTTTGACAAACTACAGCTTGTAAGTTTTCCCTGCATATACACATAACACTACTTAAACTATTTTTAACAACTACTCTATATTAATTATTTACAAAAATTCAAGTGTGGTTAAATATGCAAATGTATTTGTGTGTGTGTGTGTGTGTGTGCGCGTGTGCCATTCACCATTCAATTATATACACATTTGCTTATAAAAATCTATTCTTCCTATGAAGAGTAATGCAATACTGTAATCAGACATATGGTAAGGTTAATTTTTGCAAGCCGAAATCTACCTCACAGTTAGAACATGATTTTTAACACTATTTTCTACTGCTTCAGTGTTCCAATTATGAATTATTACAGGTTATGTATTCATTTGTTCCAGTGTTACTTATTTACACCCATGAATAATGTCTGTGAAGAAGAGGATTCTACTCTGGATTGTAAACTATATAGGGGAAAGTTAATTCAAAATACTCTGGGAGACCATCTGTCACCACACAAGTTAATACATTCTGGCAGTAAGAAGTACCACTGTGATGTTTGTTCAAAATCATTTACTCGGTCAAGCAATTTGTCAAGACACAAGTTAATACATTCTGGCAATAAGAAGTACCAGTGCGATGTTTGTTCAAAATCATTTACTCAGTCATATGGTTTGTCTCAACACAAGTTAATACACACTGGCACTAAAAAGTACCAGTGCGATGTTTGTTCAAAATCATTTACTACGTCAAACTCTTTGACAAAACACAAGTTAATACATTCTGGCATTAAGAAGTACCAGTGCGATGTTTGTTCAAAATCATTTACTAGGTCTGGCGATTTCTCAGTACACAAGTTAATACATTCTGGCATTAAGAAGTACCAGTGCGATGTTTGTTCAAAATCGTTTACTCAGTCAAGCAATTTGACAAAACACAAGTTAATACATTCTGGAATTAAGAAGTACCAGTGCGATGTTTGTTCAAAATCATTTACTGAGTCAGGTAGTTTGTCAAAACACAAGTTAATACATTCTGGCATTAAGAAGTACCAGTGCGATGTTTGTTCAAAATCATTTACTGAGTCAGGTAGTTTGTCACAACACAAGTTAATACATTCTGGCATTAAGAAGTACCAGTGCGATGTTTGTTCAAAATCATTTACTCAGTCAAGCCATTTGTCAGTACACAAGTTAATACATTCTAGCATTAAGAAGTACCAGTGCGATGTTTGTTCAAAATCATATACTCAGTCAAGTAGTTTGTCAAAACACAAGTTAATACATTCTGGCATTAAGTTAATACATTCTGGCATTAAGAAGTACCAGTGCAATGTTTGTTCAAAATCATTTACTTGGCCAAGCCAATTGTCAAGACACAAGTTAATACATTCTGGCATTAAGAAGTACCAGTGCGATGTTTGTTCAAAATCATTTACTGAGTCAGGTAGTTTGTCAAAACACAAGTTAATACATTCTGGCATTAAGAAGTACCAGTGCAATGTTTGTTCAAAATCATTTACTTGGTCAAGCCAATTGTCAGTACACAAGTTAATACATTCTGACATTAAGAAGTACCAGTGCGATGTTTGTTCAAAATCATTTACTCAGTCAAGCAATTTGACAAAACACAAGTTAATACATTCTGGAATTAAGAAGTACTAGTGTGATGTTTGTTCAGAATCGTTGACTACATTAGACAGTTTGTAAAAACACAAGTTAGTACATTCTGACATTAAGAAGTACCAGTGAGTTCTTTCTACAAAAATATTTAATTTGGCATAGCCTGTTGTGTTATAAATAACATGTTGGCATAAAATAATAACAGTGATGTAAGAAAATTTTCTGTTTGTACATTTTGAGTGTAAATTAATCCATTATACTATTACGAACCATTACTCTGTGGTATGTAAGAATAGTTTATATTGTCCAAGAAGTTTTATCAATGTAATAAAACTTATCAATATGTTTTTAAGCAGAATCCCTTTAAACAAGCATTATTATACAAATAAATTAATATAGGCTGTAATATTGCTACTGCAAATATGTAATAAGTCTATAATATTTGGCACTACAAAACTACTGAAATTTGTAACAAAATTGTACCTTACAAATTACATCATGAAATTATACATTGTAATATAGTGTGATATTATTGATACACATTTATCCTCTAATTAAATTTATCACTGCAGGAGTTACACTGATATATGTATATTTAGTTGAAATAATTTGAAAGTCTTTGTTTCTTGCCATACATAGATTATACTTCTCACACAAAATTTTTGTCTGGCTGCTACAACCTTCACGATGACAGAGTCCTGGGGTCTTAACACATCTGCGTTAGTGCTTGGCAAAATGATTCGCGTGGTTATGTCCCCTAAGTTAATGTAGCTTGGCATTTCACAACTTGTAAGTTGTATTTAAAGCTCATAGGTTATTTCATCTAGCATATTTTTGATTGCTGCATGCATACTGTTTCTTTACAATTCAACATTAGTTTAGTGCATTACTGACAGATGGCATTGTATCTCAAAACTGCTAATTTCCTATGCTTTACATGTCAATGTTTGTAATGGTTCCTTGTTGTGAACTACACATTTGGTATAGTGTTGGCATGTGGAGTGTTTAAATTTTTGAGTGATTTTTTGTTGTAATTTTATATTACAAAGTAACTGATAACTTCTTGACTGAAGATAAAATATTATGGTAAATTAATTTCAAATATGGATCTGAATTGAATAATGTAGAAAATGAAGAGATGTTTTGATCTGACAATACAGGTAAGACTACATAATTTGAGGTTACTTCATCTCACTGTTTACTGCCGGTGTCCAAGATAACGAATTATAGCAAGTGTCGAATGGCAAGACACCAGAATAGTGTGGACGCCCTGGTACATGCTTTGCATTTTGAAGCCGCCAAATCAGCATCTGGGTGGACAAGTCATAAAGTGCATTAAAAGATCACAATGGCACAGACGAGGAAGAAGAACTAGGAACAGGGACTTGACGGTCAGCTCCGCAGAATAAAATAAGAAAGCACGGAAGACCAAAGTGTTGTAGATGTGGGAAACTTGGACATCTACAATGAGATTGTTGGGTTAGAATTCAGCAGCAGGGAAACAAGCAGTAGTCAGTACAACGAGGCATGTGCTGACTAACTGGAGGAAAGAAGCCCCTAGACAATACCCAATTTCTACACTTCAGAAAAACAGCAGGAGTGTGGTGGTTACCGGACTTGTTTAAGAAAGGCCAACCTCGATTACAGTTGACACAGGCGCAACAGTTTCCATTGTGTGGCCCAACATGGTGAAAGATCTCAAGCCAATCTGGCGCACTTGCAGCTTGCGAACAGCAACTAGACGGCCTGTAAAAGTGTTTGAAAAAGTGGAGATACACCTATGCCTTAGTCGACTTGAGTTTAATCACCAAGTACTTGTTGCAGACATTGTGGATGAAGCAATTCTTTGTCTCAACATTACGAACGCATATGGATTTATAGTTTAAAACAATGTCTTGAGAATCGGAGGATAAGATGTAATGCTCTCCACAATGAGTACATCAGAAAAATCGATGGACATGATAAACCAAGTGGCCGTAACTGTTCCGCTAAACTCCGAAAAGATCATTTTTAGAACTGAGGTAGATACAGTAAAATTAAAAGTTAAGGGCATATGCACAGAAACCAATTTATGGATGGACGAGTCCACTTTGAATCTGAATAGCAGGAGGGTAAGAGAGAATCAGCTGGTATGCAAGTGAAGGGGTTGCCAACTTTGTGGGTAATGTTTTAGTTACCCGTACATTGTTAGTTTCTGTATGACGTACTATCTCAGTCTTGCATTAGTTATTACAATTCAATTTGTTATTAATTATGTAGTTGTTTTACAGTCATTCATTTTTATTAATTATGTAATTTTTTAGTTAATTTCTATTGGTAGTTTTTATTCTATAATTACGTATTATCGTAATTATTTGTGTTATCATACAGTAACGAGATTTGATAAAATGGATACTTCTCCTTCAACTAGCAAAGACAAAGTTATTCATAGTAAAGCATAGGAAGTAATAATACACAGTTTTTTGTTGTCCAGGATTAAAAAGACTCTTGCAATTAAATTAATACAAAGAACGTGTTCCTTTATGCAGTTATAGACTGTAGAGATAGTCAAGTGTAATTAAGGAGTAAAAGTGTAAAGTTTGCAAATTCCATTGCGATAAGAATGGTCAGAAAGGCTGTAGTTATTTACGTCTCAGCAGTACACAATGACAGAATCAAACAACATTCTGATATGTAACAGCAACAAATTTCGATACATGTGAACAGTTCATATCATTTGCTTGATTTGTATAGTAATACAATTACAATATTATTATTATTTGATTTACATCAGAACAGTAAATGTATAATTCTTTTTTTAAGCCAGCTGTGTGACTAGGCACACACACACATACTCACAGATAGATGTTTATGGTGACACATTTACAAACAAACCTTAACAGTTGAGAGTTTTTGTTACTATTAGAAACGATATTCATTGGTTGGCAACAGTGTCGCTGATAACATTCTCTTCTCACATCTCACAGTGACTCTCTCCACATCGCCTTTCCCCTCTGACTGCAAGTGTTTCGTGCATTTCCATGCCCTTAACTTTCAATTTTGCTATACTAGGGGCAACCAGTGCTCTATATTCAAACCCGATATAGTCAGCTCACCGGGCATACTAATTGCCAGAATTTTATTAAAACCTGATGAAACTGGAAATGTACCTATTAGAGTGGCGAATATTTTGGTTCAAGCTGTCACTTTACAACGCAATATGCTCCAAGGCAAATTGACTCCTGTGGTCTGGGTAGCCGGAATGACACAACAAAGATCCAGTGCTTCGGATACTTCCAAATTACCAGAGGGACTGCAGGAATTATTGAACAGATCTTCTAACAACCTCTCAAGTGGTGAGGTAAAAGAACTCAGATGGTTTTTACATGAATTCAAAGATTCCTTTGCCGTTCGGGAATCAGTTTTGTCATTGGGAAGAACCTCTCTTGTACAAAATCGCATCAATACCTGGGACACAACACTGATACGCCAACCTCCTCGAAGGCCTCCATTAGATAAGCAAGAGGAAATATCTTGGTTAGTACAGGACATGCTGACAGAGGGAGTAATCGAGCCTTCGTCAAGTGCTTGGTCTTCTCCAGTAGAGTTGGTAGTGAAGAAGGATGGTGGATTCCGTTTCTGTGTAGACTACCGGAGGCAGCATGATAATACAAAGCTTTAATGAAGAAAGTTGTGTTAGTGGTTGAAATCAAAAGCAGAATGATCACTGTTGCACACCACTATGTAAAATTATCCCGATTAGCGCTTTCAAGCTTCACAGCTCATCGTCAGATCGGAGTTAAACCAAAAATCTGAAAAAACCCTTCACTCACCCCACCCTACTCACACTCAACAAGCTATAATTGAATGCCCCTTACCCACCCTCACCTGTCACACCATCTAGACAGTTATATATTTTTCTACCAAATTCCTTGTGTTTCAGTGTTGTGTGTGTGTGTGTGTGTGTGCGTGCATTCCTTTTAAACATAGTCTTTCTCATCCACACATGTGTGCCAGTCACACCCCCTTATTTTAAAAACCCCTACTTAGTCCTATACAATTTAATTCTTAATCTTATCTATCTGTCCTCTATCCTTTACTTCTTGATTATGTTATAAAATATTTCTTCATTATCGTTTATTAACTTAATAACTTTATTTACTGTGATATTGGTAAACATGTCCTTAACATCCAGTGGTATCAATTTTGTATTTACATTAATTCTAATATTTTCTAATTTTTCTATCAATTTTACATTATTTTCTATGCTGTATTTTGTCCCAAATTCATATTTCTCTTTCAGTACTCTGCTAACTTCCTTTGATAAATTATAAATAGGTGCATTAATAAAAGAAACAATGGGTCTAATTGGTTTTCCTTCTTTATGTATCTTAACCTGACTATTAAAAGTTGGTGCTGTTGTATTACTCTCTAATAAATACTTTTTCTTATTGTCTTCTATAAATGTTATCTGTTTCATCATTTGTTTTATCCTTGACTGGTACTTACTTGTATAATCATACTTTATTTCCTCATATGGTCCTACACTTATAAATTCTTCCGTTTTCTTTATGTATTCGTCTTTTCTCAGTAGTACCATTGTATTTCCTTTGTCCGCCTTTGTAACTATAATATCACTCTTTTTTATTTTATTCCTTAGTTTAGTTACAGTTGATTTCATTTTTTGTTCATTTTTTTAATTATACAAATTTTTCTTAAATATTTTATCTACTACATTCCCTACTTCCCACCTCATTTTTTTTTCTCCTTTTCATTTCCTAGATTTGTATTATGCTTTCGCATTCAATAATCGTTTTTTCTTGATTTAATTCTGGTGGCGGCGCGTATTTTAAGCCTTTTGCTAACATTTCTTTTTTTTTCTGTATTGAAAATTACCTCTGTAAGGTTTATTACTCTTTTTTCATAGTTATTCTTAGAGAGGTGTTTCTTTTTTACTTTGTTTTTCCTTATTAATTTATTTAACTTATCTACCGTTTTTTTATTTTTCTTTTCCAATTTCTTTTCTATGTACCCCAAACCAAAATTATACAATATTTCTTCCAACTCTACATACGAGTATATTCTTAACAATTCCATATGTCTGTCATATAATTCCCTATTATATCTATTGATTAAGCCGTAAAGTGACCTTATTTCCAATTTTATCCACAACTTCTCACTTTGTTCTTTTACCTTTTTAGCCACACTGTTCTTATTTTTAATTTTAACTTGTGCGTATTTTGGGATGACACTATTATCCAGACATTGTTTATTAAACCATATTTTACTTAAAACCCTCTTCAATTTAACTTTTAACTTAAGATATTTAAAAACTTTACTTACCTTATTGTTGTCATTTATTACCTCATTGTTGTTGTCCATTACCTGTCGTCGATTGCACATTGTAACAGACGTTTAATGAAGAAAGTTGCGTTTGTGGTTGAAATCACAAGCAGAATGATCACTGTTGCACACCACTATGTCAAATTATCCTGATTAGCGCTTTCAAGCTTCACAGCTCATCGTCAGATCGGAATTAAACCAAAAATCTGGAAAAAACCCTTCACTCACATCTCACCCCACCCTACTCACACACAACAAGCTATAATTGAATGTCCCTTCCCCACCCTCAGCCTGTCCCACCATCTGGACAGTTACATATTTTTCTAGCAAATTCCTTGTGTTTCAGTGTTTGTGTGTGTGTGTCCCTTTTAAACCTAGTCTTTCTCATCCACACGTGTGCCAGTCACACCCCCTTATTTTAAAAACCCCTAATTAGTCTTAAGCAATTTAATTCTTAATCTTATCTATCTGTCCTCTATCATTTACTTCTTGATTATGTTATAAAATATTTCTTCATTATCAAATTTAATTTTAGTATTAAATTTAGTATTAATAAATAAGGTGGGAGGCCAGGTAGTCATGACCGGTTGTAGCTCTTTTTAGAACTACAACCGGTCATGACTACCTGGCCTCCCACCTGCACCGCATTGGCGTGTTGTCATCTCCTGAATGTGTTCTCTGTGGATACGCTTCCATGAATGCGGATCACCTAATTGCATGTCCAGCCTTGATCTCAGACACGGAAGTCCAGGACGAGGATGGTATGGCAAGGCTCTCACGTCTCTACTGGTCAGCGCGCCGCCTAATGGCCCAACAGCCAAGGGTGGGCGTTGGCTAGTAAGTAAGTAAGTAAGTATTAATTAAATTGTCTAACCCTTTTTCTCTTTCTTTCAATATTTCTAACTCCTCCCTAAGCTTCCTTTCAACTGTGTTATTTACTATTTTTACAATTTCGTAGTCTTCCAAAGGATTAACAAACTTATGGTTGTCTTCTATGAAATGTCTTGCATATAACGAATTCGTTGTTCTATTACCTTCTCCACGTTTGTGGTCAGACAACCTGCATACAAATTTTCGTCCTGTCTCACCTAGGTACACTTTGTTCCAGTCTCTACATTTTAATTTATAAATTCCGCTTTTCTGTAATACTGGTATTTTTTCTATATTCTTATTCCTTATCTTATCAAATACCGTTTCACATTTTTTAATAGCTATATCTACTCCGTATTTATTAAAACATTTTATAATTTTTCTAGTATGTGAACCTATGTATGTCAATGACCCTGCATAATTCTTTTGTTGTGGTTCTATTTTAGCTTTTTGTATGTTAACCCTTTTCATAACTTTATCCACTATGTTGGTGTTATAATTATTATTCCTTACAATTCCCTTTATCGTTTTTAACTCCCTATCTTTTGATTCGGTCTCTTTTAAACACTTCTGAGCTCTACAACAAAATGAATTGATTGCCGCCATTTTATATCTATAAGTGTGGGAAGTCTCTCTTGGTATAATTATATCAGAATACGATTCTTTCCTAAATATCCTAAACTGTAGTTTCTCATTATCTTTAATTTCTATGTTTAAATTTAAGTAATTTATTTTCTTACCTCCTATCTCTTATTTAAATTGTAAGTTTTTATCCTTATTATTTACCTCTTTTATAAACTCATACACTTCTTCTATGCTTCCTTCCCAAATTACTAATACATCGTCAACGTATCTATTCCATAATTTTATATTGTCTTTATACTTAGTGGAACTTATTAATTGCTTTCCAAATTCATTCATGTATATTTCTGCAAGAATAGGGGATAATGAAGATCCCATGGGTAAACCTTTTTTCTGTATATAAAACTTGTTATTAAACCTAAAATAGTTCTGATTTACACATTCTTTAATTACTTTAATCAACTGCTTTTTATATCTGTATTCTCCCATATTATTATCGTTTATTAACTTAATAACTTTATTTACTGTGATATTGGTAAACATGTCCTTAACACATCCAGTGATATCAATTTTGTATTTTCATTAATTCTAATATTTTCTAATTTTGCTATCAATTTTACATTATTCTCTATGCTGTATTTTGTCCCAAATTCATATTTCTCTTTCAGTACTCTGCTAACTTCCTTTGATAATTTATAAATAGGTGCATTAATAAAAGAAACAATGGGTCTAATTGGTTTTCCTTCTTTATGTATCTTAACCTGACTTTTAAAAGTTGGTGCTGTTGGATTACTCTCTAATAAATACTTTTTCTTATTGTCTTCTATAAATGTTATCTGCTTCATCATTTGTTTTATCCTTGACTGGTACTTACTTGTATAATCATACTTTATTTCCTCATATGGTCCTTCACTTATAAATTCTTTATGTATTCGCCTTTTCTCAGTAGTACCATTGTATTTCCTTTGTCCGCCTTTGTAACTATAATATCACTCTTTTTTATTTTATTCTTTAGTTTAGTTACAGTTGATTTGATTTTTTGTTCATTTTTGAATTATACAAATTTTTCTTAAATATTTTATCTACTACATTCCCTACTTCCCACCTGATTCTTTTTAATCTTTTTTATTTCCTAGTTTTTGTATTATGCTTTCGCATTCAATAATCGTTTTTTCTTGATTTAATTCTGGTGGCGGCACATATTTTAAATCTTTTGCTAACATTTCTTTTTTTCTGTATTGAAAATTACCTCTGTAAGGTTTATTACTCTTTTTTTCATAGTTATTCTTAGAGAGGTGTTCCTTTTTTACTTCGTTTTTCCTTATTAATTTATGTAACTTATCTACCATTTTTTGTTTTTCTTTTCCAATTTCTTTTCTACGTACCCCAAACCAAAATTATACAATATTTCTTCCAACTCTACATACGAGTATGTTCTTAACAATTCCATATGTCTGTCATATAATTCCCTATTATATCTATTGATTAAGCCGTAAAGTGACCTTATTTCCAATTTTATCCACAACTTCTCACTTTGTTCTTTTACCTTTTCAGCCACACTGTTCTTATTTTTAATTTTAACTTGTGCGTATTTTGGGATGACACTATTATCCAGACATTGTTTATTAAACCATATTTTACTTAAAACCCTCTTCAATTTAACTTTTAACTTAAGATATTTAAATACTTTACTTACCTTATTGTTGTCATTTATTACCTCATTGTTGTTGTCCATTACCTGTCGTCGATTGCACATTGTAACAGACGTTTAATGAAGAAAGTTGTGTTAGTGGTTGAAATCACAAGCAGAATGATCACTGTTGCACACCACTATGTCAAATTATCCTGATTAGCGCTTTCAAGCTTCACAGCTCATCGTCAGATCGGAATTAAACCAAAAATCTGGAAAAAACCTTTCACTCACATCTCACCCCACCCTACTCACACACAACAAGCTATAATTGAATGTCCCTTCCCCACCCTCAGCCTGTCCCACCATCTGGACAGTTACATATTTTTCTAGCAAATTCCTTGTGTTTCAGTGCTTGTGTGTGTGTGTGTGTGTCCCTTTTCAACCTAGTCTTTCTCATCCACACGTGTGCCAGTCACACCCCCTTATTTTAAAAACCCCTAATTAATCTTAAGCAATGTAATTCTTAATCTTATCTATCTGTCCTCCATCATTTACTTCTTGATTATGTTATAAAATATTTCTTCATTATCAAATTTAATTTTAGTATTAATTAAATTGTCTAACCCTTTTTCTCTTTCTTTCAATATTTCTAACTCCTCCCTAAGCTTCCTTTCAACTGTGTTATTTACTATTTTTACAATTTCGTAGTCTTCCAAAGGATTAACAAACTTATGGTTGTCTTCTATGAAATGTCTTGCATATAACGAATTCGTTGTTCTATTACCTTCTCCACGTTTGTGGTCAGACAACCTGCATACAAATTTTCGTCCTGTCTCACCTAGGTACACTTTGTTGCAGTCTACATTTTAATTTATAAATTCCGCTTTTCTGTAATACTGGTATTTTTTCTATATTCTTATTCCTTATCAAATACCGTTTCACATTTTTTAATAGCTATATCTACTCCATATTTATTAAAACATTTTATAATTTTTCTAGTATGTGAACCTATGTATGTCAATGACCCTGCATAATTCTTTTGTTGTGGTTCTATTTTAGCTTTTTGTATGTTAACCCTTTTTTCATAACTTTATCCACTATGTTGGTGTTATAATTATTATTCCTTACAATTCCCTTTATCGTTTTTAACTCCCTATCTTTTGATTCGGTCTCTTTTAAACACTTCTGAGCTCTACAACAAAATGAATTGATTGCCGCCATTTTATATCTATAAGTGTGGGAAGTCTCTCTTGGTATAATTATATCAGAATACAATTCTTTCGTAAATATCCCAAACTGTAGTTTCTCATTATCTTTAATTTCTATGTTTAAATTTAAGTAATTTATTTTCTTACCTCCTATCTGTTATTTAAATTGTAAGTTTTTATCCTTATTATTTACCTCTTTTATAAACTCATGCACTTCTTCTATGCTTCCTTCCCAAATTGCTAATACATCGTCAACGTATCTAGTCCATAATTTTATATTGTCTTTATACTTAGTGGGACTTACTAATTGCTTTCCAAATTCATTCATGTATATTTCTGCAAGAATAGGGGATAATGAAGATCCCATAGGTAAACCTTTTTTCTGTATATAAAACTTGTTATTAAACCTAAAATAGTTCTGATTTACACATTCTTTAATTACTTTAATCAATTGCTTTTTATACCTGTATTCTCCCATATTATTATCGTTTATTAATTTAATAACTTTATTTACTGTGATATTGGTAAACATGTCCTTAACATCCAGTGGTATCAATTTTGTATTTTCATTAATTCTAATATTTTCTAATTTTTCTATCAATTTTACATTATTCTCTATGCTGTATTTTGTCCCAAATTCATTTTTTCTCTTTCAGTACTCTGCTAACTTCCTTTGATAATTTATAAATAGGTGCATTAATAAAATAAACAATGGGTCTAATTGGTTTTCCTTCTTTATGTATCTTAACCTGACTTTTAAAAGTTGGTGCTGTTGGATTACTCTCTAATAGATACTTTTTCTTATTGTCTTCTATAAATGTTATCTGCTTCATCATTTGTTTTATCCTTGACTGGTGCTTACTTGTATAATCATACTTTAATTCCTCATATGGTCCTTCACTTATAAATTCTTCCATTTTCTTTATGTATTCGTCTTTTCTCGGTAGTACCATTGTATTTCCTTTGTCCGCCTTCGTAACTATAATATCACTCTTTTTTATTTTATTCTTTAGTTTAGTTACAGTTGATTTGATTTTTTGTTCATTTTTTGAATTATACAAATTTTTCTTAAATATTTTATCTACTACATTCCCTACTTCCCACCTCATTCTTTTTTTCTCCTTTTCATTTCCTAGTTTTTGTATTATGCTTTCGCATTCAATAATCGTTTTTTCTTGATTTAATTCTGGTGGCGGCGCGTATTTTAAGCCTTTTGCTAACATTTCTTTTTCTTCTGTATTGAAAATTACCTCTGTAAGGTTTATTACTCTTTTTTCATAGTTATTCTTAGAGAGGTGTTCCTTTTTTAGTTCGTTTTTCCTTATTAATTTATTTAACTTATCTACCATTTTTTTTTTTTTTTCCATTTTCTTTTCTATGTACCCCAAACCAAAATTATACAATATTCTTCCAACTCTACATACGAGTATATTCTTAACAATTCCATATGTCTGTCATATAATTCCCTATTATATCTATTGATTAAGCCGTAAAGTGACCTTATTTCCAATTTTATCCACAACTTCTCACTTTGTTCTTTTACCTTTTTAGCCACACTGTTCTTATTTTTAATTTTAACTTGTGCGTATTTTGGGATAACACTATTATCCAGACATTGTTTATTAAACCATATTTTACTTAAAACCTCTTCAATTTAACTTTTAACTTAAGATATTTAAATACTTTACTTACCTTATTGTTGTCATTTATTACCTCATTGTTGTTGTCCATTACCTGTCGTCGATTGCACATTGTAACAGACGTTTAATGAAGAAAGTTGTGTTAGTGGTTGAAATCACAAGCAGAATGATCACTGTTGCACACCACTATGTCAAATTATCCTGATTAGCGCTTTCAAGCTTCACAGCTCATCGTCAGATCGGAATTAAACCAAAAATCTGGAAAAAACCCTTTCACTCACATCTCACCCCACCCTACTCACACACAACAAGCTATAATTGAATGTCCCTTCCCCACCCTCAGCCTGTCCCATCATCTGGACAGTTACATATTTTTCTAGCAAATTCCTTGTGTTTCAGTGCTTGTGTGTGTGTGTCCCTTTTAAACCCAGTCTTTCTCATCCACACGTGTGCCAGTCACACCCCCTTATTTTAAAAACCCCTAATTAGTCTTAAGCAATGTAATTCTTAATCTTATCTATCTGTCCTCTATCATTTACTTCTTGATTATGTTGTAAAATATTTCTTCATTATCAAATTTAATTTTAGTATTAATTAAATTGTCTAACCCTTTTTCTCTTTCTTTCAATATTTCTAACTCCTCCCTAAGCTTCCTTTCAACTGTGTTATTTACTATTTTTACAATTTCGTAGTCTTCCAAAGGATTAACAAACTTATGGTTGTCTTCTATGAAATGTCTTGCATATAACGAATTCGTTGTTCTATTACCTTCTCCACGTTTGTGGTCAGACAACCTGCATACAAATTTTCGTCCTGTCTCACCTAGGTACACTTTGTTGCAGTCTACATTTTAATTTATAAATTCCGCTTTTCTGTAATACTGGTATTTTTTCTATATTCTTATTCCTTATCTTATCAAATACCGTTTCACATTTTTTAATAGCTATATCTACTCCATATTTATTAAAACATTTTATAATTTTACTAGTATGTGAACCTATGTATGTCAATGACCCTGCATAATTCTTTTGTTGTGGTTCTATTTTAGCTTTTTGTATGTTAACCCTTTTTTCATAACTTTATCCACTATGTTGGTGTTATAATTATTATTCCTTACAATTCCCTTTATCGTTTTTAACTCCCTATCTTTTGATTCGGTCTCTTTTAAACACTTCTGAGCTCTACAACAAAATGAATTGATTGCCGCCATTTTATATCTATAAGTGTGGGAAGTCTCTCTTGGTATAATTATATCAGAATACAATTCTTTCCTAAATATCCCAAACTGTAGTTTCTCATTATCTTTAATTTCTATGTTTAAATCTAAGTGATTTATTTTCTTACCTCCTATCTCTTATTTAAATTGTAAGTTTTTATGCTTATTATTTACCTCTTTTATAAACTCATGCACTTCTTCTATGCTTCCTTCCCAAATTACTAATACATCGTCAACATATCTAGTCCATAATTTTATATTGTCTTTATACTTAGTGGAACTTATTAATTGCTTTTCAAAATCATTCATGATTTTAAAAAATTTATAATTTCTTGATCAAGGGCACGCTCACACACTCAAGTTGACAAACCCAGGCCCGATTCGTAAATAAGAACGAATTAGGGACACGTCAGACCCGACGCCATTGCGAAGACAATGAGAAAACGATTGAGTACACGCCACAATAGAATATAAGGAACGTCGTTGACAGCACGAAGTTAGCTACGATTTACAGCACCAAACAAACGAAGACAAAAGGCATAGTCCAGCAGCCTGGGTACGCAGAAGTGAAATGGAACACATGCTGTGGGGTTGAGTTGTAATGAGCACACGTATGAACGTTACACCCAGTAACAACGGGTGCAGAGAAATCTCGACAAATATGTAGACAATAGAACAGACATTCAATGAATACTAGAGATACGCACAGCCCAGCATGAAAACAAACCCTGATGTCCAGCCAGATTTACAACTAGAAAGCGTGGGACCCCGTCCAGGGATGACACCCAACGAAGAGTTGATAATCGGTGGAACGAGCGAAGGGTAAATGAACAATTGACCAAGACACTGCAGACTCTTAACAAAAGCTATATCAGAGTGCCTCGACAACGTGGAAACAGAGGTTGATAGACAGGCGAGGGAATTGCTCTAGTTTCTGAGAATCAGCACAACGTTCGTCGCTGGAATATTCCGGGGATGTCGACGACCAACCAGCATTTGGCATCTTCCTATGGAACTGGTGGAGAGAGTAGTAACGACTTGAACGACGAATCGGGAAACCGATGACAAAATTCTACAAGGTGGTAGGAATTTAGGGAACCTATCAACAATGGCAGAAGGCGTGGAAATATGAAAATTGCCTTCTGGCATAGTATGTTTGATAAAAACTGTTTGCGAGGATGCGGAGCCCAGTAGTAGTTGGAGCGGTAGTTACAGTAATAGTAGTTGCAGTAGTTATGGTAGTAATACGGGTAATACACTAGTAATTGAAATAGTTTACGCGACTTACTCAACTCTTAACTCAGTGAAATTGTAACCAAGTCGCGGGCTTAAGTGAACTTAGACATTCAATTCAATCGCAATGCTACAAAACGTATGTTCGATAGTTTATATGAGTACCGATAATCAACAGTGCGAATAGACATAACTATCGTAAATACCAGTGTATACGTGACTCTAAACTACGACCGACACGCAACATAATAATACAAGTGAGTAACAATCCGAGAGTAAAACAGTGGTGACAGTTTCAACACTATTCCACCGTAATGATTCTCAATTTTGAGCATCTGAACTGAGTGAATCAACACGAACACTATTACGCACATTGTATACACTACGTCCAAGGTAGATGAAATAGTTAGCTACATGAACACGCACACAGAAAACTCTAAAAGCGATCCATTTTAATGACGATGATAGCATCTTAACACTTGAACCCATAAAACACTTGACGCCAGCGGGGAGTCCAACACCACACTATACATAACGAGAGTGGGGAAATTCAGTGAAGTAAAAGTGAAGTGTTCTTCGATCAGCAGAGATTAGGATGTACGAGTAGTCCACCAACGGATGTCATCTTACACCGATGGAATTTGTGGATAAACCTTTTGCAAGATAAGCCTTTATGTTTCTTAAATCCTAGTTGATACATACTACTGCACTGTCTTTTTCTTTTCAAAGAGCTACTCCCGAGAGATTTCTGTAAATTTATATAAATCATAAATCTAATAATGTCAATACTAAAGTCATTCATCTGAGCATAATGAACGCATTTAGCTAGGGATAAAATATTTGATTGCTTATTGTTTGTATATGTATATTATTGTGTTGTATTTGATTGTACTATATGTCTTGTTTTTCAGGAAACAACGAACGAATATTATTGTGATTTTGTTATTATGTGTTTTAATTATGTATTTGCAGGACATAATTTCATTTGTGGTTCAGTAATTTACTTAATCAATGATATAATAAATAAGCAATTATTACCTATATACTTATATCTTGTGTTCATTATTGCAATTAACCTTGACAATTAATTTATCACGTTCCAAGTGATTTCATAAAGAGTCTCAGAGTTATGCTAATTATCAATGGACACAACCAAATCAACCATTGAATGTCAGATTAACATGCTCAGGTAAATCATATTGATTTGATAACTATATTGAGTCAAATCCGACAAATATAATTTACTTTCCATATATGTGTTAAATATAAATGTTACCCAAGGAAAGTGGGGCTTTATACATGTCAATTACAACCCTATTTGTTTAAATATAATTAGTATACGAATTTAATTAGACCCACTTTATTAATTTATAATTGGATAATTTAATAATTCATAATAATTAGCATAATTGCACTAAATATAAATGGCGCTCCAAGATCGTGGGGCACGGCAACACAATTAATTAATTAATTAATTGCCAATTCCATTTATATACACTAAATATAAATGGCGCCCATTGCATGGCAAAAGAGAGCAGGCAGTAGTTGTATTTAGATTAAGTAAAATAATATAATACAATAAGATATTTATAGTGTAAGGTTAGCTTGACTGGTGACTGGATGATAACGAGGAGTAAAGCTAAAATGGCTAGCAGTAGTTCAGACAGCATGAACTTTGACATCAACAACCAGTTAGGTGTACCCGACAACGGAGAAGAAAACTCATCGGTCGAACCAAATATGACTGAGGAGACGTCAGAGGTTAGAGCGCGGGGACAGGAGTCCCAACAACCACAAGAAGAGGCATCACTGCGTTCACTACTGATGGATCTCATGCGTACACAAAGTGAAAGCCTCAAAGTAATTATGGAAAATGTAGAAGAGTACAGAAGAGAACAAAACGAGAAATTCGCTCAGCAGAACGAAAATATCGCTGTAATTAATGAGAAGTTTGACAGACAGAGTGAAAAGCTCAACACACTAGAAGAAAAACTAGATAATCACAAAGAAGACGTCAAGCGACAGATGGCCGAACAGCTCCCGCAAATACGAGCGGAAATACGTGAATACAAGAGTACCTGGAACGTGGACAGAAGCGAAGTCCAGAAGAAGCAGGAAGAAGTGGTGAATAAGAATTACGAAGATGTACGGAAAGTACAAAATACTGATAACACTGTTGATTTTACAGACGTGTCAGCTACTGAGAAATTAGTAACTGTGGAATCTAACGTAAATGTCAGTAACAATCCAAGAAACAAGTGGATTGAGAAGAGAAATGACTTTGTATCTGACAATGTCGGAAGATGATTATCCTGACATGGATAGAGACAGTAAAAGTTTACTAACATCAAGTAGAATGCTTAAAATGTACAAATTAATTAACACGAGGATAGATACTGCATCAGTGAATCCGATGATGAAGTATCCAGCTGGTGGAACAGGCATAGCTTGACTAAGTGGTCGAGCTGCATCAATAAGAAGCATGAAGGGAAAGTTCAAAGTTGAAACGAACACCGCATGTTATAAAGCTGAATGCAAATTTAAGCAAGCCATGGATGACGTGAAGCGGAAGGACCTACCAGATCCGTATGCATATTCGTCCTGGGCAAGAAATGTTATGAGAAAAGGGAGAAGAACGAATTTTACTAGACGACTTAAAAATGTTGTAAAAGTCGTAATAGTACTGAAAGAAGAGTCCAAGCGCTCGAGGTAAGATTTCTTAGGAATCTAGAAAACAAAACAATTATACGTAAACGTACGAATAGAAAAGTGAAAGTGGACGGGCGCAGTGGTAAAAGGAGTTGGAAAAAATGGCAAAAATTACTCAGTGCGTACGTAAATAGTGGTAGTACGACTGGGAAAAGTTGTCTAAGACGGGGATGCGAAATACTTCCAACACACCCTCACAAAAGGTACGAGAAAGGTGGTCAGAAGGGACAGTGTGACACATTTTTCACTCACTCTCATAGAAAGAGACAGAGAAGGGTCATAAATCTTGGAGGTGTGAAGTGTAGGACGTTTTGTACCAGCGTTGTCGAGACGACTAACCGACTGGAAAGTAAATGTGTAACGACTTTCTCTAGGTCAAATACCCTTACTATTTACAAACAAAATGCGTGCACAAGTAACTGCACTATATTAACAGGACATGCAACTATGTCTCCACAAATAGAATTTAAAAATGAATAAATGAGAACGTGTTAAGAAGACAATCTTAAGAATGTCGGAAAATTTAATGATTAAATTAGATGGTATTGAGTAAAATACATTAAATATGATTAGTTATGTGAGAATACATAAATCAAAGAAAATAAATAGATATGAATATTGATGAATGAAGATTAATGAATGAAATTAAAACGAAGCCACGTACGAGCTCGTGGAATGCGATAGCGGAAAGGTACGAGGGAGATTCAACGTACGACAAATTAAGGCATATCATGAACCAGCGAAAGAGGTACGGATTATACAAGAAAGTAATAATGACTCCGGCTGCTAGATGACTGCAAAGCGGAATACGTAAATCAGGCATTTGCTCGCGCGGCCAGTCCAGCTAACCAGAGAATGATGTAAATTTTACTATACTGTGTTTAATTCAAACTTCAATATCAATTGTGTTTGAGATCACCATGTATTCATTATTTACAATGTTAATTAAGTATCTAAACATCAATGTGTATAGAGTAATTTGATAACGTGTACCATGTATCAAAGGGACATTATGATACAATGATACAGGACATTAAAGACATTAAATAATTGTGAAATAATAACTTGATAAAAATGTAGTGAATCGAGTAATTTGCTCATGCAATTAATAATTTAAATATGAGACAATTGTTTTGTAATTTTAGGAATAAGCGTCTAGGTATGCATCATGAGGTATGATGAATCCTTAATTGTCTATTTATTATGCATATTTCATTTATTAATGTAATTTATAATATATATCACAAGTTAATCTTATGTATGTAATTATTTGTTTAGCAACTATAGTCATGAGATACTAGTAGCGAATTAAAAGTATTTTGCTGTTATATGATTCATCGATGCATGATCGATTGATTTAATTGCTAGCTAATCTTCAGCTAATTTATTACGTTATATATGTATAACGAAAGAATGTAGACAATAATGAAACAAACTGTCTAGTGAGCAGATGTAAATATCTTAGTTCAATTATTTACATGAAATAATATTGTATAATCTGCATATAAACGGATAGAATGTGAAAAATGCGTTCATTTCACTCAGATGGGCGGCAATAAATTCATATGATCATGTAAGACCCCAGGATAGGGAATAACTATTAATTGCTCCATATGAGAGGTATAGGTCATTCAACCATGACCATTCCAAGGCAGACGTCCACGACTGGGACACAGCGCAGAAATTGGATCAGATGTCTCCTGTTAATCCAACATCCAATCCAATTTGGGGACAATATAGTGATCAAAATTTTTAAAAATTTATAATTTCTTGATCAAGTGGCACGCTCACACACTCGAGTTGACAAACCCAGGCCCGATTCGTAAATAAGAACGAATTAGGGACACGTCAGACCCGTCGCCAGTGCAAAGACAATGAGAAGACGACTGAGTACGCGCCACAATAGAATATAAGGAACGTCGTTGACAGCACGAAGTTAGCTACGATTTACAGCACCAAACAAACGAAGACAAAAGGCATAGTCCAGCAGCCTGGTTACGCAGAAGTGAAATGGAACACATGCTGTAGGGTCGAGTTGTAACGAGCACACGTATGAACGTTACACCCAGTAACAAAGGGTGCAGAGAAATCTCGACAAATATGTAGACAATAGAATGGACATTCAATGAATACTAGAGATACGCACAGCCCAGCATGAAAACAAACCCTGACGTCCAGCCAGATTTACAACTAGAAAGCGTGGGACCCCATCCAGGGATGACACCCAACGAAGAGTTGATAATCAGCGGAACGAGCGAAGGGTAAATGAACAATTGACCAAGACACTGCAGACTCTTAACAAAAGCTATATCAGAGTGCCTCGACAACGTGGAAACAAAGGTTGATAGACAGGCGAGGGAATTGCTCTAGTTTCTGAGAATCAGCACAACGTTCGTCGCTGGAATATTCCGGGGATGTCGACGACCAACCAGCGTTTGGCATCTTCCTAAGGAACTGGTGGAGAGAGTAGTAATGACTTGAACGACGAATCGGGAAACCGATGACAAAATTCTACAAGGTGGTAGGAATTTAGGGAACCTATCAACAACGGCAGAAGGCGTGGAAATATGAAAATTGCCTTCTGGGATAGTATGTTTGATAAAAACTGTTTGCGAGGATGCGGAGCCCAGTAGTAGTTGGAGCGGTAGTTACAGTAATAGTAGTTGCAGTAGTTATGGTAGTAATACGGGTAATACACTAGTAATTGAAATAGTTTACGCGACTTACTCAACTCTTAACTCAGTGAAATTGTAACCAAGTCGCGGGCTTAAGTGAACTTAGACATTCAATTCAATCGCAATGATACAAAACGTATGTTCGATAGTTTATATGAGTACCGATAATCAACAGTGCGAATAGACATAACTATCGTAAATACCAGTGTATACGTGACTCTAAACTACGACCGACACGCAACATAATAATACAAGTGAGTAACAATCCGAGAGTAAAACAGTGGTGACAGTTTCAACCGTATTCCACCATAATGATTCTCAATTTTGAGCATCTGAACTGAGTGAATCAACACGAACACTATTACGCACATTGTATACACTACGTCCAAGGTAGATGAAATAGTTAGCTACATGAACACGCACACAGAAAACTCTAAAAGCAATCCATTTTAATGACGATGATAGCATCTTAACACTTGAACCCATAAAACACTTGACGCCAGTGGGGAGTCCAACACCACACTATACATAACGAGAGTGGGGAAATTCAGTGAAGTAAAAGTGAAGTGTTCTTCGATCAACAGAGATTAGGATGTACGAGGAGTCCACCAACGGATGTCATCTTACACCGATGGAATTTGTGGATAAACCTTTTGCAAGATAAGCCTTTATGTTTCTTAAATCCTAGTTGATACATACTACTGCACTGTCTCTTCTTTTCAAAGAGCTACTCCCGAGAGATTTCTGTAAATTTATATAAATCATAAATCTAATAATGTCAATACTAAAGTCATCATTCATTTGAGCATAATGAACGCATTTAGCTAGGGATAAAATATTTGATTGCTTATTGTTTGTATATGTATATTATTGTGTTGTATTTGATTGTACTATATGTCTTGTTTTTCAGGAAACAACGAACGAATATTATTGTGATTTTGTTATTATGTGTTTTAATTATGTATTTGCAGGACATAATTTCATTTGTGGTTCAGTAATTTACTTAATCAATGATATAATAAATAAGCAATTATTACCTATATACTTATATCTTGCGTTCATTATTGCAATTAACCTTGACAATTAATTTATCACGTTCCAAGTGATTTCATAAAGAGTCTCAGAGTTATGCCAATTATCAATGGACACAACCAAATCGACCATTGAATGTCAGATTAACATGCTCAGGTAAATCATATTGATTTGATAACTATATTGAGTCAAATCTGACAAATATAATTTACTTTCCATATGTGTGTTAAATATAAATGTTACCCAAGGAAAGTGGGGCTTTATACATGTCAATTACAACCCTATTTGGTTAAATATAATTAGTATACGAATTTAATTAGACCCACTTTATTAATTTATAATTGGATAATTTAATAATTCATAATAATTAGCATAATTGCACTAAAATGTATATTTCTGCAAGAATAGGGGATAATGAAGATCCCATAGGTAAACCTTTTTTCTGTATATAAAACTTGTTATTAAACCTAAAATAGTTCTGATTTACACATTCTTTAATTACTTTAATCAACTGCTTTTTTACCTGTATTCTCCCATATTATTATCGTTACCTGTATTCTCCCATATTATTATCGTTTATTAACATAATAACTTTATTTACTGTGATATTGGTAAACATGTCCTTAACATCCAGTGATATCAATTTTGTATTTACATTAATTCTAATGTTTTAGTGGATGGTTAGTGAGGATCGGTCAATAATACAACTTTTAGTTATTTTGCGTCTACGTTTCAACAATATTTATTGTCATCTTCAGGACCTGTGTATGAAATACAATAGAAATATCAAACAATGAAACAATTAAATATTTGGGTGAACGCGTTGGTGATGTGAGTGTGTGCGTGCGTATGTATGTATCATTTTTTATGTGAAGTCTTCACAAAAAAAATGATACATACATACGCACGCACACAATCACATCACCAACACGTTCACCCAAATATTTAATTGTTTCGTTATGTTTGATATTTCTATTGTATTTCATACACAGGTCCTGAAGATGACAATAAATATTGTTGAAACGTCGACGCAAAATAACTAAAAGTTGTATTATTGACCGATCCTCAGTAACCATCCACTAAAACATTCACTGATTGACGGTCACTAAAAATTTAAGAATTAATTAATTCTAATATTTTCTAATTTTTCTATCAATTTTACATTATTCTCTATGCTGTATTTTGTCCCAAATTCATATTTCTCTTTCAGTACTGTGCTAACTTCCTTTGATAATTTATAAATATGTGCATTAATAAAAGAAACAATGGGTCTAATTGGTTTTCCTTCTTTATGTATCTTAACCTGACTTTTAAAAGTTGGTGCTGTTGGATTACTCTCTAATAAATACTTTTTCTTATTGTTTCATCATTTGTTTTATCCTTGACTGGTACTTACTTGTATAATCATACTTTATTTCCTCATATGGTCCTTCACTTATAAATTCTTCCGTTTTCTTTATGTATTCGTCTTGTATGATTGTATTTGATAAGATAAGGAATAAAAATATAGAAAAAATACCAGAATTACAGAAAAGCGGAATTTATAAATTAAAATGTAGAGACTGCAACAAAGTGTACCTAGGTGAGACAGGGCGAAAATTCGTATGCAGGTTGTCTGACCACAAACGTGGAGAAGGTAATAGAACAACGAATTCTTTATATGCAAGACATTTCATAGAAGACAACCATAAGTTTGTTAATCCTTTGGAAGACTATGAAATTGTAAAAATAGTAAATAACAAAGTTGAAAGGAAGCTTAGGGAGGAGTTAGAAATATTGAAAGAAAGAGAAAAAGGGTTAGACAATTTAATTAATACTAAAATTAAATTTGATAATGAAGAAATATTTTATAACATAATCAAGAAGTAAATGATAGAGAACAGATAGATAAGATTAAGAATTAAATTGCTTAGGACTAATTAGGAGTTTTTAAAATAAGGGGGGTGTGACTGGCACACATGTGTGGATGAGAAAGACTAGGATTAAAAGGGATGCACACACACATACAACACTGAAACACAAGGAATTTGCTAAAAAAATATGTAACTGTCCAGATGGTGGGACAGGCTGAGGGTGGGGTAGGGACATTCAATTATACCTTGTTGTCTGTGAGTAGGGTGGGGTGAGATGTGAGGGAAGGGTTTTTTCAGATTCTTTGTTTAATTCCGATCTGACGATGAGCTGTGAAGCTTGAAAGCGCTAATCGGGATAATTATACATAGTGGTGTGCAACAGTGATCATTCTGCTTGTGATTTCAACCACTAACACAACTTTCTTCATTAAACTTCTGTTACGATGTGCAATCGACGACAGGTAATGGACAACAACAATGAGGTAATAAACGACAACAATAAGGTAAGTAAAGTTTTTAAATATCTTAAGTTAAAAGTTAAATTGAAGAGGGTTTTAAGTAAAATATGGTTTAATAAACAATGTCTGGATAATAGTGTCATCCCAAAATACGCACAAGTTAAAATTAAAAATAAGAACAGTGTGGCTAAAAAGGTAAAAGAACAAAGTGATAAGTTGTGGATAAAATTGGAAATAAGGTCACTTTACGGCTTAATCAATAGATATAATAGGGAATTATATGACTGACATATGGAATTGTTAAGAATATACTCTTATGTAGAGTTGGAAGAAATATTGTATAATTTTGGTTTGGGGTACGTAGAAAAGAAATTGGAAAATAAAAAAAAAAAATGGTAGATAAGTTAAATAAATTAATAAGGAAAAACGAAGTAAAAAAGGAACACCTGTCTAAGAATAACTATGAAAAAAGAGTAATAAACCTTAGAGGTAATTTTCAATACAGAAGAAAAAGAAATGTTAGCAAAAGGCTTAAAATACGCGCCGCCACCAGAATTAAATCAAGAAAAAACGATTATTGAATGCGAAAGCATAATACAAAAACTAGGAAATGAAAAGGATAAAAAAAGAATGAGGTGGGAAGTAGGGAATGTAGTAGATAAAATATTTAAGAAAAATTTGTATAATTCAAAAAATGAACAAAAAATCAAATCAACTGTAACTAAACTAAAGAACAAAATAAAAAAGTGATATTATAGTTACGAAGGCGGACAAAGGAAATACAATGGTACTACTGAGAAAAGACGAATACATAAAGAAAACGGAAGAATTTATAAGTGAAGGACCATATGAGGAAATAAAGTATGATTATACAAGTAAATACCAGTCAAGGATAAAACAAATGATGAAACAGATAACATTTATAGAAGACAATAAGAAAAATTATTTATTAGAAAGTAATCCAACAGCACCAACTTTTAAAAGTCAGGTTAAGATACATAAAGAAGGAAAACCAATTAGACCCATTGTTTCTTTTATTAATGCACCTATTTATAAATTATCAAAGGAAGTTGGCAGAGTACTGAAAGAGAAATATGTATTTGGGACAAAATACAGAATAGAGAATAATGTAAAATTGATAGAAAAATTAGAAAATATTAGAATTAATGAAAATACAAAATTGATATCACTGGATGTTAAGGACATGATTACCAATATCACAGTAAATAAAGTTATTAAATTAATAAACGATAATAATAATGGAGAATACAGGTATAAAAAGCAATTGATTAAAATAATTAAAGAATGTGTAAGTCAGAACTATTTTAGGTTTAATAACAAGTTTTATATACAGAAAAAAGGTTTACCTATGGGATCTTCATTATCCCCTATTCTTGCAGAAATATACATGAATGAATTTGGAAAGCAATTAATAAGTTCCACTAAGTATAAAGACAATATAAAATTAATGACTAGATACGTTGACGATGTATTAGTAATTTGGGAAGGAAGCATAGAAGAAGTGCATGAGTATATAAAAGAGGTAAATAATAAGGATAAAAACTTACAATTTAAAGAAGAGATAGGAGGTAAGAAAATAAATTACTTAAATTTAAACATAGAAATTAAAGATAATGAGAAACTACAGTTTGGGATATTTAGGAAAGAATCGTATTCTGATATAATTATACCAAGAGAGTCTTACCACCCTTATAGATATAAAATGGCGGCAATCAATTCATTTTGTTGTAGAGCTCGGAAGTGTTTAAAAGAGACCGAATCTAAAGATAGGGAGTTAAAAACGATAAAGGGAATTGTAAGGAATAATAATTATAACACTAACATAGTGGATAAAGTTATGAAAAGGGTTAACATACAAAAAGCTAAAATAGATCCAGAACAAAAGAATTATGCAGGGTCATTGACATACATAGGTTCACATACTAGAAAAATTATAAAATGTTTTAATAAATACGGAGTAGATATAGCTATTAAAAAATGTGAAACAGTATTTGATAAGATAAGGAATAAAAATATAGAAAAAATACCAGAATTACAGAAAAGCGGAATTTATAAATTGAAATGTAGAGACTGCAACAAAGTGTACCTAGGTGAGACAGGGCGAAAATTCGTATGCAGGTTGTCTGACCACAAACGTGGAGAAGGTAATAGAACAACGGATTCGTTATATGCAAGACATTTCATAGAAGACAACCATAAGTTTGTTAATCCTTTGGAAGACTATGAAATTGTAAAAATAGTAAATAACAAAGTTGAAAGGAAGCTTAGGGAGGAGTTAGAAATATTGAAAGAAAGAGAAAAAGGGTTAGACAATTAAATAATACTAAAATTAAATTTGATAATGAAGAAATATTTTATAACATAATCAAGAAGTAAATGATAGAGGACAGATAGATAAGATTAAGAATTAAATTGCTTAGGACTAATTAGGGGTTTTTAAAATAAGGGGGTGTGACTGGCACACATGTGTGGATGAGAAAAACTAAGATTAAAAAGGATGCACACACACATACAACACTGAAGCAAGGAATTGGCTAGAAAAATATGTAACTGTCCTGAGGGTGGGGTAGGGACATTCAATTATAGCTTGTTGTGTGTGAGTAGGGTGGGGTGAGATGTGAGTGAAGGGTTTTTTCAGATTCTTTGTTCAATTCCGATCTGACGATGAGCTGTAAAGCTTGAAAGCGCTAATCGGGATAATTATACATAGTGGTGTGCAACAGTGATCATTCTGCTTGTGATTTCAACCACTAACGCAACTTTCTTCATTAAACTTCTGTTACGATGTGCAATCGACGACAGATAATGGACAACAGCAATGAGGTAATAAACGACAACAATAAGGTAAGTAAAGTTTTTAAATATCTTAAGTTAAAAGTTAAATTGAAGAGGGTTTTAAGTAAAATATGGTTTAATAAACAATGTCTGGATAATAGTGTCATCCCAAAATACGCACAAGTTAAAATTAAAAATAAGAACAGTGTGGCTAAAAAGGTAAAAGAACAAAGTGAGAAGTTGTGGATAAAATTGGAAATAAGGTCACTTTACGGCTTAATCAATAGATATAATAGGGAATTATATGACAGACATATGGAATTGTTAAGAATTTACTCTTATGTAGAATTGGAAGAAATATTGTATAATTTTGGTTTGGGGTACGTAGAAAAGAAATTGAAAAATAAAAATAAAAAAATGGTAGATAAGTTAAATAAATTAATAAGGAAAAACGAAGTAAAAAAGGAACACCTCTCTAAGAATAACTATGAAAAAAGAGTAATAAACCTTACAGAGGTAATTTTCAATACAGAAGAAAAAGAAATGTTAGCAAAAGGCTTAAAATACGCGCCGCCACCAGAATTAAATCAAGAAAAAACGATTATTGAATGCGAAAGCATAATACAAAAACTAGGAAATGAAAAGGATAAATAAAGAATGAGGTGGGAAGTAGGGAATGTAGTAGATAAAATATTTAAGAAAAATTTGTATAATTCAAAAAATGAACAAAAAATCAAATCAACTGTAACTAAACTAAAGAACAAAATAAAAAAGAGTGATATTATAGTTACGAAGGCGGACAAAGGAAATACAATTGTACTACTGAGAAAAGACGAATACATAAAGGAAACGGAAGAATTTATAAGTGAAGGACCATTGAGGAAATACAGTATGATTATACAAGTAAGTACCAGTCAAGGATAAAACAAATGATGAAACAGATAACATTTATAGAAGACAATAAGAAAACGTATTTATTAGAAAGTAATCCAACAGCACCAACTTTTAAAAGTCAGGTTAATATACATAAAGAAGGAAAACCAATTAGACCCATTGTTTCTTTTATTAATGCACCTATTTATAAATTATCAAAGGAAGTTGGCAGAGTACTGAAAGAGAAATATGTATTTGGGACAAAATACAGCATAGAGAATAATGTAAAATTGATAGAAAAATTAGAAAATATTAGAATTAATGAAAATACAAAATCGATATCACTGGATGTTAAGGACATGATTACCAATATCACAGTAAATAAAGTTATTATATTAATAAACGATAATAATATGGGAGAATACAGGTATAAAAGCAATTGATTAAAGTAATTAAAGAATGTGTAAATCAGAACTATTTTAGGTTTAATAACAAGTTTTATATACAGAAAAAAGGCTTACCTCTGGGATCTTCATTATCCCCTATTCTTGCAGAAATATACATGAATGAATTTGGAAAGCAATTAATAAGTTCCACTAAGTATAAAGACAATATAAAATTAATGACTAGATACGTTGACGATGTATTAGTAATTTGGGAAGGAAGCATAGAAGAAGTGCATGAGTATATAAAAGAGGTAAATAATAAGGATAAAAACTTACAATTTAAAGAAGAGATAGGAGGTAAGAAAATAAATTACTTAAATTTAAACATAGAAATTAAAGATAATGAGAAACTACAGTTTGGGATATTTAGGAAAGAATCGTATTCTGATATAATTATACCAAGAGAGTCTTACCACCCTTATAGATATAAAATGGCGGCAATCAATTCATTTTGTTGTAGAGCTCGGAAGTGTTTAAAAGAGACCGAATCAAAAGATAGGGAGTTAAAAACGATAAAGGGAATTGTAAGGAATAATAATTATAACACCAACATAGTGGATAAAGTTATGAAAAGGGTTAACATACAAAAAGCTAAAATAGATCCAGAACAAAAGAATTATGCAGGGTCATTGACATACATAGGTTCACATACTAGAAAAATTATAAAATGTTTTAATAAATACGGAGTAGATATAGCTATTAAAAAATGTGAAACGGTATTTGATAAGATAAGGAATAAAAATATAGAAAAAATACCAGAATTACAGAAAAGCGGAATTTATAAATTAAAATGTAGAGACTGCAACAAAGTGTACCTAGGTGAGACAGGGCGAAAATTCGTATGCAGGTTGTCTGACCACAAACGTGGAGAAGGTAATAGAACAACGAATTCTTTATATGCAAGACATTTCATAGAAGACAACCATAAGTTTGTTAATCCTTTGGAAGACTATGCAATTGTAAAAATAGTAAATAACAAAGTTGAAAGGAAGCTTAGGGAGGTGTTGCGGTTTGGAAGCTCTTGAAGAATCGTGAGTTATTCCAAAGACGCTAATGAGGAAGGCTGGATTGTATGTTAGAAAGAAATGGACTGTATTGAAGATATTGAACATGCGTTTATTGAATAATTTGGATTGTTAGTTACGATCGGCACGTGCGGATGCATTTGTGGCAATAACGCCCGAAATTAATTTTGAATAAAATCGTGGTCCATTGTATATGGACGTAGGTAAATGAATTAAACGAAATCTTATGAATGCATGACAAAAAATATCCAGAAACCGCGGCTGGAAGAGAAGTGTTTTACGAGAGTTGCGCTCGGAGCCGTGTTAGAAACTGAACTAAACTTGCCTGTAGCCGGCAGTAGCGTTTGATAAGCGCGTGACGTCATCCGTGCGTGCCGTGTAGCGGTAGTAGACCGCTTACAGCTGATAAACCAGTACAAAGTTTAAACATACTGCCCGCCAAAATCGGGCCGATTTTGTACATTAAAGGTTAAATTGAATAATATAATAATTAGACTTACATGCCTAAAGCGATACAATAGTTGGCGTATTGGCCACAGTGTAATAACATAATAAACATAATATGAATTCAATTAACAATCACCAGGCATACAATAAATTGACCCTTACGCCAATAGTAAGGGCTTACTGACGTTAAAATTACTCAAAACATAATAGTAGTACAATGCGCACAATAATACAAGAATTAAGTAGATATTGATCTTTCCCAAATAATACCCCTTGATATTTGCCAAGCATTACAATAACAAGTGATAACACCATAAAAAATACAATAATTTCCCCATGATATTGACACAACAACCCCAATAAATTTCATAATATGTGACCCTTAGAAAATACAATACATATAGAATAATTGACACTATAAATGACACTTGTGGTTCTCAGAATTTGAATCACACAAACATATTGACAATACACAACATCCATAATAATTGATAGTACATATGAAACACAGTCACTATTGCAGTAATAGCTAGCGGCACGTAAACAATATTACAATGTTTATGATACAATTGACTTGTATGCTCGCCCCGGGGAATGTCCCGGGCGTGGACCATGTAATGTGACACGCACACACTCACACACACACACCTCGTATGGCACGCATACGATTAGTGTGTAGCCACCGGAAGGGGGCATAATTTGTGGATGGGTCGGCGTAAGATACCTAGCGCGGTGCGAACTTCTGCGACGCGTACTAAGGAATCTTGACCCGGAAAAACATTGGTAATTACCCCACGCTTCCATTCTAGAGGGGGGGAATTGTCATCCAAAATGAGGACAAGCTGTCCGACATTCAAATTCCTTAACGGGGTGCGCCATTTATTGCGCTGCTGCAGCTGGTGCAGATAATCCCTAGACCACCGTTTCCAGATGGTCTGCGTAAATTTTTGGAGCAGAAGCCATCTGCCCAAATGAGTATTATTGCCTTGCGTATAGTCGGGTTCCGGAAGTGCCGTCAGTGGAGCACCGACCAAAAAATGAGCAGGTGTTAAGGGTTCAGGGTCTCCAGCATCATCGGACACCGCGCATAACGGGCGTGAATTAAGGCAAGCCTCAATTTGAGAAAGAAGAGTAGAATATTCCTCAAAATTCAAGATCGTACCGCCTATTACGCGACGTAAATGGAATTTAACACTCCTTACACCACTCTCCCACAAACCACCGAAATGAGGGGCTGAAGGGGGGATAAAGGACCATTTGATGCCGTGGAGACCGCAAAACTCCAGAGAAGATTGCTCAACTTCCTTGGAGGTTAAAAATTTGTACCAATCATGCAACGTGTGGTTGGCACGACGAAAATTCGTGCCATTATCCGAAAATATTTGCGCGGGAATACCTCTGCGCGATATGAACCTTTTTAAAGCCGCTATAAAGGCGTTGGAAGTGAGATCCGACACCAATTCTAAATGGATGGCCCTAGTACACATGCATATAAATAGAGCGATATATGCCTTGGTCGTGGACTTAGAGCGCTGCCCGCCATGGCGCAAAAGCACGGGACCGGCGTAGTCCACAGCCGACTGTGAAAATGGCCTTGAAGGCGTGACCCTAGAAGGGGGTAATTGACCTAGTAGTTGATTCGCGCCTTTAGCCCGGAAACGAAAACAAGTGACACACTTATGTATCACTGAGCGGATATAGGACTTGTCGTGTATGATCCAATACTTTCGCCTAAGCGAAGCTTGAGTTGATTGCACTCCAGCGTGCAACAAACGGATGTGTTCGTATTCAATTATTAATCTCGTGAGATGAGAGTGTGGGTGCAAAATTATTTGGTGTTTACTCTCATAGCTAAGTGGGGAGAATTGCAAGCGTCCACCCACTCTTAAAATGCCTGATTCATCCAGGAATGGGTTAAGAGCAAGAATTTTACTACTGCGAGGAAGGCACCGGTGTGCCTCAAGTTCCATAACTTCTATGTCGAAATGCAACTTCTGAGATTGCCGGACAAAAATCAAGAGCGTGTCAGACAATTCTTGAGCCGACAAAAAGGACGTGTCTCTATCAACCACTGCGAGCCTAGAATTGCGAAAAAATCGACGGCAATATGCGAAGACGCGAACAAGCCTCGTAAGTGATGAATAATTTTCAACGTAACCATGCGTTGAGGACGCGGCAATTAGTGAGGTTTGAACCTGCTTGCGACGTTCCTCTTCAAGGTCGGGAAAGGTACAGGGAGTATTAATGTCGAACGCGCTGACCGGCCATGAAGCCGAATCATGAGCTAACCAGGAGGGACCATGCCACCATTGAATATGACAGTGCAAACTACGAGGGAGGCAACCGCGCGATAAAACGTCGGCAGGGTTGTCATTTGATACTACATGATGCCAAATTCCCCTGCTGCTAACAAGACGCTGTATTTCCGCGACACGGTTGGCCACAAATACCTTCCAGCGGGAAGATTGCTGATGTATCCAGTACAACGCTATCATCGAATCCGAATAAAGATATAGTCCGTCAAAATTGTAATCGACGGCGTTTAAAACCTTGGACGTTAATTGAGCCAACAATACACATGCACAAAGTTCAAGTCGTGGAAGCGTTATCTGTTTCAGCGGAGCGACCCTAGATTTAGCACACAACAAGTTTGATGATATGGCGCCGTTCGAATAGACCGCCCGCACATATATGCAACAAGCGTAACCTTTAGCCGAAGCGTCGGCGAATCCGTGCAGCTGTAATGAACTAATTGGGTAATTGTTCGTAATCTTAACCGACCTCGTAATCTCAAAATGAGTGTCGGAGACTAATTGAGCGTATAATTCCAACCATTGATTGGCCAATGATCCAGATAGGGGTTCGTCCCAATCTGTGCCCGCCAACCACAACTGTTGCACAAAATGCTTGCAGTAAAATGTGATGGGAGCGATCAATCCTAAAGGATCATAGATCCCGGCGATGATAGACAACACGCTTCTCTTGTTGAAAACGGTTAAATTATCATCACCCCTAACGGTGTATAAAAAGTTATCCCTTTCAACGTTCCATTGGATTCCCAATGTACGCACGTTTTGACCTTTGCTGAAGTCACGGGTTACTTGGGCGCGAAGAGTCATAATCTTATGATGGTTAGAGAACCATTTATGTAACGAAAAACCATACCTACTCAACAACCTCACGATCTCGCACTTCATTTCAGCTAAGCCGTTCGGATCATCCGAACCCGTTATGAGATCGTCTACGTAGAAGTCATTTGCTATGGCCTTAGCAGTTGTAGGGTATTCGGGTTCATTTTCGTAGGCTATCTGAGCCAGACAACGTGTAGCGAGGAAGGAGGCACTAGCAGTGCCGTATGTAACCGTCCTTAGCGCGTAATGTCGCAATTCCTTGTGCGGCGCATCACGCCAAACGATGCGTTGCAGGTTTGAATCCTTGGGATTAACAATGATCTGGCGATACATCTTTTCAATGTCCGCAATAAGTACGTATCGGTGGGTGCGGAACCTAACCATTATCGAAAACAGATCCTGCTGGATCGTAGGACCGACCATTAAAGTATCGTTAAGGGACAAATTATTGGTGGTTTTAGCGGAGGCGTCAAATACCACGCGCAATTTAGTGGTTAAGCTAGAGTCTTTGAAGACTGCGTGATGGGGCAGATAAAAGACCTCTGACCTGTCAAGCGACAGATCGTATTCATTTAGCGGCGACATGTGGCCAAGTTTCAGATAGTCACTCATGAACTCGCTATAATCCTTATAAAGGATAGGGTTCTGCTTGAACTTGAACTCCAACGATTGGAATCTGCGTATGGCTCCGCGGAGAGAATCTCCCAAATGTAATTTATCAGATCTGCGGGGCAGGGATACCATGAATCTCCCATCGCGGTTACGGCTAGTGGTTTCCACGAAATGCCTTTCACACGGTGAGTCCTCAGATCGGGCTTCGCGACTAGAGATCTCCTCCAACTTCCAAAATTCTTTTAGTTGCGAGGAAATCCGATTATCATCCTTACAGACCATAAAGGAAGAAACCGTTTTAGTCATATCGACGTTGAATGGTAAGTCACCGGCCAAAATAAATCCTAACTTGGTTTCCTGAATTATAGGAAAGTGTGGTCCGCGCGTAAATTTCATAGGTTCAATTAATTGGAGAAAATATTGAGCGCCGATTAATATATCGACTTGCGCCGAACGATGTAGATGAGGATCCGCCAAGAATATGCGCTTGGGTAAATTCAAAGAGGCAAGATTGAACGACTCCGCCGGTAAATTATTAGTTATACTGGGTAATACGGCACAGTGTACGTTTAACGTGAAGGGTTTATAGCGTGAATGTAGCCTTACATTAGTACTGAAGTCGGCCTGGGAAAGCGAGTTGTTTATACCCGTGATGGGTAGTTGTGATTTAACCAATTGGAGGCCCATTCTGCGGGCGAAATCCATTGTGCAAAAGTTCGCTTGAGAACCGGAATCCAGTAATATCCTAACGGGAAATTTTTTGCCGACTTTATTGGATGTCATACAGACGGCGGTAGATAGCAATACCGATTTATTGGTCTGTGATTTAAGTGAACACTGGTTGTTAACAGAAGTTACGTCCCTGTTGGGGACATGAATCGTGGTGTGGTGACGCCTAGAACATTTTTTACATGAGAATTTTGAGGGACATTTTGAGCTCTCGTGTCCCGAACGGAGGCAGTTTAAGCAAAGTTTGTTTTTTATTAACGCGTTTTTTCTATCAGGGATAGACAGCGATGTAAATTGTGGGCAGTCGCTAAGTCTATGACCACCGTTACACAGCCTGCATAAATTGTTTCTAATATGTGAGTGGAATGCGCCCTTTGGAGTGCTTATCTGTTTAACTGCCTTGCGATAAGGAGACTTATCGCTTTTGTTCAACCTGCTCGTTGGGCTAGTCGCGTTATCAAGATTTTGCAGTAATTTTCTTCGTGAATTTAGAAAATTTATAAAATTATTAAAATCAGGGAATTTATGCTCCGATAAACTCTCTTTCCACAAACGTAAAGTGTAATTGTCAAGTTTTTTGGCTAAATAATTTACGACAATAATTTCGAACGTGTTGACTGGCAGTTTGAGATTATTTAAAGCGTTTATATTGGCAGAGATTTGATCAATAAATTGCGATATGCTAACTTGGGATTCTTGTTGAACTAATGGTACGTCCAGGACACTCCACACGTGATGGGCGGAAACAATTAGCTTACTTTCATATCTATTCCTCAACAGATCGATAGCCACCGCGTAATTCTCATGAGTGATGGGCAACGATTTTATTACATTAAGTGCCTCGCCATGTAAAGACGAGTGCAAATAGTGAAGTTTCTGTATATCTGTCAGATCTGCTCTGACATGAATTAATTCAAGAAAAATATGGTAATAATGTTGCCACTCAACAATACTACCCTCAAACCGTGGTAATTTTATTGGTTCCAATTGAATGGGGGGTGTTTTAGGCTGTTTACCTTCAGCATTAATTACTGGTTTTTGGTTCATATGCTCAGCTTGCTCCAGCAGGTGTTGCAATTTACATTCTATAGTACAGAGATCGTCCTCCGTTTGTACTCTATCACTCGTTAAAGCAACGTCCGCTTCCTCCGCTTCGATTTGTGTCTGAATCTCGTCATATTTGGTGGATAATTCCATCAAATGACGCAGTTTTATTTTCAGCGCATGAGGATCGCTGTTTAACAAATCGAAGTTATCCGCGAAGGTATTTACTCGGGATATTGAGGCTTTAATTGTGCCTCGTTTTTTTATTAGAGCCCTTACATCGGCCATTATTATAATTTAAAATAAAAAGAAAGGAAAAATATTTAGAAAGAAATTGAGCATAGAGCATGTGAACCACAAACTTAATTTTAAATGAGTTTAAATACGTTTCGGTAGCTAGCGATCGTTGTTTTGAACATAAACTTACTCTCTCTAACTAATCAAGCTTTGTTGGCAGTTAAATTATTAAAATTATGAATCTAAATGGTAACAAAGTATATTTTTATCTTTAAAGTTTTGAACTGATAATGAGCTGCCAACCATTTATTAATTTGTATTGTGTAATGAGGTGTTTGTTTATACAAATGTGTTAAAAAATAACCACTAAAGTGAAATATTATTAAACGTCAAATATGAGTAAAGTTTATAGTCACGTGGCCGTCGATCCATTCGTGATGAAGCTGGCTTCGACCCTGTTGTTCGATCCTGTTATGAGCTGCTACACCTCCTGTCTCTGCTGATCAGCCGATGCCTCATGTTGTACCCTCCATCAATTAAAGCTGTGGAATCTTTTTTGATGACCTCGCAAATGTTGTCCTGCTTTGTCCCGTCGTCTCTGGTCCACTGCTTGGCCGAATCTTGTCGAGATGACTGCGACGTGATTCAGAACAATGGTGTCGCTCAGGACGAGAATGATGCCCATAGGGCGTGATTAAATTCAGATCGGTTGTTCCAGAAATGATGCGTATAAGAAATGCTGTCGCTTGTGGACCCAAACATGAGCAATCCGTCCCGTGGTGACCAAAAACGTTTTCGTTTTTGGGCCAAAGTTATGAAATCCTGTTCGTTGGGACCAAAAATGATGTCGTTTTTGGGCCCGAAAATATGAAATCCTGCCCGGTTGGACCAAAATGTTGCGGTTTGGAAGCTCTTGAAGAATCGTGAGTTATTCCAAAGACGCTAATGAGGAAGGCTGGATTGTATGTTAGAAAGAAATGGACTGTATTGAAGATATTGAACATGCGTTTATTGAATAATTTGGATTGTTAGTTACGATCGGCACGTGCAGATGCATTTGTGGCAATAACGCCCGAAATTAATTTTGAATAAAATCGTGGTCCATTGTATATGGACGTAGGTAAATGAATTAAACGAAATCTTATGAATGCATGACAAAAAATATCCAGAAGCCGCGGCTGGAAGAGAAGTGTTTTACGAGAGTTGCGCTCGGAGCCGTGTTAGAAACTGAACTAAAACTTGCATGTAGCCGGCAGTAGCATTTGATAAGCGCGTGACGTCATCCGTGCGTGCCGTGTAGCGGTAGTAGACCGCTTACAGCTAATAAACCAGTACAAAGTTTAAACAGGAGGAGTTAGAAATATTGAAAGAAAGAGAAAAAGGGTTAGACAATTAAATAATACTAAAATTAAATTTGATAATGAAGAAATATTTTATAACATAATCAAGAAGTAAATGATAGAGGATAGATAGATAAGATTAAGAATTAAATTGCTTAGGACTAATTAGGGGTTTTTAAAATAAGGGGGTGTGACTGGCACACATGTGTGGATGAGAAAAACTAGGATTAAAAGGGATGCACACACACACATACAACACTGAAACAAGGAATTTGCTAGAAAAATATGTAACTGTCCAGATGGTGGGACAGTCTGAGGGTGGGGTAGGGACATTCAATTATAGCTTGTTGTGTGTGAGTAGGGTGGGGTGAGATGTGAGTGAAGGGTTTTTTCAGATTCTTTGTTTAATTCCGATCTGACGATGAGCTGTGAAGCTTGAAAGCGCTAATCGGGATAATTATACATAGTGGTGTGCAACAGTGATCATTCTGCTTGTGATTTCAACCACTAACACAACTTTCTTCATTAAACTTCTGTTACGATGTGCAATCGACGACAGGTAATGGACAACAGCAATGAGGTAATAAACGACAACAATAAGGTAAGTAAAGTTTTTAAATATCTTAAGTTAAAAGTTAAATTGAAGAGGGTTTTAAGTAAAATATGGTTTAATAAACAATGTCTGGATAATAGTGTCATCCCAAAATACGCACAAGTTAAAATTAAAAATAAGAACAGTGTGGCTAAAAAGGTAAAAGAACAAAGTGAGAAGTTGTGGATAAAATTGGAAATAAGGTCACTTTACGGCTTAATCAATAGATATAATACGGAATTATATGACAGACATATGGAATTGTTAAGAATTTACTCTTATGTAGAGTTGGAAGAAATATTGTATAATTTTGGTTTGGGGTACGTAGAAAAGAAATTGAAAAATAAAAATAAAAAAATGGTAGATAAGTTAAATAAATTAATAAGGAAAAACGAAGTAAAAAAGGAACACCTCTCTAAGAATAACTATGAAAAAAGAGTAATAAACCTTACAGAGGTAATTTTCAATACAGAAGAAAAAGAAATGTTAGCAAAAGGCTTAAAATACGCGCCGCCACCAGAATTAAATCAAGAAAAATCTATTATTGAATGCGAAAGCATAATACAAAAACTAGGAAATGAAAAGGATAAAAAAAGAATGAGGTGGGAAGTAGGGAATGTAGTAGATAAAATATTTAAGAAAAATTTGTATAATTCAAAAAATGAACAAAAAATCAAATCAACTGTAACTAAACTAAAGAACAAAATAAAAAAGAGTGATATTATAGTTACGAAGGCGGACAAAGGAAATACAATGGTACTACTGAGAAAAGACGAATACATAAAGAAAACGGAAGAATTTATAAGTGAAGGACCATATGAGGAAATACAGTATGATTATACAAGTAAGTACCAGTCAAGGATAAAACAAATGATGAAACAGATAACATTTATAGAAGACAATAAGAAAACGTATTTATTAGAAAGTAATCCAACAGCACCAACTTTTAAAAGTCAGGTTAAGATACATAAAGAAGTAAAACCAATTAGACCCATTGTTTCTTTTATTAATGCACCTATTTATAAATTATCAAAGGAAGTTGGCAGAGTACTGAAAGAGAAATATGTATTTGGGACAAAATACAGCATAGAGAATAATGTAAAATTGATAGAAAAATTAGAAAATATTAGAATTAATGAAAATACAAAATTGATATCACTGGATGTTAAGGACATGATTACCAATATCACAGTAAATAAAGTTATTATATTAATAAACGATAATAATATGGGAGAATACAGGTATAAAAAGCAATTGATTAAAGTAATTAAAGAATGTGTAAATCAGAACTATTTTAGGTTTAATAACAAGTTTTATATACAGAAAAAAGGCTTACCTATGGGATCTTCATTATCTGCTATTCTTGCAGAAATATACATGAATGAATTTGGAAAGCAATTAATAAGTTCCACCAAGTATAAAGACAATATAAAATTAATGACTAGATACGTTGACGATGTATTAGTATTTTGGGAACGAAGCATAGAAGAAGTGCATGAGTATATAAAAGAGGTAAATAATAAGGATAAAAACTTACAATTTAAAGAAGAGATAGGAGGTAAGAAAGTAAGTTACTTAAATTTAAACATAGAAATTAAAGATAATGAGAAACTACAGTTTGGGATATTTAGGAAAGAATCGTATTCTGATATAATTATACCAAGAGAGTCTTACCACCCTTATAGATATAAAATGGTGGCAATCAATTCATTTTGTTGTAGAGCTCGGAAGTGTTTAAAAGAGACCGAATCAAAAGATAGGGAGTTAAAAACGATAAATCTAATTGTAAGGAATAATAATTATAACACCAACATAGTGGATAAAGTTATGAAAAAAGGGTTAACATACAAAAAGCTAAAATAGAACCAGAACAAAAGAATTATGCAGGGTCATTGACATACATAGGTTCACATACTAGAAAAATTATAAAATGTTTTAATAAATATGGAGTAGATATAGCTATTAAAAAATGTGAAACGGTATTTGATAAGATAAGGAATAAAAATATAGAAAAAATACCAGAATTACAGAAAAGCGGAATTTATAAATTAAAATGTAGAGACTGCAACAAAGTGTACCTAGGTGAGACAGGGCGAAAATTCGTATGCAGGTTGTCTGACCACAAACGTGGAGAAGGTAATAGAACAACGAATTCTTTATATGCAAGACATTTCATAGAAGACAACCATAAGTTTGTTAATCCTTTGGAAGACTATGCAATTGTAAAAATAGTAAATAACAAAGTTGAAAGGAACCTTAGGGAGGAGTTAGAAATATTGAAAGAAAGAGAAAAAGGGTTAGACAATTAAATAATACTAAAATTAAATTTGATAATGAAGAAATATTTTATAACATAATCAAGAAGTAAATGATAGAGGACAGATAGATAATGTAACAGTACATAATGACCCAGTACCATGATTATGGGTTATATAGGTATTTTCAATGTTTGTATTATGTAATTTTTAAACGCAGAATGGTTAGGTACATTGTCCCTCTGGAAAAAGGAACAACGCAAATTCAGCCAGAGTAAGACACCAAGGTCACCGATGGACGTGCTAAACTCAAAATATACCATGGCGGTGTTTGTGACGAAAAGACTACAATATGAATTATGATTGGACAATAACACTGTTCCGTCATAACAAAAAACAATGACGCACTGACTACAACGCATGTAACCAGGCGTTGTCCTGTATGACAAAGCTTGATGACGTAAAAATACACACACACAAGCGCAAATTTACATTTGCCTCCATCTCAATTCAACGTAGTTCTTCAAGGGTGCAGCAGCGATGTATCGCTGTCTGTTCAGTTTTACCATAAAAGTTTAATCTAACCAGACTCTAAATTACAAATGTGATGGTGGAGCGATAGTCGCTCAAGTTTAATAACAATTAAAATCAGAACATGTAAAATCAGTGCTAACGTTTTAATTAAAACAAAAGAAACATGAGGCGAACACCAGCCATGTATTGGAGACTCAACCAACCACAGCGAGGGAGCAGCGCAGATCACCGTTAAGAGAAGTCAACCTTTTGTCATTTCCTTATTAATTTAATGAGCTCATTAATTGAAAACAAACTAATTAAACAATGTACTTGTAATCGGATGAACGTATGTGATAGTATGTGAGTGAGCACATGGCCATGAGCATCTATGCCAAGGGCATTGGTTTGTGTACAACCGAAAATACAAATTAATAATTAATTAGAGCTGCAGCATAAAGATAACAGTTTAATGATCTTGATTAGAGACCAAAAAGAAAATATTGAGAATGAATAGGGCTGATTAAAATAGCCACCATTTTGTTTTTTCGTTGTAACATTGTACGACGCCATTTTGAGCACATGGTTGTATATACTGAATCTATTTGTTAGTTAAAAAGTTTGATAGTTAGTCTATGACGCCCTCACTGGGACATGAATAATTATAATAATAATTAAAGAATATCACAAATGCCGCCCAGAACTAGGGACATAAATTATTATTTAATATCACAAATGGCCCCGAACAGTTGACTTTATATAAAAAATTACTTTGTATAAATAAGCCAGATTCAGAGACATAGAGGGTGACGAAATAATCCAGAACCTAACAAGAGAGGTTATGGAGGTTATGTTGACAAATAGAGTAAAGAGTAATTGTGTAATTTCGTTACAAGTAGAACGAAATAATAATTCCAACATTTAAAATACAAAATGGCAGAAAATAATAATAGCATGGAAATGGACAATACAGAGACAGAATCCATTTTATTGGAAAGACACGCTAGCTCAACACCTAAAGTAGTTGAAAATAAAATCTCATTAGAAAATTTATTCACGTTAATCAGTGACAAATTCGAACAACAAAATAGTAAGTTTGAAGACAAATTCAATCAAATGAATAGTACACTTAATGTAAAATTAGATAGTTTTGAGAACGAGCTCAAGAAGCAAAATACTTTACAAAATGTCAAATTGAATCAAGTAGATGAAAATTACGAGAGTAAAATGGGGGTAGAGAATAGTAGAGAATCAAATAAATTGAATGAAAATAAAGACAAGGTAAGTAGTGGTGAGAATTATGATAATAGAATTAAAAATATGGTGTTAGAAAATAATTGTGTGAGTATTGAGAGTGGTGATAAAAGTATAATGGGAGTAGAATTTGATAATGAAGTGATAAAAAGTGTTGATGAATTAGAGAGAAAGTATAGAGAGAATTTACAGATAAAGGGGTTGCAGGGGGTAAATTTTTCCCGTAATGTTGTAGTGGGGGGTGAAGAAATGGCTTCACGTGAATATGTGAAAGACGATAGGTCTACAGATAAATTTCCCTTGGTTTTTTGTGCACTTCATAGGTGGTGCTGTAATTATAAGTTAGTATCCCCTGCATGTTTTGAGAGAGAGTGTGTAGCTTGGTATGATGATGAGAAATGTTTGGAGAGAGAGAGAGAAAGAGAGAAATAGAGGTATTTAAAGTAAAGAAAAATTATGAAGAATTCATAGAAAGGCTAGGCATAGAGAGAAATAACAATGATAATGAGTACTTACCTTACAATGACATTGAGATAGCAGTAGATGAGGTTAACAATGAGAATATAACTTACCTAATGTTAACAGATAATACCAACGGAGACTGGACAAAATTGACCAATATTGAACAGGTATATGAACCAACCGAAGTGATAATGAATGACATAGAAATAAGAGATTATTATAATAATAATAAATTTGATATAAATAAGAATGATCTATGTTACAAATATGTTAGACTATTATTCGACGATATGGGGTAATTGTTTATTGTTTATTGTTCATGAACATTTAATGATATGTATAATGTGGTTTTGAAGTGCATTGTCTTATGGAACGATTTGTGGTTAATGATAAGAAACAATAAGTTGGACTGTATATTCTTTTATGTGTAGATGTTATTATGTTAAGTGTATTTGTGTACTTTGCTGTTGTGTATTTTATGTAATTTTTATGTAAACATGTATTGTAGGATTTTAAATAACTAAAGGAAGTTTAAATGATATTATGAGATTCAGGTTATAAGGGTTAGTAAATGATTAAGCAGGTAATAGATTTGGGTATTGAGAGGTATTATTGTTAATAGATAAGTGACGAGTTTTCTAATGGTGTATTAAGTTGAAATGTTGTAAAAGAGTTTGGGTAATAGTGATAAATAAGGGCATTGGAGTTAGTTAGTTAGAGTTAATGGGAGTTAGGAAAAATAAAGTGTTGAGATGTTGATAGTATATAAAGAGGTGTTAGATATTTTAGGGACACAGTGGTTAGTGATTATATGTAGAGGTGAGTAATGTGCATGGTAATTATATTTGTTGTTGATGGTGATATTTTGTAATAAGGGTATTGGTGTAGGAGTCCAACGAGAGATGTTGAGACAGGAAGGGATTGTTGTGTGCCGGAAAGGGTTATCTGAAAGGGTCAGGAACCAATGATGGAATGAGCATAGTGAGGGAATACACACATACTAGTACAAAAATGCGCGGTGCCAGAGGTTTTAAATGGGATTTGTGAAGGGGGTTATTATAGAGATATTGGTGTCAAAATATATTAATGGTTAGAAGCGGCTAGTGTAGAAAAAAGAGGTGAGTAAGGTTAGGTTGACAGATGCCAAAATAAGATAGAGAAAAATGAATAATAGAGAGTCACCCAAACGAGTAAGGATAGAAGGGTTAGAAAAGGAAAATTCATGATAGGAAGGTAATTGTAACAGAAAGGTAAGGATAAATTTGAAATTGTTGTATAGAATTTGACGAAGGTTAAATAATTAAAAGTTAATAGAGAATTGTTGAAGTAGTAATGTGATAAAGTTTGGTACAAATCATGTAAATTTAAATTGTTTAATGTAAGGTAAATGTAACAATGTTAATATGTAATGTACAATGTTTTATGATGTTTTATTATGTTGGTGGCAATAGAGTGTGTGGTTAGGAGGTCGTTACAGGGGTAATGATGATAACAAGTGTTGAAATATAGTAGATTTTAAAGTTGGAAGTCTAAAGTTACAAATGAAGTTGAATAAAATATTATAGTAAGCTGCCATTTACAAAATAGAAGAAGTGAATCTAAGTTGAGTAACAAAATTTAAATAAAAAAGTGTCTGCCATGATAGTTGTAAGCTGAATTTATAGAAATAATGAGGTGAAGGTATTTTGGGGGTATATTAAAGAATTTGTTGATGTATTGTGTTATGTGTAGTTATATATAGGTTGTTTATTTTCTTACAAGGAAGAAATTGGGTTTGGTGGTGGTAAAAATTCAATGTATTCTAAGTCTTGTAGTTGTGAGGCTGAAACTTTTGAAAAAACAAACCAATGCCCCGAACACAAACCAATGCGTCTAAAAGGGAACATATCAGTTATAGATATGTAAGTGTACTAGACCACTATTTTAAATTTTGTATTCGATGTTTCAGAGTTTTGTGGTGTTGTGACCGCAGTCCTGGGCTGGCTGGAGCGTCAGAACAGGAGTGTAGAGTGCCTCATGGCCTTATGGTGTAGGGATCTCTCAGGAGAAGTCCAGTAAGGTCAGAGGGTGCGACCAACCATCATGGGACCAAGGGTAAGTGATGATAAAATTTTTTTGTAACGTTACAGGGGGTTGTGGTGACATATCTAGACCGATCCTTTTAGGAAAGTGTGAATGAGTCAAGGAAATTTTTTGGGTTTCGACACAAAAATTTTCCTTGAGGGGGTTTGTAACAGTACATAATGACCCAGTACCATGATTATGGGTTATATAGGTATTTTCAATGTTTGTATTATGTAATTTTTAAACGCAGAGTGGTTAGGTACATTGTCCCTCTGGAAAAAGGAACAACGCAAATTCAGCCAGAGTAAGACACCAAGGTCACCGACGGACGTGCTAAACTCAAAATATACCATGGCGGTGTTTGTGACGAAAAGACTACAAGATGAATTATGATTGGACAATAACACTGTTCCGTCATAACAAAAAACAATGACGCACTGACTACAACGCATGTAACCAGGCGTTGTCCTGTATGACAAAGCTTGATGACGTAAAAATACACACACACAAGCGCAAATTTACATTTGCCTCCATCTCAATTCAACGTAGTTCTTCAAGGGTGCAGCAGCGATGTATCGCTGTCTGTTCAGTTTTACCATAAAAGTTTTATCTAACCAGACTCGAAATTACAAATGTGATGGTGGAGCGATAGTCGCTCAAGTTTAATAACAATTAAAATCAGAACATGTAAAATCAGTGCTAACGTTTTAATTAAAACAAAAGAAACATGAGGCGAACACCAGCCATGTATTGGAGACTCAACCAACCACAGCGAGGGAGCAGCGCAGATCACCGTTAAGAGAAGTCAACCTTTTGTCATTTCCTTATTAATTTAATGAGCTCATTAATTGAAAACAAACTAATTAAACAATGTACTTGTAATCGGATGAACGTATGTGAGAGTATGTGAGTGAGCACATGGCCATGAGCATCTATGCCAAGGGCATTGGTTTGTGTACAACCGAAAATACAAATTAATAATTAATTAGAGCTGCAGCATAAAGATAACAGTTTAATGATCTTGATTAGAGACCAAAAAGAAAATATTGAGAATGAATAGGGCTGATTAAAATAGCCACCATTTTGTTTTTTTCGTTGTAACATTGTACGACGCCATTTTGAGCACATGGTTTTATATAATGAATTTACTTTGGCAATTAAAATTTGATAGTTACTTTCACTCTAAAACAGTGTTATCATTTGTGTCACCTTCTTTGACTCAAGAATCTTGCTGTAACGAATCCCTGGACCCCTTAGGTAAAAAAGCATATTACATAAGAAGAGTATGAGCCCGGCAGCAATCAAAATTGGTAAGTACACACGTGTCATATTATGGTACTATTGGTACGTATAAATAAAATAGATTATAATGATTAAGTGAGTAATATCACAAATGCCGCCCTCACAGTGACTTTATAAGAATATCACAATAAGATTAAGAATTAAATTGCTTAGGACTAATTAGGGGTTTTTAAAATAAGGGGGTGTGACTGGCACACATGTGTGGATGAGAAAAACTAAGATTAAAAAGGATGCACACACACACATACAACACTGAAACAAGGAATTGGCTAGAAAAATATGTAACTGTCCAGATGGTGGGACAGCCTGTGGGTGGGGTAGGGACATTCAATTATAGCTTGTTGTGTGTGAGTAGGGTGGAGTGAGATGTGAGTGAAGGGTTTTTTCAGATTCTTTGTTTAATTCCGATCTGACGATGAGCTGTGAAGCTTGAAAGCGCTAATCGGGATAATTATACATAGTGGTGTGCAACAGTGATCATTCTGCTTGTGATTTCAACCACTAACACAACTTTCTTCATTAAACTTCTGTTACGATGTGCAATCGACGACAGGTAATGGACAACAGCAATGAGGTAATAAACGACAACAATAAGGTAAGTAAAGTTTTTAAATAACTTAAGTTAAAAGTTAAATTGAAGAGGGTTTTAAGTAAAATATGGTTTAATAAACAATGTCTGGATAATAGTGTCATCCCAAAATACGCACAAGTTAAAATTAAAAATAAGAACAGTGTGGCTAAAAAGGTAAAAGAACAAAGTGAGAAGTTGTGGATAAAATTGGAAATAAGGTCACTTTACGGCTTAATCAATAGATATAATAGGGAATTATATGACAGACATATGGAATTGTTAAGAATTTACTCTTATGTAGAGTTGGAAGAAATATTGTATAATTTTGGTTTGGGGTACGTAGAAAAGAAATTGGAAAATAAAAATAAAAAAATGGTAGATAAGTTAAATAAATTAATAAGGAAAAACGAAGTAAAAAAGGAACACCTCTCTAAGAATAACTATGAAAAAAGAGTAATAAACCTTACAGAGGTAATTTTCAATACAGAAGAAAAAGAAATGTTAGCAAAAGGCTTAAAATACGCGCCGCCACCAGAATTAAATCAAGAAAAAACGATTATTGAATGCGAAAGCATAATACAAAAACTAGGAAATGAAAAGGATAAAAAAAGAATGAGGTGGGAAGTAGGGAATGTAGTAGATAAAATATTTAAGAAAAATTTGTATAATTCAAAAAATGAACAAAAAATCAAATCAACTGTAACCAAACTAAAGAATAAAATAAAAAAGTGATATTATAGTTACGAAGGCGGACAAAGGAAATACAATGGTACTACTGAGAAAACACGAATACATAAAGAAAATGGAAGAATTTATAAGTGAAGGACCATATGAGGAAATACAGTATGATTATACAAGTAAGTACCAGTCAAGGATAAAACAAATGATGAAACAGATAACATTTATAGAAGACAATAAGAAAACGTATTTATTAGAAAGTAATCCAACAGCACCAACTTTTAAAAGTCAGGTTAAGATACATAAAGAAGTAAAACCAATTAGACCCATTGTTTCTTTTATTAATGCACCTATTTATAAATTATCAAAGGAAGTTGGCAGAGTACTGAAAGAGAAATATGTATTTGGGACAAAATACAGCATAGAGAATAATGTAAAATTGATAGAAAAATTAGAAAATATTAGAATTAATGAAAATACAAAATTGATATCACTGGATGTTAAGGACATGTTTACCAATATCACAGTAAATAAAGTTATTAAATTAATAAACGATAATAATATGGGAGAATACAGGTATAAAAAGCAGTTGATTAAAGTAATTAAAGAATGTGTAAATCAGAACTATTTTAGGTTTAATAACAAGTTTTATATACAGAAAAAAGGCTTACCTATGGGATCTTCATTATCCGCTATTCTTGCAGAAATATACATGAATGAATTTGGAAAGCAATTAATAAGTTCCACTAAGTATAAAGACAATATAAAATTAATGACTAGATACGTTGACGATGTATTAGTAATTTGGGAAGGAAGCATAGAAGAAGTGCATGAGTATATAAAAGAGGTAAATAATAAGGATAAAAACTTACAATTTAAAGAAGAGATAGGAGGTAAGAAAATAAATTAATTAAATTTAAACATAGAAATTAAAGATAATGAGAAACTACAGTTTGGGATATTTAGGAAAGCATCGTATTCTGATATAATTATACCAAGAGAGTCTTACCACCCTTATAGATATAAAATGGCGGCAATCAATTCATTTTGTTGTAGAGCTCGGAAGTGTTTAAAAGAGACCGAATCAAAAGATAGGGAGTTAAAAACGATAAAGGGAATTGTAAGGAATAATAATTATAACACCAACATAGTGGATAAAGTTATGAAAAGGGTTAACATACAAAAAGCTAAAATAGAACCAGAACAAAAGAATTATGAAGGGTCATTGACATACATAGGTTTACATACTAGAAAAATTATAAAATGTTTTAATAAATACGGAGTAGATATAGCTATTAAAAAATGTGAAACGGTATTTGATAAGATAAGGAATAAAAATATAGAAAAAATACCAGAATTACAGAAAAGCGGAATTTATAAATTAAAATGTAGAGACTGCAACAAAGTGTACCTAGGTGAGACAGGGCGAAAATTCGTATGCAGGTTGTCTGACCACAAACGTGGAGAATGTAATAGAACAACGAATTCTTTATATGCAAGACATTTCATAGAAGACAACCATAAGTTTGTTAATCCTTTGGAAGACTATGAAATTGTAAAAATAGTAAATAACAAAGTTGAAAGGAAGCTTAGGGAGGAGTTAGAAATATTGAAAGAAAGAGAAAAAGGGTTAGACAATTAAATAATACTAAAATTAAATTTGATAATGAAGAAATATTTTATAATATAATCAAGAAGTAAATGATAGAGGACAGATAGATAAGATTAAGAATTAAATTGCTTAGGACTAATTAGGGGTTTTCAAAATAAGGGGGTGTGACTGGCACACATGTGTGGATGAGAAAAACTAAGATTAAAAAGGATGCACACACACACACATACAACACTGAAACAAGGAATTGCCTAGAAAAATATGTAACTGTCCAGATGGTGGGACAGTCTGAGGGTGGGGTAGGGACATTCAATTATAGCTTGTTGTGTGTGAGTAGGGTGGGGTGAGATGTGAGTGAAGGGTTTTTTCAGATTCTTTGTTTAATTCCGATCTGACGATGAGCTGTGAAGCTTGAAAGCGCTAATCGGGATAATTATACATTGTGGTGTGCAACAGTGATCATTCTGCTTGTGATTTCAACCACTAACACAACTTTCTTCATTAAACTTCTGTTACGATGTGCAATCGACGACAGGTAATGGACAACAGCAATGAGGTAATAAACGACAACAATAAGGTAAGTAAAGTTTTTAAATATCTTAAGTTAAAAGTTAAATTGAAGAGGGTTTTAAGTAAAATATGGTTTAATAAACAATGTCTGGATAATAGTGTCATCCCAAAATACGCACAAGTTAAAATTAAAAATAAGAACAGTGTGGCTAAAAAGGTAAAAGAACAAAGTGAGAAGTTGTGGATAAAATTGGAAATAAGGACACTTTACGGCTTAATCAATAGATATAATAGGGAATTATATGACAGACATATGGAATTGTTAAGAATATACTCTTATGTAGAGTTGGAAGAAATATTGTATAAATTTGGTTTGGGGTACGTAGAAAAGAAATTGGAAAATAAAAATGAAAAAATGGTAGATAAGTTAAATAAATTAATAAGGAAAAACGAAGTAAAAAAGGAACACCTCTCTAAGAATAACTATGAAAAAAGAGTAATAAACCTTACAGAGGTAATTTTCAATACAGAAGAAAAAGAAATGTTAGCAAAAGGCTTAAAATACGCGCCGCCACCAGAATTAAATCAAGAAAAAACGATTATTGAATGCGAAAGCATAATACAAAAACTAGGAAATGAAAAGGATAAAAAAAGAATGAGGTGGGAAGTAGGGAATGTAGTAGATAAAATATTTAAGAAAAATTTGTATAATTCAAAAAATGAACAAAAAATCAAATCAACTGTAACTAAACTAAAGAATAAAATAAAAAAGAGTGATATTATAGATACGAAGGCGGACAAAGGAAATACAATGGTACTACTGAGAAAAGACGAATACATAAAGAAAACGGAAGAATTTATAAGTGAAGGACCATATGAGGAAATACAGTATGATTATACAAGTAAGTACCAGTCAAGGATAAAACAAATGATGAAACAGATAACATTTATAGAAGACAATAAGAAAACGTATTTATTAGAAATTAATCCAACAGCACCAACTTTTAAAAGTCAGGTTAAGATACATAAAGAAGGAAAACCAATTAGACCCATTGTTTCTTTTATTAATGCACCTATTTATAAATTATCAAAGGAAGTTGGCAGAGTACTGAAAGAGAAATATGTATTTGGGACAAAATACAGCATAGAGAATAATGTAAAATTGATAGAAAAATTAGAAAATATTAGAATTAATGAAAATACAAAATTGATACCACTGGATGTTAAGGACATGTTTACCAATATCACAGTAAATAAAGTTATTAAATTAATAAACGATAATAATATGGGAGAATACAGGTATAAAAAGCAATTGATTAAAGTAATTAAAGAATGTGTAAATCAGAACTATTTTAGGTTTAATAACAAGTTTTATATACAGAAAAAAGGTTTACCTATGGGATCTTCATTATCCCCTATTCTTGCAGAAATATACATGAATGAATTTGGAAAGCAATTAATAAGTTCCACTAAGTATAAAGACAATATAAAATTAATGACTAGATACGTTGACGATGTATTAGTAATTTGGGAAGGAAGCATAGAAGAAGTGCATGAGTATATAAAACAAGTAAATAATAAGGATAAAAACTTACAATTTAAAGAAGAGATAGGAGGTAAGAAAATAAATTACTTAAATTTAAACATAGAAATTAAAGATAATGAGAAACTACAGTTTGGGATATTTAGGAAAGAATCGTATTCTGATATAATTATACCAAGAGAGTCTTACCACCCTTATAGATATAAAATGGCGGCAATCAATTCATTTTGTTGTAGAGCTCGGAAGTGTTTAAAAGAGACCGAATCTAAAGATAGGGAGTTAAAAACGATAAAGGGAATTGTAAGGAATAATAATTATAACACCAACATAGTGGATAAAGTTATGAAAAGGGTTAACATACAAAAAGCTAAAATAGATCCAGAACAAAAGAATTATGCAGGGTCATTGACATACATAGGTTCACATACTAGAAAAATTATAAAATGTTTTAATAAATACGGAGTAGATATAGCTATTAAAAAATGTGAAACAGTATTTGATAAGATAAGGAATAAAAATATAGAAAAAATACCAGAATTACAGAAAAGCGGAATTTATAAATTGAAATGTAGAGACTGCAACAAAGTGTACCTAGGTGAGACAGGGCGAAAATTCGTATGCAGGTTGTCTGACCACAAACGTGGAGAAGGTAATAGAACAACGGATTCGTTATATGCAAGACATTTCATAGAAGACAACCATAAGTTTGTTAATCCTTTGGAAGACTATGAAATTGTAAAAATAGTAAATAACAAAGTTGAAAGGAAGCTTAGGGAGGAGTTAGAAATATTGAAAGAAAGAGAAAAAGGGTTAGACAATTAAATAATACTAAAATTAAATTTGATAATGAAGAAATATTTTATAACATAATCAAGAAGTAAATGATAGAGGACAGATAGATAAGATTAAGAATTAAATTGCTTAGGACTAATTAGGGGGTTTTAAAATAAGGGGGTGTGACTGGCACACATGTGTGGATGAGAAAAACTAAGATTAAAAAGGATGCACACACACATACAACACTGAAGCAAGGAATTGGCTAGAAAAATATGTAACTGTCCTGAGGGTGGGGTAGGGACATTCAATTATAGCTTGTTGTGTGTGAGTAGGGTGGGGTGAGATGTGAGTGAAGGGTTTTTTCAGATTCTTTGTTTAATTCCGATCTGACGATGAGCTGTAAAGCTTGAAAGCGCTAATCGGGATAATTATACATAGTGGTGTGCAACAGTGATCATTCTGCTTGTGATTTCAACCACTAACGCAACTTTCTTCATTAAACTTCTGTTACGATGTGCAATCGACGACAGATAATGGACAACAGCAATGAGGTAATAAACGACAACAATAAGGTAAGTAAAGTTTTTAAATATCTTAAGTTAAAAGTTAAATTGAAGAGGGTTTTAAGTAAAATATGGTTTAATAAACAATGTCTGGATAATAGTGTCATCCCAAAATACGCACAAGTTAAAATTAAAAATAAGAACAGTGTGGCTAAAAAGGTAAAAGAACAAAGTGAGAAGTTGTGGATAAAATTGGAAATAAGGTCACTTTACGGCTTAATCAATAGATATAATAGGGAATTATATGACAGACATATGGAATTGTTAAGAATTTACTCTTATGTAGAATTGGAAGAAATATTGTATAATTTTGGTTTGGGGTACGTAGAAAAGAAATTGAAAAATAAAAATAAAAAAATGGTAGATAAGTTAAATAAATTAATAAGGAAAAACGAAGTAAAAAAGGAACACCTCTCTAAGAATAACTATGAAAAAAGAGTAATAAACCTTACAGAGGTAATTTTCAATACAGAAGAAAAAGAAATGTTAGCAAAAGGCTTAAAATACGCGCCGCCACCAGAATTAAATCAAGAAAAAACGATTATTGAATGCGAAAGCATAATACAAAAACTAGGAAATGAAAAGGATAAATAAAGAATGAGGTGGGAAGTAGGGAATGTAGTAGATAAAATATTTAAGAAAAATTTGTATAATTCAAAAAATGAACAAAAAATCAAATCAACTGTAACTAAACTAAAGAACAAAATAAAAAAGAGTGATATTATAGTTACGAAGGCGGACAAAGGAAATACAATGGTACTACTGAGAAAAGACGAATACATAAAGGAAACGGAAGAATTTATAAGTGAAGGACCATTGAGGAAATACAGTATGATTATACAAGTAAGTACCAGTCAAGGATAAAACAAATGATGAAACAGATAACATTTATAGAAGACAATAAGAAAACGTATTTATTAGAAAGTAATCCAACAGCACCAACTTTTAAAAGTCAGGTTAATATACATAAAGAAGGAAAACCAATTAGACCCATTGTTTCTTTTATTAATGCACCTATTTATAAATTATCAAAGGAAGTTGGCAGAGTACTGAAAGAGAAATATGTATTTGGGACAAAATACAGCATAGAGAATAATGTAAAATTGATAGAAAAATTAGAAAATATTAGAATTAATGAAAATACAAAATTGATATCACTGGATGTTAAGGACATGATTACCAATATCACAGTAAATAAAGTTATTATATTAATAAACGATAATAATATGGGAGAATACAGGTATAAAAGCAATTGATTAAAGTAATTAAAGAATGTGTAAATCAGAACTATTTTAGGTTTAATAACAAGTTTTATATACAGAAAAAAGGCTTACCTCTGGGATCTTCATTATCCCCTATTCTTGCAGAAATATACATGAATGAATTTGGAAAGCAATTAATAAGTTCCACTAAGTATAAAGACAATATAAAATTAATGACTAGATACGTTGACGATGTATTAGTAATTTGGGAAGGAAGCATAGAAGAAGTGCATGAGTATATAAAAGAGGTAAATAATAAGGATAAAAACTTACAATTTAAAGAAGAGATAGGAGGTAAGAAAATAAATTACTTAAATTTAAACATAGAAATTAAAGATAATGAGAAACTACAGTTTGGGATATTTAGGAAAGAATCGTATTCTGATATAATTATACCAAGATAGTCTTACCACCCTTATAGATATAAAATGGCGGCAATCAATTCATTTTGTTGTAGAGCTCGGAAGTGTTTAAAAGAGACCGAATCAAAAGATAGGGAGTTAAAAACGATAAAGGGAATTGTAAGGAATAATAATTATAACACCAACATAGTGGATAAAGTTATGAAAAGGGTTAACATACAAAAAGCTAAAATAGATCCAGAACAAAAGAATTATGCAGGGTCATTGACATACATAGGTTCACATACTAGAAAAATTATAAAATGTTTTAATAAATACGGAGTAGATATAGCTATTAAAAAATGTGAAACGGTATTTGATAAGATAAGGAATAAAAATATAGAAAAAATACCAGAATTACAGAAAAGCGGAATTTATAAATTAAAATGTAGAGACTGCAACAAAGTGTACCTAGGTGAGACAGGGCGAAAATTCGTATGCAGGTTGTCTGACCACAAACGTGGAGAAGGTAATAGAACAACGAATTCTTTATATGCAAGACATTTCATAGAAGACAACCATAAGTTTGTTAATCCTTTGGAAGACTATGCAATTGTAAAAATAGTAAATAACAAAGTTGAAAGGAAGCTTAGGGAGGTGTTGCGGTTTGGAAGCTCTTGAAGAATCGTGAGTTATTCCAAAGACGCTAATGAGGAAGGCTGGATTGTATGTTAGAAAGAAATGGACTGTATTGAAGATATTGAACATGCGTTTATTGAATAATTTGGATTGTTAGTTACGATCGGCACGTGCGGATGCATTTGTGGCAATAACGCCCGAAATTAATTTTGAATAAAATCGTGGTCCATTGTATATGGACGTAGGTAAATGAATTAAACGAAATCTTATGAATGCATGACAAAAAATATCCAGAAACCGCGGCTGGAAGAGAAGTGTTTTACGAGAGTTGCGCTCGGAGCCGTGTTAGAAACTGAACTAAACTTGCCTGTAGCCGGCAGTAGCGTTTGATAAGCGCGTGACGTCATCCGTGCGTGCCGTGTAGCGGTAGTAGACCGCTTACAGCTGATAAACCAGTACAAAGTTTAAACATACTGCCCGCCAAAATCGGGCCGATTTTGTACATTAAAGGTTAAATTGAATAATATAATAATTAGACTTACATGCCTAAAGCGATACAATAGTTGGCGTATTGGCCACAGTGTAATAACATAATAAACATAATATGAATTCAATTAACAATCACCAGGCATACAATAAATTGACCCTTACGCCAATAGTAAGGGCTTACTGACGTTAAAATTACTCAAAACATAATAGTAGTACAATGCGCACAATAATACAAGAATTAAGTAGATATTGATCTTTCCCAAATAATACCCCTTGATATTTGCCAAGCATTACAATAACAAGTGATAACACCATAAAAAATACAATAATTTCCCCATGATATTGACACAACAACCCCAATAAATTTCATAATATGTGACCCTTAGAAAATACAATACATATAGAATAATTGACACTATAAATGACACTTGTGGTTCTCAGAATTTGAATCACACAAACATATTGACAATACACAACATCCATAATAATTGATAGTACATATGAAACACAGTCACTATTGCAGTAATAGCTAGCGGCACGTAAACAATATTACAATGTTTATGATACAATTGACTTGTATGCTCGCCCCGGGGAATGTCCCGGGCGTGGACCATGTAATGTGACACGCACACACTCACACACACACACCTCGTATGGCACGCATACGATTAGTGTGTAGCCACCGGAAGGGGGCATAATTTGTGGATGGGTCGGCGTAAGATACCTAGCGCGGTGCGAACTTCTGCGACGCGTACTAAGGAATCTTGACCCGGAAAAACATTGGTAATTACCCCACGCTTCCATTCTAGAGGGGGGGAATTGTCATCCAAAATGAGGACAAGCTGTCCGACATTCAAATTCCTTAACGGGGTGCGCCATTTATTGCGCTGCTGCAGCTGGTGCAGATAATCCCTAGACCACCGTTTCCAGATGGTCTGCGTAAATTTTTGGAGCAGAAGCCATCTGCCCAAATGAGTATTATTGCCTTGCGTATAGTCGGGTTCCGGAAGTGCCGTCAGTGGAGCACCGACCAAAAAATGAGCAGGTGTTAAGGGTTCAGGGTCTCCAGCATCATCGGACACCGCGCATAACGGGCGTGAATTAAGGCAAGCCTCAATTTGAGAAAGAAGAGTAGAATATTCCTCAAAATTCAAGATCGTACCGCCTATTACGCGACGTAAATGGAATTTAACACTCCTTACACCACTCTCCCACAAACCACCGAAATGAGGGGCTGAAGGGGGGATAAAGGACCATTTGATGCCGTGGAGACCGCAAAACTCCAGAGAAGATTGCTCAACTTCCTTGGAGGTTAAAAATTTGTACCAATCATGCAACGTGTGGTTGGCACGACGAAAATTCGTGCCATTATCCGAAAATATTTGCGCGGGAATACCTCTGCGCGATATGAACCTTTTTAAAGCCGCTATAAAGGCGTTGGAAGTGAGATCCGACACCAATTCTAAATGGATGGCCCTAGTACACATGCATATAAATAGAGCGATATATGCCTTGGTCGTGGACTTAGAGCGCTGCCCGCCATGGCGCAAAAGCACGGGACCGGCGTAGTCCACAGCCGACTGTGAAAATGGCCTTGAAGGCGTGACCCTAGAAGGGGGTAATTGACCTAGTAGTTGATTCGCGCCTTTAGCCCGGAAACGAAAACAAGTGACACACTTATGTATCACTGAGCGGATATAGGACTTGTCGTGTATGATCCAATACTTTCGCCTAAGCGAAGCTTGAGTTGATTGCACTCCAGCGTGCAACAAACGGATGTGTTCGTATTCAATTATTAATCTCGTGAGATGAGAGTGTGGGTGCAAAATTATTTGGTGTTTACTCTCATAGCTAAGTGGGGAGAATTGCAAGCGTCCACCCACTCTTAAAATGCCTGATTCATCCAGGAATGGGTTAAGAGCAAGAATTTTACTACTGCGAGGAAGGCACCGGTGTGCCTCAAGTTCCATAACTTCTACGTCGAAATGCAACTTCTGAGATTGCCGGACAAAAATCAAGAGCGTGTCAGACAATTCTTGAGCCGACAAAAAGGACGTGTCTCTATCAACCACTGCGAGCCTAGAATTGCGAAAAAATCGACGGCAATATGCGAAGACGCGAACAAGCCTCGTAAGTGATGAATAATTTTCAACGTAACCATGCGTTGAGGACGCGGCAATTAGTGAGGTTTGAACCTGCTTGCGACGTTCCTCTTCAAGGTCGGGAAAGGTACAGGGAGTATTAATGTCGAACGCGCTGACCGGCCATGAAGCCGAATCATGAGCTAACCAGGAGGGACCATGCCACCATTGAATATGACAGTGCAAACTACGAGGGAGGCAACCGCGCGATAAAACGTCGGCAGGGTTGTCATTTGATACTACATGACGCCAAATTCCCCTGCTGCTAACAAGACGCTGTATTTCCGCGACACGGTTGGCCACAAATACCTTCCAGCGGGAAGATTGCTGATGTATCCAGTACAACGCTATCATCGAATCCGAATAAAGATATAGTCCGTCAAAATTGTAATCGACGGCGTTTAAAACCTTGGACGTTAATTGAGCCAACAATACACATGCACAAAGTTCAAGTCGTGGAAGCGTTATCTGTTTCAGCGGAGCGACCCTAGATTTAGCACACAACAAGTTTGATGATATGGCGCCGTTCGAATAGACCGCCCGCACATATATGCAACAAGCGTAACCTTTAGCCGAAGCGTCGGCGAATCCGTGCAGCTGTAATGAACTAATTGGGTAATTGTTCGTAATCTTAACCGACCTCGTAATCTCAAAATGAGTGTCGGAGACTAATTGAGCGTATAATTCCAACCATTGATTGGCCAATGATCCAGATAGGGGTTCGTCCCAATCTGTGCCCGCCAACCACAACTGTTGCACAAAATGCTTGCAGTAAAATGTGATGGGAGCGATCAATCCTAAAGGATCATAGATCCCGGCGATGATAGACAACACGCTTCTCTTGTTGAAAACGGTTAAATTATCATCACCCCTAACGGTGTATAAAAAGTTATCCCTTTCAACGTTCCATTGGATTCCCAATGTACGCACGTTTTGACCTTTGCTGAAGTCACGGGTTACTTGGGCGCGAAGAGTCATAATCTTATGATGGTTAGAGAACCATTTATGTAACGAAAAACCATACCTACTCAACAACCTCACGATCTCGCACTTCATTTCAGCTAAGCCGTTCGGATCATCCGAACCCGTTATGAGATCGTCTACGTAGAAGTCATTTGCTATGGCCTTAGCAGTTGTAGGGTATTCGGGTTCATTTTCGTAGGCTATCTGAGCCAGACAACGTGTAGCGAGGAAGGAGGCACTAGCAGTGCCGTATGTAACCGTCCTTAGCGCGTAATGTCGCAATTCCTTGTGCGGCGCATCACGCCAAACGATGCGTTGCAGGTTTGAATCCTTGGGATTAACAATGATCTGGCGATACATCTTTTCAATGTCCGCAATAAGTACGTATCGGTGGGTGCGGAACCTAACCATTATCGAAAACAGATCCTGCTGGATCGTAGGACCGACCATTAAAGTATCGTTAAGGGACAAATTATTGGTGGTTTTAGCGGAGGCGTCAAATACCACGCGCAATTTAGTGGTTAAGCTAGAGTCTTTGAAGACTGCGTGATGGGGCAGATAAAAGACCTCTGACCTGTCAAGCGACAGATCGTATTCATTTAGCGGCGACATGTGGCCAAGTTTCAGATAGTCACTCATGAACTCGCTATAATCCTTATAAAGGATAGGGTTCTGCTTGAACTTGAACTCCAACGATTGGAATCTGCGTATGGCTCCGCGGAGAGAATCTCCCAAATGTAATTTATCAGATCTGCGGGGCAGGGATACCATGAATCTCCCATCGCGGTTACGGCTAGTGGTTTCCACGAAATGCCTTTCACACGGTGAGTCCTCAGATCGGGCTTCGCGACTAGAGATCTCCTCCAACTTCCAAAATTCTTTTAGTTGCGAGGAAATCCGATTATCATCCTTACAGACCATAAAGGAAGAAACCGTTTTAGTCATATCGACGTTGAATGGTAAGTCACCGGCCAAAATAAATCCTAACTTGGTTTCCTGAATTATAGGAAAGTGTGGTCCGCGCGTAAATTTCATAGGTTCAATTAATTGGAGAAAATATTGAGCGCCGATTAATATATCGACTTGCGCCGAACGATGTAGATGAGGATCCGCCAAGAATATGCGCTTGGGTAAATTCAAAGAGGCAAGATTGAACGACTCCGCCGGTAAATTATTAGTTATACTGGGTAATACGGCACAGTGTACGTTTAACGTGAAGGGTTTATAGCGTGAATGTAGCCTTACATTAGTACTGAAGTCGGCCTGGGAAAGCGAGTTGTTTATACCCGTGATGGGTAGTTGTGATTTAACCAATTGGAGGCCCATTCTGCGGGCGAAATCCATTGTGCAAAAGTTCGCTTGAGAACCGGAATCCAGTAATATCCTAACGGGAAATTTTTTGCCGACTTTATTGGATGTCATACAGACGGCGGTAGATAGCAATACCGATTTATTGGTCTGTGATTTAAGTGAACACTGGTTGTTAACAGAAGTTACGTCCCTGTTGGGGACATGAATCGTGGTGTGGTGACGCCTAGAACATTTTTTACATGAGAATTTTGAGGGACATTTTGAGCTCTCGTGTCCCGAACGGAGGCAGTTTAAGCAAAGTTTGTTTTTTATTAACGCGTTTTTTCTATCAGGGATAGACAGCGATGTAAATTGTGGGCAGTCGCTAAGTCTATGACCACCGTTACACAGCCTGCATAAATTGTTTCTAATATGTGAGTGGAATGCGCCCTTTGGAGTGCTTATCTGTTTAACTGCCTTGCGATAAGGAGACTTATCGCTTTTGTTCAACCTGCTCGTTGGGCTAGTCGCGTTATCAAGATTTTGCAGTAATTTTCTTCGTGAATTTAGAAAATTTATAAAATTATTAAAATCAGGGAATTTATGCTCCGATAAACTCTCTTTCCACAAACGTAAAGTGTAATTGTCAAGTTTTTTGGCTAAATAATTTACGACAATAATTTCGAACGTGTTGACTGGCAGTTTGAGATTATTTAAAGCGTTTATATTGGCAGAGATTTGATCAATAAATTGCGATATGCTAACTTGGGATTCTTGTTGAACTAATGGTACGTCCAGGACACTCCACACGTGATGGGCGGAAACAATTAGCTTACTTTCATATCTATTCCTCAACAGATCGATAGCCACCGCGTAATTCTCATGAGTGATGGGCAACGATTTTATTACATTAAGTGCCTCGCCATGTAAAGACGAGTGCAAATAGTGAAGTTTCTGTATATCCGTCAGATCTGCTCTGACATGAATTAATTCAAGAAAAATATGGTAATAATGTTGCCACTCAACAATACTACCCTCAAACCGTGGTAATTTTATTGGTTCCAATTGAATGGGGGGTGTTTTAGGCTGTTTACCTTCAGCATTAATTACTGGTTTTTGGTTCATATGCTCAGCTTGCTCCAGCAGGTGTTGCAATTTACATTCTATAGTACAGAGATCGTCCTCCGTTTGTACTCTATCACTCGTTAAAGCAACGTCCGCTTCCTCCGCTTCGATTTGTGTCTGAATCTCGTCATATTTGGTGGATAATTCCATCAAATGACGCAGTTTTATTTTCAGCGCATGAGGATCGCTGTTTAACAAATCGAAGTTATCCGCGAAGGTATTTACTCGGGATATTGAGGCTTTAATTGTGCCTCGTTTTTTTATTAGAGCCCTTACATCGGCCATTATTATAATTTAAAATAAAAAGAAAGGAAAAATATTTAGAAAGAAATTGAGCATAGAGCATGTGAACCACAAACTTAATTTTAAATGAGTTTAAATACGTTTCGGTAGCTAGCGATCGTTGTTTTGAACATAAACTTACTCTCTCTAACTAATCAAGCTTTGTTGGCAGTTAAATTATTAAAATTATGAATCTAAATGGTAACAAAGTATATTTTTATCTTTAAAGTTTTGAACTGATAATGAGCTGCCAACCATTTATTAATTTGTATTGTGTAATGAGGTGTTTGTTTATACAAATGTGTTAAAAAATAACTACTAAAGTGAAATATTATTAAACGTCAAATATGAGTAAAGTTTATAGTCACGTGGCCGTCGATCCATTCGTGATGAAGCTGGCTTCGACCCTGTTGTTCGATCCTGTTATGAGCTGCTACACCTCCTGTCTCTGCTGGTCAGCCGATGCCTCATGTTGTACCCTCCATCAATTAAAGCTGTGGAATCTTTTTTGATGACCTCGCAAATGTTGTCCTGCTTTGTCCCGTCGTCTCTGGTCCACTGCTTGGCCGAATCTTGTCGAGATGACTGCGACGTGATTCAGAACAATGGTGTCGCTCAGGACGAGAATGATGCCCATAGGGCGTGATTAAATTCAGATCGGTTGTTCCAGAAATGATGCGTATAAGAAATGCTGTCGCTTGTGGACCCAAACATGAGCAATCCGTCCCGTGGTGACCAAAAACGTTTTCGTTTTTGGGCCAAAGTTATGAAATCCTGTTCGTTGGGACCAAAAATGATGTCGTTTTTGGGCCCGAAAATATGAAATCCTGCCCGGTTGGACCAAAATGTTGCGGTTTGGAAGCTCTTGAAGAATCGTGAGTTATTCCAAAGACGCTAATGAGGAAGGCTGGATTGTATGTTAGAAAGAAATGGACTGTATTGAAGATATTGAACATGCGTTTATTGAATAATTTGGATTGTTAGTTACGATCGGCACGTGCAGATGCATTTGTGGCAATAACGCCCGAAATTAATTTTGAATAAAATCGTGGTCCATTGTATATGGACGTAGGTAAATGAATTAAACGAAATCTTATGAATGCATGACAAAAAATATCCAGAAGCCGCGGCTGGAAGAGAAGTGTTTTACGAGAGTTGCGCTCGGAGCCGTGTTAGAAACTGAACTAAAACTTGCATGTAGCCGGCAGTAGCATTTGATAAGCGCGTGACGTCATCCGTGCGTGCCGTGTAGCGGTAGTAGACCGCTTACAGCTAATAAACCAGTACAAAGTTTAAACAGGAGGAGTTAGAAATATTGAAAGAAAGAGAAAAAGGGTTAGACAATTAAATAATACTAAAATTAAATTTGATAATGAAGAAATATTTTATAACATAATCAAGAAGTAAATGATAGAGGATAGATAGATAAGATTAAGAATTAAATTGCTTAGGACTAATTAGGGGTTTTTAAAATAAGGGGGTGTGACTGGCACACATGTGTGGATGAGAAAAACTAGGATTAAAAGGGATGCACACACACACATACAACACTGAAACAAGGAATTTGCTAGAAAAATATGTAACTGTCCAGATGGTGGGACAGTCTGAGGGTGGGGTAGGGACATTCAATTATAGCTTGTTGTGTGTGAGTAGGGTGGGGTGAGATGTGAGTGAAGGGTTTTTTCAGATTCTTTGTTTAATTCCGATCTGACGATGAGCTGTGAAGCTTGAAAGCGCTAATCGGGATAATTATACATAGTGGTGTGCAACAGTGATCATTCTGCTTGTGATTTCAACCACTAACACAACTTTCTTCATTAAACTTCTGTTACGATGTGCAATCGACGACAGGTAATGGACAACAGCAATGAGGTAATAAACGACAACAATAAGGTAAGTAAAGTTTTTAAATATCTTAAGTTAAAAGTTAAATTGAAGAGGGTTTTAAGTAAAATATGGTTTAATAAACAATGTCTGGATAATAGTGTCATCCCAAAATACGCACAAGTTAAAATTAAAAATAAGAACAGTGTGGCTAAAAAGGTAAAAGAACAAAGTGAGAAGTTGTGGATAAAATTGGAAATAAGGTCACTTTACGGCTTAATCAATAGATATAATACGGAATTATATGACAGACATATGGAATTGTTAAGAATTTACTCTTATGTAGAGTTGGAAGAAATATTGTATAATTTTGGTTTGGGGTACGTAGAAAAGAAATTGAAAAATAAAAATAAAAAAATGGTAGATAAGTTAAATAAATTAATAAGGAAAAACGAAGTAAAAAAGGAACACCTCTCTAAGAATAACTATGAAAAAAGAGTAATAAACCTTACAGAGGTAATTTTCAATACAGAAGAAAAAGAAATGTTAGCAAAAGGCTTAAAATACGCGCCGCCACCAGAATTAAATCAAGAAAAATCTATTATTGAATGCGAAAGCATAATACAAAAACTAGGAAATGAAAAGGATAAAAAAAGAATGAGGTGGGAAGTAGGGAATGTAGTAGATAAAATATTTAAGAAAAATTTGTATAATTCAAAAAATGAACAAAAAATCAAATCAACTGTAACTAAACTAAAGAACAAAATAAAAAAGAGTGATATTATAGTTACGAAGGCGGACAAAGGAAATACAATGGTACTACTGAGAAAAGACGAATACATAAAGAAAACGGAAGAATTTATAAGTGAAGGACCATATGAGGAAATACAGTATGATTATACAAGTAAGTACCAGTCAAGGATAAAACAAATGATGAAACAGATAACATTTATAGAAGACAATAAGAAAACGTATTTATTAGAAAGTAATCCAACAGCACCAACTTTTAAAAGTCAGGTTAAGATACATAAAGAAGTAAAACCAATTAGACCCATTGTTTCTTTTATTAATGCACCTATTTATAAATTATCAAAGGAAGTTGGCAGAGTACTGAAAGAGAAATATGTATTTGGGACAAAATACAGCATAGAGAATAATGTAAAATTGATAGAAAAATTAGAAAATATTAGAATTAATGAAAATACAAAATTGATATCACTGGATGTTAAGGACATGATTACCAATATCACAGTAAATAAAGTTATTATATTAATAAACGATAATAATATGGGAGAATACAGGTATAAAAAGCAGTTGATTAAAGTAATTAAAGAATGTGTAAATCAGAACTATTTTAGGTTTAATAACAAGTTTTATATACAGAAAAAAGGCTTACCTATGGGATCTTCATTATCTGCTATTCTTGCAGAAATATACATGAATGAATTTGGAAAGCAATTAATAAGTTCCACCAAGTATAAAGACAATATAAAATTAATGACTAGATACGTTGACGATGTATTAGTATTTTGGGAACGAAGCATAGAAGAAGTGCATGAGTATATAAAAGAGGTAAATAATAAGGATAAAAACTTACAATTTAAAGAAGAGATAGGAGGTAAGAAAGTAAGTTACTTAAATTTAAACATAGAAATTAAAGATAATGAGAAACTACAGTTTGGGATATTTAGGAAAGAATCGTATTCTGATATAATTATACCAAGAGAGTCTTACCACCCTTATAGATATAAAATGGTGGCAATCAATTCATTTTGTTGTAGAGCTCGGAAGTGTTTAAAAGAGACCGAATCAAAAGATAGGGAGTTAAAAACGATAAATCTAATTGTAAGGAATAATAATTATAACACCAACATAGTGGATAAAGTTATGAAAAAAGGGTTAACATACAAAAAGCTAAAATAGAACCAGAACAAAAGAATTATGCAGGGTCATTGACATACATAGGTTCACATACTAGAAAAATTATAAAATGTTTTAATAAATATGGAGTAGATATAGCTATTAAAAAATGTGAAACGGTATTTGATAAGATAAGGAATAAAAATATAGAAAAAATACCAGAATTACAGAAAAGCGGAATTTATAAATTAAAATGTAGAGACTGCAACAAAGTGTACCTAGGTGAGACAGGGCGAAAATTCGTATGCAGGTTGTCTGACCACAAACGTGGAGAAGGTAATAGAACAACGAATTCTTTATATGCAAGACATTTCATAGAAGACAACCATAAGTTTGTTAATCCTTTGGAAGACTATGCAATTGTAAAAATAGTAAATAACAAAGTTGAAAGGAACCTTAGGGAGGAGTTAGAAATATTGAAAGAAAGAGAAAAAGGGTTAGACAATTAAATAATACTAAAATTAAATTTGATAATGAAGAAATATTTTATAACATAATCAAGAAGTAAATGATAGAGGACAGATAGATAATGTAACAGTACATAATGACCCAGTACCATGATTATGGGTTATATAGGTATTTTCAATGTTTGTATTATGTAATTTTTAAACGCAGAATGGTTAGGTACATTGTCCCTCTGGAAAAAGGAACAACGCAAATTCAGCCAGAGTAAGACACCAAGGTCACCGATGGACGTGCTAAACTCAAAATATACCATGGCGGTGTTTGTGACGAAAAGACTACAATATGAATTATGATTGGACAATAACACTGTTCCGTCATAACAAAAAACAATGACGCACTGACTACAACGCATGTAACCAGGCGTTGTCCTGTATGACAAAGCTTGATGACGTAAAAATACACACACACAAGCGCAAATTTACATTTGCCTCCATCTCAATTCAACGTAGTTCTTCAAGGGTGCAGCAGCGATGTATCGCTGTCTGTTCAGTTTTACCATAAAAGTTTAATCTAACCAGACTCTAAATTACAAATGTGATGGTGGAGCGATAGTCGCTCAAGTTTAATAACAATTAAAATCAGAACATGTAAAATCAGTGCTAACGTTTTAATTAAAACAAAAGAAACATGAGGCGAACACCAGCCATGTATTGGAGACTCAACCAACCACAGCGAGGGAGCAGCGCAGATCACCGTTAAGAGAAGTCAACCTTTTGTCATTTCCTTATTAATTTAATGAGCTCATTAATTGAAAACAAACTAATTAAACAATGTACTTGTAATCGGATGAACGTATGTGATAGTATGTGAGTGAGCACATGGCCATGAGCATCTATGCCAAGGGCATTGGTTTGTGTACAACCGAAAATACAAATTAATAATTAATTAGAGCTGCAGCATAAAGATAACAGTTTAATGATCTTGATTAGAGACCAAAAAGAAAATATTGAGAATGAATAGGGCTGATTAAAATAGCCACCATTTTGTTTTTTCGTTGTAACATTGTACGACGCCATTTTGAGCACATGGTTGTATATACTGAATCTATTTGTTAGTTAAAAAGTTTGATAGTTAGTCTATGACGCCCTCACTGGGACATGAATAATTATAATAATAATTAAAGAATATCACAAATGCCGCCCAGAACTAGGGACATAAATTATTATTTAATATCACAAATGGCCCCGAACAGTTGACTTTATATAAAAAATTACTTTGTATAAATAAGCCAGATTCAGAGACATAGAGGGTGACGAAATAATCCAGAACCTAACAAGAGAGGTTATGGAGGTTATGTTGACAAATAGAGTAAAGAGTAATTGTGTAATTTCGTTACAAGTAGAACGAAATAATAATTCCAACATTTAAAATACAAAATGGCAGAAAATAATAATAGCATGGAAATGGACAATACAGAGACAGAATCCATTTTATTGGAAAGACACGCTAGCTCAACACCTAAAGTAGTTGAAAATAAAATCTCATTAGAAAATTTATTCACGTTAATCAGTGACAAATTCGAACAACAAAATAGTAAGTTTGAAGACAAATTCAATCAAATGAATAGTACACTTAATGTAAAATTAGATAGTTTTGAGAACGAGCTCAAGAAGCAAAATACTTTACAAAATGTCAAATTGAATCAAGTAGATGAAAATTACGAGAGTAAAATGGGGGTAGAGAATAGTAGAGAATCAAATAAATTGAATGAAAATAAAGACAAGGTAAGTAGTGGTGAGAATTATGATAATAGAATTAAAAATATGGTGTTAGAAAATAATTGTGTGAGTATTGAGAGTGGTGATAAAAGTATAATGGGAGTAGAATTTGATAATGAAGTGATAAAAAGTGTTGATGAATTAGAGAGAAAGTATAGAGAGAATTTACAGATAAAGGGGTTGCAGGGGGTAAATTTTTCCCGTAATGTTGTAGTGGGGGGTGAAGAAATGGCTTCACGTGAATATGTGAAAGACGATAGGTCTACAGATAAATTTCCCTTGGTTTTTTGTGCACTTCATAGGTGGTGCTGTAATTATAAGTTAGTATCCCCTGCATGTTTTGAGAGAGAGTGTGTAGCTTGGTATGATGATGAGAAATGTTTGGAGAGAGAGAGAGAAAGAGAGAAATAGAGGTATTTAAAGTAAAGAAAAATTATGAAGAATTCATAGAAAGGCTAGGCATAGAGAGAAATAACAATGATAATGAGTACTTACCTTACAATGACATTGAGATAGCAGTAGATGAGGTTAACAATGAGAATATAACTTACCTAATGTTAACAGATAATACCAACGGAGACTGGACAAAATTGACCAATATTGAACAGGTATATGAACCAACCGAAGTGATAATGAATGACATAGAAATAAGAGATTATTATAATAATAATAAATTTGATATAAATAAGAATGATCTATGTTACAAATATGTTAGACTATTATTCGACGATATGGGGTAATTGTTTATTGTTTATTGTTCATGAACATTTAATGATATGTATAATGTGGTTTTGAAGTGCATTGTCTTATGGAACGATTTGTGGTTAATGATAAGAAACAATAAGTTGGACTGTATATTCTTTTATGTGTAGATGTTATTATGTTAAGTGTATTTGTGTACTTTGCTGTTGTGTATTTTATGTAATTTTTATGTAAACATGTATTGTAGGATTTTAAATAACTAAAGGAAGTTTAAATGATATTATGAGATTCAGGTTATAAGGGTTAGTAAATGATTAAGCAGGTAATAGATTTGGGTATTGAGAGGTATTATTGTTAATAGATAAGTGACGAGTTTTCTAATGGTGTATTAAGTTGAAATGTTGTAAAAGAGTTTGGGTAATAGTGATAAATAAGGGCATTGGAGTTAGTTAGTTAGAGTTAATGGGAGTTAGGAAAAATAAAGTGTTGAGATGTTGATAGTATATAAAGAGGTGTTAGATATTTTAGGGACACAGTGGTTAGTGATTATATGTAGAGGTGAGTAATGTGCATGGTAATTATATTTGTTGTTGATGGTGATATTTTGTAATAAGGGTATTGGTGTAGGAGTCCAACGAGAGATGTTGAGACAGGAAGGGATTGTTGTGTGCCGGAAAGGGTTATCTGAAAGGGTCAGGAACCAATGATGGAATGAGCATAGTGAGGGAATACACACATACTAGTACAAAAATGCGCGGTGCCAGAGGTTTTAAATGGGATTTGTGAAGGGGGTTATTATAGAGATATTGGTGTCAAAATATATTAATGGTTAGAAGCGGCTAGTGTAGAAAAAAGAGGTGAGTAAGGTTAGGTTGACAGATGCCAAAATAAGATAGAGAAAAATGAATAATAGAGAGTCACCCAAACGAGTAAGGATAGAAGGGTTAGAAAAGGAAAATTCATGATAGGAAGGTAATTGTAACAGAAAGGTAAGGATAAATTTGAAATTGTTGTATAGAATTTGACGAAGGTTAAATAATTAAAAGTTAATAGAGAATTGTTGAAGTAGTAATGTGATAAAGTTTGGTACAAATCATGTAAATTTAAATTGTTTAATGTAAGGTAAATGTAACAATGTTAATATGTAATGTACAATGTTTTATGATGTTTTATTATGTTGGTGGCAATAGAGTGTGTGGTTAGGAGGTCGTTACAGGGGTAATGATGATAACAAGTGTTGAAATATAGTAGATTTTAAAGTTGGAAGTCTAAAGTTACAAATGAAGTTGAATAAAATATTATAGTAAGCTGCCATTTACAAAATAGAAGAAGTGAATCTAAGTTGAGTAACAAAATTTAAATAAAAAAGTGTCTGCCATGATAGTTGTAAGCTGAATTTATAGAAATAATGAGGTGAAGGTATTTTGGGGGTATATTAAAGAATTTGTTGATGTATTGTGTTATGTGTAGTTATATATAGGTTGTTTATTTTCTTACAAGGAAGAAATTGGGTTTGGTGGTGGTAAAAATTCAAAGTATTCTAAGTCTTGTAGTTGTGAGGCTGAAACTTTTGAAAAACAAACCAATGCCCCGAACACAAACCAATGCGTCTAAAAGGGAACATATCAGTTATAGATATGTAAGTGTACTAGACCACTATTTTAAATTTTGTATTCGATGTTTCAGAGTTTTGTGGTGTTGTGACCGCAGTCCTGGGCTGGCTGGAGCGTCAGAACAGGAGTGTAGAGTGCCTCATGGCCTTATGGTGTAGGGATCTCTCAGGAGAAGTCCAGTAAGGTCAGAGGGTGCGACCAACCATCATGGGACCAAGGGTAAGTGATGATAAAATTTTTTTGTAACGTTACAGGGGGTTGTGGTGACATATCTAGACCGATCCTTTTAGGAAAGTGTGAATGAGTCAAGGAAATTTTTTGGGTTTCGACACAAAAATTTTCCTTGAGGGGGTTTGTAACAGTACATAATGACCCAGTACCATGATTATGGGTTATATAGGTATTTTCAATGTTTGTATTATGTAATTTTTAAACGCAGAGTGGTTAGGTACATTGTCCCTCTGGAAAAAGGAACAACGCAAATTCAGCCAGAGTAAGACACCAAGGTCACCGACGGACGTGCTAAACTCAAAATATACCATGGCGGTGTTTGTGACGAAAAGACTACAATATGAATTATGATTGGACAATAACACTGTTCCGTCATAACAAAAAACAATGACGCACTGACTACAACGCATGTAACCAGGCGTTGTCCTGTATGACAAAGCTTGATGACGTAAAAATACACACACACAAGCGCAAATTTACATTTGCCTCCATCTCAATTCAACGTAGTTCTTCAAGGGTGCAGCAGCGATGTATCGCTGTCTGTTCAGTTTTACCATAAAAGTTTTATCTAACCAGACTCGAAATTACAAATGTGATGGTGGAGCGATAGTCGCTCAAGTTTAATAACAATTAAAATCAGAACATGTAAAATCAGTGCTAACGTTTTAATTAAAACAAAAGAAACATGAGGCGAACACCAGCCATGTATTGGAGACTCAACCAACCACAGCGAGGGAGCAGCGCAGATCACCGTTAAGAGAAGTCAACCTTTTGTCATTTCCTTATTAATTTAATGAGCTCATTAATTGAAAACAAACTAATTAAACAATGTACTTGTAATCGGATGAACGTATGTGAGAGTATGTGAGTGAGCACATGGCCATGAGCATCTATGCCAAGGGCATTGGTTTGTGTACAACCGAAAATACAAATTAATAATTAATTAGAGCTGCAGCATAAAGATAACAGTTTAATGATCTTGATTAGAGACCAAAAAGAAAATATTGAGAATGAATAGGCTGATTAAAATAGCCACCATTTTGTTTTTTTCGTTGTAACATTGTACGACGCCATTTTGAGCACATGGTTTTATATAATGAATTTACTTTGGCAATTAAAATTTGATAGTTACTTTCACTCTAAAACAGTGTTATCATTTGTGTCACCTTCTTTGACTCAAGAATCTTGCTGTAACGAATCCCTAGACCCCTTAGGTAAAAAAGCATATTACATAAGAAGAGTATGAGCCCGGCAGCAATCAAAATTGGTAAGTACACACGTGTCATATTATGGTACTATTGGTACGTATAAATAAAATAGATTATAATGATTAAGTGAGTAATATCACAAATGCCGCCCTCACAGTGACTTTATAAGAATATCACAATAAGATTAAGAATTAAATTGCTTAGGACTAATTAGGGGTTTTTAAAATAAGGGGGTGTGACTGGCACACATGTGTGGATGAGAAAAACTAAGATTAAAAAGGATGCACACACACACATACAACACTGAAACAAGGAATTGGCTAGAAAAATATGTAACTGTCCAGATGGTGGGACAGCCTGTGGGTGGGGTAGGGACATTCAATTATAGCTTGTTGTGTGTGAGTAGGGTGGAGTGAGATGTGAGTGAAGGGTTTTTTCAGATTCTTTGTTTAATTCCGATCTGACGATGAGCTGTGAAGCTTGAAAGCGCTAATCGGGATAATTATACATAGTGGTGTGCAACAGTGATCATTCTGCTTGTGATTTCAACCACTAACACAACTTTCTTCATTAAACTTCTGTTACGATGTGCAATCGACGACAGGTAATGGACAACAGCAATGAGGTAATAAACGACAACAATAAGGTAAGTAAAGTTTTTAAATAACTTAAGTTAAAAGTTAAATTGAAGAGGGTTTTAAGTAAAATATGGTTTAATAAACAATGTCTGGATAATAGTGTCATCCCAAAATACGCACAAGTTAAAATTAAAAATAAGAACAGTGTGGCTAAAAAGGTAAAAGAACAAAGTGAGAAGTTGTGGATAAAATTGGAAATAAGGTCACTTTACGGCTTAATCAATAGATATAATAGGGAATTATATGACAGACATATGGAATTGTTAAGAATTTACTCTTATGTAGAGTTGGAAGAAATATTGTATAATTTTGGTTTGGGGTACGTAGAAAAGAAATTGGAAAATAAAAATAAAAAAATGGTAGATAAGTTAAATAAATTAATAAGGAAAAACGAAGTAAAAAAGGAACACCTCTCTAAGAATAACTATGAAAAAAGAGTAATAAACCTTACAGAGGTAATTTTCAATACAGAAGAAAAAGAAATGTTAGCAAAAGGCTTAAAATACGCGCCGCCACCAGAATTAAATCAAGAAAAAACGATTATTGAATGCGAAAGCATAATACAAAAACTAGGAAATGAAAAGGATAAAAAAAGAATGAGGTGGGAAGTAGGGAATGTAGTAGATAAAATATTTAAGAAAAATTTGTATAATTCAAAAAATGAACAAAAAATCAAATCAACTGTAACCAAACTAAAGAATAAAATAAAAAAGAGTGATATTATAGTTACGAAGGCGGACAAAGGAAATACAATGGTACTACTGAGAAAAGACGAATACATAAAGAAAATGGAAGAATTTATAAATGAAGGACCATATGAGGAAATACAGTATGATTATACAAGTAAGTACCAGTCAAGTATAAAACAAATGATGAAACAGATAACATTTATAGAAGACAATAAGAAAACGTATTTATTAGAAAGTAATCCAACAGCACCAACTTTTAAAAGTCAGGTTAAGATACATAAAGAAGTAAAACCAATTAGACCCATTGTTTCTTTTATTAATGCACCTATTTATAAATTATCAAAGGAAGTTGGCAGAGTACTGAAAGAGAAATATGTATTTGGGACAAAATACAGCATAGAGAATAATGTAAAATTGATAGAAAAATTAGAAAATATTAGAATTAATGAAAATACAAAATTGATATCACTGGATGTTAAGGACATGTTTACCAATATCACAGTAAATAAAGTTATTAAATTAATAAACGATAATAATATGGGAGAATACAGGTATAAAAAGCAGTTGATTAAAGTAATTAAAGAATGTGTAAATCAGAACTATTTTAGGTTTAATAACAAGTTTTATATACAGAAAAAAGGCTTACCTATGGGATCTTCATTATCCGCTATTCTTGCAGAAATATACATGAATGAATTTGGAAAGCAATTAATAAGTTCCACTAAGTATAAAGACAATATAAAATTATGGACTAGATACGTTGACGATGTATTAGTAATTTGGGAAGGAAGCATAGAAGAAGTGCATGAGTATATAAAAGAGGTAAATAATAAGGATAAAAACTTACAATTTAAAGAAGAGATAGGAGGTAAGAAAATAAATTAATTAAATTTAAACATAGAAATTAAAGATAATGAGAAACTACAGTTTGGGATATTTAGGAAAGCATCGTATTCTGATATAATTATACCAAGAGAGTCTTACCACCCTTATAGATATAAAATGGCGGCAATCAATTCATTTTGTTGTAGAGCTCGGAAGTGTTTAAAAGAGACCGAATCAAAAGATAGGGAGTTAAAAACGATAAAGGGAATTGTAAGGAATAATAATTATAACACCAACATAGTGGATAAAGTTATGAAAAGGGTTAACATACAAAAAGCTAAAATAGAACCAGAACAAAAGAATTATGAAGGGTCATTGACATACATAGGTTTACATACTAGAAAAATTATAAAATGTTTTAATAAATACGGAGTAGATATAGCTATTAAAAAATGTGAAACGGTATTTGATAAGATAAGGAATAAAAATATAGAAAAAATACCAGAATTACAGAAAAGCGGAATTTATAAATTAAAATGTAGAGACTGCAACAAAGTGTACCTAGGTGAGACAGGGCGAAAATTCGTATGCAGGTTGTCTGACCACAAACGTGGAGAATGTAATAGAACAACGAATTCTTTATATGCAAGACATTTCATAGAAGACAACCATAAGTTTGTTAATCCTTTGGAAGACTATGAAATTGTAAAAATAGTAAATAACAAAGTTGAAAGGAAGCTTAGGGAGGAGTTAGAAATATTGAAAGAAAGAGAAAAAGGGTTAGACAATTAAATAATACTAAAATTAAATTTGATAATGAAGAAATATTTTATAACATAATCAAGAAGTAAATGATAGAGGACAGATAGATAAGATTAAGAATTAAATTGCTTAGGACTAATTAGGGGTTTTCAAAATAAGGGGGTGTGACTGGCACACATGTGTGGATGAGAAAAACTAAGATTAAAAAGGATGCACACACACACACATACAACACTGAAACAAGGAATTGCCTAGAAAAATATGTAACTGTCCAGATGGTGGGACAGTCTGAGGGTGGGGTAGGGACATTCAATTATAGCTTGTTGTGTGTGAGTAGGGTGGGGTGAGATGTGAGTGAAGGGTTTTTTCAGATTCTTTGTTTAATTCCGATCTGACGATGAGCTGTGAAGCTTGAAAGCGCTAATCGGGATAATTATACATTGTGGTGTGCAACAGTGATCATTCTGCTTGTGATTTCAACCACTAACACAACTTTCTTCATTAAACTTCTGTTACGATGTGCAATCGACGACAGGTAATGGACAACAGCAATGAGGTAATAAACGACAACAATAAGGTAAGTAAAGTTTTTAAATATCTTAAGTTAAAAGTTAAATTGAAGAGGGTTTTAAGTAAAATATGGTTTAATAAACAATGTCTGGATAATAGTGTCATCCCAAAATACGCACAAGTTAAAATTAAAAATAAGAACAGTGTGGCTAAAAAGGTAAAAGAACAAAGTGAGAAGTTGTGGATAAAATTGGAAATAAGGACACTTTACGGCTTAATCAATAGATATAATAGGGAATTATATGACAGACATATGGAATTGTTAAGAATATACTCTTATGTAGAGTTGGAAGAAATATTGTATAAATTTGGTTTGGGGTACGTAGAAAAGAAATTGGAAAATAAAAATAAAAAAATGGTAGATAAGTTAAATAAATTAATAAGGAAAAACGAAGTAAAAAAGGAACACCTCTCTAAGAATAACTATGAAAAAAGAGTAATAAACCTTACAGAGGTAATTTTCAATACAGAAGAAAAAGAAATGTTAGCAAAAGGCTTAAAATACGTGCCGCCACCAGAAATAAATCAAGAAAAAACGATTATTGAATGCGAAAGCATAATACAAAAACTAGGAAATGAAAAGGATAAAAAAAGAATGAGGTGGGAAGTAGGGAATGTAGTAGATAAAATATTTAAGAAAAATTTGTATAATTCAAAAAATGAACAAAAAATCAAATCAACTGTAACTAAACTAAAGAATAAAATAAAAAAGAGTGATATTATAGATCGAAGGCGGACAAAGGAAATACAATGGTACTACTGAGAAAAGACGAATACATAAAGAAAACGGAAGAATTTATAAGTGAAGGACCATATGAGGAAATACAGTATGATTATACAAGTAAGTACCAGTCAAGGATAAAACAAATGATGAAACAGATAACATTTATAGAAGACAATAAGAAAATGTATTTATTAGAAAGTAATCCAACAGCACCAACTTTTAAAAGTCAGGTTAAGATACATAAAGAAGGAAAACCAATTAGACCCATTGTTTCTTTTATTAATGCACCTATTTATAAATTATCAAAGGAAGTTGGCAGAGTACTGAAAGAGAAATATGTATTTGGGACAAAATACAGCATAGAGAATAATGTAAAATTGATAGAAAAATTAGAAAATATTAGAATTAATGAAAATACAAAATTGATACCACTGGATGTTAAGGACATGTTTACCAATATCACAGTAAATAAAGTTATTAAATTAATAAACGATAATAATATGGGAGAATACAGGTATAAAAAGCAATTGATTAAAGTAATTAAAGAATGTGTAAATCAGAACTATTTTAGGTTTAATAACAAGTTTTATATACAGAAAAAAGGTTTACCTATGGGATCTTCATTATCCCCTATTCTTGCAGAAATATACATGAATGAATTTGGAAAGCAATTAATAAGTTCCACTAAGTATAAAGACAATATAAAATTAATGACTAGATACGTTGACGATGTATTAGTAATTTGGGAAGGAAGCATAGAAGAAGTGCATGAGTATATAAAAGAGGTAAATAATAAGGATAAAAACAGATAGGAGGTAAGAAAATAAATTACTTAAATTTAAACATAGAAATTAAAGATAATGAGAAACTACAGTTTGGTATATTTAGGAAAGAATCGTATTCTGATATAATTATACCAAGAGAGTCTTACCACCCTTATAGATATAAAATGGCGGCAATCAATTCATTTTGTTGTAGAGCTCAGAAGTGTTTAAAAGAGACCGAATCAAAAGATAGGGAGTTAAAAAAGATAAAGGGAATTGTAAGGAATAGTAATTATAACACCAACATAGTGGATAAGGTTATGAAAAGGGTTAACATACAAAAAGCTAAAATAGAACCAGAACAAAAGAATTATGCAGGGTCATTGACATACATAGGTTCACATACTAGAAAAATTATAAAATGTTTTAATAAATACGGAGTAGATATAGCTATTAAAAAATGTGAAACGGTATTTGATAAGATAAGGAATAAAAATATAGAAAAAATACCAGAATTACAGAAAAGCGGAATTTATAAATTAAAATGTAGAGACTGCAACAAAGTGTACCTAGGTGAGACAGGGCGAAAATTCGTATGCAGGTTGTCTGACCACAAACGTGGAGAAGGTAATAGAACAACGAATTCTTTATATGCAAGGCATTTCATAGAAGACAACCATAAGTTTGTTAATCCTTTGGAAGACTATGAAATTGTAAAAATAGTAAATAACAAAGTTGAAAGGAAGCTTAGGGAGGAGTTAGAAATATTGAAAGAAAGAGAAAAAGGGTTAGACAATTAAATAATACTAAAATTAAATTTGATAATGAAGAAATATGTTATAACATAATCAAGAAGTAAATGATAGAGGACAGATAGATTAGATTAAGAATTAAATTGCTTAGGACTAATTAGGGGTTTTTAAAATAAGGGGGTGTGACTGGCACACATGTGTGGATGAGAAAAACTAGGATTAAAAGGGATGCACACACACACATACAACACTGAAACAAGGAATTTGCTAGAAAAATATGTAACTGTCCAGATGGTGGGACAGTCTGAGGGTGGGGTAGGGACATTCAATTATAGCTTGTTGTGTGTGAGTAGGGTGGGGTGAGATGTGATTGAAGGGTTTTTTCAGATTCTTTGTTTAATTCCGATCTGACGATGAGATGTGAAGCTTGAAAGCGCTAATCGGGATAATTATACATAGTGGTGTGCAACAGTGATCATTCTGCTTGTGATTTCAACCACTAACACAACTTTCTTCATTAAACTTCTGTTACGATGTGCAATCGACGACAGGTAATGGACAACAGCAATGAGGTAATAAACGACAACAATAAGGTAAGTAAAGTTTTTAAATATCTTAAGCTAAAAGTTAAATTGAAGAGGGTTTTAAGTAAAATATGGTTTAATAAACAATGTCTGGATAATAGTGTCATCCCAAAATACTCACAAGTTAAAATTAAAAATAAGAACAGTGTGGCTAAAAAGGTAAAAGAACAAAGTGAGAAGTTGTGGATAAAATTGGAAATAAGGTCACTTTACGGCTTAATCAATAGATATAATAGGGAATTATATGACTGACATATGGACTTGTTAAGAATATACTCTTATGTAGAGTTGGAAGAAATATTGTATAATTTTGGTTTGGGGTACGTAGAAAAGAAATTGGAAAATAAAAATAAAAAAATGGTAGATAAGTTAAATAAATTAATAAGGAAAAACGAAGTAAAAAAGGAACACCTCTCTAAGAATAACTATGAAAAAAGAGTAATAAACCTTACAGAGGTAATTTTCAATACAGAAGAAAAAGAAATGTTAGCAAAAGGCTTAAAATACGCGCCGCCACCAGAATTAAATCAAGAAAAAACGATTATTGAATGCGAAAGCATAATACAAAAACTAGGAAATGAAAAGGATAAAAAAAGAATGAGGTGGGAAGTAGGGAATGTAGTAGATAAAATATTTAAGAAAAATTTGTATAATTCAAAAAATGAACAAAAAATCAAATCAACTGTAACTAAACTAAAGAATAAAATAAAAAAGAGTGATATTATAGATACGAAGGCGGACAAAGGAAATACAATGGTACTACTGAGAAAAGACGAATACATAAAGAAAACGGAAGAATTTATAAGTGAAGGACCATATGAGGAAATACAGTATGATTATACAAGTAAGTACCAGTCAAGGATAAAACAAATGATGAAACAGATAACATTTATAGAAGACAATAAGAAAACGTATTTATTAGAAAGTAATCCAACAGCACCAACTTTTAAAAGTCAGGTTAAGATACATAAAGAAGGAAAACCAATTAGACCCATTGTTTCTTTTATTAATGCACCTATTTATAAATTATCAAAGGAAGTTGGCAGAGTACTGAAAGAGAAATATGTATTTGGGACAAAATACAGCATAGAGAATAATGTAAAATTGATAGAAAAATTAGAAAATATTAGAATTAATGAAAATACAAAATTGATACCACTGGATGTTAAGGACATGTTTACCAATATCACAGTAAATAAAGTTATTAAATTAATAAACGATAATAATATGGGAGAATACAGGTATAAAAAGCAATTGATTAAAGTAATTAAAGAATGTGTAAATCAGAACTATTTTAGGTTTAATAACAAGTTTTATATACAGAAAAAAGGTTTACCTATGGGATCTTCATTATCCCCTATTCTTGCAGAAATATACATGAATGAATTTGGAAAGCAATTAATAAGTTCCACTAAGTATAAAGACAATATAAAATTAATGACTAGATACGTTGACGATGTATTAGTAATTTGGGAAGGAAGCATAGAAGAAGTGCATGAGTATATAAAAGAGGTAAATAATAAGGATAAAAACAGATAGGAGGTAAGAAAATAAATTACTTAAATTTAAACATAGAAATTAAAGATAATGAGAAACTACAGTTTGGTATATTTAGGAAAGAATCGTATTCTGATATAATTATACCAAGAGAGTCTTACCACCCTTATAGATATAAAATGGCGGCAATCAATTCATTTTGTTGTAGAGCTCAGAAGTGTTTAAAAGAGACCGAATCAAAAGATAGGGAGTTAAAAAAGATAAAGGGAATTGTAAGGAATAGTAATTATAACACCAACATAGTGGATAAGGTTATGAAAAGGGTTAACATACAAAAAGCTAAAATAGAACCAGAACAAAAGAATTATGCAGGGTCATTGACATACATAGGTTCACATACTAGAAAAATTATAAAATGTTTTAATAAATACGGAGTAGATATAGCTATTAAAAAATGTGAAACGGTATTTGATAAGATAAGGAATAAAAATATAGAAAAAATACCAGAATTACTGAAAAGCTGAATTTATAAATTAAAATGTAGAGACTGCAACAAAGTGTACCTAGGTGAGACAGGGCGAAAATTCTTATGCAGGTTGTCTGACCACAAACGTGGAGAAGGTAATAGAACAACGAATTCTTTATATGCAAGGCATTTCATAGAAGACAACCATAAGTTTGTTAATCCTTTGGAAGACTATGAAATTGTAAAAATAGTAAATAACAAAGTTGAAAGGAAGCTTAGGGAGGAGTTAGAAATATTGAAAGAAAGAGAAAAAGGGTTAGACAATTAAATAATACTAAAATTAAATTTGATAATGAAGAAATATGTTATAACATAATCAAGAAGTAAATGATAGAGGACAGATAGATTAGATTAAGAATTAAATTGCTTAGGACTAATTAGGGGTTTTTAAAATAAGGGGATGTGACTGGCACACATGTGTGGATGAGAAAAACTAGGATTAAAAGGGATGCACACACACACATACAACACTGAAACAAGGAATTTGCTAGAAAAATATGTAACTGTCCAGATGGTGGGACAGTCTGAGGGTGGGGTAGGGACATTCAATTATAGCTTGTTGTGTGTGAGTAGGGTGGGGTGAGATGTGATTGAAGGGTTTTTTCAGATTCTTTGTTTAATTCCGATCTGACGATGAGATGTGAAGCTTGAAAGCACTAATCGGGATAATTATACATAGTGGTGTGCAACAGTGATCATTCTGCTTGTGATTTCAACCACTAACACAACTTTCTTCATTAAACTTCTGTTACGATGTGCAATCGACGACAGGTAATGGACAACAGCAATGAGGTAATAAACGACAACCATAAGGTAAGTAAAGTTTTTAAATATCTTAAGCTAAAAGTTAAATTGAAGAGGGTTTTAAGTAAAATATGGTTTAATAAACAATGTCTGGATAATAGTGTCATCCCAAAATACTCACAAGTTAAAATTAAAAATAAGAACAGTGTGGCTAAAAAGGTAAAAGAACAAAGTGAGAAGTTGTGGATAAAATTGGAAATAAGGTCACTTTACGGCTTAATCAATAGATATAATAGGGAATTATATGACTGACATATGGAATTGTTAAGAATATACTCTTATGTAGAGTTGGAAGAAATATTGTATAATTTTGGTTTGGGGTACGTAGAAAAGAAATTGGAAAATAAAAATAAAAAAATGGTAGATAAGTTAAATAAATTAATAAGGAAAAACGATGTAAAAAAGGAACACCTCTCTAAGAATAACTATGAAAAAAGAGTAATAAACCTTACAGAGGTAATTTTCAATACAGAAGAAAAAGAAATGTTAGCAAAAGGCTTAAAATACGCGCCGCCACCAGAATTAAATCAAGAAAAAACGATTATTGAATGCGAAAGCATAATACAAAAACTAGGAAATGAAAAGGATAAAAAAAGAATGAGGTGGGAAGTAGGGAATGTAGTAGATAAAATATTTAAGAAAAATTTGTATAATTCAAAAAATGAACAAAAAATCAAATCAACTGTAACTAAACTAAAGAATAAAATAAAAAAGAGTGATATTATAGATACGAAGGCGGACAAAGGAAATACAATGGTACTACTGAGAAAAGACGAATACATAAAGAAAACGGAAGAATTTATAAGTGAAGGACCATATGAGGAAATACAGTATGATTATACAAGTAAGTACCAGTCAAGGATAAAACAAATGATGAAACAGATAACATTTATAGAAGACAATAAGAAAACGTATTTATTAGAAAGTAATCCAACAGCACCAACTTTTAAAAGTCAGGTTAAGATACATAAAGAAGGAAAACCAATTAGACCCATTGTTTCTTTTATTAATGCACCTATTTATAAATTATCAAAGGAAGTTGGCAGAGTACTGAAAGAGAAATATGTATTTGGGACAAAATACAGCATAGAGAATAATGTAAAATTGATAGAAAAATTAGAAAATATTAGAATTAATGAAAATACAAAATTGATACCACTGGATGTTAAGGACATGTTTACCAATATCACAGTAAATAAAGTTATTAAATTAATAAACGTTAATAATATGGGAGAATACAGGTATAAAAAGCAATTGATTAAAGTAATTAAAGAATGTGTAAATCAGAACTATTTTAGGTTTAATAACAAGTTTTATATACAGAAAAAAGGTTTACCTATGGGATCTTCATTATCCCCTATTCTTGCAGAAATATACATGAATGAATTTGGAAAGCAATTAATAAGTTCCACTAAGTATAAAGACAATATAAAATTAATGACTAGATACGTTGACGATGTATTAGTAATTTGGGAAGGAAGCATAGAAGAAGTGCATGAGTATATAAAACAAGTAAATAATAAGGATAAAAACTTACAATTTAAAGAAGAGATAGGAGGTAAGAAAATAAATTACTTAAATTTAAACATAGAAATTAAAGATAATGAGAAACTACAGTTTGGGATATTTAGGAAAGAATCGTATTCTGATATAATTATACCAAGAGAGTCTTACCACCCTTATAGATATAAAATGGCGGCAATCAATTCATTTTGTTGTAGAGCTCAGAAGTGTTTAAAAGAGACCGAATCTAAAGATAGGGAGTTAAAAACGATAAAGGGAATTGTAAGGAATAGTAATTATAACACCAACATAGTGGATAAGGTTATGAAAAGGGTTAACATACAAAAAGCTAAAATAGAACCAGAACAAAAGAATTATGCAGGGTCATTGACATACATAGGTTCACATACTAGAAAAATTATAAAATGTTTTAATAAATACGGAGTAGATATAGCTATTAAAAAATGTGAAACGGTATTTGATAAGATAAGGAATAAAAATATAGAAAAAATACCAGAATTACAGAAAAGCGGAATTTATAAATTAAAATGTAGAGACTGCAACAAAGTGTACCTAGGTGAGACAGGGCGAAAATTAGTATGCAGGTTGTCTGACCACAAACGTGGAGAAGGTAATAGAACAACGAATTCTTTATATGCAAGACATTTCATAGAAGACAACCATAAGTTTGTTAATCCTTTGGAACACTATGAAATTGTAAAAATAGTAAATAACAAAGTTGAAAGGAAGCTTAGGGAGGAGTTAGAAATATTGAAAGAAAGAGAAAAAGGGTTTGACAATTAAATAATACTAAAATTAAATTTGATAATGAAGAAATATTTTATAACATAATCAAGAAGTAAATGATAGAGGACAGATAGATTAGATTAAGAATTAAATTGCTTAGGACTAATTAGGGGTTTTTAAAATAAGGGTGTGTGACTGGCACACATGTGTGGATGAGAAAAACTAGGATTAAAAGGGCTGCACACACACACACATACAACACTGAAACAAGGAATTTGCTAGAAAAATATGTAACTGTCCAGATGGTGGGACAGTCTGAGGGTGGGGTAGGGACATTCAATTATAGCTTGTTGTGTGTGAGTAGGGTGGGGTGAGATGTGATTGAAGGGTTTTTTCAGATTCTTTGTTTAATTCCGATCTGACGATGAGATGTGAAGCTTGAAAGCGCTAATCGGGATAATTATACATAGTGGTGTGCAACAGTGATCATTCTGCTTGTGATTTCAACCACTAACACAACTTTCTTCATTAAACTTCTGTTACGATGTGCAATCGACGACAGGTAATGGACAACAGCAATGAGGTAATAAACGACAACAATAAGGTAAGTAAAGTTTTTAAATATCTTAAGTTAAAAGTTAAATTGAAGAGGGTTTTAAGTAAAATATGGTTTAATAAACAATGTCTGGATAATAGTGTCATCCCAAAATACGCACAAGTTAAAATTAAAAATAAGAACAGTGTGGCTAAAAAGGTAAAAGAACAAAGTGAGAAGTTGTGGATAAAATTGGAAATAAGGTCACTTTACGGCTTAATCAATAGATATAATAGGGAATTATATGACTGACATATGGAATTGTTAAGAATATACTCTTATGTAGAGTTGGAAGAAATATTGTATAATTTTGGTTTGGGGTACGTAGAAAAGAAATTGGAAAATAAAAATAACAAAATGGTAGATAAGTTAAATAAATTAATAAGGAAAAACGAAGTAAAAAAGGAACACCTCTCTAAGAATAACTATGAAAAAAGAGTAATAAACCTTACAGAGGTAATTTTCAATACAGAAGAAAAAGAAATGTTAGCAAAAGGCTTAAAATACGCACCGCCACCAGAATTAAATCAAGAAAAAACGATTATTGAATGCGAAAGCATAATACAAAAACTAGGAAATGAAAAGGATAAAAAAAGAATGAGGTGGGAAGTAGGGAATGTAGTAGATAAAATATTTAAGAAAAATTTGTATAATTCAAAAAATGAACAAAAAATCAAATCAACTGTAACTAAACTAAAGAATAAAATAAAAAAGAGTGATATTATAGATACGAAGGCGGACAAAGGAAATACAATGGTACTACTGAGAAAAGACGAATACATAAAGAAAACGGAAGAATTTATAAGTGAAGGACCATATGAGGAAATACAGTATGATTATACAAGTAAGTACCAGTCAAGGATAAAACAAATGATGAAACAGATAACATTTATAGAAGACAATAATAAAACGTATTTATTAGAAAGTAATCCAACAGCACCAACTTTTAAAAGTCAGGTTAAGATACATAAAGAAGAAAACCAATTAGACCCATTGTTTTTTTTATTAATGCACCTATTTATAAATTATCAAAGGAAGTTGGCAGAGTACTGAAAGAGAAATATGTATCTGGGACAAAATACAGCATAGAGAATAATGTAAAATTGATAGAAAAATTAGAAAATATTAGAATTAATGAAAATACAAAATTGATACCACTGGATGTTAAGGACATGTTTACCAATATCACAGTAAATAAAGTTATTAAATTAATAAACGATAATAATATGGGAGAATACAGGTATAAAAAGCAATTGATTAAAGTAATTAAAGAATGTGTAAATCAGAACTATTTTAGGTTTAATAACAAGTTTTATATACAGAAAAAAGGTTTACCTATGGGATCTTCATTATCCCCTATTCTTGCAGAAATATACATGAATGAATTTGGAAAGCAATTAATAAGTTCCACTAAGTATAAAGACAATATAAAATTAATGACTAGATACGTTGACGATGTATTAGTAATTTGGGAAGGAAGCATAGAAGAAGTGCATGAGTATATAAAACAAGTAAATAATAAGGATAAAAACTTACAATTTAAAGAAGAGATAGGAGGTAAGAAAATAAATTACTTAAATTTAAACATAGAAATTAAAGATAATGAGAAACTACAGTTTGGGATATTTAGGAAAGAATCGTATTCTGATATAATTATACCAAGAGAGTCTTACCACCCTTATAGATATAAAATGGCGGCAATCAATTCATTTTGTTGTAGAGCTCAGAAGTGTTTAAAAGAGACCGAATCTAAAGATAGGGAGTTAAAAACGATAAAGGGAATTGTAAGGAATAGTAATTATAACACCAACATAGTGGATAAGGTTATGAAAAGGGTTAACATACAAAAAGCTAAAATAGAACCAGAACAGAAGAATTATGCAGGGTCATTGACAAACATAGGTTCACATACTAGAAAAATTATAAAATGTTTTAATAAATACGGAGTAGATATAGCTATTAAAAAATGTGAAACGGTATTTGATAAGATAAGGAATAAAAATATAGAAAAAATACCAGAATTACAGAAAAGCGGAATTTATAAATTAAAATGTAGAGACTGCAACAAAGTGTACCTAGGTGAGACAGGGCGAAAATTAGTATGCAGGTTGTCTGACCACAAACGTGGAGAAGGTAATAGAACAACGAATTCTTTATATGCAAGACATTTCATAGAAGACAACCATAAGTTTGTTAATCCTTTGGAACACTATGAAATTGTAAAAATAGTAAATAACAAAGTTGAAAGGAAGCTTAGGGAGGAGTTAGAAATATTGAAAGAAAGAGAAAAAGGGTTTGACAATTAAATAATACTAAAATTAAATTTGATAATGAAGAAATATTTTATAACATAATCAAGAAGTAAATGATAGAGGACAGATAGATTAGATTAAGAATTAAATTGCTTAGGACTAATTAGGGGTTTTTAAAATAAGGGTGTGTGACTGGCACACATGTGTGGATGAGAAAAACTAGGATTAAAAGGGCTGCACACACACACACATACAACACTGAAACAAGGAATTTGCTAGAAAAATATGTAACTGTCCAGATGGTGGGACAGTCTGAGGGTGGGGTAGGGACATTCAATTATAGCTTGTTGTGTGTGAGTAGGGTGGGGTGAGATGTGATTGAAGGGTTTTTTCAGATTCTTTGTTTAATTCCGATCTGACGATGAGATGTGAAGCTTGAAAGCGCTAATCGGGATAATTATACATAGTGGTGTGCAACAGTGATCATTCTGCTTGTGATTTCAACCACTAACACAACTTTCTTCATTAAACTTCTGTTACGATGTGCAATCGACGACAGGTAATGGACAACAGCAATGAGGTAATAAACGACAACAATAAGGTAAGTAAAGTTTTTAAATATCTTAAGTTAAAAGTTAAATTGAAGAGGGTTTTAAGTAAAATATGGTTTAATAAACAATGTCTGGATAATAGTGTCATCCCAAAATACGCACAAGTTAAAATTAAAAATAAGAACAGTGTGGCTAAAAAGGTAAAAGAACAAAGTGAGAAGTTGTGGATAAAATTGGAAATAAGGTCACTTTACGGCTTAATCAATAGATATAATAGGGAATTATATGACTGACATATGGAATTGTTAAGAATATACTCTTATGTAGAGTTGGAAGAAATATTGTATAATTTTGGTTTGGGGTACGTAGAAAAGAAATTGGAAAATAAAAATAACAAAATGGTAGATAAGTTAAATAAATTAATAAGGAAAAACGAAGTAAAAAAGGAACACCTCTCTAAGAATAACTATGAAAAAAGAGTAATAAACCTTACAGAGGTAATTTTCAATACAGAAGAAAAAGAAATGTTAGCAAAAGGCTTAAAATACGCGCCGCCACCAGAATTAAATCAAGAAAAAACGATTATTGAATGCGAAAGCATAATACAAAAACTAGGAAATGAAAAGGATAAAAAAAGAATGAGGTGGGAAGTAGGGAATGTAGGAGATAAAATATTTAAGAAAAATTTGTATAATTCAAAAAATGAACAAAAAATCAAATCAACTGTAACTAAACTAAAGAATAAAATAAAAAAGAGTGATATTATAGATACGAAGGCGGACAAAGGAAATACAATGGTACTACTGAGAAAAGACGAATACATAAAGAAAACGGAAGAATTTATAAGTGAAGGACCATATGAGGAAATACAGTATGATTATACAAGTAAGTACCAGTCAAGGATAAAACAAATGATGAAACAGATAACATTTATAGAAGACAATAAGAAAACGTATTTATTAGAAAGTAATCCAACAGCACCAACTTTTAAAAGTCAGGTTAAGATACATAAAGAAGAAAACCAATTAGACCCATTGTTTCTTTTATTAATGCACCTATTTATAAATTATCAAAGGAAGTTGGCAGAGTACTGAAAGAGAAATATGTATCTGGGACAAAATACAGCATAGAGAATAATGTAAAATTGATAGAAAAATTAGAAAATATTAGAATTAATGAAAATACAAAATTGATACCACTGGATGTTAAGGACATGTTTACCAATATCACAGTAAATAAAGTTATTAAATTAATAAACGATAATAATATGGGAGAATACCGGTATAAAAAGCAATTGATTAAAGTAATTAAAGAATGTGTAAATCAGAACTATTTTAGGTTTAATAACAAGTTTTATATACAGAAAAAAGGTTTACCTATGGGATCTTCATTATCCCCTATTCTTGCAGAAATATACATGAATGAATTTGGAAAGCAATTAATAAGTTCCACCAAGTATAAAGACAATATAAAATTAATGACTAGATACGTTGACGATGTATTAGTAATTTGGGAAGGAAGCATAGAAGAAGTGCATGAGTATATAAAAGAGGTAAATAATAAGGATAAAAACAGATAGGAGGTAAGAAAATAAATTACTTAAATTTAAACATAGAAATTAAAGATAATGAGAAACTACAGTTTGGTATATTTAGGAAAGAATCGTATTCTGATATAATTATACCAAGAGAGTCTTACCACCCTTATAGATATAAAATGGCGGCAATCAATTCATTTTGTTGTAGAGCTCAGAAGTGTTTAAAAGAGACCGAATCAAAAGATAGGGAGTTAAAAAAGATAAAGGGAATTGTAAGGAATAGTAATTATAACACCAACATAGTGGATAAGGTTATGAAAAGGGTTAACATACAAAAAGCTAAAATAGAACCAGAACAAAAGAATTATGCAGGGTCATTGACATACATAGGTTCACATACTAGAAAAATTATAAAATGTTTTAATAAATACGGAGTAGATATAGCTATTAAAAAATGTGAAACGGTATTTGATAAGATAAGGAATAAAAATATAGAAAAAATACCAGAATTACTGAAAAGCTGAATTTATAAATTAAAATGTAGAGACTGCAACAAAGTGTACCTAGGTGAGACAGGGCGAAAATTCGTATGCAGGTTGTCTGACCACAAACGTGGAGAAGGTAATAGAACAACGAATTCTTTATATGCAAGGCATTTCATAGAAGACAACCATAAGTTTGTTAATCCTTTGGAAGACTATGAAATTGTAAAAATAGTAAATAACAAAGTTGAAAGGAAGCTTAGGGAGGAGTTAGAAATATTGAAAGAAAGAGAAAAAGGGTTTGACAATTAAATAATACTAAAATTAAATTTGATAATGAAGAAATATGTTATAACATAATCAAGAAGTAAATGATAGAGGACAGATAGATTAGATTAAGAATTAAATTGCTTAGGACTAATTAGGGGTTTTTAAAATAAGGGGGTGTGACTGGCACACATGTGTGGATGAGAAAAACTAGGATTAAAAGGGATGCACACACACACATACAACACTGAAACAAGGAATTTGCTAGAAAAATATGTAACTGTCCAGATGGTGGGACAGTCTGAGGGTGGGGTAGGGACATTCAATTATAGCTTGTTGTGTGTGAGTAGGGTGGGGTGAGATGTGATTGAAGGGTTTTTTCAGATTCTTTGTTTAATTCCGATCTGACGATGAGATGTGAAGCTTGAAAGCACTAATCGGGATAATTATACATAGTGGTGTGCAACAGTGATCATTCTGCTTGTGATTTCAACCACTAACACAACTTTCTTCATTAAACTTCTGTTACGATGTGCAATCGACGACAGGTAATGGACAACAGCAATGAGGTAATAAACGACAACAATAAGGTAAGTAAAGTTTTTAAATATCTTAAGCTAAAAGTTAAATTGAAGAGGGTTTTAAGTAAAATATGGTTTAATAAACAATGTCTGGATAATAGTGTCATCCCAAAATACTCACAAGTTAAAATTAAAAATAAGAACAGTGTGGCTAAAAAGGTAAAAGAACAAAGTGAGAAGTTGTGGATAAAATTGGAAATAAGGTCACTTTACGGCTTAATCAATAGATATAATAGGGAATTATATGACTGACATATGGAATTGTTAAGAATATACTCTTATGTAGAGTTGGAAGAAATATTGTATAATTTTGGTTTGGGGTACGTAGAAAAGAAATTGGAAAATAAAAATAAAAAAATGGTAGATAAGTTAAATAAATTAATAAGGAAAAACGAAGTAAAAAAGGAACACCTCTCTAAGAATAACTATGAAAAAAGAGTAATAAACCTTACAGAGGTAATTTTCAATACAGAAGAAAAAGAAATGTTAGCAAAAGGCTTAAAATACGCGCCGCCACCAGAATTAAATCAAGAAAAAACGATTATTGAATGCGAAAGCATAATACAAAAACTAGGAAATGAAAAGGATAAAAAAAGAATGAGGTGGGAAGTAGGGAATGTAGTAGATAAAATATTTAAGAAAAATTTGTATAATTCAAAAAATGAACAAAAAATCAAATCAACTGTAACTAAACTAAAGAATAAAATAAAAAAGAGTGATATTATAGATACGAAGGCGGACAAAGGAAATACAATGGTACTACTGAGAAAAGACGAATACATAAAGAAAACGGAAGAATTTATAAGTGAAGGACCATATGAGGAAATACAGTATGATTATACAAGTAAGTACCAGTCAAGGATAAAACAAATGATGAAACAGATAACATTTATAGAAGACAATAAGAAAACGTATTTATTAGAAAGTAATCCAACAGCACCAACTTTTAAAAGTCAGGTTAAGATACATAAAGAAGGAAAACCAATTAGACCCATTGTTTCTTTTATTAATGCACCTATTTATAAATTATCAAAGGAAGTTGGCAGAGTACTGAAAGAGAAATATGTATTTGGGACAAAATACAGCATAGAGAATAATGTAAAATTGATAGAAAAATTAGAAAATATTAGAATTAATGAAAATACAAAATTGATACCACTGGATGTTAAGGACATGTTTACCAATATCACAGTAAATAAAGTTATTAAATTAATAAACGATAATAATATGGGAGAATACCGGTATAAAAAGCAATTGATTAAAGTAATTAAAGAATGTGTAAATCAGAACTATTTTAGGTTTAATAACAAGTTTTATATACAGAAAAAAGGTTTACCTATGGGATCTTCATTATCCCCTATTCTTGCAGAAATATACATGAATGAATTTGGAAAGCAATTAATAAGTTCCACCAAGTATAAAGACAATATAAAATTAATGACTAGATACGTTGACGATGTATTAGTAATTTGGGAAGGAAGCATAGAAGAAGTGCATGAGTATATAAAAGAGGTAAATAATAAGGATAAAAACAGATAGGAGGTAAGAAAATAAATTACTTAAATTTAAACATAGAAATTAAAGATAATGAGAAACTACAGTTTGGGATATTTAGGAAAGAATCGTATTCTGATATAATTATACCAAGAGAGTCTTACCACCCTTATAGATATAAAATGGCGGCAATCAATTCATTTTGTTGTAGAGCTCAGAAGTGTTTAAAAGAGACCGAATCTAAAGATAGGGAGTTAAAAACGATAAAGGGAATTGTAAGGAATAGTAATTATAACACCAACATAGTGGATAAGGTTATGAAAAGGGTTAACATACAAAAAGCTAAAATAGAACCAGAACAAAAGAATTATGCAGGGTCATTGACATACATAGGTTCACATACTAGAAAAATTATAAAATGTTTTAATAAATACGGAGTAGATATAGCTATTAAAAAATGTGAAACGGTATTTGATAAGATAAGGAATAAAAATATAGAAAAAATACCAGAATTACAGAAAAGCGGAATTTATAAATTAAAATGTAGAGACTGCAACAAAGTGTACCTAGGTGAGACAGGGCGAAAATTAGTATGCAGGTTGTCTGACCACAAACGTGGAGAAGGTAATAGAACAACGAATTCTTTATATGCAAGACATTTCATAGAAGACAACCATAAGTTTGTTAATCCTTTGGAACACTATGAAATTGTAAAAATAGTAAATAACAAAGTTGAAAGGAAGCTTAGGGAGGAGTTAGAAATATTGAAAGAAAGAGAAAAAGGGTTTGACAATTAAATAATACTAAAATTAAATTTGATAATGAAGAAATATTTTATAACATAATCAAGAAGTAAATGATAGAGGACAGATAGATTAGATTAAGAATTAAATTGCTTAGGACTAATTAGGGGTTTTTAAAATAAGGGTGTGTGACTGGCACACATATGTGGATGAGAAAAACTAGGATTAAAAGGGCTGCACACACACACACATACAACACTGAAACAAGGAATTTTCTAGAAAAATATGTAACTGTCCAGATGGTGGGACAGTCTGAGGGTGGGGTAGGGACATTCAATTATAGCTTGTTGTGTGTGAGTAGGGTGGGGTGAGATGTGATTGAAGGGTTTTTTCAGATTCTTTGTTTAATTCCGATCTGACGATGAGATGTGAAGCTTGAAAGCACTAATCGGGATAATTATACATAGTGGTGTGCAACAGTGATCATTCTGCTTGTGATTTCAACCACTAACACAACTTTCTTCATTAAACTTCTGTTACGATGTGCAATCGACGACAGGTAATGGACAACAGCAATGAGGTAATAAACGACAACAATAAGGTAAGTAAAGTTTTTAAATATCTTAAGCTAAAAGTTAAATTGAAGAGGGTTTTAAGTAAAATATGGTTTAATAAACAATGTCTGGATAATAGTGTCATCCCAAAATACTCACAAGTTAAAATTAAAAATAAGAACAGTGTGGCTAAAAAGGTAAAAGAACAAAGTGAGAAGTTGTGGATAAAATTGGAAATAAGGTCACTTTACGGCTTAATCAATAGATATAATAGGGAATTATATGACTGACATATGGAATTGTTAAGAATATACTCTTATGTAGAGTTGGAAGAAATATTGTATAATTTTGGTTTGGGGTACGTAGAAAAGAAATTGGAAAATAAAAATAAAAAAATGGTAGATAAGTTAAATAAATTAATAAGGAAAAACGAAGTAAAAAAGGAACACCTCTCTAAGAATAACTATGAAAAAAGAGTAATAAACCTTACAGAGGTAATTTTCAATACAGAAGAAAAAGAAATGTTAGCAAAAGGCTTAAAATACGCGCCGCCACCAGAATTAAATCAAGAAAAAACGATTATTGAATGCGAAAGCATAATACAAAAACTAGGAAATGAAAAGGATAAAAAAAGAATGAGGTGGGAAGTAGGGAATGTAGTAGATAAAATATTTAAGAAAAATTTGTATAATTCAAAAAATGAACAAAAAATCAAATCAACTGTAACTAAACTAAAGAATAAAATAAAAAAGAGTGATATTATAGATACGAAGGCGGACAAAGGAAATACAATGGTACTACTGAGAAAAGACGAATACATAAAGAAAACGGAAGAATTTATAAGTGAAGGACCATATGAGGAAATACAGTATGATTATACAAGTAAGTACCAGTCAAGGATAAAACAAATGATGAAACAGATAACATTTATAGAAGACAATAAGAAAACGTATTTATTAGAAAGTAATCCAACAGCACCAACTTTTAAAAGTCAGGTTAAGATACATAAAGAAGGAAAACCAATTAGACCCATTGTTTCTTTTATTAATGCACCTATTTATAAATTATCAAAGGAAGTTGGCAGAGTACTGAAAGAGAAATATGTATTTGGGACAAAATACAGCATAGAGAATAATGTAAAATTGATAGAAAAATTAGAAAATATTAGAATTAATGAAAATACAAAATTGATACCACTGGATGTTAAGGACATGTTTACCAATATCACAGTAAATAAAGTTATTAAATTAATAAACGATAATAATATGGGAGAATACCGGTATAAAAAGCAATTGATTAAAGTAATTAAAGAATGTGTAAATCAGAACTATTTTAGGTTTAATAACAAGTTTTATATACAGAAAAAAGGTTTACCTATGGGATCTTCATTATCCCCTATTCTTGCAGAAATATACATGAATGAATTTGGAAAGCAATTAATAAGTTCCACCAAGTATAAAGACAATATAAAATTAATGACTAGATACGTTGACGATGTATTAGTAATTTGGGAAGGAAGCATAGAAGAAGTGCATGAGTATATAAAAGAGGTAAATAATAAGGATAAAAACAGATAGGAGGTAAGAAAATAAATTACTTAAATTTAAACATAGAAATTAAAGATAATGAGAAACTACAGTTTGGGATATTTAGGAAAGAATCGTATTCTGATATAATTATACCAAGAGAGTCTTACCACCCTTATAGATATAAAATGGCGGCAATCAATTCATTTTGTTGTAGAGCTCAGAAGTGTTTAAAAGAGACCGAATCTAAAGATAGGGAGTTAAAAACGATAAAGGGAATTGTAAGGAATAGTAATTATAACACCAACATAGTGGATAAGGTTATGAAAAGGGTTAACATACAAAAAGCTAAAATAGAACCAGAACAAAAGAATTATGCAGGGTCATTGACATACATAGGTTCACATACTAGAAAAATTATAAAATGTTTTAATAAATACGGAGTAGATATAGCTATTAAAAAATGTGAAACGGTATTTGATAAGATAAGGAATAAAAATATAGAAAAAATACCAGAATTACAGAAAAGCGGAATTTATAAATTAAAATGTAGAGACTGCAACAAAGTGTACCTAGGTGAGACAGGGCGAAAATTAGTATGCAGGTTGTCTGACCACAAACGTGGAGAAGGTAATAGAACAACGAATTCTTTATATGCAAGACATTTCATAGAAGACAACCATAAGTTTGTTAATCCTTTGGAACACTATGAAATTGTAAAAATAGTAAATAACAAAGTTGAAAGGAAGCTTAGGGAGGAGTTAGAAATATTGAAAGAAAGAGAAAAAGGGTTTGACAATTAAATAATACTAAAATTAAATTTGATAATGAAGAAATATTTTATAACATAATCAAGAAGTAAATGATAGAGGACAGATAGATTAGATTAAGAATTAAATTGCTTAGGACTAATTAGGGGTTTTTAAAATAAGGGTGTGTGACTGGCACACATATGTGGATGAGAAAAACTAGGATTAAAAGGGCTGCACACACACACACATACAACACTGAAACAAGGAATTTTCTAGAAAAATATGTAACTGTCCAGATGGTGGGACAGTCTGAGGGTGGGGTAGGGACATTCAATTATAGCTTGTTGTGTGTGAGTAGGGTGGGGTGAGATGTGATTGAAGGGTTTTTTCAGATTCTTTGTTTAATTCCGATCTGACGATGAGATGTGAAGCTTGAAAGCGCTAATCGGGATAATTATACATAGTGGTGTGCAACAGTGATCATTCTGCTTGTGATTTCAACCACTAACACAACTTTCTTCATTAAACTTCTGTTACGATGTGCAATCGACGACAGGTAATGGACAACAGCAATGAGGTAATAAACGACAACAATAAGGTAAGTAAAGTTTTTAAATATCTTAAGTTAAAAGTTAAATTGAAGAGGGTTTTAAGTAAAATATGGTTTAATAAACAATGTCTGGATAATAGTGTCATCCCAAAATACGCACAAGTTAATATTAAAAATAAGAACAGTGTGGCTAAAAAGGTAAAAGAACAAAGTGAGAAGTTGTGGATAAAATTGGAAATAAGGTCACTTTACGGCTTAATCAATAGATATAATAGGGAATTATATGACTGACATATGGAATTGTTAAGAATATACTCTTATGTAGAGTTGGAAGAAATATTGTATAATTTTGGTTTGGGGTACGTAGAAAAGAAATTGGAAAATAAAAATAACAAAATGGTAGATAAGTTAAATAAATTAATAAGGAAAAACGAAGTAAAAAAGGAACACCTCTCTAAGAATAACTATGAAAAAAGAGTAATAAACCTTACAGAGGTAATTTTCAATACAGAAGAAAAAGAAATGTTAGCAAAAGGCTTAAAATACGCACCGCCACCAGAATTAAATCAAGAAAAAACGATTATTGAATGCGAAAGCATAATACAAAAACTAGGAAATTAAAAGGATAAAAAAAGAATGAGGTGGGAAGTAGGGAATGTAGTAGATAAAATATTTAAGAAAAATTTGTATAATTCAAAAAATGAACAAAAAATCAAATCAACTGTAACTAAACTAAAGAATAAAATAAAAAAGAGTGATATTATAGATACGAAGGCGGACAAAGGAAATACAATGGTACTACTGAGAAAAGACGAATACATAAAGAAAACGGAAGAATTTATAAGTGAAGGACCATATGAGGAAATACAGTATGATTATACAAGTAAGTACCAGTCAAGGATAAAACAAATGATGAAACAGATAACATTTATAGAAGACAATAATAAAACGTATTTATTAGAAAGTAATCCAACAGCACCAACTTTTAAAAGTCAGGTTAAGATACATAAAGAAGAAAACCAATTAGACCCATTGTTTCTTTTATTAATGCACCTATTTATAAATTATCAAAGGAAGTTGGCAGAGTACTGAAAGAGAAATATGTATCTGGGACAAAATACAGCATAGAGAATAATGTAAAATTGATAGAAAAATTAGAAAATATTAGAATTAATGAAAATACAAAATTGATACCACTGGATGTTAAGGACATGTTTACCAATATCACAGTAAATAAAGTTATTAAATTAATAAACGATAATAATATGGGAGAATACAGGTATAAAAAGCAATTGATTAAAGTAATTAAAGAATGTGTAAATCAGAACTATTTTAGGTTTAATAACAAGTTTTATATACAGAAAAAAGGTTTACCTATGGGATCTTCATTATCCCCTATTCTTGCAGAAATATACATGAATGAATTTGGAAAGCAATTAATAAGTTCCACTAAGTATAAAGACAATATAAAATTAATGACTAGATACGTTGACGATGTATTAGTAATTTGGGAAGGAAGCATAGAAGAAGTGCATGAGTATATAAAACAAGTAAATAATAAGGATAAAAACTTACAATTTAAAGAAGAGATAGGAGGTAAGAAAATAAATTACTTAAATTTAAACATAGAAATTAAAGATAATGAGAAACTACAGTTTGGGATATTTAGGAAAGAATCGTATTCTGATATAATTATACCAAGAGAGTCTTACCACCCTTATAGATATAAAATGGCGGCAATCAATTCATTTTGTTGTAGAGCTCAGAAGTGTTTAAAAGAGACCGAATCTAAAGATAGGGAGTTAAAAACGATAAAGGGAATTGTAAGGAATAGTAATTATAACACCAACATAGTGGATAAGGTTATGAAAAGGGTTAACATACAAAAAGCTAAAATAGAACCAGAACAGAAGAATTATGCAGGGTCATTGACAAACATAGGTTCACATACTAGAAAAATTATAAAATGTTTTAATAAATACGGAGTAGATATAGCTATTAAAAAATGTGAAACGGTATTTGATAAGATAAGGAATAAAAATATAGAAAAAATACCAGAATTACAGAAAAGCGGAATTTATAAATTAAAATGTAGAGACTGCAACAAAGTGTACCTAGGTGAGACAGGGCGAAAATTAGTATGCAGGTTGTCTGACCACAAACGTGGAGAAGGTAATAGAACAACGAATTCTTTATATGCAAGACATTTCATAGAAGACAACCATAAGTTTGTTAATCCTTTGGAACACTATGAAATTGTAAAAATAGTAAATAACAAAGTTGAAAGGAAGCTTAGGGAGGAGTTAGAAATATTGAAAGAAAGAGAAACAGGGTTTGACAATTAAATAATACTAAAATTAAATTTGATAATGAAGAAATATTTTATAACATAATCAAGAAGTAAATGATAGAGGACAGATAGATTAGATTAAGAATTAAATTGCTTAGGACTAATTAGGGGTTTTTAAAATAAGGGTGTGTGACTGGCACACATGTGTGGATGAGAAAAACTAGGATTAAAAGGGCTGCACACACACACACATACAACACTGAAACAAGGAATTTGCTAGAAAAATATGTAACTGTCCAGATGGTGGGACAGTCTGAGGGTGGGGTAGGGACATTCAATTATAGCTTGTTGTGTGTGAGTAGGGTGGGGTGAGATGTGATTGAAGGGTTTTTTCAGATTCTTTGTTTAATTCCGATCTGACGATGAGATGTGAAGCTTGAAAGCGCTAATCGGGATAATTATACATAGTGGTGTGCAACAGTGATCATTCTGCTTGTGATTCCAACCACTAACACAACTTTCTTCATTAAACTTCTGTTACGATGTGCAATCGACGACAGGTAATGGACAACAGCAATGAGGTAATAAACGACAACAATAAGGTAAGTAAAGTTTTTAAATATCTTAAGCTAAAAGTTAAATTGAAGAGGGTTTTAAGTAAAATATGGTTTAATAAACAATGTCTGGATAATAGTGTCATCCCAAAATATGCACAAGTTAAAATTAAAAATAAGAACAGTGTGGCTAAAAAGGTAAAAGAACAAAGTGAGAAGTTGTGGATAAAATTGGAAATAAGGTCACTTTACGGCTTAATCAATAGATATAATAGGGAATTATATGACTGACATATGGAATTGTTAACAATATACTCTTATGTAGAGTTGGAAGAAATATTGTATAATTTTGGTTTGGGGTACGTAGAAAAGAAATTGGAAAATAAAAATAACAAAATGGTAGATAAGTTAAATAAATTAATAAGGAAAAACGAAGTAAAAAAGGGACACCTCTCTAAGAATAACTATGAAAAAAGAGTAATAAACCTTACAGAGGTAATTTTCAATACAGAAGAAAAAGAAATGTTAGCAAAAGGCTTAAAATACGCGCCGCCACCAGAATTAAATCAAGAAAAAACGATTATTGAATGCGAAAGCATAATACAAAAACTAGGAAATGAAAAGGATAAAAAAAGAATGAGGTGGGAAGTAGGGAATGTAGTAGATAAAATATTTAAGAAAAATTTGTATAATTCAAAAAATGAACAAAAAATCAAATCAACTGTAACTAAACTAAAGAATAAAATAAAAAAGAGTGATATTATAGATACGAAGGCGGACAAAGGAAATACAATGGTACTACTGAGAAAAGACGAATACATAAAGAAAACGGAAGAATTTATAAGTGAAGGACCATATGAGGAAATACAGTATGATTATACAAGTAAGTACCAGTCAAGGATAAAACAAATGATGAAACAGATAACATTTATAGAAGACAATAAGAAAACGTATTTATTAGAAAGTAATCCAACAGCACCAACTTTTAAAAGTCAGGTTAAGATACATAAAGAAGAAAACCAATTAGACCCATTGTTTCTTTTATTAATGCACCTATTTATAAATTATCAAAGGAAGTTGGCAGAGTACTGAAAGAGAAATATGTATCTGGGACAAAATACAGCATAGAGAATAATGTAAAATTGATAGAAAAATTAGAAAATATTAGAATTAATGAAAATACAAAATTGATACCACTGGATGTTAAGGACATGTTTACCAATATCACAGTAAATAAAGTTATTAAATTAATAAACGATAATAATATGGGAGAATACAGGTATAAAAAGCAATTGATTAAAGTAATTAAAGAATGTGTAAATCAGAACTATTTTAGGTTTAATAACAAGTTTTATATACAGAAAAAAGGTTTACCTATGGGATCTTCATTATCCCCTATTCTTGCAGAAATATACATGAATGAATTTGGAAAGCAATTAATAAGTTCCACCAAGTATAAAGACAATATAAAATTAATGACTAGATACGTTGACGATGTATTAGTAATTTGGGAAGGAAGCATAGAAGAAGTGCATGAGTATATAAAACAAGTAAATAATAAGGATAAAAACTTACAATTTAAAGAAGAGATAGGAGGTAAGAAAATAAATTACTTAAATTTAAACATAGAAATTAAAGATAATGAGAAACTACAGTTTGGGATATTTAGGAAAGAATCGTATTCTGATATAATTATACCAAGAGAGTCTTACCACCCTTATAGATATAAAATGGCGGCAATCAATTCATTTTGTTGTAGAGCTCAGAAGTGTTTAAAAGAGACCGAATCTAAAGATAGGGAGTTAAAAACGATAAAGGGAATTGTAAGGAATAGTAATTATAACACCAACATAGTGGATAAGGTTATGAAAAGGGTTAACATACAAAAAGCTAAAATAGAACCAGAACAAAAGAATTATGCAGGGTCATTGACATACATAGGTTCACATACTAGAAAAATTATAAAATGTTTTAATAAATACGGAGTAGATATAGCTATTAAAAAATGTGAAACGGTATTTGATAAGATAAGGAATAAAAATATAGAAAAAATACCAGAATTACAGAAAAGCGGAATTTATAAATTAAAATGTAGAGACTGCAACAAAGTGTACCTAGGTGAGACAGGGCGAAAATTAGTATGCAGGTTGTCTGACCACAAACGTGGAGAAAGTAATAGAACAACGAATTCTTTATATGCAAGACATTTCATAGAAGACAACCATAAGTTTGTTAATCCTTTGGAACACTATGAAATTGTAAAAATAGTAAATAACAAAGTTGAAAGGAAGCTTAGGGAGGAGTTAGAAATATTGAAAGAAAGAGAAAAAGGGTTTGACAATTAATAATACTAAAATTAAATTTGATAATGAAGAAATATTTTATAACATAATCAAGAAGTAAATGATAGAGGACAGATAGATTAGATTAAGAATTAAATTGCTTAGGACTAATTAGGGGTTTTTAAAATAAGGGTGTGTGACTGGCACACATGTGTGGATGAGAAAAACTAGGATTAAAAGGGCTGCACACACACACACATACAACACTGAAACAAGGAATTTGCTAGAAAAATATGTAACTGTCCAGATGGTGGGACAGTCTGAGGGTGGGGTAGGGACATTCAATTATAGCTTGTTGTGTGTGAGTAGGGTGAGGTGAGATGTGATTGAAGGGTTTTTTCAGATTCTTTGTTTAATTCCGATCTGACGATGAGATGTGAAGCTTGAAAGCGCTAATCGGGATAATTATTCATAGTGGTGTGCAACAGTGATCATTCTGCTTGTGATTCCAACCACTAACACAACTTTCTTCATTAAACTTCTGTTACGATGTGCAATCGACGACAGGTAATGGACAACAGCAATGAGGTAATAAACGACAACAATAAGGTAAGTAAAGTTTTTAAATATCTTAAGTTAAAAGTTAAATTGAAGAGGGTTTTAAGTAAAATATGGTTTAATAAACAATGTCTGGATAATAGTGTCATCCCAAAATATGCACAAGTTAAAATTAAAAATAAGAACAGTGTGGCTAAAAAGGTAAAAGAACAAAGTGAGAAGTTGTGGATAAAATTGGAAATAAGGTCACTTTACGGCTTAATCAATAGATATAATAGGGAATTATATGACTGACATATGGAATTGTTAACAATATACTCTTATGTAGAGTTGGAAGAAATATTGTATAATTTTGGTTTGGGGTACGTAGAAAAGAAATTGGAAAATAAAAATAACAAAATGGTAGATAAGTTAAATAAATTAATAAGGAAAAACGAAGTAAAAAAGGAACACCTCTCTAAGAATAACTATGAAAAAAGAGTAATAAACCTTACAGAGGTAATTTTCAATACAGAAGAAAAAGAAATGTTAGCAAAAGGCTTAAAATACGCGCCGCCACCAGAATTAAATCAAGAAAAAACGATTATTGAATGCGAAAGCATAATACAAAAACTAGGAAATGAAAAGGATAAAAAAAGAATGAGGTGGGAAGTAGGGAATGTAGTAGATAAAATATTTAAGAAAAATTTGTATAATTCAAAAAATGAACAAAAAATCAAATCAACTGTAACTAAACTAAAGAATAAAATAAAAAAGAGTGATATTATAGATACGAAGGCGGACAAAGGAAATACAATGGTACTACTGAGAAAAGACGAATACATAAAGAAAACGGAAGAATTTATAAGTGAAGGACCATATGAGGAAATACAGTATGATTATACAAGTAAGTACCAGTCAAGGATAAAACAAATGATGAAACAGATAACATTTATAGAAGACAATAAGAAAACGTATTTATTAGAAAGTAATCCAACAGCACCAACTTTTAAAAGTCAGGTTAAGATACATAAAGAAGAAAACCAATTAGACCCATTGTTTCTTTTATTAATGCACCTATTTATAAATTATCAAAGGAAGTTGGCAGAGTACTGAAAGAGAAATATGTATCTGGGACAAAATACAGCATAGAGAATAATGTAAAATTGATAGAAAAATTAGAAAATATTAGAATTAATGAAAATACAAAATTGATACCACTGGATGTTAAGGACATGTTTACCAATATCACAGTAAATAAAGTTATTAAATTAATAAACGATAATAATATGGGAGAATACAGGTATAAAAAGCAATTGATTAAAGTAATTAAAGAATGTGTAAATCAGAACTATTTTAGGTTTAATAACAAGTTTTATATACAGAAAAAAGGTTTACCTATGGGATCTTCATTATCCCCTATTCTTGCAGAAATATACATGAATGAATTTGGAAAGCAATTAATAAGTTCCACCAAGTATAAAGACAATATAAAATTAATGACTAGATACGTTGACGATGTATTAGTAATTTGGGAAGGAAGCATAGAAGAAGTGCATGAGTATATAAAACAAGTAAATAATAAGGATAAAAACTTACAATTTAAAGAAGAGATAGGAGGTAAGAAAATAAATTACTTAAATTTAAACATAGAAATTAAAGATAATGAGAAACTACAGTTTGGGATATTTAGGAAAGAATCGTATTCTGATATAATTATACCAAGAGAGTCTTACCACCCTTATAGATATAAAATGGCGGCAATCAATTCATTTTGTTGTAGAGCTCAGAAGTGTTTAAAAGAGACCGAATCTAAAGATAGGGAGTTAAAAACGATAAAGGGAATTGTAAGGAATAGTAATTATAACACCAACATAGTGGATAAGGTTATGAAAAGGGTTAACATACAAAAAGCTAAAATAGAACCAGAACAAAAGAATTATGCAGGGTCATTGACATACATAGGTTCACATACTAGAAAAATTATAAAATGTTTTAATAAATACGGAGTAGATATAGCTATTAAAAAATGTGAAACGGTATTTGATAAGATAAGGAATAAAAATATAGAAAAAATACCAGAATTACAGAAAAGCGGAATTTATAAATTAAAATGTAGAGACTGCAACAAAGTGTACCTAGGTGAGACAGGGCGAAAATTAGTATGCAGGTTGTCTGACCACAAACGTGGAGAAAGTAATAGAACAACGAATTCTTTATATGCAAGACATTTCATAGAAGACAACCATAAGTTTGTTAATCCTTTGGAACACTATGAAATTGTAAAAATAGTAAATAACAAAGTTGAAAGGAAGCTTAGGGAGGAGTTAGAAATATTGAAAGAAAGAGAAAAAGGGTTTGACAATTAATAATACTAAAATTAAATTTGATAATGAAGAAATATTTTATAACATAATCAAGAAGTAAATGATAGAGGACAGATAGATTAGATTAAGAATTAAATTGCTTAGGACTAATTAGGGGTTTTTAAAATAAGGGTGTGTGACTGGCACACATGTGTGGATGAGAAAAACTAGGATTAAAAGGGCTGCACACACACACACATACAACACTGAAACAAGGAATTTGCTAGAAAAATATGTAACTGTCCAGATGGTGGGACAGTCTGAGGGTGGGGTAGGGACATTCAATTATAGCTTGTTGTGTGTGAGTAGGGTGAGGTGAGATGTGATTGAAGGGTTTTTTCAGATTCTTTGTTTAATTCCGATCTGACGATGAGATGTGAAGCTTGAAAGCGCTAATCGGGATAATTATTCATAGTGGTGTGCAACAGTGATCATTCTGCTTGTGATTCCAACCACTAACACAACTTTCTTCATTAAACTTCTGTTACGATGTGCAATCGACGACAGGTAATGGACAACAGCAATGAGGTAATAAACGACAACAATAAGGTAAGTAAAGTTTTTAAATATCTTAAGTTAAAAGTTAAATTGAAGAGGGTTTTAAGTAAAATATGGTTTAATAAACAATGTCTGGATAATAGTGTCATCCCAAAATATGCACAAGTTAAAATTAAAAATAAGAACAGTGTGGCTAAAAAGGTAAAAGAACAAAGTGAGAAGTTGTGGATAAAATTGGAAATAAGGTCACTTTACGGCTTAATCAATAGATATAATAGGGAATTATATGACTGACATATGGAATTGTTAACAATATACTCTTATGTAGAGTTGGAAGAAATATTGTATAATTTTGGTTTGGGGTACGTAGAAAAGAAATTGGAAAATAAAAATAACAAAATGGTAGATAAGTTAAATAAATTAATAAGGAAAAACGAAGTAAAAAAGGAACACCTCTCTAAGAATAACTATGAAAAAAGAGTAATAAACCTTACAGAGGTAATTTTCAATACAGAAGAAAAAGAAATGTTAGCAAAAGGCTTAAAATACGCGCCGCCACCAGAATTAAATCAAGAAAAAACGATTATTGAATGCGAAAGCATAATACAAAAACTAGGAAATGAAAAGGATAAAAAAAGAATGAGGTGGGAAGTAGGGAATGTAGTAGATAAAATATTTAAGAAAAATTTGTATAATTCAAAAAATGAACAAAAAATCAAATCAACTGTAACTAAACTAAAGAATAAAATAAAAAAGAGTGATATTATAGATACGAAGGCGGACAAAGGAAATACAATGGTACTACTGAGAAAAGACGAATACATAAAGAAAACGGAAGAATTTATAAGTGAAGGACCATATGAGGAAATACAGTATGATTATACAAGTAAGTACCAGTCAAGGATAAAACAAATGATGAAACAGATAACATTTATAGAAGACAATAAGAAAACGTATTTATTAGAAAGTAATCCAACAGCACCAACTTTTAAAAGTCAGGTTAAGATACATAAAGAAGAAAACCAATTAGACCCATTGTTTCTTTTATTAATGCACCTATTTATAAATTATCAAAGGAAGTTGGCAGAGTACTGAAAGAGAAATATGTATCTGGGACAAAATACAGCATAGAGAATAATGTAAAATTGATAGAAAAATTAGAAAATATTAGAATTAATGAAAATACAAAATTGATACCACTGGATGTTAAGGACATGTTTACCAATATCACAGTAAATAAAGTTATTAAATTAATAAACGATAATAATATGGGAGAATACAGGTATAAAAAGCAATTGATTAAAGTAATTAAAGAATGTGTAAATCAGAACTATTTTAGGTTTAATAACAAGTTTTATATACAGAAAAAAGGTTTACCTATGGGATCTTCATTATCCCCTATTCTTGCAGAAATATACATGAATGAATTTGGAAAGCAATTAATAAGTTCCACCAAGTATAAAGACAATATAAAATTAATGACTAGATACGTTGACGATGTATTAGTAATTTGGGAAGGAAGCATAGAAGAAGTGCATGAGTATATAAAACAAGTAAATAATAAGGATAAAAACTTACAATTTAAAGAAGAGATAGGAGGTAAGAAAATAAATTACTTAAATTTAAACATAGAAATTAAAGATAATGAGAAACTACAGTTTGGGATATTTAGGAAAGAATCGTATTCTGATATAATTATACCAAGAGAGTCTTACCACCCTTATAGATATAAAATGGCGGCAATCAATTCATTTTGTTGTAGAGCTCAGAAGTGTTTAAAAGAGACCGAATCTAAAGATAGGGAGTTAAAAACGATAAAGGGAATTGTAAGGAATAGTAATTATAACACCAACATAGTGGATAAGGTTATGAAAAGGGTTAACATACAAAAAGCTAAAATAGAACCAGAACAAAAGAATTATGCAGGGTCATTGACATACATAGGTTCACATACTAGAAAAATTATAAAATGTTTTAATAAATACGGAGTAGATATAGCTATTAAAAAATGTGAAACGGTATTTGATAAGATAAGGAATAAAAATATAGAAAAAATACCAGAATTACAGAAAAGCGGAATTTATAAATTAAAATGTAGAGACTGCAACAAAGTGTACCTAGGTGAGACAGGGCGAAAATTAGTATGCAGGTTGTCTGACCACAAACGTGGAGAAAGTAATAGAACAACGAATTCTTTATATGCAAGACATTTCATAGAAGACAACCATAAGTTTGTTAATCCTTTGGAACACTATGAAATTGTAAAAATAGTAAATAACAAAGTTGAAAGGAAGCTTAGGGAGGAGTTAGAAATATTGAAAGAAAGAGAAAAAGGGTTTGACAATTAAATAATACTAAAATTAAATTTGATAATGAAGAAATATTTTATAACATAATCAAGAAGTAAATGATAGAGGACAGATAGATTAGATTAAGAATTAAATTGCTTAGGACTAATTAGGGGTTTTTAAAATAAGGGTGTGTGACTGGCACACATGTGTGGATGAGAAAAACTAGGATTAAAAGTGCTGCACACACACACACATACAACACTGAAACAAGGAATTTGCTAGAAAAATATGTAACTGTCCAGATGGTGGGACAGTCTGAGGGTGGGGTAGGGACATTCAATTATAGCTTGTTGTGTGTGAGTAGGGTGGGGTGAGATGTGATTGAAGGGTTTTTTCAGATTCTTTGTTTAATTCCGATCTGACGATGAGATGTGAAGCTTGAAAGCGCTAATCGGGATAATTATACATAGTGGTGTGCAACAGTGATCATTCTGCTTGTGATTTCAACCACTAACACAACTTTCTTCATTAAACTTCTGTTACGATGTGCAATCGACGACAGGTAATGGACAACAGCAATGAGGTAATAAACGACAACAATAAGGTAAGTAAAGTTTTTAAATATCTTAAGTTAAAAGTTAAATTGAAGAGGGTTTTAAGTAAAATATGGTTTAATAAACAATGTCTGGATAATAGTGTCATCCCAAAATACGCACAAGTTAAAATTAAAAATAAGAACAGTGTGGCTAAAAAGGTAAAAGAACAAAGTGAGAAGTTGTGGATAAAATTGGAAATAAGGTCACTTTACGGCTTAATCAATAGATATAATAGGGAATTATATGACTGACATATGGAATTGTTAAGAATATACTCTTATGTAGAGTTGGAAGAAATATTGTATAATTTTGGTTTGGGGTACGTAGAAAAGAAATTGGAAAATAAAAATAAAAAAATGGTAGATAAGTTAAATAAATTAATAAGGAAAAACGAAGTAAAAAAGGAACACCTCTCTAAGAATAACTATGAAAAAAGAGTAATAAACCTTACAGAGGTAATTTTCAATACAGAAGAAAAAGAAATGTTAGCAAAAGGCTTAAAATACGCGCCGCCACCAGAATTAAATCAAGAAAAAACGATTATTGAATGCGAAAGCATAATACAAAAACTAGGAAATGAAAAGGATAAAAAAAGAATGAGGTGGGAAGTAGGGAATGTAGTAGATAAAATATTTAAGAAAAATTTGTATAATTCAAAAAATGAACAAAAAATCAAATCAACTGTAACTAAACTAAAGAATAAAATAAAAAAGAGTGATATTATAGATACGAAGGCGGACAAAGGAAATACAATGGTACTACTGAGAAAAGACGAATACATAAAGAAAACGGAAGAATTTATAAGTGAAGGACCATATGAGGAAATACAGTATGATTATACAAGTAAGTACCAGTCAAGGATAAAACAAATGATGAAACAGATAACATTTATAGAAGACAATAAGAAAACGTATTTATTAGAAAGTAATCCAACAGCACCAACTTTTAAAAGTCAGGTTAAGATACATAAAGAAGAAAACCAATTAGACCCATTGTTTCTTTTATTAATGCACCTATTTATAAATTATCAAAGGAAGTTGGCAGAGTACTGAAAGAGAAATATGTATCTGGGACAAAATACAGCATAGAGAATAATGTAAAATTGATAGAAAAATTAGAAAATATTAGAATTAATGAAAATACAAAATTGATACCACTGGATGTTAAGGACATGTTTACCAATATCACAGTAAATAAAGTTATTAAATTAATAAACGATAATAATATGGGAGAATACAGGTATAAAAAGCAATTGATTAAAGTAATTAAAGAATGTGTAAATCAGAACTATTTTAGGTTTAATAACAAGTTTTATATACAGAAAAAAGGTTTACCTATGGGATCTTCATTATCCCCTATTCTTGCAGAAATATACATGAATGAATTTGGAAAGCAATTAATAAGTTCCACCAAGTATAAAGACAATATAAAATTAATGACTAGATACGTTGACGATGTATTAGTAATTTGGGAAGGAAGCATAGAAGAAGTGCATGAGTATATAAAACAAGTAAATAATAAGGATAAAAACTTACAATTTAAAGAAGAGATAGGAGGTAAGAAAATAAATTACTTAAATTTAAACATAGAAATTAAAGATAATGAGAAACTACAGTTTGGGATATTTAGGAAAGAATCGTATTCTGATATAATTATACCAAGAGAGTCTTACCACCCTTATAGATATAAAATGGCGGCAATCAATTCATTTTGTTGTAGAGCTCAGAAGTGTTTAAAAGAGACCGAATCTAAAGATAGGGAGTTAAAAACGATAAAGGGAATTGTAAGGAATAGTAATTATAACACCAACATAGTGGATAAGGTTATGAAAAGGGTTAACATACAAAAAGCTAAAATAGAACCAGAACAAAAGAATTATGCAGGGTCATTGACATACATAGGTTCACATACTAGAAAAATTATAAAATGTTTTAATAAATACGGAGTAGATATAGCTATTAAAAAATGTGAAACGGTATTTGATAAGATAAGGAATAAAAATATAGAAAAAATACCAGAATTACAGAAAAGCGGAATTTATAAATTAAAATGTAGAGACTGCAACAAAGTGTACCTAGGTGAGACAGGGCGAAAATTAGTATGCAGGTTGTCTGACCACAAACGTGGAGAAGGTAATAGAACAACGAATTCTTTATATGCAAGACATTTCATAGAAGACAACCATAAGTTTGTTAATCCTTTGGAACACTATGAAATTGTAAAAATAGTAAATAACAAAGTTGAAAGGAAGCTTAGGGAGGAGTTAGAAATATTGAAAGAAAGAGAAAAAGGGTTTGACAATTAAATAATACTAAAATTAAATTTGATAATTAAGAAATATTTTATAATATAATCAAGAAGTAAATGATAGAGGACAGATAGATTAGATTAAGAATTAAATTGCTTAGGACTAATTAGGGGTTTTTAAAATAAGGGTGTGTGACTGGCACACATGTGTGGATGAGAAAAACTAGGATTAAAAGGGCTGCACACACACACACATACAACACTGAAACAAGGAATTTGCTAGAAAAATATGTAACTGTCCAGATGGTGGGACAGTCTGAGGGTGGGGTAGGGACATTCAATTATAGCTTGTTGTGTGTGAGTAGGGTGGGGTGAGATGTGATTGAAGGGTTTTTTCAGATTCTTTGTTTAATTCCGATCTGACGATGAGATGTGAAGCTTGAAAGCGCTAATCGGGATAATTATACATAGTGGTGTGCAACAGTGATCATTCTGCTTGTGATTTCAACCACTAAAACAACTTTCTTCATTAAACTTCTGTTACGATGTGCAATCGACGACAGGTAATGGACAACAGCAATGAGGTAATAAACGACAACAATAAGGTAAGTAAAGTTTTTAAATATCTTAAGTTAAAAGTTAAATTGAAGAGGGTTTTAAGTAAAATATGGTTTTTATAAACAATGTCTGGATAATAGTGTCATCCCAAAATACGCACAAGTTAAAATTAAAAATAAGAACAGTGTGGCTAAAAAGGTAAAAGAACAAAGTGAGAAGTTGTGGATAAAATTGGAAATAAGGTCACTTTACGGCTTAATCAATAGATATAATAGGGAATTATATGACTGACATATGGAATTGTTAAGAATATACTCTTATGTAGAGTTGGAAGAAATATTGTATAATTTTGGTTTGGGGTACGTAGAAAAGAAATTGGAAAATAAAAATAAAAAAATGGTAGATAAGTTAAATAAATTAATAAGGAAAAACGAAGTAAAAAAGGAACACCTCTCTAAGAATAACTATGAAAAAAGAGTAATAAACCTTACAGAGGTAATTTTCAATACAGAAGAAAAAGAAATGTTAGCAAAAGGCTTAAAATACGCGCCGCCACCAGAATTAAATCAAGAAAAAACGATTATTGAATGCGAAAGCATAATACAAAAACTAGGAAATGAAAAGGATAAAAAAAGAATGAGGTGGGAAGTAGGGAATGTAGTAGATAAAATATTTAAGAAAAATTTGTATAATTCAAAAAATGAACAAAAAATCAAATCAACTGTAACTAAACTAAAGAATAAAATAAAAAAGAGTGATATTATAGATACGAAGGCGGACAAAGGAAATACAATGGTACTACTGAGAAAAGACGAATACATAAAGAAAACGGAAGAATTTATAAGTGAAGGACCATATGAGGAAATACAGTATGATTATACAAGTAAGTACCAGTCAAGGATAAAACAAATGATGAAACAGATAACATTTATAGAAGACAATAAGAAAACGTATTTATTAGAAAGTAATCCAACAGCACCAACTTTTAAAAGTCAGGTTAAGATACATAAAGAAGAAAACCAATTAGACCCATTGTTTCTTTTATTAATGCACCTATTTATAAATTATCAAAGGAAGTTGGCAGAGTACTGAAAGAGAAATATGTATCTGGGACAAAATACAGCATAGAGAATAATGTAAAATTGATAGAAAAATTAGAAAATATTAGAATTAATGAAAATACAAAATTGATACCACTGGATGTTAAGGACATGTTTACCAATATCACAGTAAATAAAGTTATTAAATTAATAAACGATAATAATATGGGAGAATACAGGTATAAAAAGCAATTGATTAAAGTAATTAAAGAATGTGTAAATCAGAACTATTTTAGGTTTAATAACAAGTTTTATATACAGAAAAAAGGTTTACCTATGGGATCTTCATTATCCCCTATTCTTGCAGAAATATACATGAATGAATTTGGAAAGCAATTAATAAGTTCCACCAAGTATAAAGACAATATAAAATTAATGACTAGATACGTTGACGATGTATTAGTAATTTGGGAAGGAAGCATAGAAGAAGTGCATGAGTATATAAAACAAGTAAATAATAAGGATAAAAACTTACAATTTAAAGAAGAGATAGGAGGTAAGAAAATAAATTACTTAAATTTAAACATAGAAATTAAAGATAATGAGAAACTACAGTTTGGGATATTTAGGAAAGAATCGTATTCTGATATAATTATACCAAGAGAGTCTTACCACCCTTATAGATATAAAATGGCGGCAATCAATTCATTTTGTTGTAGAGCTCAGAAGTGTTTAAAAGAGACCGAATCTAAAGATAGGGAGTTAAAAACGATAAAGGGAATTGTAAGGAATAGTAATTATAACACCAACATAGTGGATAAGGTTATGAAAAGGGTTAACATACAAAAAGCTAAAATAGAACCAGAACAAAAGAATTATGCAGGGTCATTGACATACATAGGTTCACATACTAGAAAAATTATAAAATGTTTTAATAAATACGGAGTAGATATAGCTATTAAAAAATGTGAAACGGTATTTGATAAGATAAGGAATAAAAATATAGAAAAAATACCAGAATTACAGAAAAGCGGAATTTATAAATTAAAATGTAGAGACTGCAACAAAGTGTACCTAGGTGAGACAGGGCGAAAATTAGTATGCAGGTTGTCTGACCACAAACGTGGAGAAGGTAATAGAACAACGAATTCTTTATATGCAAGACATTTCATAGAAGACAACCATAAGTTTGTTAATCCTTTGGAACACTATGAAATTGTAAAAATAGTAAATAACAAAGTTGAAAGGAAGCTTAGGGAGGAGTTAGAAATATTGAAAGAAAGAGAAAAAGGGTTTGACAATTAAATAATACTAAAATTAAATTTGATAATGAAGAAATATTTTATAATATAATCAAGAAGTAAATGATAGAGGACAGATAGATTAGATTAAGAATTAAATTGCTTAGGACTAATTAGGGGTTTTTAAAATAAGGGTGTGTGACTGGCACACATGTGTGGATGAGAAAAACTAGGATTAAAAGGGCTGCACACACACACACATACAACACTGAAACAAGGAATTTGCTAGAAAAATATGTAACTGTCCAGATGGTGGGACAGTCTGAGGGTGGGGTAGGGACATTCAATTATAGCTTGTTGTGTGTGAGTAGGGTGGGGTGAGATGTGATTGAAGGGTTTTTTCAGATTCTTTGTTTAATTCCGATCTGACGATGAGATGTGAAGCTTGAAAGCGCTAATCGGGATAATTATACATAGTGGTGTGCAACAGTGATCATTCTGCTTGTGATTTCAACCACTAAAACAACTTTCTTCATTAAACTTCTGTTACGATGTGCAATCGACGACAGGTAATGGACAACAGCAATGAGGTAATAAACGACAACAATAAGGTAAGTAAAGTTTTTAAATATCTTAAGTTAAAAGTTAAATTGAAGAGGGTTTTAAGTAAAATATGGTTTTTATAAACAATGTCTGGATAATAGTGTCATCCCAAAATACGCACAAGTTAAAATTAAAAATAAGAACAGTGTGGCTAAAAAGGTAAAAGAACAAAGTGAGAAGTTGTGGATAAAATTGGAAATAAGGTCACTTTACGGCTTAATCAATAGATATAATAGGGAATTATATGACTGACATATGGAATTGTTAAGAATATACTCTTATGTAGAGTTGGAAGAAATATTGTATAATTTTGGTTTGGGGTACGTAGAAAAGAAATTGGAAAATAAAAATAAAAAAATGGTAGATAAGTTAAATAAATTAATAAGGAAAAACGAAGTAAAAAAGGAACACCTCTCTAAGAATAACTATGAAAAAAGAGTAATAAACCTTACAGAGGTAATTTTCAATACAGAAGAAAAAGAAATGTTAGCAAAAGGCTTAAAATACGCGCCGCCACCAGAATTAAATCAAGAAAAAACGATTATTGAATGCGAAAGCATAATACAAAAACTAGGAAATGAAAAGGATAAAAAAAGAATGAGGTGGGAAGTAGGGAATGTAGTAGATAAAATATTTAAGAAAAATTTGTATAATTCAAAAAATGAACAAAAAATCAAATCAACTGTAACTAAACTAAAGAATAAAATAAAAAAGAGTGATATTATAGATACGAAGGCGGACAAAGGAAATACAATGGTACTACTGAGAAAAGACGAATACATAAAGAAAACGGAAGAATTTATAAGTGAAGGACCATATGAGGAAATACAGTATGATTATACAAGTAAGTACCAGTCAAGGATAAAACAAATGATGAAACAGATAACATTTATAGAAGACAATAAGAAAACGTATTTATTAGAAAGTAATCCAACAGCACCAACTTTTAAAAGTCAGGTTAAGATACATAAAGAAGAAAACCAATTAGACCCATTGTTTCTTTTATTAATGCACCTATTTATAAATTATCAAAGGAAGTTGGCAGAGTACTGAAAGAGAAATATGTATTTGGGACAAAATACAGCATAGAGAATAATGTAAAATTGATAGAAAAATTAGAAAATATTAGAATTAATGAAAATACAAAATTGATACCACTGGATGTTAAGGACATGTTTACCAATATCACAGTAAATAAAGTTATTAAATTAATAAACGATAATAATATGGGAGAATACAGGTATAAAAAGCAATTGATTAAAGTAATTAAAGAATGTGTAAATCAGAACTATTTTAGGTTTAATAACAAGTTTTATATACAGAAAAAAGGTTTACCTATGGGATCTTCATTATCCCCTATTCTTGCAGAAATATACATGAATGAATTTTGAAAGCAATTAATAAGTTCCACTAAGTATAAAGACAATATAAAATTAATGACTAGATACGTTGACGATGTATTAGTAATTTGGGAAGGAAGCATAGAAGAAGTGCATGAGTATATAAAACAAGTAAATAATAAGGATAAAAACTTACAATTTAAAGAAGAGATAGGAGGTAAGAAAATAAATTACTTAAATTTAAACATAGAAATTAAAGATAATGAGAAACTACAGTTTGGGATATTTAGGAAAGAATCGTATTCTGATATAATTATACCAAGAGAGTCTTACCACCCTTATAGATATAAAATGGCGGCAATCAATTCATTTTGTTGTAGAGCTCAGAAGTGTTTAAAAGAGACCGAATCTAAAGATAGGGAGTTAAAAACGATAAAGGGAATTGTAAGGAATAGTAATTATAACACCAACATAGTGGATAAGGTTATGAAAAGGGTTAACATACAAAAAGCTAAAATAGAACCAGAACAAAAGAATTATGCAGGGTCATTGACAAACATAGGTTCACATACTAGAAAAATTATAAAATGTTTTAATAAATACGGAGTAGATATAGCTATTAAAAAATGTGAAACGGTATTTGATAAGATAAGGAATAAAAATATAGAAAAAATACCAGAATTACAGAAAAGCGGAATTTATAAATTAAAATGTAGAGACTGCAACAAAGTGTACCTAGGTGAGACAGGGCGAAAATTAGTATGCAGGTTGTCTGACCACAAACGTGGAGAAGGTAATAGAACAACGAATTCTTTATATGCAAGACATTTCATAGAAGACAACCATAAGTTTGTTAATCCTTTGGAACACTATGAAATTGTAAAAATAGTAAATAACAAAGTTGAAAGGAAGCTTAGGGAGGAGTTAGAAATATTGAAAGAAAGAGAAAAAGGGTTTGACAATTAAATAATACTAAAATTAAATTTGATAATGAAGAAATATTTTATAACATAATCAAGAAGTAAATGATAGAGGACAGATAGATTAGATTAAGAATTAAATTGCTTAGGACTAATTAGGGGTTTTTAAAATAAGGGTGTGTGACTGGCACACATGTGTGGATGAGAAAAACTAGGATTAAAAGGGCTGCACACACACACACATACAACACTGAAACAAGGAATTTGCTAGAAAAATATGTAACTGTCCAGATGGTGGGACAGTCTGAGGGTGGGGTAGGGACATTCAATTATAGCTTGTTGTGTGTGAGTAGGGTGGGGGTGAGATGTGATTGAAGGGTTTTTTCAGATTCTTTGTTTAATTCCGATCTGACGATGAGATGTGAAGCTTGAAAGCGCTAATCGGGATAATTATACATAGTGGTGTGCAACAGTGATCATTCTGCTTGTGATTTCAACCACTAACACAACTTTCTTCATTAAACTTCTGTTACGATGTGCAATCGACTTCAGGTAATGGACAACAGCAATGAGGTAATAAACGACAACAATAAGGTAAGTAAAGTTTTTAAATATCTTAAGTTAAAAGTTAAATTGAAGAGGGTTTTAAGTAAAATATGGTTTAATAAACAATGTCTGGATAATAGTGTCATCCCAAAATACGCACAAGTTAAAATTAAAAATAAGAACAGTGTGGCTAAAAAGGTAAAAGAACAAAGTGAGAAGTTGTGGATAAAATTGGAAATAAGGTCACTTTACGGCTTAATCAATAGATATAATAGGGAATTATATGACTGACATATGGAATTGTTAAGAATATACTCTTATGTAGAGTTGGAAGAAATATTGTATAATTTTGGTTTGGGGTACGTAGAAAAGAAATTGGAAAATAAAAATAAAAAAATGGTAGATAAGTTAAATAAATTAATAAGGAAAAACGAAGTAAAAAAGGAACACCTCTCTAAGAATAACTATGAAAAAAGAGTAATAAACCTTACAGAGGTAATTTTCAATACAGAAGAAAAAGAAATGTTAGCAAAAGGCTTAAAATACGCGCCGCCACCAGAATTAAATCAAGAAAAAACGATTATTGAATGCGAAAGCATAATACAAAAACTAGGATATGAAAAGGATAAAAAAAGAATGAGGTGGGTAGTAGGGAATGTAGTAGATAAAATATTTAAGAAAAATTTGTATAATTCAAAAAATGAACAAAAAATCAAATCAACTGTAACTAAACTAAAGAATAAAATAAAAAAGAGTGATATTATAGATACGAAGGCGGACAAAGGAAATACAATGGTACTACTGAGAAAAGACGAATACATAAAGAAAACGGAAGAATTTATAAGTGAAGGACCATATGAGGAAATACAGTATGATTATACAAGTAAGTACCAGTCAAGGATAAAACAAATGATGAAACAGATAACATTTATAGAAGACAATAAGAAAACGTATTTATTAGAAAGTAATCCAACAGCACCAACTTTTAAAAGTCAGGTTAAGATACATAAAGAAGAAAACCAATTAGACCCATTGTTTCTTTTATTAATGCACCTATTTATAAATTATCAAAGGAAGTTGGCAGAGTACTGAAAGAGAAATATGTATCTGGGACAAAATACAGCATAGAGAATAATGTAAAATTGATAGAAAAATTAGAAAATATTAGAATTAATGAAAATACAAAATTGATACCACTGGATGTTAAGGACATGTTTACCAATATCACAGTAAATAAAGTTATTAAATTAATAAACGTTAATAATATGGGAGAATACAGGTATAAAAAGCAATTGATTAAAGTAATTAAAGAATGTGTAAATCAGAACTATTTTAGGTTTAATAACAAGTTTTATATACAGAAAAAAGGTTTACCTATGGGATCTTCATTATCCCCTATTCTTGCAGAAATATACATGAATGAATTTGGAAAGCAATTAATAAGTTCCACTAAGTATAAAGACAATATAAAATTAATGACTAGATACGTTGACGATGTATTAGTAATTTGGGAAGGAAGCATAGAAGAAGTGCATGAGTATATAAAACAAGTAAATAATAAGGATAAAAACTTACAATTTAAAGAAGAGATAGGAGGTAAGAAAATAAATTACTTAAATTTAAACATAGAAATTAAAGATAATGAGAAACTACAGTTTGGGATATTTAGGAAAGAATCGTATTCTGATATAATTATACCAAGAGAGTCTTACCACCCTTATAGATATAAAATGGCGGCAATCAATTCATTTTGTTGTAGAGCTCAGAAGTGTTTAAAAGAGACCGAATCTAAAGATAGGGAGTTAAAAACGATAAAGGGAATTGTAAGGAATAGTAATTATAACACCAACATAGTGGATAAGGTTATGAAAAGGGTTAACATACAAAAAGCTAAAATAGAACCAGAACAAAAGAATTATGCAGGGTCATTGACAAACATAGGTTCACATACTAGAAAAATTATAAAATGTTTTAATAAATACGGAGTAGATATAGCTATTAAAAAATGTGAAACGGTATTTGATAAGATAAGGAATAAAAATATAGAAAAAATACCAGAATTACAGAAAAGCGGAATTTATAAATTAAAATGTAGAGACTGCAACAAAGTGTACCTAGGTGAGACAGGGCGAAAATTAGTATGCAGGTTGTCTGACCACAAACGTGGAGAAGGTAATAGAACAACGAATTCTTTATATGCAAGACATTTCATAGAAGACAACCATAAGTTTGTTAATCCTTTGGAACACTATGAAATTGTAAAAATAGTAAATAACAAAGTTGAAAGGAAGCTTAGGGAGGAGTTAGAAATATTGAAAGAAAGAGAAAAAGGGTTTGACAATTAAATAATACTAAAATTAAATTTGATAATGAAGAAATATTTTATAACATAATCAAGAAGTAAATGATAGAGGACAGATAGATTAGATTAAGAATTAAATTGCTTAGGACTAATTAGGGGTTTTTAAAATAAGGGTGTGTGACTGGCACACATGTGTGGATGAGAAAAACTAGGATTAAAAGGGCTGCACACACACACACATACAACACTGAAACAAGGAATTTGCTAGAAAAATATGTAACTGTCCAGATGGTGGGACAGTCTGAGGGTGGGGTAGGGACATTCAATTATAGCTTGTTGTGTGTGAGTAGGGTGGGGTGAGATGTGATTGAAGGGTTTTTTCAGATTCTTTGTTTAATTCCGATCTGACGATGAGATGTGAAGCTTGAAAGCGCTAATCGGGATAATTATACATAGTGGTGTGCAACAGTGATCATTCTGCTTGTGATTTCAACCACTAACACAACTTTCTTCATTAAACTTCTGTTACGATGTGCAATCGACGACAGGTAATGGACAACAGCAATGAGGTAATAAACGACAACAATAAGGTAAGTAAAGTTTTTAAATATCTTAAGTTAAAAGTTAAATTGAAGAGGGTTTTAAGTAAAATATGGTTTAATAAACAATGTCTGGATAATAGTGTCATCCCAAAATACGCACAAGTTAAAATTAAAAATAAGAACAGTGTGGCTAAAAAGGTAAAAGAACAAAGTGAGAAGTTGTGGATAAAATTGGAAATAAGGTCACTTTACGGCTTAATCAATAGATATAATAGGGAATTATATGACTGACATATGGAATTGTTAAGAATATACTCTTATGTAGAGTTGGAAGAAATATTGTATAATTTTGGTTTGGGGTACGTAGAAAAGAAATTGGAAAATAAAAATAAAAAAATGGTAGATAAGTTAAATAAATTAATAAGGAAAAACAAAGTAAAAAAGGAACACCTCTCTAAGAATAACTATGAAAAAAGAGTAATAAACCTTACAGAGGTAATTTTCAATACAGAAGAAAAAGAAATGTTAGCAAAAGGCTTAAAATACGCGCCGCCACCAGAATTAAATCAAGAAAAAACGATTATTGAATGCGAAAGCATAATACAAAAACTAGGAAATGAAAAGGATAAAAAAAGAATGAGGTGGGAAGTAGGGAATGTAGTAGATAAAATATTTAAGAAAAATTTGTATAATTCAAAAAATGAACAAAAAATCAAATCAACTGTAACTAAACTAAAGAATAAAATAAAAAAGAGTGATATTATAGATACGAAGGCGGACAAAGGAAATACAATGGTACTACTGAGAAAAGACGAATACATAAAGAAAACGGAAGAATTTATAAGTGAAGGACCATATGAGGAAATACAGTATGATTATACAAGTAAGTACCAGTCAAGGATAAAACAAATGATGAAACAGATAACATTTATAGAAGACAATAAGAAAACGTATTTATTAGAAAGTAATCCAACAGCACCAACTTTTAAAAGTCAGGTTAAGATACATAAAGAAGAAAACCAATTAGACCCATTGTTTCTTTTATTAATGCACCTATTTATAAATTATCAAAGGAAGTTGGCAGAGTACTGAAAGAGAAATATGTATCTGGGACAAAATACAGCATAGAGAATAATGTAAAATTGATAGAAAAATTAGAAAATATTAGAATTAATGAAAATACAAAATTGATACCACTGGATGTTAAGGACATGTTTACCAATATCACAGTAAATAAAGTTATTAAATTAATAAACGATAATAATATGGGAGAATACAGGTATAAAAAGCAATTGATTAAAGTAATTAAAGAATGTGTAAATCAGAACTATTTTAGGTTTAATAACAAGTTTTATATACAGAAAAAAGGTTTACCTATGGGATCTTCATTATCCCCTATTCTTGCAGAAATATACATGAATGAATTTGGAAAGCAATTAATAAGTTCCACTAAGTATAAAGACAATATAAAATTAATGACTAGATACGTTGACGATGTATTAGTAATTTGGGAAGGAAGCATAGAAGAAATGCATGAGTATATAAAACAAGTAAATAATAAGGATAAAAACTTACAATTTAAAGAAGAGATAGGAGGTAAGAAAATAAATTACTTAAATTTAAACATAGAAATTAAAGATAATGAGAAACTACAGTTTGGGATATTTAGGAAAGAATCGTATTCTGATATAATTATACCAAGAGAGTCTTACCACCCTTATAGATATAAAATGGCGGCAATCAATTCATTTTGTTGTAGAGCTCAGAAGTGTTTAAAAGAGACCGAATCTAAAGATAGGGAGTTAAAAACGATAAAGGGAATTGTAAGGAATAATAATTATAACACCAACATAGTGGATAAGGTTATGAAAAGGGTTAACATACAAAAAGCTAAAATAGAACCAGAACAAAAGAATTATGCAGGGTCATTGACATACATAGGTTCACATACTAGAAAAATTATAAAATGTTTTAATAAATACGGAGTAGATATAGCTATTAAAAAATGTGAAACGGTATTTGATAAGATAAGGAATAAAAATATAGAAAAAATACCAGAATTACAGAAAAGCGGAATTTATAAATTAAAATGTAGAGACTGCAACAAAGTGTACCTAGGTGAGACAGGGCGAAAATTAGTATGCAGGTTGTCTGACCACAAACGTGGAGAAGGTAATAGAACAACGAATTCTTTATATGCAAGACATTTCATAGAAGACAACCATAAGTTTGTTAATCCTTTGGAAGACTATGAAATTGTAAAAATAGTAAATAACAAAGTTGAAAGGAAGCTTAGGGAGGAGTTAGAAATATTGAAAGAAAGAGAAAAAGGGTTTGACAATTAAATAATACTAAAATTAAATTTGATAATGAAGAAATATTTTATAACATAATCAAGAAGTAAATGATAGAGGACAGATAGATTAGATTAAGAATTAAATTGCTTAGGACTAATTAGGGGTTTTTAAATAAGGGTGTGTGACTGGCACACATGTGTGGATGAGAAAAACTAGGATTAAAAGGGCTGCACACACACACACATACAACACTGAAACAAGGAATTTGCTAGAAAAATATGTAACTGTCCAGATGGTGGGACAGTCTGAGGGTGGGGTAGGGACATTCAATTATAGCTTGTTGTGTGTGAGTAGGGTGGGGTGAGATGTGATTGAAGGGTTTTTTCAGATTCTTTGTTTAATTCCGATCTGACGATGAGATGTGAAGCTTGAAAGCGCTAATCGGGATAATTATACATAGTGGTGTGCAACAGTGATCATTCTGCTTGTGATTTCAACCACTAACACAACTTTCTTCATTAAACTTCTGTTACGATGTGCAATCGACGACAGGTAATGGACAACAGCAATGAGGTAATAAACGACAACAATAAGGTAAGTAAAGTTTTTAAATATCTTAAGTTAAAAGTTAAATTGAAGAGGGTTTTAAGTAAAATATGGTTTAATAAACAATGTCTGGATAATAGTGTCATCCCAAAATACGCACAAGTTAAAATTAAAAATAAGAACAGTGTGGCTAAAAAGGTAAAAGAACAAAGTGAGAAGTTGTGGATAAAATTGGAAATAAGGTCACTTTACGGCTTAATCAATAGATATAATAGGGAATTATATGACTGACATATGGAATTGTTAAGAATATACTCTTATGTAGAGTTGGAAGAAATATTGTATAATTTTGGTTTGGGGTACGTAGAAAAGAAATTGGAAAATAAAAATAAAAAAATGGTAGATAAGTTAAATAAATTAATAAGGAAAAACGAAGTAAAAAAGGAACACCTCTCTAAGAATAACTATGAAAAAAGAGTAATAAACCTTACAGAGGTAATTTTCAATACAGAAGAAAAAGAAATGTTAGCAAAAGGCTTAAAATACGCGCCGCCACCAGAATTAAATCAAGAAAAACGATTATTGAATGCGAAAGCATAATACAAAAACTAGGAAATGAAAAGGATAAAAAAAGAATGAGGTGGGAAGTAGGGAATGTAGTAGATAAAATATTTAAGAAAAATTTGTATAATTCAAAAAATGAACAAAAAATCAAATCAACTGTAACTAAACTAAAGAATAAAATAAAAAAGAGTGATATTATAGATACGAAGGCGGACAAAGGAAATACAATGGTACTACTGAGAAAAGACGAATACATAAAGAAAACGGAAGAATTTATAAGTGAAGGACCATATGAGGAAATACAGTATGATTATACAAGTAAGTACCAGTCAAGGATAAAACAAATGATGAAACAGATAACATTTATAGAAGACAATAAGAAAACGTATTTATTAGAAAGTAATCCAACAGCACCAACTTTTAAAAGTCAGGTTAAGATACATAAAGAAGAAAACCAATTAGACCCATTGTTTCTTTTATTAATGCACCTATTTATAAATTATCAAAGAAGTTGGCAGAGTACTGAAAGAGAAATATGTATTTGGGACAAAATACAGCATAGAGAATAATGTAAAATTGATAGAAAAATTAGAAAATATTAGAATTAATGAAAATACAAAATTGATACCACTGGATGTTAAGGACATGTTTACCAATATCACAGTAAATAAAGTTATTAAATTAATAAACGATAATAATATGGGAGAATACAGGTATAAAAAGCAATTGATTAAAGTAATTAAAGAATGTGTAAATCAGAACTATTTTAGGTTTAATAACAAGTTTTATATACAGAAAAAAGGTTTACCTATGGGATCTTCATTATCCCCTATTCTTGCAGAAATATACATGAATGAATTTGGAAAGCAATTAATAAGTTCCACTAAGTATAAAGACAATATAAAATTAATGACTAGATACGTTGACGATGTATTAGTAATTTGGGAAGGAAGCATAGAAGAAATGCATGAGTATATAAAACAAGTAAATAATAAGGATAAAAACTTACAATTTAAAGAAGAGATAGGAGGTAAGAAAATAAATTACTTAAATTTAAACATAGAAATTAAAGATAATGAGAAACTACAGTTTGGGATATTTAGGAAAGAATCGTATTCTGATATAATTATACCAAGAGAGTCTTACCACCCTTATAGATATAAAATGGCGGCAATCCATTCATTTTGTTGTAGAGCTCAGAAGTGTTTAAAAGAGACCGAATCTAAAGATAGGGAGTTAAAAACGATAAAGGGAATTGTAAGGAATAGTAATTATAACACCAACATAGTGGATAAGGTTATGAAAAGGGTTAACATACAAAAAGCTAAAATAGAACCAGAACAAAAGAATTATGCAGGGTCATTGACATACATAGGTTCACATACTAGAAAAATTATAAAATGTTTTAATAAATACGGAGTAGATATAGCTATTAAAAAATGTGAAACGGTATTTGATAAGATAAGGAATAAAAATATAGAAAAAATACCAGAATTACAGAAAAGCGGAATTTATAAATTAAAATGTAGAGACTGCAACAAAGTGTACCTAGGTGAGACAGGGCGAAAATTAGTATGCAGGTTGTCTGACCACAAACGTGGAGAAGGTAATAGAACAACGAATTCTTTATATGCAAGACATTTCATAGAAGACAACCATAAGTTTGTTAATCCTTTGGAAGACTATGAAATTGTAAAAATAGTAAATAACAAAGTTGAAAGGAAGCTTAGGGAGGAGTTAGAAATATTGAAAGAAAGAGAAAAAGGGTTTGACAATTAAATAATACTAAAATTAAATTTGATAATGAAGAAATATTTTATAACATAATGAAGAAGTAAATGATAGAGGACAGATAGATTAGATTAAGAATTAAATTGCTTAGGACTAATTAGGGGTTTTTAAAATAAGGGTGTGTGACTGGCACACATGTGTGGATGAGAAAAACTAGGATTAAAAGGGCTGCACACACACACACATACAACACTGAAACAAGGAATTTGCTAGAAAAATATGTAACTGTCCAGATGGTGGGACAGTCTGAGGGTGGGGTAGGGACATTCAATTATAGCTTGTTGTGTGTGAGTAGGGTGGGGTGAGATGTGATTGAAGGGTTTTTTCAGATTCTTTGTTTAATTCCGATCTGACGATGAGATGTGAAGCTTGAAAGCGCTAATCGGGATAATTATACATAGTGGTGTGCAACAGTGATCATTCTGCTTGTGATTTCAACCACTAACACAACTTTCTTCATTAAACTTCTGTTACGATGTGCAATCGACGACAGGTAATGGACAACAGCAATGAGGTAATAAACGACAACAATAAGGTAAGTAAAGTTTTTAAATATCTTAAGTTAAAAGTTAAATTGAAGAGGGTTTTAAGTAAAATATGGTTTAATAAACAATGTCTGGATAATAGTGTCATCCCAAAATACGCACAAGTTAAAATTAAAAATAAGAACAGTGTGGCTAAAAAGGTAAAAGAACAAAGTGAGAAGTTGTGGATAAAATTGGAAATAAGGTCACTTTACGGCTTAATCAATAGATATAATAGGGAATTATATGACTGACATATGGAATTGTTAAGAATATACTCTTATGTAGAGTTGGAAGAAATATTGTATAATTTTGGTTTGGGGTACGTAGAAAAGAAATTGGAAAATAAAAATAAAAAAATGGTAGATAAGTTAAATAAATTAATAAGGAAAAACGAAGTAAAAAAGGAACACCTCTCTAAGAATAACTATGAAAAAAGAGTAATAAACCTTACAGAGGTAATTTTCAATACAGAAGAAAAAGAAATGTTAGCAAAAGGCTTAAAATACGTGCCGCCACCAGAATTAAATCAAGAAAAAACGATTATTGAATGCGAAAGCATAATACAAAAACTAGGAAATGAAAAGGATAAAAAAAGAATGAGGTGGGAAGTAGGGAATGTAGTAGATAAAATATTTAAGAAAAATTTGTATAATTCAAAAAATGAACAAAAAATCAAATCAACTGTAACTAAACTAAAGAATAAAATAAAAAAGAGTGATATTATAGATACGAAGGCGGACAAAGGAAATACAATGGTACTACTGAGAAAAGACGAATACATAAAGAAAACGGAAGAATTTATAAGTGAAGGACCATATGAGGAAATACAGTATGATTATACAAGTAAGTACCAGTCAAGGATAAAACAAATGATGAAACAGATAACATTTATAGAAGACAATAAGAAAACGTATTTATTAGAAAGTAATCCAACAGCACCAACTTTTAAAAGTCAGGTTAAGATACATAAAGAAGAAAACCAATTAGACCCATTGTTTCTTTTATTAATGCACCTATTTATAAATTATCAAAGAAGTTGGCAGAGTACTGAAAGAGAAATATGTATTTGGGACAAAATACAGCATAGAGAATAATGTAAAATTGATAGAAAAATTAGAAAATATTAGAATTAATGAAAATACAAAATTGATACCACTGGATGTTAAGGACATGTTTACCAATATCACAGTAAATAAAGTTATTAAATTAATAAACGATAATAATATGGGAGAATACAGGTATAAAAAGCAATTGATTAAAGTAATTAAAGAATGTGTAAATCAGAACTATTTTAGGTTTAATAACAAGTTTTATATACAGAAAAAAGGTTTACCTATGGGATCTTCATTATCCCCTATTCTTGCAGAAATATACATGAATGAATTTGGAAAGCAATTAATAAGTTCCACTAAGTATAAAGACAATATAAAATTAATGACTAGATACGTTGACGATGTATTAGTAATTTGGGAAGGAAGCATAGAAGAAATGCATGAGTATATAAAACAAGTAAATAATAAGGATAAAAACTTACAATTTAAAGAAGAGATAGGAGGTAAGAAAATAAATTACTTAAATTTAAACATAGAAATTAAAGATAATGAGAAACTACAGTTTGGGATATTTAGGAAAGAATCGTATTCTGATATAATTATACCAAGAGAGTCTTACCACCCTTATAGATATAAAATGGCGGCAATCCATTCATTTTGTTGTAGAGCTCAGAAGTGTTTAAAAGAGACCGAATCTAAAGATAGGGAGTTAAAAACGATAAAGGGAATTGTAAGGAATAGTAATTATAACACCAACATAGTGGATAAGGTTATGAAAAGGGTTAACATACAAAAAGCTAAAATAGAACCAGAACAAAAGAATTATGCAGGGTCATTGACATACATAGGTTCACATACTAGAAAAATTATAAAATGTTTTAATAAATACGGAGTAGATATAGCTATTAAAAAATGTGAAACGGTATTTGATAAGATAAGGAATAAAAATATAGAAAAAATACCAGAATTACAGAAAAGCGGAATTTATAAATTAAAATGTAGAGACTGCAACAAAGTGTACCTAGGTGAGACAGGGCGAAAATTAGTATGCAGGTTGTCTGACCACAAACGTGGAGAAGGTAATAGAACAACGAATTCTTTATATGCAAGACATTTCATAGAAGACAACCATAAGTTTGTTAATCCTTTGGAAGACTATGAAATTGTAAAAATAGTAAATAACAAAGTTGAAAGGAAGCTTAGGGAGGAGTTAGAAATATTGAAAGAAAGAGAAAAAGGGTTTGACAATTAAATAATACTAAAATTAAATTTGATAATGAAGAAATATTTTATAACATAATCAAGAAGTAAATGATAGAGGACAGATAGATTAGATTAAGAATTAAATTGCTTAGGACTAATTAGGGGTTTTTAAAATAAGGGTGTGTGACTGGCACACATGTGTGGATGAGAAAAACTAGGATTAAAAGGGCTGCACACACACACACATACAACACTGAAACAAGGAATTTTCTAGAAAAATATGTAACTGTCCAGATGGTGGGACAGTCTGAGGGTGGGGTAGGGACATTCAATTATAGCTTGTTGTGTGTGAGTAGGGTGGGGTGAGATGTGATTGAAGGGTTTTTTCAGATTCTTTGTTTAATTCCGATCTGACGATGAGATGTGAAGCTTGAAAGCGCTAATCGGGATAATTATACATAGTGGTGTGCAACAGTGATCATTCTGCTTGTGATTTCAACCACTAACACAACTTTCTTCATTAAACTTCTGTTACGATGTGCAATCGACGACAGGTAATGGACAACAGCAATGAGGTAATAAACGACAACAATAAGGTAAGTAAAGTTTTTAAATATCTTAAGTTAAAAGTTAAATTGAAGAGGGTTTTAAGTAAAATATGGTTTAATAAACAATGTCTGGATAATAGTGTCATCCCAAAATACGCACAAGTTAAAATTAAAAATAAGAACAGTGTGGCTAAAAAGGTAAAAGAACAAAGTGAGAAGTTGTGGATAAAATTGGAAATAAGGTCACTTTACGGCTTAATCAATAGATATAATAGGGAATTATATGACTGACATATGGAATTGTTAAGAATATACTCTTATGTAGAGTTGGAAGAAATATTGTATAATTTTGGTTTGGGGTACGTAGAAAAGAAATTGGAAAATAAAAATAAAAAAATGGTAGATAAGTTAAATAAATTAATAAGGAAAAACGAAGTAAAAAAGGAACACCTCTCTAAGAATAACTATGAAAAAAGAGTAATAAACCTTACAGAGGTAATTTTCAATACAGAAGAAAAAGAAATGTTAGCAAAAGGCTTAAAATACGTGCCGCCACCAGAATTAAATCAAGAAAAAACGATTATTGAATGCGAAAGCATAATACAAAAACTAGGAAATGAAAAGGATAAAAAAAGAATGAGGTGGGAAGTAGGGAATGTAGTAGATAAAATATTTAAGAAAAATTTGTATAATTCAAAAAATGAACAAAAAATCAAATCAACTGTAACTAAACTAAAGAATAAAATAAAAAAGAGTGATATTATAGATACGAAGGCGGACAAAGGAAATACAATGGTACTACTGAGAAAAGATGAATACATAAAGAAAACGGAAGAATTTATAAGTGAAGGACCATATGAGGAAATACAGTATGATTATACAAGTAAGTACCAGTCAAGGATAAAACAAATGATGAAACAGATAACATTTATAGAAGACAATAAGAAAACGTATTTATTAGAAAGTAATCCAACAGCACCAACTTTTAAAAGTCAGGTTAAGATACATAAAGAAGAAAACCAATTAGACCCATTGTTTCTTTTATTAATGCACCTATTTATAAATTATCAAAGGAAGTTGGCAGAGTACTGAAAGAGAAATATGTATCTGGGACAAAATACAGCATAGAGAATAATGTAAAATTGATAGAAAAATTAGAAAATATTAGAATTAATGAAAATACAAAATTGATACCACTGGATGTTAAGGACATGTTTACCAATATCACAGTAAATAAAGTTATTAAATTAATAAACGATAATAATATGGGAGAATACAGGTATAAAAAGCAATTGATTAAAGTAATTAAAGAATGTGTAAATCAGAACTATTTTAGGTTTAATAACAAGTTTTATATACAGAAAAAAGGTTTACCTATGGGATCTTCATTATCCCCTATTCTTGCAGAAATATACATGAATGAATTTGGAAAGCAATTAATAAGTTCCACTAAGTATAAAGACAATATAAAATTAATGACTAGATACGTTGACGATGTATTAGTAATTTGGGAAGGAAGCATAGAAGAAATGCATGAGTATATAAAACAAGTAAATAATAAGGATAAAAACTTACAATTTAAAGAAGAGATAGGAGGTAAGAAAATAAATTACTTAAATTTAAACATAGAAATTAAAGATAATGAGAAACTACAGTTTGGGATATTTAGGAAAGAATCGTATTCTGATATAATTATACCAAGAGAGTCTTACCACCCTTATAGATATAAAATGGCGGCAATCAATTCATTTTGTTGTAGAGCTCAGAAGTGTTTAAAAGAGACCGAATCTAAAGATAGGGAGTTAAAAACGATAAAGGGAATTGTAAGGAATAGTAATTATAACACCAACATAGTGGATAAGGTTATGAAAAGGGTTAACATACAAAAAGCTAAAATAGAACCAGAACAAAAGAATTATGCAGGGTCATTGACATACATAGGTTCACGTACTAGAAAAATTATAAAATGTTTTAATAAATACGGAGTAGATATAGCTATTAAAAAATGTGAAACGGTATTTGATAAGATAAGGAATAAAAATATAGAAAAAATACCAGAATTACAGAAAAGCGGAATTTATAAATTAAAATGTAGAGACTGCAACAAAGTGTACCTAGGTGAGACAGGGCGAAAATTAGTATGCAGGTTGTCTGACCACAAACGTGGAGAAGGTAATAGAACAACGAATTCTTTATATGCAAGACATTTCATAGAAGACAACCATAAGTTTGTTAATCCTTTGGAAGACTATGAAATTGTAAAAATAGTAAATAACAAAGTTGAAAGGAAGCTTAGGGAGGAGTTAGAAATATTGAAAGAAAGAGAAAAAGGGTTTGACAATTAAATAATACTAAAATTAAATTTGATAATGAAGAAATATTTTATAACATAATCATGAAGTAAATGATAGAGGACAGATAGATTAGATTAAGAATTAAATTGCTTAGGACTAATTAGGGGTTTTTAAAATAAGGGTGTGTGACTGGCACACATGTGTGGATGAGAAAAACTAGGATTAAAAGGGCTGCACACACACACACATACAACACTGAAACAAGGAATTTGCTAGAAAAATATGTAACTGTCCAGATGGTGGGACAGTCTGAGGGTGGGGTAGGGACATTCAATTATAGCTTGTTGTGTGTGAGTAGGGTGGGGTGAGATGTGATTGAAGGGTTTTTTCAGATTCTTTGTTTAATTCCGATCTGACGATGAGATGTGAAGCTTGAAAGCGCTAATCGGGATAATTATACATAGTGGTGTGCAACAGTGATCATTCTGCTTGTGATTTCAACCACTAACACAACTTTCTTCATTAAACTTCTGTTACGATGTGCAATCGACGACAGGTAATGGACAACAGCAATGAGGTAATAAACGACAACAATAAGGTAAGTAAAGTTTTTAAATATCTTAAGTTAAAAGTTAAATTGAAGAGGGTTTTAAGTAAAATATGGTTTAATAAACAATGTCTGGATAATAGTGTCATCCCAAAATACGCACAAGTTAAAATTAAAAATAAGAACAGTGTGGCTAAAAAGGTAAAAGAACAAAGTGAGAAGTTGTGGATAAAATTGGAAATAAGGTCACTTTACGGCTTAATCAATAGATATAATAGGGAATTATATGACTGACATATGGAATTGTTAAGAATATACTCTTATGTAGAGTTGGAAGAAATATTGTATAATTTTGGTTTGGGGTACGTAGAAAAGAAATTGGAAAATAAAAATAAAAAAATGGTAGATAAGTTAAATAAATTAATAAGGAAAAACGAAGTAAAAAAGGAACACCTCTCTAAGAATAACTATGAAAAAAGAGTAATAAACCTTACAGAGGTAATTTTCAATACAGAAGAAAAAGAAATGTTAGCAAAAGGCTTAAAATACGCGCCGCCACCAGAATTAAATCAAGAAAAAACGATTATTGAATGCGAAAGCATAATACAAAAACTAGGAAATGAAAAGGATAAAAAAAGAATGAGGTGGGAAGTAGGGAATGTAGTAGATAAAATATTTAAGAAAAATTTGTATAATTCAAAAAATGAACAAAAAATCAAATCAACTGTAACTAAACTAAAGAATAAAATAAAAAAGAGTGATATTATAGATACGAAGGCGGACAAAGGAAATACAATGGTACTACTGAGAAAAGACGAATACATAAAGAAAACGGAAGAATTTATAAGTGAAGGACCATATGAGGAAATACAGTATGATTATACAAGTAAGTACCAGTCAAGGATAAAACAAATGATGAAACAGATAACATTTATAGAAGACAATAAGAAAACGTATTTATTAGAAAGTAATCCAACAGCACCAACTTTTAAAAGTCAGGTTAAGATACATAAAGAAGAAAACCAATTAGACCCATTGTTTCTTTTATTAATGCACCTATTTATAAATTATCAAAGGAAGTTGGCAGAGTACTGAAAGAGAAATATGTATCTGGGACAAAATACAGCATAGAGAATAATGTAAAATTGATAGAAAAATTAGAAAATATTAGAATTAATGAAAATACAAAATTGATACCACTGGATGTTAAGGACATGTTTACCAATATCACAGTAAATAAAGTTATTAAATTAATAAACGATAATAATATGGGAGAATACAGGTATAAAAAGCAATTGATTAAAGTAATTAAAGAATGTGTAAATCAGAACTATTTTAGGTTTAATAACAAGTTTTATACAGAAAAAAGGTTTACCTATGGGATCTTCATTATCCCCTATTCTTGCAGAAATATACATGAATGAATTTGGAAAGCAATTAATAAGTTCCACTAAGTATAAAGACAATATAAAATTAATGACTAGATACGTTGACGATGTATTAGTAATTTGGGAAGGAAGCATAGAAGAAGTGCATGAGTATATAAAACAAGTAAATAATAAGGATAAAAACTTACAATTTAAAGAAGAGATAGGAGGTAAGAAAATAAATTACTTAAATTTAAACATAGAAATTAAAGATAATGAGAAACTACAGTTTGGGATATTTAGGAAAGAATCGTATTCTGATATAATTATACCAAGAGAGTCTTACCACCCTTATAGATATAAAATGGCGGCAATCAATTCATTTTGTTGTAGAGCTCAGAAGTGTTTAAAAGAGACCGAATCTAAAGATAGGGAGTTAAAAACGATAAAGGGAATTGTAAGGAATAGTAATTATAACACCAACATAGTGGATAAGGTTATGAAAAGGGTTAACATACAAAAAGCTAAAATAGAACCAGAACAAAAGAATTATGCAGGGTCATTGACAAACATAGGTTCACATACTAGAAAAATTATAAAATGTTTTAATAAATACGGAGTAGATATAGCTATTAAAAAATGTGAAACGGTATTTGATAAGATAAGGAATAAAAATATAGAAAAAATACCAGAATTACAGAAAAGCGGAATTTATAAATTAAAATGTAGAGACTGCAACAAAGTGTACCTAGGTGAGACAGGGCGAAAATTAGTATGCAGGTTGTCTGACCACAAACGTGGAGAAGGTAATAGAACAACGAATTCTTTATATGCAAGACATTTCATAGAAGACAACCATAAGTTTGTTAATCCTTTGGAAGACTATGAAATTGTAAAAATAGTAAATAACAAAGTTGAAAGGAAGCTTAGGGAGGAGTTAGAAATATTGAAAGAAAGAGAAAAAGGGTTTGACAATTAAATAATACTAAAATTAAATTTGATAATGAAGAAATATTTTATAACATAATGAAGAAGTAAATGATAGAGGACAGATAGATTAGATTAAGAATTAAATTGCTTAGGACTAATTAGGGGTTTTTAAAATAAGGGTGTGTGACTGGCACACATGTGTGGATGAGAAAAACTAGGATTAAAAGGGCTGCACACACACACACATACAACACTGAAACAAGGAATTTGCTAGAAAAATATGTAACTGTCCAGATGGTGGGACAGTCTGAGGGTGGGGTAGGGACATTCAATTATAGCTTGTTGTGTGTGAGTAGGGTGGGGTGAGATGTGATTGAAGGGTTTTTTCAGATTCTTTGTTTAATTCCGATCTGACGATGAGATGTGAAGCTTGAAAGCGCTAATCGGGATAATTATACATAGTGGTGTGCAACAGTGATCATTCTGCTTGTGATTTCAACCACTAACACAACTTTCTTCATTAAACTTCTGTTACGATGTGCAATCGACGACAGGTAATGGACAACAGCAATGAGGTAATAAACGACAACAATAAGGTAAGTAAAGTTTTTAAATATCTTAAGTTAAAAGTTAAATTGAAGAGGGTTTTAAGTAAAATATGGTTTAATAAACAATGTCTGGATAATAGTGTCATCCCAAAATACGCACAAGTTAAAATTAAAAATAAGAACAGTGTGGCTAAAAAGGTAAAAGAACAAAGTGAGAAGTTGTGGATAAAATTGGAAATAAGGTCACTTTACGGCTTAATCAATAGATATAATAGGGAATTATATGACTGACATATGGAATTGTTAAGAATATACTCTTATGTAGAGTTGGAAGAAATATTGTATAATTTTGGTTTGGGGTACGTAGAAAAGAAATTGGAAAATAAAAATAAAAAAATGGTAGATAAGTTAAATAAATTAATAAGGAAAAACGAAGTAAAAAAGGAACACCTCTCTAAGAATAACTATGAAAAAAGAGTAATAAACCTTACAGAGGTAATTTTCAATACAGAAGAAAAAGAAATGTTAGCAAAATGCTTAAAATACGCGCCGCCACCAGAATTAAATCAAGAAAAAACGATTATTGAATGCGAAAGCATAATACAAAAACTAGGAAATGAAAAGGATAAAAAAAGAATGAGGTGGGAAGTAGGGAATGTAGTAGATAAAATATTTAAGAAAAATGTGTATAATTCAAGAAATGAACAAAAAATCAAATCAACTGTAACTAAACTAAAGAATAAAATAAAAAAGAGTGATATTATAGATACGAAGGCGGACAAAGGAAATACAATGGTACTACTGAGAAAAGACGAATACATAAAGAAAACGGAAGAATTTATAAGTGAAGGACCATATGAGGAAATACAGTATGATTATACAAGTAAGTACCAGTCAAGGATAAAACAAATGATGAAACAGATGACATTTATAGAAGACAATAAGAAAACGTATTTATTAGAAAGTAATCCAACAGCACCAACTTTTAAAAGTCAGGTTAAGATACATAAAGAAGAAAACCAATTAGACCCATTGTTTCTTTTATTAATGCACCTATTTATAAATTATCAAAGGAAGTTGGCAGAGTACTGAAAGAGAAATATGTATCTGGGACAAAATACAGCATAGAGAATAATGTAAAATTGATAGAAAAATTAGAAAATATTAGAATTAATGAAAATACAAAATTGATACCACTGGATGTTAAGGACATGTTTACCAATATCACAGTAAATAAAGTTATTAAATTAATAAACGATAATAATATGGGAGAATACAGGTATAAAAAGCAATTGATTAAAGTAATTAAAGAATGTGTAAATCAGAACTATTTTAGGTTTAATAACAAGTTTTATATACAGAAAAAAGGTTTACCTATGGGATCTTCATTATCCCCTATTCTTGCAGAAATATACATGAATGAATTTGGAAAGCAATTAATAAGTTCCACTAAGTATAAAGACAATATAAAATTAATGACTAGATACGTTGACGATGTATTAGTAATTTGGGAAGGAAGCATAGAAGAAATGCATGAGTATATAAAACAAGTAAATAATAAGGATAAAAACTTACAATTTAAAGAAGAGATAGGAGGTAAGAAAATAAATTACTTAAATTTAAACATAGAAATTAAAGATAATGAGAAACTACAGTTTGGGATATTTAGGAAAGAATCGTATTCTGATATAATTATACCAAGAGAGTCTTACCACCCTTATAGATATAAAATGGCGGCAATCAATTCATTTTGTTGTAGAGCTCAGAAGTGTTTAAAAGAGACCGAATCTAAAGATAGGGAGTTAAAAACGATAAAGGGAATTGTAAGGAATAGTAATTATAACACCAACATAGTGGATAAGGTTATGAAAAGGGTTAACATACAAAAAGCTAAAATAGAACCAGAACAAAAGAATTATGCAGGGTCATTGACATACATAGGTTCACATACTAGAAAAATTATAAAATGTTTTAATAAATACGGAGTAGATATAGCTATTAAAAAATGTGAAACGGTATTTGATAAGATAAGGAATAAAAATATAGAAAAAATACCAGAATTACAGAAAAGCGGAATTTATAAATTAAAATGTAGAGACTGCAACAAAGTGTACCTAGGTGAGACAGGGCGAAAATTAGTATGCAGGTTGTCTGACCACAAACGTGGAGAAGGTAATAGAACAACGAATTCTTTATATGCAAGACATTTCATAGAAGACAACCATAAGTTTGTTAATCCTTTGGAACACTATGAAATTGTAAAAATAGTAAATAACAAAGTTGAAAGGAAGCTTAGGGAGGAGTTAGAAATATTGAAAGAAAGAGAAAAAGGGTTTGACAATTAAATAATACTAAAATTAAATTTGATAATGAAGAAATATTTTATAACATAATCAAGAAGTAAATGATAGAGGACAGATAGATTAGATTAAGAATTAAATTGCTTAGGACTAATTAGGGGTTTTTAAAATAAGGGTGTGTGACTGGCACACATGTGTGGATGAGAAAAACTAGGATTAAAAGGGCTGCACACACACACACATACAACACTGAAACAAGGAATTTGCTAGAAAAATATGTAACTGTCCAGATGGTGGGACAGTCTGAGGGTGGGGTAGGGACATTCAATTATAGCTTGTTGTGTGTGAGTAGGGTGGGGTGAGATGTGATTGAAGGGTTTTTTCAGATTCTTTGTTTAATTCCGATCTGACGATGAGATGTGAAGCTTGAAAGCGCTAATCGGGATAATTATACATAGTGGTGTGCAACAGTGATGATTCTGCTTGTGATTTCAACCACTAACACAACTTTCTTCATTAAACTTCTGTTACGATGTGCAATCGACGACAGGTAATGGACAACAGCAATGAGGTAATAAACGACAACAATAAGATAAGTAAAGTTTTTAAATATCTTAAGTTAAAAGTTAAATTGAAGAGGGTTTTAAGTAAAATATGGTTTAATAAACAATGTCTGGATAATAGTGTCATCCCAAAATACGCACAAGTTAAAATTAAAAATAAGAACAGTTGGCTAAAAAGGTAAAAGAACAAAGTGAGAAGTTGTGGATAAAATTGGAAATAAGGTCACTTTACGGCTTAATCAATAGATATAATAGGGAATTATATGACTGACATATGGAATTGTTAAGAATATACTCTTATGTAGAGTTGGAAGAAATATTGTATAATTTTGGTTTGGGGTACGTAGAAAAGAAATTGGAAAATAAAAATAAAAAAATGGTAGATAAGTTAAATAAATTAATAAGGAAAAACGAAGTAAAAAAGGAACACCTCTCTAAGAATAACTATGAAAAAAGAGTAATAAACCTTACAGAGGTAATTTTCAATACAGAAGAAAAAGAAATGTTAGCAAAATGCTTAAAATACGCGCCGCCACCAGAATTAAATCAAGAAAAAACGATTATTGAATGCGAAAGCATAATACAAAAACTAGGAAATGAAAAGGATAAAAAAAGAATGAGGTGGGAAGTAGGGAATGTAGTAGATAAAATATTTAAGAAAAATGTGTATAATTCAAGAAATGAACAAAAAATCAAATCAACTGTAACTAAACTAAAGAATAAAATAAAAAAGAGTGATATTATAGATACGAAGGCGGACAAAGGAAATACAATGGTACTACTGAGAAAAGACGAATACATAAAGAAAACGGAAGAATTTATAAGTGAAGGACCATATGAGGAAATACAGTATGATTATACAAGTAAGTACCAGTCAAGGATAAAACAAATGATGAAACAGATAACATTTATAGAAGACAATAAGAAAACGTATTTATTAGAAAGTAATCCAACAGCACCAACTTTTAAAAGTCAGGTTAAGATACATAAAGAAGAAAACCAATTAGACCCATTGTTTCTTTTATTAATGCACCTATTTATAAATTATCAAAGGAAGTTGGCAGAGTACTGAAAGAGAAATATGTATCTGGGACAAAATACAGCATAGAGAATAATGTAAAATTGATAGAAAAATTAGAAAATATTAGAATTAATGAAAATACAAAATTGATACCACTGGATGTTAAGGACATGTTTACCAATATCACAGTAAATAAAGTTATTAAATTAATAAACGATAATAATATGGGAGAATACAGGTATAAAAAGCAATTGATTAAAGTAATTAAAGAATGTGTAAATCAGAACTATTTTAGGTTTAATAACAAGTTTTATATACAGAAAAAAGGTTTACCTATGGGATCTTCATTATCCCCTATTCTTGCAGAAATATACATGAATGAATTTGGAAAGCAATTAATAAGTTCCACTAAGTATAAAGACAATATAAAATTAATGACTAGATACGTTGACGATGTATTAGTAATTTGGGAAGGAAGCATAGAAGAAATGCATGAGTATATAAAACAAGTAAATAATAAGGATAAAAACTTACAATTTAAAGAAGAGATAGGAGGTAAGAAAATAAATTACTTAAATTTAAACATAGAAATTAAAGATAATGAGAAACTACAGTTTGGGATATTTAGGAAAGAATCGTATTCTGATATAATTATACCAAGAGAGTCTTACCACCCTTATAGATATAAAATGGCGGCAATCAATTCATTTTGTTGTAGAGCTCAGAAGTGTTTAAAAGAGACCGAATCTAAAGATAGGGAGTTAAAAACGATAAAGGGAATTGTAAGGAATAGTAATTATAACACCAACATAGTGGATAAGGTTATGAAAAGGGTTAACATACAAAAAGCTAAAATAGAACCAGAACAAAAGAATTATGCAGGGTCATTGACATACATAGGTTCACATACTAGAAAAATTATAAAATGTTTTAATAAATACGGAGTAGATATAGCTATTAAAAAATGTGAAACGGTATTTGATAAGATAAGGAATAAAAATATAGAAAAAATACCAGAATTACAGAAAAGCGGAATTTATAAATTAAAATGTAGAGACTGCAACAAAGTGTACCTAGGTGAGACAGGGCGAAAATTAGTATGCAGGTTGTCTGACCACAAACGTGGAGAAGGTAATAGAACAACGAATTCTTTATATGCAAGACATTTCATAGAAGACAACCATAAGTTTGTTAATCCTTTGGAACACTATGAAATTGTAAAAATAGTAAATAACAAAGTTGAAAGGAAGCTTAGGGAGGAGTTAGAAATATTGAAAGAAAGAGAAAAAGGGTTTGACAATTAAATAATACTAAAATTAAATTTGATAATGAAGAAATATTTTATAACATAATCAAGAAGTAAATGATAGAGGACAGATAGATTAGATTAAGAATTAAATTGCTTAGGACTAATTAGGGGTTTTTAAAATAAGGGTGTGTGACTGGCACACATGTGTGGATGAGAAAAACTAGGATTAAAAGGGCTGCACACACACACACATACAACACTGAAACAAGGAATTTGCTAGAAAAATATGTAACTGTCCAGATGGTGGGACAGTCTGAGGGTGGGGTAGGGACATTCAATTATAGCTTGTTGTGTGTGAGTAGGGTGGGGTGAGATGTGATTGAAGGGTTTTTTCAGATTCTTTGTTTAATTCCGATCTGACGATGAGATGTGAAGCTTGAAAGCGCTAATCGGGATAATTATACATAGTGGTGTGCAACAGTGATCATTCTGCTTGTGATTTCAACCACTAACACAACTTTCTTCATTAAACTTCTGTTACGATGTGCAATCGACGACAGGTAATGGACAACAGCAATGAGGTAATAAACGACAACAATAAGGTAAGTAAAGTTTTTAAATATCTTAAGTTAAAAGTTAAATTGAAGAGGGTTTTAAGTAAAATATGGTTTAATAAACAATGTCTGGATAATAGTGTCATCCCAAAATACGCACAAGTTAAAATTAAAAATAAGAACAGTGTGGCTAAAAAGGTAAAAGAACAAAGTGAGAAGTTTCGGATAAAATTGGAAATAAGGTCACTTTACGGCTTAATCAATAGATATAATAGGGAATTATATGACTGACATATGGAATTGTTAAGAATATACTCTTATGTAGAGTTGGAAGAAATATTGTATAATTTTGGTTTGGGGTACGTAGAAAAGAAATTGGAAAATAAAAATAAAAAAATAGTAGATAAGTTAAATAAATTAATAAGGAAAAACGAAGTAAAAAAGGAACACCTCTCTAAGAATAACTATGAAAAAAGAGTAATAAACCTTACAGAGGTAATTTTCAATACAGAAGAAAAAGAAATGTTAGCAAAAGGCTTAAAATACGCGCCGCCACCAGAATTAAATCAAGAAAAAACGATTATTGAATGCGAAAGCATAATACAAAAACTAGGAAATGAAAAGGATAAAAAAAGAATGAGGTGGGAAGTAGGGAATGTAGTAGATAAAATATTTAAGAAAAATTTGTATAATTCAAAAAATGAACAAAAAATCAAATCAACTGTAACTAAACTAAAGAATAAAATAAAAAAGAGTGATATTATAGATACGAAGGCGGACAAAGGAAATACAATGGTACTACTGAGAAAAGACGAATACATAAAGAAAACGGAAGAATTTATAAGTGAAGGACCATATGAGGAAATACAGTATGATTATACAAGTAAGTACCAGTCAAGGATAAAACAAATGATGAAACAGATAACATTTATAGAAGACAATAAGAAAACGTATTTATTAGAAAGTAATCCAACAGCACCAACTTTTAAAAGTCAGGTTAAGATACATAAAGAAGAAAACCAATTAGACCCATTGTTTCTTTTATTAATGCACCTATTTATAAATTATCAAAGGAAGTTGGCAGAGTACTGAAAGAGAAATATGTATCTGGGACAAAATACAGCATAGAGAATAATGTAAAATTGATAGAAAAATTAGAAAATATTAGAATTAATGAAAATACAAAATTGATACCACTGGATGTTAAGGACATGTTTACCAATATCACAGTAAATAAAGTTATTAAATTAATAAACGATAATAATATGGGAGAATACAGGTATAAAAAGCAATTGATTAAAGTAATTAAAGAATGTGTAAATCAGAACTATTTTAGGTTTAATAACAAGTTTTATATACAGAAAAAAGGTTTACCTATGGGATCTTCATTATCCCCTATTCTTGCAGAAATATACATGAATGAATTTGGAAAGCAATTAATAAGTTCCACTAAGTATAAAGACAATATAAAATTAATGACTAGATACGTTGACGATGTATTAGTAATTTGGGAAGGAAGCATAGAAGAAATGCATGAGTATATAAAACAAGTAAATAATAAGGATAAAAACTTACAATTTAAAGAAGAGATAGGAGGTAAGAAAATAAATTACTTAAATTTAAACATAGAAATTAAAGATAATGAGAAACTACAGTTTGGGATATTTAGGAAAGAATCGTATTCTGATATAATTATACCAAGAGAGTCTTACCACCCTTATAGATATAAAATGGCGGCAATCAATTCATTTTGTTGTAGAGCTCAGAAGTGTTTAAAAGAGACCGAATCTAAAGATAGGGAGTTAAAAACGATAAAGGGAATTGTAAGGAATAGTAATTATAACACCAACATAGTGGATAAGGTTATGAAAAGGGTTAACATACAAAAAGCTAAAATAGAACCAGAACAAAAGAATTATGCAGGGTCATTGACATACATAGGTTCACATACTAGAAAAATTATAAAATGTTTTAATAAATACGGAGTAGATATAGCTATTAAAAAATGTGAAACGGTATTTGATAAGATAAGGAATAAAAATATAGAAAAAATACCAGAATTACAGAAAAGCGGAATTTATAAATTAAAATGTAGAGACTGCAACAAAGTGTACCTAGGTGAGACAGGGCGAAAATTAGTATGCAGGTTGTCTGACCACAAACGTGGAGAAGGTAATAGAACAACGAATTCTTTATATGCAAGACATTTCATAGAAGACAACCATAAGTTTGTTAATCCTTTGGAAGACTATGAAATTGTAAAAATAGTAAATAACAAAGTTGAAAGGAAGCTTAGGGAGGAGTTAGAAATATTGAAAGAAAGAGAAAAAGGGTTTGACAATTAAATAATACTAAAATTAAATTTGATAATGAAGAAATATTTTATAACATAATCAAGAAGTAAATGATAGAGGACAGATAGATTAGATTAAGAATTAAATTGCTTAGGACTAATTAGGGGTTTTTAAAATAAGGGTGTGTGACTGGCACACATGTGTGGATGAGAAAAACTAGGATTAAAAGGGCTGCACACACACACACATACAACACTGAAACAAGGAATTTGCTAGAAAAATATGTAACTGTCCAGATGGTGGGACAGTCTGAGGGTGGGGTAGGGACATTCAATTATAGCTTGTTGTGTGTGAGTAGGGTGGGGTGAGATGTGATTGAAGGGTTTTTTCAGATTCTTTGTTTAATTCCGATCTGACGATGAGATGTGAAGCTTGAAAGCGCTAATCGGGATAATTATACATAGTGGTGTGCAACAGTGATCATTCTGCTTGTGATTTCAACCACTAACACAACTTTCTTCATTAAACTTCTGTTACGATGTGCAATCGACGACAGGTAATGGACAACAGCAATGAGGTAATAAACGACAACAATAAGGTAAGTAAAGTTTTTAAATATCTTAAGTTAAAAGTTAAATTGAAGAGGGTTTTAAGTAAAATATGGTTTAATAAACAATGTCTGGATAATAGTGTCATCCCAAAATACGCACAAGTTAAAATTAAAAATAAGAACAGTGTGGCTAAAAAGGTAAAAGAACAAAGTGAGAAGTTGTGGATAAAATTGGAAATAAGGTCACTTTACGGCTTAATCAATAGATATAATAGGGAATTATATGACTGACATATGGAATTGTTAAGAATATACTCTTATGTAGAGTTGGAAGAAATATTGTATAATTTTGGTTTGGGGTACGTAGAAAAGAAATTGGAAAATAGAAATAAAAAAATGGTAGATAAGTTAAATAAATTAATAAGGAAAAACGAAGTAAAAAAGGAACACCTCTCTAAGAATAACTATGAAAAAAGAGTAATAAACCTTACAGAGGTAATTTTCAATACAGAAGAAAAAGAAATGTTAGCAAAAGGCTTAAAATACGCGCCGCCACCAGAATTAAATCAAGAAAAAACGATTATTGAATGCGAAAGCATAATACAAAAACTAGGAAATGAAAAGGATAAAAAAAGAATGAGGTGGGAAGTAGGGAATGTAGTAGATAAAATATTTAAGAAAAATTTGTATAATTCAAAAAATGAACAAAAAATCAAATCAACTGTAACTAAACTAAAGAATAAAATAAAAAAGAGTGATATTATAGATACGAAGGCGGACAAAGGAAATACAATGGTACTACTGAGAAAAGACGAATACATAAAGAAAACGGAAGAATTTATAAGTGAAGGACCATATGAGGAAATACAGTATGATTATACAAGTAAGTACCAGTCAAGGATAAAACAAATGATGAAACAGATAACATTTATAGAAGACAATAAGAAAACGTATTTATTAGAAAGTAATCCAACAGCACCAACTTTTAAAAGTCAGGTTAAGATACATAAAGAAGAAAACCAATTAGACCCATTGTTTCTTTTATTAATGCACCTATTTATAAATTATCAAAGGAAGTTGGCAGAGTACTGAAAGAGAAATATGTATCTGGGACAAAATACAGCATAGAGAATAATGTAAAATTGATAGAAAAATTAGAAAATATTAGAATTAATGAAAATACAAAATTGATACCACTGGATGTTAAGGACATGTTTACCAATATCACAGTAAATAAAGTTATTAAATTAATAAACGATAATAATATGGGAGAATACAGGTATAAAAAGCAATTGATTAAAATAATTAAAGAATGTGTAAATCAGAACTATTTTAGGTTTAATAACAAGTTTTATATACAGAAAAAAGGTTTACCTATGGGATCTTCATTATCCCCTATTCTTGCAGAAATATACATGAATGAATTTGGAAAGCAATTAATAAGTTCCACTAAGTATAAAGACAATATAAAATTAATGACTAGATACGTTGACGATGTATTAGTAATTTGGGAAGGAAGCATAGAAGAAGTGCATGAGTATATAAAAGAGGTAAATAATAAGGATAAAAACTTACAATTTAAAGAAGAGATAGGAGGTAATAAAATAAATTACTTATATTGAAACATAGAAATTAAAGATAATGAGAAACTACAGTTTGGGATATTTAGGAAAGAATCGTATTCTGATATAATTATACCAAGAGAGTCTTACCACCCTTATAGATATAAAATGGCGGCAATCAATTCATTTTGTTGTAGAGCTCAGAAGTGTTTAAAAGAGACCGAATCAAAAGATAGGGAGTTAAAAACGATAAAGGGAATTGTAAGGAATAGTAATTATAACACCAACATAGTGGATAAGGTTATGAAAAGGGTTAACATACAAAAAGCTAAAATAGAACCAGAACAAAAGAATTATGCAGGGTCATTGACATACATAGGTTCACATACTAGAAAAATTATAAAATGTTTTAATAAATAAGGAGTAGATATAGCTATTAAAAAATGTGAAACGGTATTTGATAAGATAAGGAATAAAAATATAGAAAAAATACCAGAATTACAGAAAAGCGGAATTTATAAATTAAAATGTAGAGACTGCAACAAAGTGTACCTAGGTGAGACAGGGCGAAAATTCGTATGCAGGTTGTCTGACCACAAACGTGGAGAAGGTAATAGAACAACGAATTCTTTATATGCAAGACATTTCATAGAAGACAACTATAAGTTTGTTAATCCTTTGGAAGACTATGAAATTGTAAAAATAGTAAATAACAAAGTTGAAAGGAAGCTTAGGGAGGAGTTAGAAATATTGAAAGAAAGAGAAAAAGGGTTTGACAATTAAATAATACTAAAATTAAATTTGATAATGAAGAAATATTTTATAACATAATCAAGAAGTAAATGATAGAGGACAGATAGATTAGATTAAGAATTAAATTGCTTAGGACTAATTAGGGGTTTTTAAAATAAGGGGGTGTGACTGGCACACATGTGTGGATGAGAAAAACTAGGATTAAAAGGGCTGCACACACACACACACATACAACACTGAAACAAGGAATTTGCTAGAAAAATATGTAACTGTCCAGATGGTGGGACAGTCTGAGGGTGGGGTAGGGACATTCAATTATAGCTTGTTGTGTGTGAGTAGGGTGGGGTGAGATGTGATTGAAGGGTTTTTTCAGATTCTTTGTTTAATTCCGATCTGACGATGAGATGTGAAGCTTGAAAGCGCTAATCGGGATAATTATACATAGTGGTGTGCAACAGTGATCATTCTGCTTGTGATTTCAACCACTAACACAACTTTCTTCATTAAACTTCTGTTACGATGTGCAATCGACGACAGGTAATGGACAACAGCAATGAGGTAATAAACGACAACAATAAGGTAAGTAAAGTTTTTAAATATCTTAAGTTAAAAGTTAAATTGAAGAGGGTTTTAAGTAAAATATGGTTTAATAAACAATGTCTGGATAATAGTGTCATCCCAAAATACGCACAAGTTAAAATTAAAAATAAGAACAGTGTGGCTAAAAAGGTAAAAGAACAAAGTGAGAAGTTGTGGATAAAATTGGAAATAAGGTCACTTTACGGCTTAATCAATAGATATAATAGGGAATTATATGACTGACATATGGAATTGTTAAGAATATACTCTTATGTAGAGTTGGAAGAAATATTGTATAATTTTGGTTTGGGGTACGTAGAAAAGAAATTGGAAAATAAAAATAAAAAAATGGTAGATAAGTTAAATAAATTAATAAGGAAAAACTAAGTAAAAAAGGAACACCTCTCTAAGAATAACTATGAAAAAAGAGTAATAAACCTTACAGAGGTAATTTTCAATACAGAAGAAAAAGAAATGTTAGCAAAAGGCTTAAAATACGCGCCGCCACCAGAATTAAATCAAGAAAAAACGATTATTGAATGCGAAAGCATAATACAAAAACTAGGAAATGAAAAGGATAAAAAAAGAATGAGGTGGGAAGTAGGGAATGTAGTAGATAAAATATTTAAGAAAAATTTGTATAATTCAAAAAATGAACAAAAAATCAAATCAACTGTAACTAAACTAAAGAATAAAATAAAAAAGAGTGATATTATAGATACGAAGGCGGACAAAGGAAATACAATGGTACTACTGAGAAAAGACGAATACATAAAGAAAACGGAAGAATTTATAAGTGAAGGACCATATGAGGAAATACAGTATGATTATACAAGTAAGTACCAGTCAAGGATAAAACAAATGATGAAACAGATAACATTTATAGAAGACAATAAGAAAACGTATTTATTAGAAAGTAATCCAACAGCACCAACTTTTAAAAGTCAGGTTAAGATACATAAAGAAGAAAACCAATTAGACCCATTGTTTCTTTTATTAATGCACCTATTTATAAATTATCAAAGGAAGTTGGCAGAGTACTGAAAGAGAAATATGTATCTGGGACAAAATACAGCATAGAGAATAATGTAAAATTGATAGAAAAATTAGAAAATATTAGAATTAATGAAAATACAAAATTGATACCACTGGATGTTAAGGACATGTTTACCAATATCACAGTAAATAAAGTTATTAAATTAATAAACGATAATAATATGGGAGAATACAGGTATAAAAAGCAATTGATTAAAGTAATTAAAGAATGTGTAAATCAGAACTATTTTAGGTTTAATAACAAGTTTTATATACAGAAAAAAGGTTTACCTATGGGATCTTCATTATCCCCTATTCTTGCAGAAATATACATGAATGAATTTGGAAAGCAATTAATAAGTTCCACTAAGTATAAAGACAATATAAAATTAATGACTAGATACGTTGACGATGTATTAGTAATTTGGGAAGGAAGCATAGAAGAAATGCATGAGTATATAAAACAAGTAAATAATAAGGATAAAAACTTACAATTTAAAGAAGAGATAGGAGGTAAGAAAATAAATTACTTAAATTTAAACATAGAAATTAAAGATAATGAGAAACTACAGTTTGGGATATTTAGGAAAGAATCGTATTCTGATATAATTATACCAAGAGAGTCTTACCACCCTTATAGATATAAAATGGCGGCAATCAATTCATTTTGTTGTAGAGCTCAGAAGTGTTTAAAAGAGACCGAATCTAAAGATAGGGAGTTAAAAACGATAAAGGGAATTGTAAGGAATAGTAATTATAACACCAACATAGTGGATAAGGTTATGAAAAGGGTTAACATACAAAAAGCTAAAATAGAACCAGAACAAAAGAATTATGCAGGGTCATTGACATACATAGGTTCACATACTAGAAAAATTATAAAATGTTTTAATAAATACGGAGTAGATATAGCTATTAAAAAATGTGAAACGGTATTTGATAAGATAAGGAATAAAAATATAGAAAAAATACCAGAATTACAGAAAAGCGGAATTTATAAATTAAAATGTAGAGACTGCAACAAAGTGTACCTAGGTGAGACAGGGCGAAAATTAGTATGCAGGTTGTCTGACCACAAACGTGGAGAAGGTAATAGAACAACGAATTCTTTATATGCAAGACATTTCATAGAAGACAACCATAAGTTTGTTAATCCTTTGGAAGACTATGAAATTGTAAAAATAGTAAATAACAAAGTTGAAAGGAAGCTTAGGGAGGAGTTAGAAATATTGAAAGAAAGAGAAAAAGGGTTTGACAATTAAATAATACTAAAATTAAATTTGATAATGAAGAAATATTTTATAACATAATCAAGAAGTAAATGATAGAGGACAGATAGATTAGATTAAGAATTAAATTGCTTAGGACTAATTAGGGGTTTTTAAAATAAGGGTGTGTGACTGGCACACATGTGTGGATGAGAAAAACTAGGATTAAAAGGGCTGCACACACACACACATACAACACTGAAACAAGGAATTTGCTAGAAAAATATGTAACTGTCCAGATGGTGGGACAGTCTGAGGGTGGGGTAGGGACATTCAATTATAGCTTGTTGTGTGTGAGTAGGGTGGGGTGAGATGTGATTGAAGGGTTTTTTCAGATTCTTTGTTTAATTCCGATCTGACGATAAGATGTGAAGCTTGAAAGCGCTAATCGGGATAATTATACATAGTGGTGTGCAACAGTGATCATTCTGCTTGTGATTTCAACCACTAACACAACTTTCTTCATTAAACTTCTGTTACGATGTGCAATCGACGACAGGTAATGGACAACAGCAATGAGGTAATAAACGACAACAATAAGGTAAGTAAAGTTTTTAAATATCTTAAGTTAAAAGTTAAATTGAAGAGGGTTTTAAGTAAAATATGGTTTAATAAACAATGTCTGGATAATAGTGTCATCCCAAAATACGCACAAGTTAAAATTAAAAATAAGAACAGTGTGGCTAAAAAGGTAAAAGAACAAAGTGAGAAGTTGTGGATAAAATTGGAAATAAGGTCACTTTACGGCTTAATCAATAGATATAATAGGGAATTATATGACTGACATATGGAATTGTTAAGAATATACTCTTATGTAGAGTTGGAAGAAATATTGTATAATTTTGGTTTGGGGTACGTAGAAAAGAAATTGGAAAATAAAAATAAAAAAATGGTAGATAAGTTAAATAAATTAATAAGGAAAAACGAAGTAAAAAAGGAACACCTCTCTAAGAATAACTATGAAAAAAGAGTAATAAACCTTACAGAGGTAATTTTCAATACAGAAGAAAAAGAAATTTTTTAAAAGGCTTAAAATACGCGCCGCCACCAGAATTAAATCAAGAAAAAACGATTATTGAATGCGAAAGCATAATACAAAAACTAGGAAATGAAAAGGATAAAAAAAGAATGAGGTGGGAAGTAGGGAATGTAGTAGATAAAATATTTAAGAAAAATTTGTATAATTCAAAAAATGAACAAAAAATCAAATCAACTGTAACTAAACTAAAGAATAAAATAAAAAAGAGTGATATTATAGATACGAAGGCGGACAAAGGAAATACAATGGTACTACTGAGAAAAGACGAATACATAAAGAAAACGGAAGAATTTATAAGTGAAGGACCATATGAGGAAATACAGTATGATTATACAAGTAAGTACCAGTCAAGGATAAAACAAATGATGAAACAGATAACATTTATAGAAGACAATAAGAAAACGTATTTATTAGAAAGTAATCCAACAGCACCAACTTTTAAAAGTCAGGTTAAGATACATAAAGAAGAAAACCAATTAGACCCATTGTTTCTTTTATTAATGCACCTATTTATAAATTATCAAAGGAAGTTGGCAGAGTACTGAAAGAGAAATATGTATCTGGGACAAAATACAGCATAGAGAATAATGTAAAATTGATAGAAAAATTAGAAAATATTAGAATTAATGAAAATACAAAATTGATACCACTGGATGTTAAGGACATGTTTACCAATATCACAGTAAATAAAGTTATTAAATTAATAAACGATAATAATATGGGAGAATACAGGTATAAAAAGCAATTGATTAAAGTAATTAAAGAATGTGTAAATCAGAACTATTTTAGGTTTAATAACAAGTTTTATATACAGAAAAAAGGTTTACCTATGGGATCTTCATTATCCCCTATTCTTGCAGAAATATACATGAATGAATTTGGAAAGCAATTAATAAGTTCCACTAAGTATAAAGACAATATAAAATTAATGACTAGATACGTTGACGATGTATTAGTAATTTGGGAAGGAAGCATAGAAGAAATGCATGAGTATATAAAACAAGTAAATAATAAGGATAAAAACTTACAATTTAAAGAAGAGATAGGAGGTAAGAAAATAAATTACTTAAATTTAAACATAGAAATTAAAGATAATGAGAAACTACAGTTTGGGATATTTAGGAAAGAATCGTATTCTGATATAATTATACCAAGAGAGTCTTACCACCCTTATAGATATAAAATGGCGGCAATCAATTCATTTTGTTGTAGAGCTCAGAAGTGTTTAAAAGAGACCGAATCTAAAGATAGGGAGTTAAAAACGATAAAGGGAATTGTAAGGAATAGTAATTATAACACCAACATAGTGGATAAGGTTATGAAAAGGGTTAACATACAAAAAGCTAAAATAGAACCAGAACAAAAGAATTATGCAGGGTCATTGACATACATAGGTTCACATACTAGAAAAATTATAAAATGTTTTAATAAATACGGAGTAGATATAGCTATTAAAAAATGTGAAACGGTATTTGATAAGATAAGGAATAAAAATATAGAAAAAATACCAGAATTACAGAAAAGCGGAATTTATAAATTAAAATGTAGAGACTGCAACAAAGTGTACCTAGGTGAGACAGGGCGAAAATTAGTATGCAGGTTGTCTGACCACAAACGTGGAGAAGGTAATAGAACAACGAATTCTTTATATGCAAGACATTTCATAGAAGACAACCATAAGTTTGTTAATCCTTTGGAAGACTATGAAATTGTAAAAATAGTAAATAACAAAGTTGAAAGGAAGCTTAGGGAGGAGTTAGAAATATTGAAAGAAAGAGAAAAAGGGTTTGACAATTAAATAATACTAAAATTAAATTTGATAATGAAGAAATATTTTATAACATAATCAAGAAGTAAATGATAGAGGACAGATAGATTAGATTAAGAATTAAATTGCTTAGGACTAATTAGGGGTTTTTAAAATAAGGGTGTGTGACTGGCACACATGTGTGGATGAGAAAAACTAGGATTAAAAGGGCTGCACACACACACACATACAACACTGAAACAAGGAATTTGCTAGAAAAATATGTAACTGTCCAGATGGTGGGACAGTCTGAGGGTGGGGTAGGGACATTCAATTATAGCTTGTTGTGTGTGAGTAGGGTGGGGTGAGATGTGATTGAAGGGTTTTTTCAGATTCTTTGTTTAATTCCGATCTGACGATGAGATGTGAAGCTTGAAAGCGCTAATCGGGATAATTATACATAGTGGTGTGCAACAGTTGATCATTCTGCTTGTGATTTCAACCACTAACACAACTTTCTTCATTAAACTTCTGTTACGATGTGCAATCGACGACAGGTAATGGACAACAGCAATGAGGTAATAAACGACAACAATAAGGTAAGTAAAGTTTTTAAATATCTTAAGTTAAAAGTTAAATTGAAGAGGGTTTTAAGTAAAATATGGTTTAATAAACAATGTCTGGATAATAGTGTCATCCCAAAATACGCACAAGTTAAAATTAAAAATAAGAACAGTGTGGCTAAAAAGGTAAAAGAACAAAGTGAGAAGTTGTGGATAAAATTGGAAATAAGGTCACTTTACGGCTTAATCAATAGATATAATAGGGAATTATATGACTGACATATGGAATTGTTAAGAATATACTCTTATGTAGAGTTGGAAGAAATATTGTATAATTTTGGTTTGGGGTACGTAGAAAAGAAATTGGAAAATAAAAATAAAAAAATGGTAGATAAGTTAAATAAATTAATAAGGAAAAACGAAGTAAAAAAGGAACACCTCTCTAAGAATAACTATGAAAAAAGAGTAATAAACCTTACAGAGGTAATTTTCAATACAGAAGAAAAAGAAATGTTAGCAAAAGGCTTAAAATACGCGCCGCCACCAGAATTAAATCAAGAAAAACGATTATTGAATGCGAAAGCATAATACAAAAACTAGGAAATGAAAAGGATAAAAAAAGAATGAGGTGCGAAGTAGGGAATGTAGTAGATAAAATATTTAAGAAAAATTTGTATAATTCAAAAAATGAACAAAAAATCAAATCAACTGTAACTAAACTAAAGAATAAAATAAAAAAGAGTGATATTATAGATACGAAGGCGGACAAAGGAAATACAATGGTACTACTGAGAAAAGACGAATACATAAAGAAAACGGAAGAATTTATAAGTGAAGGACCATATGAGGAAATACAGTATGATTATACAAGTAAGTACCAGTCAAGGATAAAACAAATGATGAAACAGATAACATTTATAGAAGACAATAAGAAAACGTATTTATTAGAAAGTAATCCAACAGCACCAACTTTTAAAAGTCAGGTTAAGATACATAAAGAAGAAAACCAATTAGACCCATTGTTTCTTTTATTAATGCACCTATTTATAAATTATCAAAGAAGTTGGCAGAGTACTGAAAGAGAAATATGTATTTGGGACAAAATACAGCATAGAGAATAATGTAAAATTGATAGAAAAATTAGAAAATATTAGAATTAATGAAAATACAAAATTGATACCACTGGATGTTAAGGACATGTTTACCAATATCACAGTAAATAAAGTTATTAAATTAATAAACGATAATAATATGGGAGAATACAGGTATAAAAAGCAATTGATTAAAGTAATTAAAGAATGTGTAAATCAGAACTATTTTAGGTTTAATAACAAGTTTTATATACAGAAAAAAGGTTTACCTATGGGATCTTCATTATCCCCTATTCTTGCAGAAATATACATGAATGAATTTGGAAAGCAATTAATAAGTTCCACTAAGTATAAAGACAATATAAAATTAATGACTAGATACGTTGACGATGTATTAGTAATTTGGGAAGGAAGCATAGAAGAAATGCATGAGTATATAAAACAAGTAAATAATAAGGATAAAAACTTACAATTTAAAGAAGAGATAGGAGGTAAGAAAATAAATTACTTAAATTTAAACATAGAAATTAAAGATAATGAGAAACTACAGTTTGGGATATTTAGGAAAGAATCGTATTCTGATATAATTATACCAAGAGAGTCTTACCACCCTTATAGATATAAAATGGCGGCAATCCATTCATTTTGTTGTAGAGCTCAGAAGTGTTTAAAAGAGACCGAATCTAAAGATAGGGAGTTAAAAACGATAAAGGGAATTGTAAGGAATAGTAATTATAACACCAACATAGTGGATAAGGTTATGAAAAGGGTTAACATACAAAAAGCTAAAATAGAACCAGAACAAAAGAATTATGCAGGGTCATTGACATACATAGGTTCACATACTAGAAAAATTATAAAATGTTTTAATAAATACGGAGTAGATATAGCTATTAAAAAATGTGAAACGGTATTTGATAAGATAAGGAATAAAAATATAGAAAAAATACCAGAATTACAGAAAAGCGGAATTTATAAATTAAAATGTAGAGACTGCAACAAAGTGTACCTAGGTGAGACAGGGCGAAAATTAGTATGCAGGTTGTCTGACCACAAACGTGGAGAAGGTAATAGAACAACGAATTCTTTATATGCAAGACATTTCATAGAAGACAACCATAAGTTTGTTAATCCTTTGGAAGACTATGAAATTGTAAAAATAGTAAATAACAAAGTTGAAAGGAAGCTTAGGGAGGAGTTAGAAATATTGAAAGAAAGAGAAAAAGGGTTTGACAATTAAATAATACTAAAATTAAATTTGATAATGAAGAAATATTTTATAACATAATCAAGAAGTAAATGATAGAGGACAGATAGATTAGATTAAGAATTAAATTGCTTAGGACTAATTAGGGGTTTTTAAAATAAGGGTGTGTGACTGGCACACATGTGTGGATGAGAAAAACTAGGATTAAAAGGGCTGCACACACACACACATACAACACTGAAACAAGGAATTTGCTAGAAAAATATGTAACTGTCCAGATGGTGGGACAGTCTGAGGGTGGGGTAGGGACATTCAATTATAGCTTGTTGTGTGTGAGTAGGGTGGGGTGAGATGTGATTGAAGGGTTTTTTCAGATTCTTTGTTTAATTCCGATCTGACGATGAGATGTGAAGCTTGAAAGCGCTAATCGGGATAATTATACATAGTGGTGTGCAACAGTGATCATTCTGCTTGTGATTTCAACCACTAACACAACTTTCTTCATTAAACTTCTGTTACGATGTGCAATCGACGACAGGTAATGGACAACAGCAATGAGGTAATAAACGACAACAATAAGGTAAGTAAAGTTTTTAAATATCTTAAGTTAAAAGTTAAATTGAAGAGGGTTTTAAGTAAAATATGGTTTAATAAACAATGTCTGGATAATAGTGTCATCCCAAAATACGCACAAGTTAAAATTAAAAATAAGAACAGTGTGGCTAAAAAGGTAAAAGAACAAAGTGAGAAGTTGTGGATAAAATTGGAAATAAGGTCACTTTACGGCTTAATCAATAGATATAATAGGGAATTATATGACTGACATATGGAATTGTTAAGAATATACTCTTATGTAGAGTTGGAAGAAATATTGTATAATTTTGGTTTGGGGTACGTAGAAAAGAAATTGGAAAATAAAAATAAAAAAATGGTAGATAAGTTAAATAAATTAATAAGGAAAAACGAAGTAAAAAAGGAACACCTCTCTAAGAATAACTATGAAAAAAGAGTAATAAACCTTACAGAGGTAATTTTCAATACAGAAGAAAAAGAAATGTTAGCAAAAGGCTTAAAATACGTGCCGCCACCAGAATTAAATCAAGAAAAAACGATTATTGAATGCGAAAGCATAATACAAAAACTAGGAAATGAAAAGGATAAAAAAAGAATGAGGTGGGAAGTAGGGAATGTAGTAGATAAAATATTTAAGAAAAATTTGTATAATTCAAAAAATGAACAAAAAATCAAATCAACTGTAACTAAACTAAAGAATAAAATAAAAAAGAGTGATATTATAGATACGAAGGCGGACAAAGGAAATACAATGGTACTACTGAGAAAAGATGAATACATAAAGAAAACGGAAGAATTTATAAGTGAAGGACCATATGAGGAAATACAGTATGATTATACAAGTAAGTACCAGTCAAGGATAAAACAAATGATGAAACAGATAACATTTATAGAAGACAATAAGAAAACGTATTTATTAGAAAGTAATCCAACAGCACCAACTTTTAAAAGTCAGGTTAAGATACATAAAGAAGAAAACCAATTAGACCCATTGTTTCTTTTATTAATGCACCTATTTATAAATTATCAAAGGAAGTTGGCAGAGTACTGAAAGAGAAATATGTATCTGGGACAAAATACAGCATAGAGAATAATGTAAAATTGATAGAAAAATTAGAAAATATTAGAATTAATGAAAATACAAAATTGATACCACTGGATGTTAAGGACATGTTTACCAATATCACAGTAAATAAAGTTATTAAATTAATAAACGATAATAATATGGGAGAATACAGGTATAAAAAGCAATTGATTAAAGTAATTAAAGAATGTGTAAATCAGAACTATTTTAGGTTTAATAACAAGTTTTATATACAGAAAAAAGGTTTACCTATGGGATCTTCATTATCCCCTATTCTTGCAGAAATATACATGAATGAATTTGGAAAGCAATTAATAAGTTCCACTAAGTATAAAGACAATATAAAATTAATGACTAGATACGTTGACGATGTATTAGTAATTTGGGAAGGAAGCATAGAAGAAATGCATGAGTATATAAAACAAGTAAATAATAAGGATAAAAACTTACAATTTAAAGAAGAGATAGGAGGTAAGAAAATAAATTACTTAAATTTAAACATAGAAATTAAAGATAATGAGAAACTACAGTTTGGGATATTTAGGAAAGAATCGTATTCTGATATAATTATACCAAGAGAGTCTTACCACCCTTATAGATATAAAATGGCGGCAATCAATTCATTTTGTTGTAGAGCTCAGAAGTGTTTAAAAGAGACCGAATCTAAAGATAGGGAGTTAAAAACGATAAAGGGAATTGTAAGGAATAGTAATTATAACACCAACATAGTGGATAAGGTTATGAAAAGGGTTAACATACAAAAAGCTAAAATAGAACCAGAACAAAAGAATTATGCAGGGTCATTGACATACATAGGTTCACATACTAGAAAAATTATAAAATGTTTTAATAAATACGGAGTAGATATAGCTATTAAAAAATGTGAAACGGTATTTGATAAGATAAGGAATAAAAATATAGAAAAAATACCAGAATTACAGAAAAGCGGAATTTATAAATTAAAATGTAGAGACTGCAACAAAGTGTACCTAGGTGAGACAGGGCGAAAATTAGTATGCAGGTTGTCTGACCACAAACGTGGAGAAGGTAATAGAACAACGAATTCTTTATATGCAAGACATTTCATAGAAGACAACCATAAGTTTGTTAATCCTTTGGAAGACTATGAAATTGTAAAAATAGTAAATAACAAAGTTGAAAGGAAGCTTAGGGAGGAGTTAGAAATATTGAAAGAAAGAGAAAAAGGGTTTGACAATTAAATAATACTAAAATTAAATTTGATAATGAAGAAATATTTTATAACATAATCAAGAAGTAAATGATAGAGGACAGATAGATTAGATTAAGAATTAAATTGCTTAGGACTAATTAGGGGTTTTTAAAATAAGGGTGTGTGACTGGCACACATGTGTGGATGAGAAAAACTAGGATTAAAAGGGCTGCACACACACACACATACAACACTGAAACAAGGAATTTGCTAGAAAAATATGTAACTGTCCAGATGGTGGGACAGTCTGAGGGTGGGGTAGGGACATTCAATTATAGCTTGTTGTGTGTGAGTAGGGTGGGGTGAGATGTGATTGAAGGGTTTTTTCAGATTCTTTGTTTAATTCCGATCTGACGATGAGATGTGAAGCTTGAAAGCGCTAATCGGGATAATTATACATAGTGGTGTGCAACAGTGATCATTCTGCTTGTGATTTCAACCACTAACACAACTTTCTTCATTAAACTTCTGTTACGATGTGCAATCGACGACAGGTAATGGACAACAGCAATGAGGTAATAAACGACAACAATAAGGTAAGTAAAGTTTTTAAATATCTTAAGTTAAAAGTTAAATTGAAGAGGGTTTTAAGTAAAATATGGTTTAATAAACAATGTCTGGATAATAGTGTCATCCCAAAATACGCACAAGTTAAAATTAAAAATAAGAACAGTGTGGCTAAAAAGGTAAAAGAACAAAGTGAGAAGTTGTGGATAAAATTGGAAATAAGGTCACTTTACGGCTTAATCAATAGATATAATAGGGAATTATATGACTGACATATGGAATTGTTAAGAATATACTCTTATGTAGAGTTGGAAGAAATATTGTATAATTTTGGTTTGGGGTACGTAGAAAAGAAATTGGAAAATAAAAATAAAAAAATGGTAGATAAGTTAAATAAATTAATAAGGAAAAACGAAGTAAAAAAGGAACACCTCTCTAAGAATAACTATGAAAAAAGAGTAATAAACATTACAGAGGTAATTTTCAATACAGAAGAAAAAGAAATGTTAGCAAAAGGCTTAAAATACGCGCCGCCACCAGAATTAAATCAAGAAAAAACGATTATTGAATGCGAAAGCATAATACAAAAACTAGGAAATGAAAAGGATAAAAAAAGAATGAGGTGGGAAGTAGGGAATGTAGTAGATAAAATATTTAAGAAAAATTTGTATAATTCAAAAAATGAACAAAAAATCAAATCAACTGTAACTAAACTAAAGAATAAAATAAAAAAGAGTGATATTATAGATACGAAGGCGGACAAAGGAAATACAATGGTACTACTGAGAAAAGACGAATACATAAAGAAAACGGAAGAATTTATAAGTGAAGGACCATATGAGGAAATACAGTATGATTATACAAGTAAGTACCAGTCAAGGATAAAACAAATGATGAAACAGATAACATTTATAGAAGACAATAAGAAAACGTATTTATTAGAAAGTAATCCAACAGCACCAACTTTTAAAAGTCAGGTTAAGATACATAAAGAAGAAAACCAATTAGACCCATTGTTTCTTTTATTAATGCACCTATTTATAAATTATCAAAGGAAGTTGGCAGAGTACTGAAAGAGAAATATGTATCTGGGACAAAATACAGCATAGAGAATAATGTAAAATTGATAGAAAAATTAGAAAATATTAGAATTAATGAAAATACAAAATTGATACCACTGGATGTTAAGGACATGTTTACCAATATCACAGTAAATAAAGTTATTAAATTAATAAACGATAATAATATGGGAGAATACAGGTATAAAAAGCAATTGATTAAAGTAATTAAAGAATGTGTAAATCAGAACTATTTTAGGTTTAATAACAAGTTTTATACAGAAAAAAGGTTTACCTATGGGATCTTCATTATCCCCTATTCTTGCAGAAATATACATGAATGAATTTGGAAAGCAATTAATAAGTTCCACTAAGTATAAAGACAATATAAAATTAATGACTAGATACGTTGACGATGTATTAGTAATTTGGGAAGGAAGCATAGAAGAAGTGCATGAGTATATAAAACAAGTAAATAATAAGGATAAAAACTTACAATTTAAAGAAGAGATAGGAGGTAAGAAAATAAATTACTTAAATTTAAACATAGAAATTAAAGATAATGAGAAACTACAGTTTGGGATATTTAGGAAAGAATCGTATTCTGATATAATTATACCAAGAGAGTCTTACCACCCTTATAGATATAAAATGGCGGCAATCAATTCATTTTGTTGTAGAGCTCAGAAGTGTTTAAAAGAGACCGAATCTAAAGATAGGGAGTTAAAAACGATAAAGGGAATTGTAAGGAATAGTAATTATAACACCAACATAGTGGATAAGGTTATGAAAAGGGTTAACATACAAAAAGCTAAAATAGAACCAGAACAAAAGAATTATGCAGGGTCATTGACAAACATAGGTTCACATACTAGAAAAATTATAAAATGTTTTAATAAATACGGAGTAGATATAGCTATTAAAAAATGTGAAACGGTATTTGATAAGATAAGGAATAAAAATATAGAAAAAATACCAGAATTACAGAAAAGCGGAATTTATAAATTAAAATGTAGAGACTGGAACAAAGTGTACCTAGGTGAGACAGGGCGAAAATTAGTATGCAGGTTGTCTGACCACAAACGTGGAGAAGGTAATAGAACAACGAATTCTTTATATGCAAGACATTTCATAGAAGACAACCATAAGTTTGTTAATCCTTTGGAAGACTATGAAATTGTAAAAATAGTAAATAACAAAGTTGAAAGGAAGCTTAGGGAGGAGTTAGAAATATTGAAAGAAAGAGAAAAAGGGTTTGACAATTAAATAATACTAAAATTAAATTTGATAATGAAGAAATATTTTATAACATAATCAAGAAGTAAATGATAGAGGACAGATAGATTAGATTAAGAATTAAATTGCTTAGGACTAATTAGGGGTTTTAAAATAAGGGTGTGTGACTGGCACACATGTGTGGATGAGAAAAACTAGGATTAAAAGGGCTGCACACACACACACATACAACACTGAAACAAGGAATTTGCTAGAAAAATATGTAACTGTCCAGATGGTGGGACAGTCTGAGGGTGGGGTAGGGACATTCAATTATAGCTTGTTGTGTGTGAGTAGGGTGGGGTGAGATGTGATTGAAGGGTTTTTTCAGATTCTTTGTTTAATTCCGATCTGACGATGAGATGTGAAGCTTGAAAGCGCTAATCGGGATAATTATACATAGTGGTGTGCAACAGTGATCATTCTGCTTGTGATTTCAACCACTAACACAACTTTCTTCATTAAACTTCTGTTACGATGTGCAATCGACGACAGGTAATGGACAACAGCAATGAGGTAATAAACGACAACAATAAGGTAAGTAAAGTTTTTAAATATCTTAAGTTAAAAGTTAAATTGAAGAGGGTTTTAAGTAAAATATGGTTTAATAAACAATGTCTGGATAATAGTGTCATCCCAAAATACGCACAAGTTAAAATTAAAAATAAGAACAGTGTGGCTAAAAAGGTAAAAGAACAAAGTGAGAAGTTGTGGATAAAATTGGAAATAAGGTCACTTTACGGCTTAATCAATAGATATAATAGGGAATTATATGACTGACATATGGAATTGTTAAGAATATACTCTTATGTAGAGTTGGAAGAAATATTGTATAATTTTGGTTTGGGGTACGTAGAAAAGAAATTGGAAAATAGAAATAAAAAAATGGTAGATAAGTTAAATAAATTAATAAGGAAAAACGAAGTAAAAAAGGAACACCTCTCTAAGAATAACTATGAAAAAAGAGTAATAAACCTTACAGAGGTAATTTTCAATACAGAAGAAAAAGAAATGTTAGCAAAAGGCTTAAAATACGCGCCGCCACCAGAATTAAATCAAGAAAAAACGATTATTGAATGCGAAAGCATAATACAAAAACTAGGAAATGAAAAGGATAAAAAAAGAATGAGGTGGGAAGTAGGGAATGTAGTAGATAAAATATTTAAGAAAAATTTGTATAATTCAAAAAATGAACAAAAAATCAAATCAACTGTAACTAAACTAAAGAATAAAATAAAAAAGAGTGATATTATAGATACGAAGGCGGACAAAGGAAATACAATGGTACTACTGAGAAAAGACGAATACATAAAGAAAACGGAAGAATTTATAAGTGAAGGACCATATGAGGAAATACAGTATGATTATACAAGTAAGTACCAGTCAAGGATAAAACAAATGATGAAACAGATAACATTTATAGAAGACAATAAGAAAACGTATTTATTAGAAAGTAATCCAACAGCACCAACTTTTAAAAGTCAGGTTAAGATACATAAAGAAGAAAACCAATTAGACCCATTGTTTCTTTTATTAATGCACCTATTTATAAATTATCAAAGGAAGTTGGCAGAGTACTGAAAGAGAAATATGTATCTGGGACAAAATACAGCATAGAGAATAATGTAAAATTGATAGAAAAATTAGAAAATATTAGAATTAATGAAAATACAAAATTGATACCACTGGATGTTAAGGACATGTTTACCAATATCACAGTAAATAAAGTTATTAAATTAATAAACGATAATAATATGGGAGAATACAGGTATAAAAAGCAATTGATTAAAGTAATTAAAGAATGTGTAAATCAGAACTATTTTAGGTTTAATAACAAGTTTTATACAGAAAAAAGGTTTACCTATGGGATCTTCATTATCCCCTATTCTTGCAGAAATATACATGAATGAATTGGAAAGCAATAATAAGTTCCACTAAGTATAAAGACAATATAAAATTAATGACTAGATACGTTGACGATGTATTAGTAATTTGGGAAGAAGCATAGAAGAAGTGCATGAGTATATAAAACAAGTAAATAATAAGGATAAAAACTTACAATTTAAAGAAGAGATAGGAGGTAAGAAAATAAATTACTTAAATTTAAACATAGAAATTAAAGATAATGAGAAACTACAGTTTGGGATATTTAGGAAAGAATCGTATTCTGATATAATTATACCAAGAGAGTCTTACCACCCTTATAGATATAAAATGGCGGCAATCAATTCATTTTGTTGTAGAGCTCAGAAGTGTTTAAAAGAGACCGAATCTAAAGATAGGGAGTTAAAAACGATAAAGGGAATTGTAAGGAATAGTAATTATAACACCAACATAGTGGATAAGGTTATGAAAAGGGTTAACATACAAAAAGCTAAATAGAACCAGAACAAAAGAATTATGCAGGGTCATTGACAAACATAGGTTCACATACTAGAAAAATTATAAAATGTTTTAATAAATACGGAGTAGATATAGCTATTAAAAAATGTGAAACGGTATTGATAAGATAAGGAATAAAAATATAGAAAAAATACCAGAATTACAGAAAATCGGAATTTATAAATTAAAATGTAGAGACTGGAACAAAGTGTAACCTAGGTGAGACAGGGCGAAAATTAGTATGCAGGTTGTCTGACCACAAACGTGGAGAAGGTAATAGAACAACGAATTCTTTATATGCAAGACATTTCATAGAAGACAACCATAAGTTTGTTAATCCTTTGGAAGACTATGAAATTGTAAAAATAGTAAATAACAAAGTTGAAAGGAAGCTTAGGGAGGAGTTAGAAATATTGAAAGAAAGAGAAAAAGGGTTTGACAATTAAATAATACTAAAATTAAATTTGATAATGAAGAAATATTTTATAACATAATCAAGAAGTAAATGATAGAGGACAGATAGATTAGATTAAGAATTAAATTGCTTAGGACTAATTAGGGGTTTTAAAATAAGGGTGTGTGACTGGCACACATGTGTGGATGAGAAAAACTAGGATTAAAAGGGCTGCACACACACACACATACAACACTGAAACAAGGAATTTGCTAGAAAAATATGTAACTGTCCAGATGGTGGGACAGTCTGAGGGTGGGGTAGGGACATTCAATTATAGCTTGTTGTGTGTGAGTAGGGTGGGGTGAGATGTGATTGAAGGGTTTTTTCAGATTCTTTGTTTAATTCCGATCTGACGATGAGATGTGAAGCTTGAAAGCGCTAATCGGGATAATTATACATAGTGGTGTGCAACAGTGATCATTCTGCTTGTGATTTCAACCACTAACACAACTTTCTTCATTAAACTTCTGTTACGATGTGCAATCGACGACAGGTAATGGACAACAGCAATGAGGTAATAAACGACAACAATAAGGTAAGTAAAGTTTTTAAATATCTTAAGTTAAAAGTTAAATTGAAGAGGGTTTTAAGTAAAATATGGTTTAATAAACAATGTCTGGATAATAGTGTCATCCCAAAATACGCACAAGTTAAAATTAAAAATAAGAACAGTGTGGCTAAAAAGGTAAAAGAACAAAGTGAGAAGTTGTGGATAAAATTGGAAATAAGGTCACTTTACGGCTTAATCAATAGATATAATAGGGAATTATATGACTGACATATGGAATTGTTAAGAATATACTCTTATGTAGAGTTGGAAGAAATATTGTATAATTTTGGTTTGGGGTACGTAGAAAAGAAATTGGAAAATAGAAATAAAAAAATGGTAGATAAGTTAAATAAATTAATAAGGAAAAACGAAGTAAAAAAGGAACACCTCTCTAAGAATAACTATGAAAAAAGAGTAATAAACCTTACAGAGGTAATTTTCAATACAGAAGAAAAAGAAATGTTAGCAAAAGGCTTAAAATACGCGCCGCCACCAGAATTAAATCAAGAAAAAACGATTATTGAATGCGAAAGCATAATACAAAAACTAGGAAATGAAAAGGATAAAAAAAGAATGAGGTGGGAAGTAGGGAATGTAGTAGATAAAATATTTAAGAAAAATTTGTATAATTCAAAAAATGAACAAAAAATCAAATCAACTGTAACTAAACTAAAGAATAAAATAAAAAAGAGTGATATTATAGATACGAAGGCGGACAAAGGAAATACAATGGTACTACTGAGAAAAGACGAATACATAAAGAAAACGGAAGAATTTATAAGTGAAGGACCATATGAGGAAATACAGTATGATTATACAAGTAAGTACCAGTCAAGGATAAAACAAATGATGAAACAGATAACATTTATAGAAGACAATAAGAAAACGTATTTATTAGAAAGTAATCCAACAGCACCAACTTTTAAAAGTCAGGTTAAGATACATAAAGAAGAAAACCAATTAGACCCATTGTTTCTTTTATTAATGCACCTATTTATAAATTATCAAAGGAAGTTGGCAGAGTACTGAAAGAGAAATATGTATCTGGGACAAAATACAGCATAGAGAATAATGTAAAATTGATAGAAAAATTAGAAAATATTAGAATTAATGAAAATACAAAATTGATACCACTGGATGTTAAGGACATGTTTACCAATATCACAGTAAATAAAGTTATTAAATTAATAAACGATAATAATATGGGAGAATACAGGTATAAAAAGCAATTGATTAAAGTAATTAAAGAATGTGTAAATCAGAACTATTTTAGGTTTAATAACAAGTTTTATATACAGAAAAAAGGTTTACCTATGGGATCTTCATTATCCCCTATTCTTGCAGAAATATACATGAATGAATTTGGAAAGCAATTAATAAGTTCCACTAAGTATAAAGACAATATAAAATTAATGACTAGATACGTTGACGATGTATTAGTAATTTGGGAAGGAAGCATAGAAGAAGTGCATGAGTATATAAAACAAGTAAATAATAAGGATAAAAACTTACAATTTAAAGAAGAGATAGGAGGTAAGAAAATAAATTACTTAAATTTAAACATAGAAATTAAAGATAATGAGAAACTACAGTTTGGGATATTTAGGAAAGAATCGTATTCTGATATAATTATACCAAGAGAGTCTTACCACCCTTATAGATATAAAATGGCGGCAATCAATTCATTTTGTTGTAGAGCTCAGAAGTGTTTAAAAGAGACCGAATCTAAAGATAGGGAGTTAAAAACGATAAAGGGAATTGTAAGGAATAGTAATTATAACACCAACATAGTGGATAAGGTTATGAAAAGGGTTAACATACAAAAAGCTAAAATAGAACCAGAACAAAAGAATTATGCAGGGTCATTGACAAACATAGGTTCACATACTAGAAAAATTATAAAATGTTTTAATAAATACGGAGTAGATATAGCTATTAAAAAATGTGAAACGGTATTTGATAAGATAAGGAATAAAAATATAGAAAAAATACCAGAATTACAGAAAAGCGGAATTTATAAATTAAAATGTAGAGACTGGAACAAAGTGTACCTAGGTGAGACAGGGCGAAAATTAGTATGCAGGTTGTCTGACCACAAACGTGGAGAAGGTAATAGAACAACGAATTCTTTATATGCAAGACATTTCATAGAAGACAACCATAAGTTTGTTAATCCTTTGGAAGACTATGAAATTGTAAAAATAGTAAATAACAAAGTTGAAAGGAAGCTTAGGGAGGAGTTAGAAATATTGAAAGAAAGAGAAAAAGGGTTTGACAATTAAATAATACTAAAATTAAATTTGATAATGAAGAAATATTTTATAACATAATCAAGAAGTAAATGATAGAGGACAGATAGATTAGATTAAGAATTAAATTGCTTAGGACTAATTAGGGGTTTTAAAATAAGGGTGTGTGACTGGCACACATGTGTGGATGAGAAAAACTAGGATTAAAAGGGCTGCACACACACACACATACAACACTGAAACAAGGAATTTGCTAGAAAAATATGTAACTGTCCAGATGGTGGGACAGTCTGAGGGTGGGGTAGGGACATTCAATTATAGCTTGTTGTGTGTGAGTAGGGTGGGGTGAGATGTGATTGAAGGGTTTTTTCAGATTCTTTGTTTAATTCCGATCTGACGATGAGATGTGAAGCTTGAAAGCGCTAATCGGGATAATTATACATAGTGGTGTGCAACAGTGATCATTCTGCTTGTGATTTCAACCACTAACACAACTTTCTTCATTAAACTTCTGTTACGATGTGCAATCGACGACAGGTAATGGACAACAGCAATGAGGTAATAAACGACAACAATAAGGTAAGTAAAGTTTTTAAATATCTTAAGTTAAAAGTTAAATTGAAGAGGGTTTTAAGTAAAATATGGTTTAATAAACAATGTCTGGATAATAGTGTCATCCCAAAATACGCACAAGTTAAAATTAAAAATAAGAACAGTGTGGCTAAAAAGGTAAAAGAACAAAGTGAGAAGTTGTGGATAAAATTGGAAATAAGGTCACTTTACGGCTTAATCAATAGATATAATAGGGAATTATATGACTGACATATGGAATTGTTAAGAATATACTCTTATGTAGAGTTGGAAGAAATATTGTATAATTTTGGTTTGGGGTACGTAGAAAAGAAATTGGAAAATAGAAATAAAAAAATGGTAGATAAGTTAAATAAATTAATAAGGAAAAACGAAGTAAAAAAGGAACACCTCTCTAAGAATAACTATGAAAAAAGAGTAATAAACCTTACAGAGGTAATTTTCAATACAGAAGAAAAAGAAATGTTAGCAAAAGGCTTAAAATACGCGCCGCCACCAGAATTAAATCAAGAAAAAACGATTATTGAATGCGAAAGCATAATACAAAAACTAGGAAATGAAAAGGATAAAAAAAGAATGAGGTGGGAAGTAGGGAATGTAGTAGATAAAATATTTAAGAAAAATTTGTATAATTCAAAAAATGAACAAAAAATCAAATCAACTGTAACTAAACTAAAGAATAAAATAAAAAAGAGTGATATTATAGATAC